>OX451741.1:1442574572-1443174572 GCA_948472305.1 Vicia faba | reverse complement strand
TTCATGTTAGTTCATGGCTGTTGGTATCAAATTATGGTGAATGGGTGAATTTGATGTTGAATCCGGATAAATTTTGTTGATAACTTTTGGATGTCGAATTATACCGGAACTCTTGAATACCTTGTCAATTGAACTTTAAAATTGTTTGATGCCTATTCTTGCATTTTGTTACGTTTGTGGATTAATGCGATTGAGTTACACCGTTTTTGTTGAGGTTTTTCAAGCCACTCTTTATTGAGGTATAAGGTTGTCCGGTATTAGAAGACCATGAAAATTGTTCAATTAATTATTTCTAATCGTTTAGAATAGTTTGTTTTGGTAATTGTCAAACACCAGTACCATTTCAATTGATTTCAGAACTAATTTTATGTGCGTTTTTGTGAATAAAATATGTTGTCCGGACTTGGTTCCATGTACATATTTCGCCTTAATTTTCCGTTTGACATTTATCCGCATTTAATTGAATCTTTCGTGAATGTTAATGCTTAATTTTCTTGTTTCCGTTAGCAACTTTCGATTAACTTGTGTTATGATAACAATGCTGCCCCATTTCTAGTCTGAGTATCTTAAACCATTTCATCCTATTTCCATATGCAATGTGATATATGAACTTGTTACTAAAAATATGGTGAATCGTGTGAAGCATTTATTTAATAGTATCAGTTCATCGCATCAACCTTATGTTGACTTTGTGAATTCACTATTTCTAATATTTGTGTTGTATTATTGTCATAGCTTTCCCAAACATTGAAAATATATATGTGACATTTATTGTGAACCTTTATGTTAAAATAGTATATATCTTTCGACAATCGATCCGAAATATTGAATAACATTCTATGAAATTGCAGCGTTTCCCGGCCTAGTTCGACGTACGACGCTCATTCTCCGCGTTTCTTAGAGTTCGAAACATCTGAGAGGTAACTTTCTTCCTCAAATTATTGGTATATATTGTGATGAATTTGTCTTAAATTGTCTTTCGTATGTTGCATTTTCTTGATACGGATTCATTCCGTGTATACTTTGCGTTTTGACAGAAACGCAGTATACTACTTTTTTGTGCACTAATTAGTTGATATGGATAAGACATGGATGTATTCCAATCGATTGTCGAAAGACTACGAGAATGGTGTTTCCGAGTTTGTTAAGTTTGCTGTTGCGCACGCCAAAGACCCCAGTTGTATGACATGTCCCTGTTTGTATTGCTGTTATGGGAACCGGGTTGACGCAGTTCAGTTGGCATCGCATTTAATTCGGTATGGAATTGATAGGAGTTATACATGTTGGAATATGCATGGTGAGAAAAGTAACGGGAATGTTGAATCGGGGTATGCAAGGACCTATGTTTCAAATGATGATTGCACAGATATATACGATTATGATCGAGTCGAAGAAATTGTAGAAGCGCTTGAAGAAGATCTTAACGATTGTCCCAAAATGTTCGAGAGGTTGGTAAGCGATGCAGAGAAACCGTTGTATAATGGTTGTACAAAATTCACAAGATTGTCTGTGGTGTTAAAGTTGTACAACTTAAAAGCCGGCAATGGATGGTCGGATAAAAGTTTCAGAGTTATTAGCCCTTATGAAAGATATGCTACCAGAGGATAATGTTCTTCCCAATCGAACGTATGAGGCCAAAAATATGTTGTACTCCATTGGCATGAGCTATGATAAGATACATGCGTGTCCAAAAGATTGCGTTTTGTTTCGAAACGAGTATGCATCGTTAAATGAGTGTCCTAAATGCGGTGCCCCTCGATAGGTATACGTTCTATTCTGCCAGAAAAGGTAAGAAGCGCAATAACTAAATTGTGTTTTTTCTTCAAGTCAATTTGCAGTAAGGTGATCGATCCTGAGATCTTGCCAACATTGCAAAAAGAAATAGTTGTTACTTTGTGTGAGCTTGAAATGTATTTTCCTCCCTCGTTTTTTGACATAATGGTTCATCTTGTCGTTCATCTTGTGAAAGAGACACAATTGTGCGGACCAGCTTATATGAGATGGATGTACCCTGCTGAACGTTATATGAAAATATTAAAAGGGTATGTGAAAAATCGGAGTCGACCAGAGGGTTGTATTGCCGAAAGATACATTGTTGAAGAAGCGGTTGAGTTTTGTACTGAATATCTGTCAAATGTTCAGTCAATTGGACTCCCTAAATCTCATGTTGTTGAAAAAAAAGAAGGTAAGAAGCTAATTGGAAATAAAGTTGTGACAGTATCAAGGGTCGAACGGGATCAAGTGCATTTGTATGTTTTGCACAATGAGATTGAGGTTGAGCCGTATGTCGATATACACAAGGGTGTTCTTCGAGGTTTAAATTCGAATAGAAATGAGAATTGGATTGTACGAGAGCACAATCGAAGTTTCATACCATGGTTTAAGGAACATATTTATTCAAATTATCGTTCAGATCCCGCCTCAGTGACAGAAAGGTTGAGATGTTTAGCATATGGTCCAAGTTTGGTTGCATTTTCTTATAGCGCATACGCAATTAATGGATACACATTTTATACCAAAGAACAAGATGATAAAAGTACTGTGCAAAATAGTGGTGTCACCTTGGTAGCTGAAGCAATGCACATATCTAGTGTGAAGGACTTAAACCCGAAATTTGCAAATTTGTCGTATTTTGGGGTTATCGAGCGCATTTGGGTCTTTGATTACGAGAAATTTCAGATTCCTATATTCGGTTGCAAGTGGGTTGAAAATAATAATGGTATACGGATGGATAAGTCAGGATTTTTGCAAGTTGATCTTAACAGGGCGGGGTACAAAGATGAGCCTTTCATTCTAGCCTCTCAAGCTAAACAAGTGTTCTATGTCACTGATCCGACAAGTACGAAATGGTCTATAGTGCTTTTCTCTAACAAAGTAATTGATGAAAAGATTGGAGACCAAGGCGATATTGGTGTTGACATTGAATCTTTTACCAGAAATGATCAAAATGATAATGAATCATGCGTTAGAAATGATCATAATGAGGGTATTTGGATCAATCCAACCGTCCGCGTTGTTACGAGACGAGTAGAACATATTCCTACCAAGAAAAGAAAGAGATGTTAGTGAAAAAGGTAATAGTATATATAATTATAGACAATGTCATTCAATAAAATGTATATATATGCCATTTCATTTTTTTCATTATAGTATAATATATATAGCCTATATCATTTCATTTTTTTCATTATAGTATAATATATATAGCCTATATCATTTCATTTTTTTCATTATAGTATAATATATATTGCCTATATCATTTCATTTTTTTCATTATAGTATAATATATATAGCCTATATCATCCAGTAAAATTTAAATATACGTCATTTCATTTTTTTGCTTTATGGAATTTTATGAAATATTTGTTATCTGACATCTTTGCTTTATGGAATTTTATTTATGTTTCGACGTACAACGCTCATTCTCCGCGTTTCTTAGAGTTCGAAACATCTGAGAGGTAACTTTCTTCCTCAAATTACTTGTATATATTGTGATGAATTTGTCTTAAATTGTCTTTCGTATGTTGCATTTTCTTGATACGGATTCATTCCGTGTATACTTTGCGTTTTGACTGAAAATTTGTTATCTGACATCTTAGTTTTTTGAAATATTTAGGATTGTTTTATTTATGTTTTGATGTAGGTATATTTCTTTTTCATTCTTTATCAGTTCGTAACTATTTAATCATAAATTTAATAGTATCCATCTTTTCATTCTATTTAATCCATTGTCCAAAATATTGAATAACATTCTATTTAATTCATTCCGTGTATACTTTGCGTTTTGACAGAAAATGTATCACGATGTTCCACAAGGAGATGTTCCACAAGATAATTCAAAAAATGTTCCTCAAGGAGATGTTCCACAAGATAATGTTCCACAAGACACTTCAGATAAGGACATCACACGAGGCATAACTATCATGCGGGGAATCATCCGTGATAGAGATAGAGGTATTACGTATAATGTAGATTGGAATAATGATGACCAACTAATTGGGCCTAATTCTGCAAAGCTGACAAGCTACATCGGTACGCTTGTTCGTATGCACATTCCGATCACCACTACTAGCTGGAAAAAAGGAGAGTTGGATGCTAAAGAAAGAATTTGGACCGAGATAAAGGTATCATATATGGTTGTTGTTATTTTCTTTATTTTGACGAAAATATTGTTTTTAAATTACATATACTAATACCCTCTATGCGTATGTTTTTTTGTAGAGGTCTTTTAACATTGAAGATGCCCGCAAAAAGTATATAATGGGCTTGGCCGGAAAAAGACATAGAGGGTGGAGAAATTTTTTGACAAATAAGTTTCTTAAAGACGATGAAGGAAATTTTGTTGAAGAGGAACCTGAACGACCAAAAAAATATGAGAGCTTCATTACACCCGAAGAATGGGTTGCTTTTGTGGGCCAAAGAAAAGACGATAATTTCAAGAAAGTGAGTGCTGTAAATCGGGATAGAGCGTCAAAACCCGCATATCCATATAAAAAGGTCGTTTGGGATATGCACGCTTACAGGAAAAAATTGTAAGTAAATCTCAATTCTACGATCTTATTAATTATCTCAATGTGTATTATTAATTTGTAAAAATGTGTATTGATGATTTTATTATTTGTAACAATGCGTAGTTGGAGGAGACGCAGAGTGACGAAACATCACTACCTGCACATGTGCTGTGGAAGGAAGCTCGTGTTGGCAGAGATAAAGTTGTTAACCCCGATCTGCAACATATTTATGATGAGTGTGTAAGTATACCATTATGTCTTTAATTAATATATAATTAACGTTGTGTTTTTGATTATCGATATTTAAATGAATTACAGGAGACTATATCGCAATCGGTATCCTCGGGTGATGACTCGAATATCAGGAGCGTACTCAGTCGAGCACTATGTGTTGCTGAGTATCCGGGACGAGTGAGGGGTAAAGGCCATGGTGTGACTCCTACCTCTCTGTATAACAATCCAAGAAAAAGAAATCCTAGCAATGCGGAAGTGATGCAAACATTGCAGGATTTACAAGCACAAGTCCGTGAACTGCAGAGGGACAAAGAGAGGTATATGGCCGAAAGGAGCAGTTCACAGTTGAAAGAAACTAGTGACAAGGCTAGTATCAACCGTCAACAAAATTTTCCCGAGGTAATTAAGATGATAATCCATTATATTTAGAGAAAGTATAATTATAACGGTTATTATTGTCAACATTAAAGGAAGTCTAACGGTTATTATTGGTTTAGGGCATTTCATGTTGTCAGCTGTATCTAGCTTCTCCGACTTATCGGGTAGTTGGCAAGGGAAAAGTGCACAACACCTCGGGAGATTTAACTCACCATAGACCGCTCCCGGATGGCCACATGAAGGTATCGGTTGATGTTGTTTTAGATATGAATGCATTGCTACCGGTACCTGACATTGTTGCGGAGACCACATTGCTGCGAGATGCAGTAGGATCTTTTGTGGCATGGCCATCAGACCTCATCTGCATAGATGATCAGGTATGTTGAAAACCATTATGAATCTTTAAGTATTCAACTGACAGTTCTGACCTGAATTTTATACATGGTAATTTTAGACTCCTGCAAAACCCGCATCTAAGGATAAAGGGATTTTGCAGCGCGGCGAGTCTATTGCATCGCAAAGACAGGTACTTTTATAGTGTTTCATTTATGATCGGAATAAAAAACTGCATAACTTTGTATCTTACATAATTCTATATGATTTTTAAGGTACCTTCTCAAGATCAGTCACAGCAGGTGAGCCAGAAAGGTAGTAGGGTTCCACCTAAGAAGAAGGTTCCTGTCCGTAAATTTGTGCCTAGGTATCGACAGTGTCTGGAGACACTAGTTGGCACATCAGATTTGATGAATGATGGAATTCGTCAAATCGATGTGGATGAAATTGTCTTTGGTTTTCCATGTACCGAAACAATTGGATTAGAGGACATGGAACAAATCTTTCATCATCGAGAGTTAGGCATCAGTGTGATGCACTCGTACATCCGGTAACCCGATCAATATATTATTTAATTGGTTGAACATTTTTTTTAAACATTTAATTGAAATAGTCTAATATTAATTATGTTTTTATTTAAGGATGTTATTTGACAAATTGATGCGCGGGAATCAATTGTCAAATAGATTCCGTTTCGTGTCTTCCTCCCGTGTTAGCGGAGCAACAATTTCTAGGGAACCTGATTCAGTAAGAGAACACTTGGTCGAAAGATTCAGGACAACTGCCAGTACAGAGAGCTTGTATCTTTTGCCTTATAATACAGGGTTAGATTTTCATTCTAAGCTCCTTTTAATATTTGTATTTTTTACATTAAAATTCGCTTCTAAATTGTTGCTTTAATTTATAGATGTCACTGGTTGTTGCTTGCAATCAATCCCATAAAAGAAGTGGTCTATTACCTGAATTCGGTTGATGGTGATTGGACAAATTATCCGGAAATGAAGCTAGTGATTGATACGTAAGTGACATTATTCTAAATATTCGTTTGTGTTTATATATTTAATTATTTCAATGTCATTGTTCTAAATAAATATTTTAATTTTGTCATCAGTTCAATACAAGTATTCCGATGTCAAAGGGGAGCACGAGTACCACGGTCTAGATCAAACAACATTAATTGGATCAAAGTACAGGTATATAAATTTCAACAATTTTGCTTATAATATTTATGCTACTTGATAAATCAATAGATGTGTATAATATTATTTGTTTTTCTATGTAGTGCCCTCAACAACAAAACGACATAGATTGCGAATACTTTGTTTTGATATTTATCAAAGAAATCATTCAAATGAATGAAATCGAGATTCCAATCACGGTATGGATTTATACTTTGTTTTATTACTTATCGGATTTTGCATATAATTTATTACATTAAACTGAATCACGCATATATTTTGTTTTGTAATGTAGTATTTTGATCAATACAATTGTCCATATTACTCGCCACGTCAATTGGAAGAACTCAAAGAGGAGTTGTGCCAATATTTTATTGAGTTAAGAATCTTATAATAAGGTACGAATACATTGTTGTGTGAAAATTGGTTAATTATGAATATATTGTTTTGTGTATACAACACTGACCGTGTTACTATGTTCATATTGCAGGATCAGGACCTTGGATATATATGTAGATTAGGATTGATTTACTTAGTGTTATATAGCTGATTTCTTAGGGTGTATTTTGTTACGTTTAAAAACATGTTAATATTGAATTACCATGGTGTATATATATTTTGGATATGAATTGATTATAATGGTATTTGTATATATATATATAATATTTGATATTTGAATTACATTTGGTATTTGGATTAAAATTAATATATATATTGGTATTTCTAGATTAGATTGTAAAATACCGGTTTAAGAATTACAGGTTTGCTGCAAAAAAATGCAGGTTTAGAAATTTTTTAAATTTTAGATTTTTCAGTAGAAAACCTATGAAAGCGCTTTTAAGAAAAAAGCGCTCTCGTAGGCCTACCTATGAAAGCGCTTTTTTCTTAAAAGCGCTTTCATAGGTAGGCCTACGAGAGCGCTTTTTTCTGAACAAAAAGCGCTCTCATAGGCCTACTTTATACGCATTCTGAATACACCTATGAAAGCGCTTTTTCAGAAAAAAGCGCTCTCGTAGGCCTACCTATGAAAGCGCTTTTAAGAAAAAAGCGCTTTCATAGGTAGGCCTACGAGAGCGCTTTTTTCTGAACAAAAAGCGCTGCTAAAACCTTTAGCAGCGCCACCTACGAGAGCGCTTTTAAGCGCTTTTAAAGCCCAAAAAAAGCGCTTTCGTAGGTTATTTCTGGCATAGTGTATGTTATTACAACGCTTTGGGAATGGGGGTACAAGTTTGTGAAATGGGGAAGAAAGCAAGAAAGCCTAATTATCTATTACAAACCATTTACATAATAATGCGAAATAATAAAATGCGCAAGAATGTAAAGAGAAAAGAAATTGTTTTTGTGTGGTTTTTGATGGGAAATGTTTGATAATTAATCTTAATTAAACTAATTAATTTTAATTACAAGAAAAGTTAATTAATTTTTAATCAAAACCTAAAATATAATTTAATTGAATTTAAAAAAATAATTTGAATGTTAATATCAATTAGGAAAAATATTTTAAAATATGGAAAATAAACAACATCTAGTTCTAAACATTAACAAAAATAAAATAAGTGTTTAAATTGAAATATTTTTAATTTAATTATTTAAGAAAATATGTTTTGGATTTTAGGTTTAAATAAAATAAATAGATAAATTAAAATAATGAAAATATGAAAAAGAAATTAAAAGAAATGGGCCTGGGTGTTGAAAAGTAATCAGGAGGTTAAATGTAGCAAAAAGGCCCAAAATAGTTTTTTGTTAGAAACAGAAATGAAATAAAAATAAGAAAGTGGGTCTGTGTTTTAGTAAAAGAGGGGGTGTTGGGAGGAAATTCAAACAAGCCCAGAACAATGATCCAACGCCTATATATGATTCCATGTTGCTGGCTTTTTGAGATACATCATGGGTTACACATGTGGAACATTTGATCTTTGTTGCTTGCATATCTGATGGTGATGGTGAGAGGTGCATGGTGCGTGCGCTAGACTGACCTGAACATGATCTAAGACAAGAAAATATGAAATAATCAAAAGGGTATCGTTGGGGCTCGAACCCAGATCTATATACACAAATTCCTTAGCGCGCGCTTCTCTGCCACTGGGGTGGCTGTTTCATCCGATCATAACACAGGTTGCAATAAACTTAAAATAAACTCATTTCTAAAATTGTAAAATGACTTCATCTTCAACCTTGTGTGCGCAGTGATGAACAACACCATGTTCAAATTTTTAACTTCTTAATTTCTCAGCCATTTTCAAAAGTGTAAACATGAAAGTTGTTCCATTTTCACCATGAATTCAACCATATAAATAACTAAAGCTATAAATAAAAGATGAACATGAATTTTGTTTGGTACCAAACTGAATCCTAAAATATCATAAATGTCAGCTCTAAAATTCTCATTGCTCAGTCAATCAAAATGAAAACTAAGAATATGGTTAGCTTCAAGGTAATGATATCTATATTTTTTATTCACAAAGTAACCATTAATGATGCTTGTATAAGGAGTTCAAAGTTGAGAAAACTTACCTCAAAATTGGAAATCGTGTTTGGAGTTTGAGCACTCCTAGAGGTGTTGTGATGATCTGGATAGCTTCATTGAACTCCTAGGAAGCTATTGCAATGCTTACTTTGAGCTGAGAGTGGCTGGATTCTTCTGGAGAAGTCAAGTTGCGGGTGGCTGTTTTTGAGTTTGGAAGATGATGAAGATGAAGTTACAGTTATGAAATACGGGTGGGGATGAGTTGTAAATGAGGTATGGAAGCTTTGTGATTGATTAAAAGTGAAAATGCACGATGAATTTGTGAACTTGAAGTTTTTGGCCAGAAGTTGCAACAATGGAGGTTTTGATGCAAGTTCTGATTTCAGAGTGTTTAAGGGTGTTTCAAGGCTTATGAATTCGTGTGTTAGCTTGCAAACAACCTCTCTATTTATAGAGGAAAGGTTTGAGGGTTTGAAATAATCAGATTCACAAGATCACATGTTATGGTTTTGAAACTTGATTTTGAAGCAACTTTGACAAACATTGTTCCAATGCAATGGTACAAGGGCTCATAGGGTAGTTTGGCACTTTAAACATGTTTCTTCCAAGCATACATGTTGAGTGTGATCAAAACAAATGATTTAGAGGCTCAAGACAAGTTGACTTTGTGATTAAAGTCACTTTTCCAAAATGGAAGTATGAACTTTGTTCCTTAAATGGTAAGGTAACTTGGACAATGCTTGAATCACTTGGACAATGGCTTAAACGTTTGTGCAATCAACTGATTCTGGATATATTTAGAGTTTAAGGGGCCTGCAAAGCAAGATTATGCAGCATACTTGAAGATTGGATCATAAGGTTCATCATAAAATGACCTAAAATTCAAGAATGAATGCTTAACTTCTTCTCTTCGATTCTCCTAGATCAAGCATGATCTCTTCAAGTTATTGGAAATTTTGGAAAGCTTGAAACATTTTTGTACAACCTTCATGTTGACAACTTTGGCAAAATAAAATTGGAACTAGGTGAAAATTGGCCAAGAAGTTAGGACAAAAATCTGCCTAAACTTGCTAAAATTTTCACTAAGTGTTTTGTAAAAATGTCATGACTTCATGAGCCTATATCTTCAAATCTAAGCATTTTTTGGACATCAACCCTCAAGGAAAAAGTTGTAGAGTTGATCAAGATCTACAACTTTCATGTTGAAAGTTTTCCTTCAATCATCTTGCATCTTGGTGAGAAATTGTCATGAAGTAGTGAAATTATCAAGGTTA
The DNA here is from genome assembly GCA_948472305.1 of Vicia faba. Taxonomy (NCBI): domain Eukaryota; kingdom Viridiplantae; phylum Streptophyta; class Magnoliopsida; order Fabales; family Fabaceae; genus Vicia; species Vicia faba. The sequence goes on along the minus strand of OX451741.1, from coordinate 1,443,164,197 downwards.
CAAAACACTTAGAATTCTTCTAAGTCTTGAAAATCTTGAATTTTGTTGACTTTTCTTGAATTTCTTGATTCTTGATGATCAAGTTTAATATTTTTTAAGGTCTTAATGAATCTTGATCTTTTAAATTCAATGTTGACCAAAAAGTCAAAGTTTGACTTTTTGTGTATCAGTTGACTTTTCATCAGTTGATCAAATTTCAACTATCAATCCATTGATCTTGAAAAATGATTTGAGCCGTGAAATCAGGTCAAGATATTATGTTTGATCCCTTGAGATCATGCTTCAAGCCATTAGGTCATGTACTAGGTCAAAAGTCACTGATCAGTCATTCTCAATCAAAACCTAATTTTGACATTTTGCCCCTTTGATGATTTGAATGCTTTCATTGAGGAATTATGATCAACCCTTGGTCAATTTATAAGTATCACTTCAAAATGTTGATGTTGGCCAAAAATCGTGAAGTTTGACTGTATGTTGACCACAATTGACTTTTTTACCCAATATAACTAATTTTCAGTCATTTGAGCAATTGATTGGGCAAATTTGTGGTGCAAGACTTGAAACTTGGCATGGGCATTCTTGGAGGTATATGGTGAACCATGAAAGTCATTTGAGGAACTAGAAGTCCAATTTTCCTTGTGAAAACTAAAACCCTAGTTTGTGGTCTCAGTGCTTAGGAGGTGAGCTTGTCTGATCAACTCTTGAGCATCCTTGAGCATTTGAGATCTTTTATGGGAAATGTATTGAAGAAAAGGGAGGGAAAATTTTGGGGTACAACAGCTGCCCCTGTTCAATCTTCTTAAACTTTAAGAGTTAGATTAGCATGTTCGTCTTTCGCGACTTGAAGGTGGAAGATGATTGAACACTTAAGTGCCCAGAAATTTGCACTCTCTTGTGCATGAAGTAAAATTGTTTGTTGATTATATTGGGAATGGGCTTAGAGATTCCATTTGGAGAGGTGAAAGAGAGTTGCCGGAGATGGGCTTATAGATGCCATCCAAAGTAACTATTGATAGAGAAATTAGACTAAGTCTACGCTCGACCTGAACTGGGAGAAGTATCAGAATAAATCTTTGGTCAATTTAATCTGAGCCAGAAAAGGCCTGCTGAGAGATGTATCAGAATAATATTTGGTTGATTTAATCTGAGCCAACAGATGTCTTTAAATCTTTAACAGGGAGAAGTATCAGAATAAATATTTGGTTGATTTAATTTGAGCCAAAAAAGGTCTACTGAGAGAAGTATCAGAATAAATCTTTGGTTGATTTAGTCTGAGCCAACAGAGGTCTTTAAATCTTTAACTGGGAGAAGTGTCAGAATAAATATTTAGTCGATTTAATCTGAGCCAGAAAAGATCTACTGAGAGAAGTATCAGAATAGATCTTTGGTCGATTTAATTTGAGCCAAAAGAGGTCTTTAAATCTTTAACAGGGAGAAGTATCAGAATAAATCTTTGGTCGATTTAACATGAGCCAGAAAAGGTCTACTGAGATAAGTATCAGAATAAATCTTTGGCTGATTTAATCTGAGCCAGCAATGTTTTTAAATCTTTAACTGGGAGAAGTATCAGAATAAATCTTTGGTCGATTTAATCTGATCCAGAAAAGGTCTACTGAGGGGAGTATCAAAATAAATATTTGGTCGATTTAATCTGAGACAACAAAGGTCTTTAAATATTTAACTGGGAGAAGTATCAGAATAAATATTTGGTCGATTTAATATGAGCCAGAAAAGGTCTACTGAGAGAAGTATCAAAATAAATCTTTAGTCGATTTAATCTAAGCCAACAAAGTTTTTTAAATCTTTAACTGGGATAAGTATCAGAATAAATCTTTGGTCGATTTAATCTGAGCCAGAAAAGGTATACTGAGAGAAGTATCAGAATAAATCTTTGGTCGATTTACTCTGAACCAGCAGAGGTCTTTAAATATTTAACTGGGAGAAGTATCAGAATAAATCTTTGGTCGATTTAATTTGAGCCATAAAAGGTCTACTGAGGGAAGTACCAGAATAAATCTTTGGTCGATTTAATCAGAGCTAGCAGAGGTCTTTAAATCTTTAACTTGGAGAAGTATCAGAATAAAACTTTGGTCGATTTAATCTGAGCTAGAAAAGGTCTGCTGAGAGAATTATCAGAATAAATCTTTCGTCGATTTAATCCGAGCCAGCAGATGTTTTTAAATCTTTAACTAGGAGAAGTATCAGAATAAATCTTTGGTCGATTTAATCCGAGCTAGAAAAGGTCTACTGAGAGAAGTATCAGAATAAATATTTGGTCGATTTAATCTGAGCCAACAGATGTTTGAAGGGAGTTTCCATCATGTAGATATTTTCCCTGTCTTGTTTTCAGGGAATGACCTACAATCTGTTTTGAGGATTTGTTGATGATATCGGTCTGTCGATTAATTCTTCTTGAAAAGGTAAAAAGTTAAATATATGCAATTTCATGATGTATGAAATGCATCGCGTAATGATGTTCTCAAAATAAATGAGACTGTGCTACATGCGTTTCGTATGCATATGTTATGACGTATGAATGTGTTGTTGAAATGTATTTGTAATCTCGTGCAGTATAAACCCTGTTGGGGAAATAAACCCTGTTTTCAGAGTAGTACTCTGTTGAGGAAACAAATTCTCTCGGGGGAGTTGAATTTTGCTAGAGAGAAGAACTCTGCAAGGTTTCTTTTTAGTTTTGGAGGACCAAACTTAGTCAGGGAAGAGTATTTCCATGAATTGTACTGATTGGAACTCCGTAGGTTGGTAATATTCTTGGGGAGATTGTGGGTAATATACCCTTATTTTTGAAGATTACTCTGTGAGGGATAATCTCATATGAATGGCTCTGTGGGGATTTGTGGAAAGCTTGAACGTCATCCCAACTCCTAGAGTTTTGAGTAAATGCTCATTCTTGTTCTTATGCATACATTTGTTAACAATTAATCATGCTCATATGCATATGTTCATTCAATTTAGTCATTGGACGTTATTGCGAACAAAACAGAAAAAACCAAAAGTTTGAACTTTAAGATGTATTTGTATTGATAATTTGCCTATAAACAGGCGATTTTGTACAAAGAGACGCAAATCCTAGTAAGAGGAAGTCGTCGTGAAACGAAAAGAGTACAAAGTGAAAACAAAATGTATAGTCATGTGAAAGTGATCTCATTGGGTTCCAAACTCTGCTATTGCCCCTATGTCTTTGAACATCTCATCTCTTGCCATTGGAAGAAGTTGATTGAACCATTTAAACTTTTGACTTTTGTAATAAAGCTCGCATGTAAGTGATCCAATGGGACATAATCATATGCTTTTAAATCCCTAATTTTTGCCTGGACCTCCCTTTCAAGTTTTCAGTCCACCAGGATACCCTTTTTTTTACCCAAGTTGCCTTTTCAGGTTTTCAACTTGTCAGGTGTACAATCTTTTGCTTATATCCCTAATTTTTGCCCGAACCCTTTTGGTTTACCGGGATGCCCTTACTTTTTACTAGGTATGTCAACCTAGAGGGTCATTCTTATGCGTAGTATGTTTTTACTATGTATGCGTTCATAGGGTGTAGGAAATCTTCGCCATCCATAGTGGTCAACATCATAGCACCACCAGAGAATACTTTCTTGACAATAAATGGCCCTTCGTAAGTGGGAGTCCATTTTCCCCTGGGATCACCTTGTGGTAGAATCATGCACTTTATTACCAAGTCACTAGCCTGGTATACCTGATGCTTGATCTTCTTATTGAATGCTTTAACCATACGTTTTTTATACATTTGGCCATGACAGACAGTTGTAAGCCTTTTCTCGTTAATCAGATTCAAGTGATCCAACCTAGTATGAATCCACTCGTCTTCGTCTAAGTCTACTTATTTCATAATCCTTAGAGAAGGGATTTGAATTTCAACAGGAAGGACACCTTCCATACTGTAAACTAGAGAGAATGGGGTTGCCTCAGTTGATGTTCATGCCGAAGTACGATAGCCATAAAGAGAAAATGGTAACATCTTATGCCAGTATTTGTAGGTCTCCACCATCTTTTGCACAATCTTCTTTATATTTTTGTTAGCAGCTTCCACTGTGCCATTCATTTTAGGTCTATATGGAGAAGAGTTATGGTGTTTGATCTTGAACTGCGTGCAGAGTTCAGTGATCATGGAATTATTGAGATTGGTACCATTGTCAGTGATAATCGTCTCAGGGATGCCATATCGACAAATGAGGTTATACTTGATGAACTGGGCCACGACGTTCTTGGTAACTGGGGCAAATGAAGTTGCTTCCACCCACTTGGTAAAGTAGTCAATGGCAACAAGAATGATACGATGTCCATTAGAGGCATTAGGCTTGAATTCTCCGATCATATCAATACCCCACATTGCAAATGGTCAAGGAGCACTCATGAAATTCAAAGGAACTGGAGGCACGTGAACCTTATCAACATAAATTTGGAACTTATGGCAAGTCCTCGAGTGGTGATGACAGTCAGCTTCCATTGTCGACCAATAGTAACCAGCTCTCAGAATCTTCTTGGCCAGTATGTCCACTAGAGTGAATACCAAAGTTGCCTTCGTGCATGTCCTCCATAATCTTCTCTGCTTCCTTCATGTCCACACAATGAAGACAAGTTTAATCATGGTTGCGCCTGTATAGAATTCTGTTGCTCATGAAGAACTTAGCAGAGAACCTCTGTAGGAATTTCTTGTCGTTGATTTATGCCGCGTCAGGATATTATTGAGCTTTAAGATATCTTTTCACTTCGTGAAACCAGGGCTTCTCCTCAACTCCATCAATGTCAACCTCATAGCAATGCGTCGATTCGTCAAATCTTTTGACAATAACTTTGGGAGCTTTGTTGTCCCATTTTACCTTGAACATGGATGACATGGTAGCTAAAGTATCTGCAAACTGATTTTCTTCCCTCGAGATATATTCAAAGGTAATCTCTTCGAAGTACAGGATCAAGGTTAGCATAAGCTCTTTATAAGGGATAAGATTTAGATGTTTTGTATCCCACTCTCCTTTAACTTGACTGACCACCAAGGCTGAGTCTCCATATACACTTAAAAATTTGATTCTTAGGTCAATGGAAACTTTAAGACCCAAGATGCACGCTTCGTACTCAGTCATGTTGTTGGTACAATCAAAGAGGAGTATGGCAGTGAAAGGCGTATGGCAACCTTCGGGGGAAATAATCATAGAACCAATTTTGTTACCCAGTGCGTTGGAAGCTCCATCAAAAACCATAGTCCACCGGGATCCTTGCTCAGGTCCTTCATACAGTCCAGGATTTTCACAATCTATAATCAGCATGATATTCTCGTCCGGGAATTCGAAGTGCATAGACTGATAGTCATCTACAGCTTGGTGCGCCAAATGATCTGCCAGTACACTTTCTTTTATTGCTTTTTGTGTAGTGTACTGAATGTCGTATTCAATTAAGATCATTTTCCATCGGGCTATTGTAGCAACTGGTTTTTTAATCAGAGCTGCCACTATTAGTTTTTATCCCGGGGAAGGGAATCTAACATAAAACCCTAATTTGCAGACAGAGATTCTAGGTTTCAGACTTCTTTAGACGAAAGGAAGGTGTTAGGCACCTTTCATCTACCTTGTTCACAAGGATATTAGGTTTTAGGTTTAGGTTCGGGTAAAATAGGGTTTTGAATTTTAATTAAGGGAAAGGGTTTAATTTTTATAGGAGAACTCGCTACGATTTTTGATCGTATGCCTACGTATCCTCTTATGAGGAATCAGAGTCCCAATTTGTAGTTCGTATGAGGTTTGTGTTTTTTAGGGGTTGCAAACGTACTTTGAATCACCTTGCATTTTGGTCGGGAGTAGTGATTGCGGAGATTTTGACTAAATGTGCGGTAAGTCAAAATCTGTTTGAAACCCTTTTGCAAAAAATAGTTGATTAACTTAGTTTGTTGCAAAAAATAGTTTGATGTTTGTTAGTGTTTTTTAATCATATTAATTGCAAAAATTCTTGATTAATGCATGAATAAAATATATTTAATGTAAATATATAGAAAATATGTACATGAGTTAAAAATAAAATAATTACTTAAATGATAATATAAATTAATAATATATAAATAACAATTAATAATAATAATAATTATTATAATTATAAAAAAAATAATAGTAGTAATAGAAGAATATAAAAATAATAATAATTATATGCAAATAAAAACAATTAAAAAAATTAAATGTCCTGGGGGGTGCAATGTTAGTTAAGAAGTAAAGCAGGGGGGTGTTTTTAGGAGACTGGGCTAGGCCCAAATATATTTCAGACAGGGGGGTGCATCATGCTTTGTTTTTTAGTAAAACAATGGAAGGGGTGTGCTAAAAGTAATGGGCTTAGGCCCAAACGATTATGGAGAGGTTCAGGGAGATTTAGTGGGTACAGGTGCATGGTGACTTCTCATAAGACTTGGCCTATGACTGTCAGATCTTGATCTAATGGAAGATAATGAGGGATTATGATTGCTATTATGGGTGCGCGGGTACATGATCCGAACGGAATACAAATTATTGTTTTTTCATTTTACATTCATTTTCTTTTCTTGTTACAGCAACTAGCCTTTCCTCTTTCTCTCACTCGCACAACCCTATTCCCCTTTCTCTAACCCTAACTCTTCTTCTCTATGGCGGCTTCAATGTACAACCCTATCGTTTCTTCCTAAACCCAACCATCTACCCAAACAACAAAAAAGAGCTAAAGACGTTACCCCTTTATGCAATTGTCTTGTTGATTCTTGTTTTTTCCGATTCGGTACTAAGAACTTCTTTTTTCTTGTAGGCGCCGACATCGATTGAAGGTGGTGATGAGCGATCGAAGGCGGCTATCAACGATGATTGTGGTTTCAGACAATGAAACCCCAATCGTCATTCTCTTCTTTAACGATGTTGGCTCGCTGTTGCTTCGAGTTCCAACTTTGTGATTTCTCCTCGCCTCTGTCTCTGTATTCTTCTCTGCCTGTTCTTTCTTCGTCCCTGTCTTTGCTCTCCTCTTTTACTGTTTTTTCCATCCTATTTATATGTTTTTTAGTTCTTGGGTTTGGATGTATTGCTGCTACAAATTAGCATGATTTTAGGAGATTATAAGGGAATTAGGGAATTAGGAGATTAGAGATTGATGCTGTTAATTGATTGAAAAAAATATTTGATTCATTTGTAATTTATTTTGTTTACGGCAATTCTAGATTTTGTTGTAATATGGATATGGATTTGATTTGCTTTATTGTAAATTTCTTGTAATATAGATTGATATTGGATGGCATATTCTGGGCTTTTAATCAAATTCTGCGGATTTGGTACTATTTAAGATATGTTTTGCGTTAGTTTAATTATTTTGGATTTCCATAGTAGTTGTTTCAAGCGTGATTTTATGATAATTAAAACAGTGTGTGTTTTTTGATTACATTGGGCCTTGTGCGTTAATAATTGTTCAGCCTGCAATATTATTTCTTTTTTTTTTATTACAGCAAAAAAAAACAACTTTCCAATTCAACTGGGCTTGCACATTATCTCTTGTCTAGCCCAGCAAGATTGTATCTTTATTAAAGCAACACACTTTTATACTACTGGCCCAAATGGTTTTCAAAACAGTTTTTTTCCAAATAATCTTTAATAAAGGATCTTAAAACTCAATATCTAATAACCAAAAATTGCTCCAACAAAAACAACAAATAAAATATTATTGGGCTTAACTTTAAATTTTACTTACTGTCATAATCCAAATTGGGCCTTTACTCTCTTCTCATATTTCGATCCAAATAGAATTTTGTTAACCAAGAGATGTTAATAAAATAAAAATACAATTTAATCTAATCTATTCTAATACATGAAAAGTTTATCAACAAATAATACTAAATGAAATGTCAGGTTATACATATTATTTATTTATTATATTTTTTTAAAATAATAATATTTCCTTTTCCTAAAAACGTCAGATGGGCCAATTAAAGAAGTCTAATAGGCTTAGTTAATTTAATAAGCACACCCATTTTTACTAACTATAAATAACACTTAAATGGATTTAGTTTAATTTCAATCCATCTTTTACTAATAACAACTATTTAATAATTAAGAACTTAATAGTTATTTGAATAATTTTTCATTTACGAATCGCATGGGCCATTGGCCAACATGCTTCGCGAATGAGTTTACAGATACACGGGTCTTTCAGATTTAGAAAGCCCCATTCTCCTGAATTAAAATATACCCCCTGATCGTCTTGGACAAATATGGGCCATCAGATACTGTTGTACCATCTTTAATTAAACATTTCTTCTATTTTAAATCTTGAAAATATAATCTCCGTGGTAGGGAAAATTTGGGGTATGACACCTGCCCCTATTGAGTTATCTTCCAATCGAATAGCATGAGAATACGCGAGTCTTGCACATTCTGATTGAGAGTTTATTGAATACTTGGAATACCCTAAAATTCGTCCAACAAACATAAGGTTACGTTGATGTGGCATACCCTTACGAGTCTTGAGGAAGTAAGGAAAACTAATTATATATCGCTTACCAAGGTTTGATGACGAGGCAAATGGTCTTGAGCTTGAGAGAGCAATTTTGCATGTCTTGGTTTGGTTTTGATTATTCACCCATTTGGAGGAAGAATAAAACAATAATTGATGAAGCATGGCTGCTTGAAGACTAAGGCCATGGGTTATGTTCGCGAATCGCTGGATGAAGTCTGAGGCGATAGGCTGGATTTTGGTTTTCGAGCATCGTTACATGAAGTCTGAGGCGATGGTCTGTGTTGCGGAATAAGGAAACACATTGCTGCATGAAGTCTTAGGCAATGGGTTAGGTTCGCAAATTGCTGCATGAAGTCTGAGGCGATAAGCTAGGTTTTGGTTTTCGAGCATCGCTGCATGAAGTCTGAGGCGATGGTCTAGGTTACGGAATAAAGAAGCACATTACAGCACAATGTCTCAGGAAATGGTCTTTATTACCGATCTAGGAACCGCACTGCTGCACGATGTCTTAGGCAGTGGGCTGGATAAGGAGAGTACGTTGAGGCTTAGAGGTAATGTACCGAATCTTGAGAATAAATTACGGCTTAGAGGCAATGTATCGAGCTAGGAGAGTACATTGAGGCTTAGAGGCAATGTACCGAGCTAGGAGAGTACATTGGTGCTTAGAGGAAATGTACTGAGTTTTGCGAATACATTGCGACTTAGAGGCAATATACTGAGTTTTGAGAATATATTGCGGCTTAGAGGCGATGTATTGAGTTTTGAGAATACATTACGGCTTAGAGGAAATGTGCCGAGTTTTACGAATACATTACGACTTAGAGGCAATGTACTGAGTTTTGCAAATACATTGCGACTTAGAGGCAATGTACTAAGTTTTGAGAATACATTGCGGCTTAGAGGAAATGTATTGAGTTTTGTGAATACATTGCGGCTTAGAGGCAATGTACTAAGTTTTGGGACTGCATTGCAGCTTAGAGGAAATGTTCTGAGTTTTACAAATACATTGTGGCTTTGAGGAAATGTACTGAGTTTTGAGAATACATTGCGGCTTAGAGGCAATGTACTGAGTTTTGAGAATACATTGCGGCTTAGAGGCAATGTACTGAGTTTTGAGAATATATTGCGGCTTAGAGGCAATGTACTGAGTTTTGAGAATACATTACGGCTTAGAGGCAATGTACTGAGTTTTGAGAATACATTGCGACTTAAAGGCAATGTACTAAGTTTTGAAAATACATTGCGGTTTAGAGGCAATGCACTGCGTTTTGCGAATACATTGTGGCTTAGAGGTAATGTACTGATTTTTGAGAATACATTACGGCTTAGAGGCAATGTATTGAGTTTTGCAAATACATTGCGGCTTAGAGGTAATGCACCGAGTTTTGAGAATACATTGCGGCTTGGAGGCAATGTATTGAGTTTTATGAATACATTGCGGCTTAGAGGCAATGTACTGAGTTTTGCGAATACATTACGGATTAGAGGCAATGTACTGAGTTTTGCTAATACATTGCGACTTAAAGGCAATGTGCTGAGTTTTGAGAATACATTGCGGCTTAGAGGCAATGTAATGATGTTGTACCCCAAAATTTTCCCTCTCATTTCTCCCGAATTTCCTCCCAAGATCTTCCATGACATCAAGTTTGCAGCAATGATACATCAATTTAGGTTTGGAATTGGCACAAGGGCAAAATGGTCAATTACACATTGAAAAATCAAACTTTGACTTTTGGATCAAAATCAAGTTTCAAGAATCATATTTCATCAAGATACGTCAAAATATGAAGTTTGTTTCATCAAAAAAATCAAAAGTCAAAATTACTTTGGAAAAGTAAAAATTCCAAATACTTAGAAATTTTTCTAAGTGTTTAGGAAAAAATGATAAGTTCAGAACTTCTGGCCATATTTTCACCATGATGCAAGTTGATTCTGAAAGAACTTCTAACACAAGAATTGTGGATCTCAATGAGATCAAAACATTGCAGAACAGAACTTCTCCTAGAAATGATGGGATTTCAAATTGTACATCTTCAAAGACACGTCATTGAAACTAAAACATTCGGTAAATTCTGGACCTTTCCATAACAGGATTTGGTTAGAACTTCTGGACCAGTTTCACGAAGATTCGTTCAGAATTTACAAGAGTAATTCAAAGAGGGTCTGCAAAGCATGTTACAAGCTTTCTGGAAAGTCTGAGAACCCCTTCAGAATAGGCTGGAGCAGGGAGATTCAAAGATCAGAAGTTAGATGTTTATTCTAAGTCACGTTGATGCTGAACTTCTGACCCAGGATTAAGCTATGATGCATAATCTCATATTGCAGAATTTCTGGTTTGATAAATCTCATCATCATTTAATGCTCACACCCAATTTTGAGTATTTATCCAAAAGATTTCCCCACGTGTGACATAGAAGTACCATTGTTGTCATTGAAAAGCAAACTTTTGTACAAGAGTATGTTAGGCCCTTTGCTTTTCTTTTTCTTCTGAGGGTACTTTTCCTTAATTCATGCTTGCAAATCCAGCTTAGGTGCGACTAAAAGCTGCTAACCATCATACTTGTTTAACTTGCTTCAAGAACAAGTCAGCGCCCTAACATGATGGTTGTACTCTTGACTTCTCCAAGCTATAAAATCCTTGCCTATAAATTGAACTTCATTGGCAACTGTAAAGAGGTCGAAAATTTGAGAAAAAAAAGCCTTGAAACTTTGCTGAAATTTCCAAAAACTTGAAACTACAAACATAAACACAAAACTTGCCAGTTTTTGTTTTCAAAACTCTAATTTTTCTCACGTGTTTCTTGATCAAATCATCCATACAACTTCTGATACACATTTAAAAGCCGTCCCAACTTCCGTTTTCAGACTGTAACACGTTCTCCATCAATTTCCACCCCCAAAAAGTCAGAACTTTGCTTCTTGGTTGTTCAAGAATTTTCCAGCCATTCATAGCTCAAGTTAGAGGTTGTTCCAACCTTCTGAGTACGTGAGGAAGCTGATCAGAACATCACAGCAGTCAGAAATAGGATCTAGCTCACAGGACATTTTCCAACTGCAAGGTAAGCTTCTGCTCACTTTTATCATATTACTTAGGCATTGTTATACTTGCATATCCAAAAATACAATGTAGACATCCTGACTCTGATGATGTACATATTCTTAGATTCCATGTATTTTCTGCCTAAGTTGAAAGAATTTCAACTCAAAACTTCTCGAGGAAATTAGGATTTAGAATTAGGATCAACAAAATACAAGCTTGCTTCTGATTTACAGTTCTGATAATTTATGTTTCTGAAACCATGATGAAACCTGCCATAATTGTTATGTTTGCATTTTCTATTTTGTTGAGAAATAACTAAGTTGTAGATGCTCTGACTAGCGTGGAGAAGGAGGCTCATTATCAGAACTTACTTTGTGATATATGTTTATTTTTTTGCTTCTAATACCGGATGTATAGCCACCCCAGTGGTAGAGAGTGAATACTTAAAACATTAGTGTTAAGGGTCCGGAGTTCTAGCCCCAGAAACATCTTTTTATGTTTATTTCCTGACATTTTTTACCCCATTAGTTGGATCAGAACTTCTAGATCAATCCCTTTAAATTGATTGTTAAAATAGTGATCCTGGACTAGAACTTCTAGACATTTCCATCCAACAACATTGACACTTCACATACCCATTATCAGAACTTCTAGCTTGCCAGTGACACTAGAACTTCTAGGTTTCCAGCTACATTAGAACTTCTAAACTCTCTCAACATCCATAATTTTCAAACTCCCTCAGCAGTCAGAACTTTCAACCTTCTAGTAACATTAGAACTTCTAGGTTTCCAGTTGCATCAGAACTTCTAGAATTTTCTTTGTTCCCAGCAGACCCAGAACTTCTGACCTTCCCCTTTTCTGCTAACATTTTCTTTCTGACTTGCAGTGTACCGGAGTCAGAACTTTTGTTCCCTCTTATTTCAGCAACGTGCTGATTCTGACCCCTTTCCCTCTTATTATTTTATTTTATTTTTAATAATCAAAAACACCCAAAATATTTTTATACTCACATACTTTATTTTATCTCTTTTAAAACCAAAAGATTAAAAATATCTTCTTGAGCAAACTTATTTCTACTCTTAACAAAAACAAAACAACTCCATTTCAATTCTTGTACATTATTTCAATATGGTTGTAATAGATAATTAGGTTTAATTTCTTGCAATCCTCATTTGTAAATTTGTATACCCCATCCCTTGATGATTGAAATAGCATAGTAAATTTATTTTCCGCAATTTATCGCTTTCATATAAATGCTAGTAAATTAGGGTTTGTATGGAAAGATAAAATGAACAAGTATATTACCCTAATCCAAGATTAAGGGCATGCAAATCAAACACACTATTCACACATGCACCCTTAAGGTTAACTTCACTTGTTGCCTAAAAAAAGGTCATGTTATGCATGTGAGATGTCTTAGCAAAAACAATTGAAATACAAGATCATAGTCCCTCGATGACGCTAAAAATGTTGCCTTTCAAATGATCTTACTCCCTCAAAAAGAAATGCTAAGATATCTCACAACATTGCTATCATGTCCATACGATGACCCACGTGCGTCCCTTTACATCCAAAGATAAGGCTTCTTACCAATTAATGGTAAGATAGAAATATCAAAGGAAGGAAGAAATGAACAAAGACTTTTAAGTAGGTAGAAACATTCTTGGTTACTTGCTCACTTTCAAAACAAACACACACCAAACATTTTCAAAACATGAAATATTTTCAAAAATCTAACACTTTGTATACGTTCTTACGAAACAAGAACCATTACAAAGTTCTCCTAAACGAAGGCGCCTTTTCAAAAATACTTTCAAAACCACCACAAAGCTCATTCTAAAAAAAAGCAAGTGATCTAGCAACCAACTAAGAGCCCATAGATGACTATGGATGAAAAGGGTGCTAATACCTTCCCTTTTCATAATCTACCCCTCGAACTCAAGAAATAATCTCAAAGGTATTTCTTGTGCTTTTTAGCCTTTCCTTTTGAATAAAAGAAAAGTCGGTGGAGACTCTTGCTAACCGCAACAATTACGATCAAATGAAAAACATTCCAAGTCAGTTATCCCACCGTATTACAACTGAATTTTGCGAATACATTACGTCTTAGAGGAAACATAATGAGCTTTGAGAATACATTGCGGCTTAGAAGAAATGTACCGAGTTTAGTTCATTACTGCATGGAGATTAGGTGATGGGCTGAACGCGTCATGGCATGGAGACTTAGATGACGGGTTGGATCATAGGAGAAGTGTTTGGTTGATGGACCCTGTGATACGGTGGGAGAACTGACTTGAGGTTTTGCGTTTGTCTTCGCAAATGTTTCGGTTTAGCAAGAGTCGCCACCGACTTTTTATTTTATCCAAAGGAAAGGTCAAAAAGCACAGGAAAGAACTTTGAGATGTTTTCTTGGGTTCGGGGGGTAGATTATAAAAAGGGAAGGTGTAAGCACCCTTTTCATCCATGGTTATCCATGGGCTCTTAGTTACTTGTTTAGATCACTTGCTTTTTCTTTTCAATTGTTTGAAATGGCGCTTTGTATGTGGTTTTGAAAATATTTTGAAAAGAGGCCATCGTTGTGGCAACCTTTGTAATGATTCTTGTTTGAATATATACAAAGGTGTATTGTCTTTTGAAAAGATGTTTCAATGTTTGAAAGTTTGAAAGTTTGTTTTGGGAAATGTTTTGAAATTGTGTTGTGATGTGTTTTTGAAAATAGCAAGGATGTTTGCAAGTTTTGTTCAAGTAACTAAAAGTTGTCTACCCTATCTACTCAAGAGTCTTTCCTACACATTTTTAACCCTTTTGACAGTGTTGTTTTACCATTGCATTTGGTAAACAACCTTGTATTTGGATGTTAAACGGGACATGCGCGGGTCATCGTATTGACCATGATAGCAATTGTGCTAAGTATGTTTAGAAATTTTTTGAGGGACTAGATCATTTTGTATAGGCAACCAAGGTAGCGTCATCGAGGGACTATGATCTTTTGTGTTGTTTTTGTTTTGCCAAGATACTCAACATGCATACCATGACCATTTTAAAGGCAACAAGTGGGTGAAACCCTAGGGGTGCATGTGTGCATTGTGTTGTCAATTTACATGCTTTTATATCTTGTATTAGGTCTAACTATTTGTTTTGATTTTGGATATTGCATACAAACCCTAATCTCTATCATGGCATATTTGAAAGCTATAAAATGCGTAAAATAAATCTACGCTATTACAACATTGATATGGGAAGGGGGATACAATTTTGAATGGGGAGTATTTGCAAGAAAATAAAACCCTAAGATTAACTATTACATCCATATTGAATTCTTTGTATCAAACAATAAATAAGCAAATATTTAAATAGACAATTAAATAAATATGCAATATATTATAAATATGTAAAAAATGTCTTTGTTTATTTTTATGTATGTAAAAATAAAATATTTAATGTATAAAAAAATAAAAGGTTATTTTTGTTAAGGGTAAAAACCCTAATTTTTGGTTTAAGAATATGTATATATTATAATATTTGTTTATGTATAATAAAATAAAAATATATACAAATGTCAAAAATAAAAATATGTTAGAAAAATATTATTTGAGTATATAAATAATAAAAATAAAAGTATAATATTTTTTGTAGTATTTGCAAGTTTATTTAGAAAAAACAAAAGTATATTATTTAAGAAAACTATTTTTTATGTTAGAAAAAATAATAAAAAATTCAAAATAAAATGTGAAAATTTATGAAAATGTTTTTGGTAATTTTTTATGTTTAGAAAAATAAAATAAAATCATAAATGTAAATGAAATAGAAAAAATATAAAAAAAATAATGAAATGGGCCAGGGGGTGCAATCAGCAAGCTGGGGGGTGCCAAAAGTGAGAAATGGCAAGGCCCAACCCAGCTACTTCATCTTCAACCTTCGTTCAAACAAAAACGCGCGCCTTCCTGTACAAATCTAGAAATCCTGTATACGTGTTCTAAAGCAAAAACTCACAACACAAAAGTTATATCATTTTTCAACACGATTCCAACCATATAAAGAACTTAATCTAAATCTCAAAGACCAGAGAGAATTTCTCTGGCCCTAATTTCTAACCTAACTTTTTCAGAATGTTCATTAATCAAATTCTCTCAACACAATTAACTTAAATGAAATCTATGCATATGTACAGCTTAAGGGCAATGAGTACTACATTTTTTATTCACAAACCTTAGCCTAATGTTTCCTAAATAGAGAGATAGAAGTTTGAACAATACCTGCTTCAGTTGAACTCGAGTATGGCAATGCAAGGGTTTTTAGTGAGGCCTGAGATGTTTGTGAGCTTGCCTGAACTTCCTCTGACCTTCCCCAATGCTTTGTTTGCTTTGAGCTTGCTTGACTAAGCCTGTAGAAGTCAACCTGCACAAGCTGAAATCAGAAATGGTGAAGCTTGCAAATGGAGTTACAGTCAATGGCCAATGTTTGGGATAACTTAGGTGGGTTATATGGAATGTATTGGAAGAGGTTTGGGGCAAAATGCACGAGTAGTTTGTGAGATGGAAACAAAAATGCAGAAACTGCCCTGTTTTGCAAGAAGAAGGTGTTTTGATGTTCAAAGGTGTTTTAGGATTGGATTTCTCGTGTTTTTGGCTCAAAGCAATATGCAAAATTTGTTTTGAATGCTTACAAACTTTGTTCTTATCAGATTTCAAAGATATCGATCTTTTGCAAGTTTACTTGGTTTTGAAGTAAAAGTGAGAAATTGACAATGCTATGGCTGTACTGGCTTGTACTCTAGCTGCTCAAAGTGGTTGAACTTTGCCTGACATTAGGGAGCCTTGTTTGAAGCAAAAGGCTTGGTGTATGGCTCAAGAAATACAATTTGACATAAAGCATGCTTTATGTAAATGACATTGTTCACTTTTTGCCAAAAATGGATTAAACCCTTGTGTAATCTTTCATAGATCAGAACAATGCATTAAACCATTGAGTTTGCATTCAATTTTTGAGTGTGGAATGGTTTAGATGCCTGTAAACAAGTACAAATGAAGCTGGACAGAAATTGCAACTTGTAGCATAGTGAAAAATGCCATGGATCAAAGTGACTTTTTGCCAAATTCAAACCTTCGATTCTCCCTAACCACAAATGATTTTGGAGAGTTATTGGACATTTTGGAAATCTTGTAACATGCTCTACAATCCATATTTGAAATGCATTTTGAAATTCCAAGTGGAACTATGTGAAAAATTGCCATGAATATAGGTCAAAATCCTGCCTAAACTAGGGCAAAATTTCACTAAGTTAGAAAGTTTTTGGACCCTTATTCCAAAAATCATAACATGAGATCTAAGAATCTTTTGGGAAAACTTTGTGAATCAAAGTTGTATATTTTGTGGAGGAATACAACTTTCATGTTGGAATTTTTGTTTGTATCCAATTGCATCATGGTGAAAATGTTGGGCAAAGTTGGGAAATAAAAAGAAAATTTCATAACTTTGAAAAATTATAAGTTATGAAAATTTTCAATCTTAAACCCTAATTTGCAAAATTAGGTTTCTTGATGAACAAGTTTAATTTTTTGACACATCTTGATGAAAAATGACCCTTGGCACTTGATTTTGACCAAAAAGTCAAAGTTTGACTTTTCAGTGTATAGTTGATTTTTGATCAGTTGACTGGAAAATTCATCTGTCCATCCAATGCTTTTGAGATCTTTTGAACCTTGTGATTAGGTCAAGATGATGGCATTGAGTCCTTGAATCCTTATTTGAACCCAATTTGTCATTGGCTAGGTGAAAAAACAGAAATTGCCCTTATACAGTCAAAACCCTAAAAATGACCATTTTAACCTTTTGATGATCTGATCAAATTTCTTGAGGAGTTGTGGTCCAAACTTAATCAAATGGTTCATATGAGTCTATAATGTTGATGTGGATAAAAAATTATTAGATTTGACTGTAAAGTGGCCACCATTAACTTTTTCCCCAATACAGTTGATTTCTAGGTCAATTGTCCAATTGACTGGGCAAAAATTTGATTCAAAGCTTGAAACTTGGTATGGGAAATCTTATATGTCCAACATGAAGTATGAAAGTCACTTTTAGCATTGAAAGTCCAAAAATCTCTGTGCAAACTCAAACCCTAATTTCAGGTCAACAGTGCAAGGAGATGTCTTGAGCAGAGCAAACCCTAATCCTGTCTGGAGTCCAAGGAGTCTTGTGAGGGTAAATCTTGATAAAATGAGAGGGAAATTTTTTGGGTACAACAGCTTCCCCTGTTCAATCTTCTTGGACCTGAAGAGTTAGATTGGCGAGTTTGCCTTTCGTGACTCGAAGGTAAAAGATGATTGGACACTAGAGTGCCCGTAAATTTGCACTCGTCAAGACGTGGTTGAAGGAATGGGCTTAAAGATGCCATTTGGTGATGATATAATCTTGCTGGAGATGGGCTTAAACATGCCATCCAAGAAGTGTCAATCGCATAAGAGATTCCTTTGCGAGAACTCGTATACCTGTTGTTGAGGAGGATCATGCTGGGGAAGGCTGGTCTCTGTCGTGGTATAAATAGAATTTTAGGAGCTTCAGTCGTCCTTTATTCTACTGGGGAATCATCTCTTGGTTAAGGAGGTGAAAATGCACTGCCATCTGGTCGTGCTCCAGGCTCTTCAGTGACTTACTGGGGGATGAGATTAAACTTGCTATCTGGTCGCTCTCCAGGTTTCGCAATTTCTCAATTCTTATCTGGTCGTGCTCCAGGCTTTAGAAGGAATTAAGTTGTTATCCGGTCGCCTCCGGGCTTCAACTTGAATTTAAGGTATACTAATATCTGGTTGACTCCAAACTTCTTAGTAATTAGCCAAGTAAACTGCTATTTGGTTAAAATCCAAGCTTCGCAGTGCACCTTACTGTTATCTAGTCAAAATCAAGGCTTCACAGTCTTGTATTGCTATCTGGTCAAAATCCAGGCTTCATGATACCTTACTTCTTATCTGGTCAACATCCAGGCTTCAGAAGGAAATCAAATGGTTATCTGGTCGCCTCCGGGCTTCCTTTTTGATTTTGGGGCCTACTAATATCCGGTTGAATCCGAGCTTCAAAGCAATTGGCCGAGTAAACTGTTATTTGGTCAAAATCCAAGCTTCACAGTGTACCTTACTGTTATCTGGTCAAAATCCAGGCTTCACAGTCTTGTATTGCTATCTGGTCAAAATCCAGGCTTCACAAAAACTCGCTGGGGATTCAACTATTTTCCGGTCGATCTTTGAGCTTCAGTATGATCAAGATATTATCCGGTCGAATCCGGGCTTCAGTATTTTGAACTGGAACAGGAATCTGAGCATTGATTTGAATAAGCAATAGAATAACATCCGTATCTGGGGCATCTCTAAGCTGTATTTGAGCTTTGAATATTTGTTAAAGATAGCTGCTAATCTCATCCTGAAAAGGGTAGAATGTTAGCCGAAAGACAAAGTTATGTTGTATGGAATGTATGATGCAATATATGTGTTTTATCAATGTTCATGATTTATGAATGTAATGTATGCGCATGTAAGCTGATTAGCTGAATTGCTGAGGAAAATAAATCCTTGGTAACTGGAGATGATAAAATCTTTGACCGCTGTCGGGGAAGATAAATTCTTGACTGATGCTGTGGATAGAAAATCCTTGGCAACACGCGGGGATTATCAAAACATGGACAACTTCTGTGGGAATGTGAGAATCCTTCATGAATTCCCTGGGGATATAGGGATCCTTCAAGTCCTTTGAAGTTGGAACATGATAGACATTCTGTTGTAAGAATAATGCCGAGTGCTGCTTGAGAAACCTGCTTGGGGAGTCCCGAGAAACTTGATGACTATGGCTGGGGATTGAGAATCTTCAATCCGTTGAGAAATAACTCTGTGGGGAAAAAGTTTATTCTGTTGGAGAGTTTTGAAGAGCTTGGGTTGTATGCCAATCTACTGAGGAATTATCCGAAGCTGTAGTCTGGTTAGCTGTCAGGTTCTAAGATAACTTACATGGGAGTTTTCTGGTTTTAAGACAACTCTCTAGGGAATTGGAGGAAACTGGATGGTCTTCCACTGGGGTTTAAGGGTTGAAGTTTTTGACTTCGTTAGGGAAGAAAGTTATATCTTCGCTGAGGGTCTGTAGTTTAAAGTGTTTTGGCTCCGCTGGGGATTGGGAGTTTGGAAACTTAGTTTTGGTGGGGATTTTGAAATTTAACTCCACAGGGAACATGTATTTCAAGGTTTTGGCTCCATTGGGGACCTCGATGATGTACTGCAGGGGATTTCACTTGGAATAGCCTAAAGACGTTTTCCTATCCTTTCAACCTATTAGTAATTATTCTTTCATATTTCATTCATTTGTAACCGGTGATTATATTCAAATAAAACACAAGTGTAAAAAAGAAAGAAAAGGCAGATAATTTTCTGCACTTTGAAGTATCTTTGTATTAATTTTGTGTAAGTATTTTGTGCAAAGGAGACAAACATCCTAGTAAGAGGATGTTGTCATAAAAAAATGAGAAAAATTTATACAAAGAAAGGTGGCTATGTGTAAAAATTCCATGGGATTCCCATTCTGCTATAGCCTTCGTAGCTCTGGAAATCTTGTCCATTCATTGCTTCGTCCGAAGATGACTGGATTGATCAGAAGCCAGGATCTTGTTTGGTGAAGAGATTGTCCTTAAAGTGATCCGACGAGACATAGTCATACACTTTAATTCCCCAACTTTTTCCTGGACCTCCCTTTCGGGTTTTCAGCCCACCGGGAAACCCTTTTTTGCCCAAGTCGCCCTTTCAGGTTTTCAACTTGCCGGGTGTACAAATTTTTATTTATCCCTAATTTTTGCCTGAACCGCCCTTTCGGGTTTTCGATTCACCGGGATGCCCATTTTTTCCCAAGTCGTCCTTTCGGGTTTTCAACTTGCCGGGTCGTTCATGCGTAGTATCTTTTGACTATGTCTGTGTTCGCAAGGTGCGGCAGGTCATCGCCATCCATGGTGGTCAGGATCATTGCCCCACCAGAAACGGTGTTTTTGATCACAAATGGTCCTTCGTAAGTGGGAGTCCATTTTCCCCTGGGATCACGTTGCGGCAAGATGATCTGCTTGATTACAAGGTCCTCGACTTGATATACCTGGCGCCTGACTTTCTTGTTGAAGGCCTTGATCATACGTTTCTGATACGCCTGACCATGGCAAACAGCAGTAAGTCACTTCTCGTCAATCAAGTTAAGTTGATCAAGCCGGGTCTGAATCCAATCGTCTTCACTCAAACCAGTATCCTTCATGATTCTCAAGGAGGAAATATGAACCTCGATAGGTAAAACAACTTCCATGCCATATACCAAAGAATAGGGTGTTGCCCCAGTCGATGTTCGTGTCGTGGTACGGTACCCGTGTAGAGCAAACGGTAACATCTCATGCCAGTCCTTGTAGGTGACTCTCATATTTTGAATGATCTTCTTGATATTTTTGTTCCCAGCTTCGACAACACTGTTCATCTTTGGCCGATAGGGAGATGAATTGTGATGCTGAATCTTGAACTGTTCGCACAGAGCGGTGATCATAGTGTTGTTCAGGTTTGTACCGTTGTCCGTGATGATCCTGTCGGGGATACCATACCGACAAATGAGATTCTGCTTGATGAAGCGGGCAACCACATTCTTTGTAACGGAGGCGAAGGAAGATGCTTCGACCCACTTGGTAAAGTAATCAATGGCCACTAGGATGAAACAGTGTCCATTGGATGCTGTAGGCTTGGTCTCTTCAATCATGTTGATTCCCCACATCGCGAATGGCCAAGGAGCTGTTAAGACATTGAGAGGACTGGAGGTATATGTACCTTTTCAGCATAGATTTGGCATTTGTGACAAGCATAGGAATGTTGATGACAGTCAGCTTCCATGGTAGACCAGTAATAGCCTGCCCGCAGAATCTTTTTAGCCATCGTATGTCCGTTAGAATGAGTGCCAAAGGTACCATTGTGTAGTTCAGCCATGATCTGCTCAGCTTCAACCTTGTCCACACAATGGAGCAGAATGCAATCATGATTGCGCTTGTATAGGATACCATTGCTCAAGAAGAACTTAGCTGCGAACCTCCTTAAGAACTTTTTGTCGTTGACTGAAGCTCCTTCAGGGTATTCTTGTGCTTCAAGATACCTTTTTACGTCATGAAACCAAGGTCGGTCAACTACTTCTTCGGTATTAATCTCGTGAAAATGTGCGGGTTCGTCCATTCTTTCAATGGTGATTTGAGGAGCCTCATTATCCCAGTTAAGTTTAAACATGGATGACATTGTTGCTAGCGCATCTGCTAGCTGATTCTCTTCTCACGGGAAGTGCTCGAAGGTGATCTTCTTGAAATGTGGTAACAATGTCAGGACATGTTCTTTGTAAGGGATGAGGTTTAGATGTTTAGTATCCCAATATCCTTTGATTTGACTAATAACCAAAGCTGAGTCCCCAAATACAATCAAAGATTTGATTCCCAAGTCAATAGCCGCCTTGAGACCAAAGATACAAGCTTCATACTCGACTATGTTGTTGGTGCAGCTGAAGCAGAGTCTAGCAGTGAAAGGTGTATGGCAACCTTGTGGAGAGATAAGTACCGCGCCGATTCCGTTTCCAAGTGCATTGGAAGCACCATCAAAGTACAGAGTCGATCGGGATCCTTGTTCAGGTCCGTCATACGGTCTGCTTTCTTCAATGTCGCTCAAAGTCATGATATCCTCGTCGGGAAAGTCGAACCTCATGGATTGGTAATTTTCGACAGCTTGATGGGCCAGATGATCGACTATCACAATCCCCTTTATAGCTTTTTGGGTTGTGTACTGTATATCATATTCGGTGAGGATCATATACCATCTAGCGGTTCTTCCGGATAGAGCAGGATTCTCGAAGATGTACTTGATCAGATCCATCTTAGAGATCAGTAAAGTGGTATGTGTCAACATATATTGCCTTAGCCGGCGAGCAGCCCATACCAAAGTGCAACAAGTTTTCTCGAGCAATGAGTAGCGAGTCTCACAATCGGTAAACTTTTTGCTAAGGTAATAAATGGCATGCTCATTTCGGCCAGACTCGTCATGTTGGCCCAGTACGCACCCCATTGAATTCTCCAGAACAATCAGATACATGATTAATGACCTTCCTTCGACGGGTGGCATCAAGATAGGAGGTTCCAGCAAATACTCCTTGATTTTATCGAATGCAACTTGACAGTCATCATTCCATTTAACTACCTGATATTTCTTCAACAACTTAAAGATTGTTCACAGGTAGATGTTAGGTGAGAGATGAACCTCATAATGTAGTTTAGACGTCCCAAGAAACCTCTGACCTCCTTCTCAGTGCGAGGGGTAGGAATTTCTTGTATAGCTTTGACTTTGGCAGGATTAACCTTAATGCCTTTGTTACTGACGATGAATCCCAAAAGTTTACCGGACCTGACTCCGAAAGTGCACTTGTTAGGGTTCAGTCTGAGCTTGTACTCTTTCAACCTGACAAACAACTTTTGCAGATGGTCGAGGTGTTCTTCTTCTGTTTATGAGCGGGCTATCATGTCGTCTACGTAGACTTCAATCTCATGATGTATCATGTCATGAAACAAAGATACCATGGCGCGCTGATAGGTTGCCCCGGTATTCTTCAGTCCGAATGGCATCACTTTATAACAGAACGTACCCCACTGTGTAACAAAAGTAGTTTTCTCCATGTCTTTCAGGGCCATTTTGATCTGGTTGTACCCTGAAAATCCATCCATGAAAGAAAATACCTTATGCTGAGCTGTGTTGTCAACCAAGATGTCAATGTGCGGTAGTGGAAAGTCATCTTTAGGGCTAGCCCTGTTTAAGTCTCTGTAGTCCACGCACATTCTGACTTTGCCATCCTTCTTAGGCACGAGCACAATGTTAGCAACCCATTTTGGATAGGAAGTAACTGCAAGAAAACCAGCATTGAACTGCTTCATCACTTCAGCTTTGATCTTTTCAGACATATCGGGCCTCATTCGGAGGACTTTCTGTTTAATTGGTGGACAGTCTTCTCTTGTAGGGAGACGGTGAACCACAATATCTGTATCCAGTCCCGGCATGTCTTCGTAGGACTAGGCGAAGATCTCAAAATATTCATTCAACAGCTGAACTAAGCGCTCTTTGACACTTGGCTCCAGGTTAGCACCCACTTTAACTTCTTTTCTGTCTTCCTCTGTTCCCAAGTTGATGGTCTCTAACAACTCCTCGTGAGGTATAATAGCCCTTTCTTCCTGTTGCAGTAGTCTAGCCAACTCTCCAGGCACTTCACAATCTTCATCACCTTCGTATTCGGCATAATTGACCAGATCTTCAAAGTCACTGAAGGCCATAGCAGAATTGTTACCCATGGAATCCGGAGTGGATGGGTACCTTCATTTTGTGAGTGTGGGTGTGTGTAAGGGATAGCAACCTTTAAATAAATAAAATGTAAAAAGAAAGACAATGAACACAAAAGTTTATATATGAAAACGTCCATGATTCATTAAAATGGCATATGAAGATGAAAAATCAAACCCTTACAAATGGACCTATGTACCTCGGGTAAGGCACACGGCAAAAAGAGTGTACGAATTGCTTAATAATTATTACAGACCAACAAAAATGTTTGAAAGATAAATTATTGATTGATGAAAGTAATGGGAATGAAGTCTTTCACCTCCCAGTTGTTCAACCCTCCTTCAATGGTCGGGAAAATCCAATCTTCAAAGATGCTTTGATCTTCACCATCTTCCAAAGCATGAACTCCGTGATGAGTGATCTTCAACGGCGGCCCTCCAGTCCGGGAGCGGCGCACAGCCTTTTGAGCAGAAGCAGTGAAACCCAAGCCGAATTTATCTGTATTGTAAGGAAAATCTGGAAGCTGATCTATAATGTGCTTCCTCCTTCCTCAATCACAACCTTCACATCTTTGAGGGATGACATCCGGGACACAGGTTTGGTAATGATAGGCACAGAAGTCATTGTCTTGGCTACCGCAACTTCAGGAGAAACCTCCTCAAAGTGATGAAAGGGGGTCTCGATGAATTCACCATCTAATTCAACATAGCAGAATGAATTCAGATGGCTTATCATATACTCCTCCTCGCCACGAACTGTCACAATTTCCCCCTGGACAAGGTACTTAAGCTTCTGATGCAGAATAGATGTAACGGCTCCAGCATGATGAATCCAGGGCCTTCCTAACAAGCAAGAGTAGGAGGGACGGATGTCCATGACATAAAATGTGGAGTTGAAAGTTTCCGTTCCCACCTTAATCGAGATGTCCACCTCCCCGTGGACCACCCGCTTAGAACCATCAAAGGCACTGACAATAATATTGCTGGGCTTCAGAGTTAAACCTTCACAGTCCAATTTGTCCAATGCTTTCTTGGGCAAGAAATTTAAAGATGACCCAGTATCAACCAGAACATGAGCAAGAGTAGTCCCTCTGCATTCCACCGAGACATGCAGCGCGTCATTATGCTTTCTCCCCTTAGATGTTAAATCGGCATCGGAGAAGCCAAAACCATTGTCGGCTGTTAGGCTAGCTACACACTCCTGGAACTGGTCCGCGGAGGTTTCCTGAGGCACATGGGCCGTCTTCAAGAATTTGATCAAAGCTTTGGCATACGCTTCGAAACAGAGCAACAAGGCCAACATGGATATTTTTGAAGGGGTTTGCCCCAGTTGTTCTACGACATCATAGTCGCTTTTCTTAATTATTTTTAAAATATCCTCCATTTCCTTTTGAGTGGTCTCGGGGATGACCAAAGGCTGAGCCCTCATCCTGACTGGCGTTTCTTGGATCCCCTTACCTTTATCAGCCGCAACAGTAGAGGGTACAACTAAGGGAGTAACAATTTCTTCAATCACTGGAGTTCACACAGATATGTTGACCAGAATAGGAGTAACCATAGGAGCACTTGAGGGTCCGAAGATTTCCCTTGAGGGAACAATCTCCGGAGAGAAAATCCTTCCGCTGCGGGTGATTTTACTTGTCCCAGCAATATTTCCTATGTCAGGAGTCTCTTCATCAAAACTTTCTTCAACTGATTCAATCTTCTTAACACTGTGGTAGAAGATCTCTCCTCCATAATTCCACGGTATTGTTTTGTTGGACTTGTATGGGATAGGCCCCGACATAGTTATCTTGAAAGGTACAATCTTTGGATCGAATGTAATCTTAAATGTCTTTTGGAGACCTTGGAAAGACTGGCGGAAATGGTGATTATAGAAACATCTTTGATAGGAGTTGGAGTAACACGAGTTTTCTTGAAGAGGATTTCTTGATTATCCATTAGGCGTTGGATGCCTAACTTCAACAGCAGACAGTCGGATTGTAAGGATGAACAAAGGTAGCAAGCCCGGGAAAATCCCGGCTTTCAACAGATTCATCTTGATCATTGGTAATGGAGTCATTAAGTCATCAACAATAGCAACATAAAGATCTTCTACAACAGCATGGACATTGTGACCATGTTTTGGCATTGGGGCAGAGATCACATTAGGTTTTTCGGGGGCGTCAAACTCCACCTCTTTGGCATCTATTAAATCCTGGATCTTATTTTTGAGGGCCCAACAATTGTTGGTGTCATGCCCCACGCTGTCCGAGTGATAAGCACACTTTGCATTGGCATGGTAAAAAGGAGAAGTTGTATTCGGATTTTTCGGTGCCTCTCTCAGGGTTGTAAGGTTTAACTTTAAGAGATGGGGGAGAACCTGGGCAGGCGTCATGTTTATTTTGGTGAACTGCCTAGCAGGCCTTTCCGCTCTTTGTTGGTTGGTCCTGGATTGATTGCTTCTAGGCTGATCAGCTGTAGTTTTTTGAATCATTTCAGCCCCCACCGTTGGCCGGCGCTCAATTCTTCCTCGACCTCTCTGAGAGTAGACAACTGACACCTCTTTCTTGGCTGGAAAGGTCTTTTTGATAGCAGCGGAACCAAATGCATCCTTTTGAATTTTACCGCTCTTGATGCCAGCTTCAACTCTTTCACCAGTCAGAATTAACTCGGTGAATCCCACCGACGAACTCCCGATCAAGTGATTAAAGAATGGACCTGACAGGGTCCCCAAAAACATATCCATAAGCTCTCTCTCAGACAATGGTGGCTGCACCCTTCCAGCCAAGTCCCTCCATTTCTGGGCATACTCCTTAAATCCTTCATTAGAGACCATACCCATACTCTGTAATTGAGTACGAGTAGGTTCTAAGTCGGCATTATATTGATATTGTCTGTAGAAGGCCGCAGCCAAGTCCTCCCAATTGTGCACATCAGACCTCTCAAGCTGGAAGAACCAATCTAATTGCGTACCCGACAAACTATCTTGAAAAAAGTGGACCCACAGATCCTTATCAGAAGAATGAGGTTGGATCTTTCTGACGTAAGACCGTAGGTGCATCTTCGGACAAGACAAACCATCGTATTTAGCAAATGTAGGAACCTTTAATTTAGGAGGAATCACAATCCCAGCAACCAAACCTAGCTCCTCGAAATCCATCCCAGGCACTCTTTGTACCTCCATAGCTGCCAGACGCTCTTCCAGATTCTTGTACTTGTCGTATGCAGGAGGGTACTGCTGCTCAGAGTAATCTTCATCGTCTTCTTCTTCTTCTTCTTCCTCATACTCGGAGGGTACTGCAGCTCCCTTTCCTTTG
This sequence comes from Vicia faba, assembly GCA_948472305.1. Lineage (NCBI taxonomy): Eukaryota > Viridiplantae > Streptophyta > Magnoliopsida > Fabales > Fabaceae > Vicia > Vicia faba. The sequence goes on along the minus strand of OX451741.1, from coordinate 1,443,137,016 downwards.
CCAACCCCTTCATCAGATGTCGAGGGGAAATCCAGGACCCTTCTAGCTTGGTTCTCAAATCTTCTTCCCATAGTAGCCACACCAACTCTTTTCTTTTTCTTTTTCTCATTTTATTTTTCCTTTTCCAGCAGTGCTTTAAGATCCTCCTGACCCTTTGCCAAGGTCACGAGTAGTTGTTGGAACTGTGAATTCTGCGCTTGTAGGTCTTTGACCGTCTGCTCTATATCCATCTTGCTGAAATAAACAATAGAGAGATAAGGAAACCTGGTGTGAAGACCTGCTTATGCATATGATGAATGATATGTTATTCATGTAATGCATTCAGGGATTCAGAAATTCAAATTTTTTGTAAACAAAAAAAGAACGCACATCATATTAATAAGTTAGAATTTGTTAGTACATAAGTGCCCCATGGGCAAAATGATACAAAATCCTAAGGTAAAAATACGTTTCACATCCTCTTTGGTGCGATGTAGGTGTTGAGAGTCTGCTCTTCATGGAGTTGACGAGTAAGTTCCAAAACCTTCTTCTCACTGGCGTAGGAGCTGGCTTCAAAAGTGTTCCGTTCTTCCTTCAGCTGTATCCAACTCTTTTGCAAATCTTCAAGTGATGTTGGCATGTCAGGATGTAGGAGGGTGTACGGAACCTCTCCTTCCATAACGGGCTCTTTGGTCACAGGGAGAATGTAGGGGTAAGGCATCATAAGACTCTAGGCGCGGGTTCGTACCCACTTGAGGTAAGGCTCAAGGAGGATGGAATTCTTGTGTCCCAGTGTCTTACTATCTACCTTGTTGGGCATCCTCCAAGATCGGATAAACCTTTGTCGAAGTCCTTGAGCGTCATTGTCGAAGTCAAAAACCAAATTTGGAATCAGCATGTCATGAGGGCCATCCCTTTGGGCATACCCAAACTGTCTCAGAGCCAAGTAGGGGTTGTAGGTAATGCCTCCCCTAATGCCAAGTAATGGGACATTAGGTAATTCCCCATAACGATTAATGATGATGACATTTTCTCTGGACCGAGAACACCAATGAACATCGGAATATGTAAGAGTCATTAACTGTTGTGACCACCTCAAGCCTTGCTCATTCTTCAAGACTGATTGGGGAAGGTGAGAAATAAACCACCTTGCTAGAAGAGGAGTACATCACATGAGAACACCTCTTTTTCTCATTGTTCGTGTGTGAAATGAGTGGAGGATATCCCCAAGTAATGTAGGCACAGGATTCTGAGATATGAAAATCTTGACAGCATTCATATCTATAAGCTGATCAGGGTTTGGGAACAAGACCAACCCATAGATGATAAGAGCCACAATCTCCTCAAAAGCTTGCAGATCAAGAGAATTCCAGCAGTCTTGTGCCTTCTCAAACAGAAACTTTGCCAAGAAACCCTTGACACCACTTCTGGTTTCCCAATGACCTTTGATACCAGATGGTCGCAATTATAAGGCTTGAGCAACATCTTCAGGCTTTGGTTCTCTTTCCGTATCGTTGTAGGGTAGTTGATGGAGAATAGGAATCCTCAGTAGTTGAGAGAATTCCTCCAAATTAGGCACTAGTTGGTAATCAGGAAATGTGAACCAGTGGTGTAGGGGGTCAAGGAACTGGAAGAGAACTTTCACCATGAATTCTTCAATGTTGGAGTAGACCAAGTTGAGAAGTCTACCATGTCTTTCAGTGAAGGGAGAATTCTCTGGAATCTTGGAAGTAATCTCCTTAAGTTGAGGTGGAATTCTCACAAGGTTGACTTGAATTGTTTTCCTGCGAAGTGATTCCATAACCTACAAAACAGGAACAAAGATGAAGATCCAAACCCTTGAAATGGTTAGTGAATGCATATGATGCTTCATGATGTTTATGATGTTATGCACAAGTATATATGTACAAACAAATCACACAAGATCCTAGTTTCAGGCTTGCATGGGATTTCATAGGTAAGTACCCTCTTGAAGTTTAGTTGGCTCAACCTGTCCTATAAATAGTAACCGGGTTCTAAGGAGCACAATATCATTGGATTATTTTCTGTGTTCATTGTTTCAGTTTAGCTACTTAACTGGCGACCAAAATATTCCAAGAAAACAACCCTCAATGAGTATATTATCGAGTATCTACCAACTTCGGACTGCACCAAAGCCGGTCATCTCACTACCCCTAAAAAGGCCAAGATGGTCAAGTAAAGGTTCTAAAAGTTCATTAGTGCTTCATGACATCACTCAGCGGCCCCGTATTCTCTTTGATTAACTCAAAGGCTACCGGTACCCACAAATATGTCGCACTAATATAGCTATTGCTTCAACCATGTCGGTATACCCCGCACAGTTTCCATAACATATTGCTATTTACCTATGAATGTTTCCCAAATCTGGGTAGAGGATTCAAACCCAAACAATAGAACCAAAGTGTAAAGCAAACAAGTCAAGCAAGATAAGCATGTAAAGGTGGTCTAAAACCCTAAGGTAACCCAACTTTTAGATTTTTCCCCAACAGAGAACTGTGATACGGTGGGAGAACTGACTTGAGGTTTTGCGTTTGTGTTTGCAAATATTTTGGTTTAGCAAGAGTCGCCACCGACTTTTTATTTTATCCAAAGGAAAGGTCAAAAAGCACAGGAAAGACATTTGAGATGTTTTCTTGGGTTCGGGGGGTAGATTATAAAAAGGGAAGGTGTAAGCACCCTTTTCATCCATGGTTATCCCTGGGCTCTTAGTTACTTGTTTAGATCACTTGCTTTTTCTTTTCAATTGTTTGAAATTGTGCTTTGTATGTGGTTTTGAAAATATTTTGAAAAGAGGCCATCATTGTGGCAACCTTTGTAATGATTCTTGTTTGAATATATACAAAGGTGTATTGTCTTTTGAAAAGATGTTTCAATGTTTGAAAGTTTGAAAGTTTGTTTTGGGAAATGTTTTGAAATTGTGTTGTGATGTGTTTTTCAAAATAGAAAGGATGTTTGCAAGTTTTGTTCAAGTAACTAAAAGTTGTCTACCCTATCTACTCAAGAGTATTTCCTACACATTTTTAACCCTTTTGACAGTGTTGTTTTACCATTGCATTTGGTAAACAACCTTGTATTTGGATGTTAAACGGGCCAGGCGCGGGTCATCGTATTGACCATGATAGCAATTGTGCTAAGTATGTTTAGCAAATTTTTGAGGGACTAGATCATTTTGTATAGGCAACCAAGGTAGCGTCATCGAGGGACTATGATCTTTTGTTTTGTTTTTGTTTTGCCAAGATACTCAACATGCATACCATGGCCATTTTAAAGGCAACAAGTGGGTGAAACCCTAGGGGTTCATGTGTGCATTGTGTTGTCAATTTACATGCTTTTATATCTTGTATTAGGTCTAACTATTTGTTTTGATTTTGGATATTGCATACAAACCCTAATCTCTATCATGGCATATTTGAAAGCTATAAAATGCTTAAAATAAATCTACGCTATTACAAAATTGATATGGGGAGGGGGATACAATTTTGAATGGGGAGTATTTGCAAGAAAATAAAACCCTAAGATTAACTATTACATCCAAATTGAATTCTTTCTATCAAACAATAAATAAGCAAATATTTAAATAGACAATTAAATAAATATGCAATATATTATAAATATGTAAAAAATGTCTTTGTTTATTTTTATGTATGTAAAAATAAAATATTTAATGTATAAAAAAAATAAAAGGTTATTTTTGTTAAGAGTAAAAACCCTAATTTTTGGTTTAAGAATATGTATATATTATAATATTTGTTTATGTATAATAAAATAAAAATATATACAAATGTCAAAAATAAAAATATGTTAGAAAAAAATATTATTTGAGTATATAAATAATAAAAATAAAAGTATAATATTTTTTGTAGTATTTGCAAGTTTATTTAGAAAAAACAAAAGTATATTATTTAAGAAAACTATTTTTTATGTTACAAAAAATAATAAAAAATACAAAATAAAATGTGAAAATTTATGAAAATATTTTTGGTCATTTTTTATGTTTAGAAAAATAAAATAAAATCAGAAATGTAAATGAAATAGAAAAAATATAAAAAATAATAATGAAATGGGCCAGGGGGTGCAATCAGCAAGCTGTGGGGCGCCAAAAGTGAGAAATGGTCAGGCCCAGCCCAGCTACTTCATCTTCAACCTTCGTTCAAACAAAAACGCGCGCCTTCCTGTACAAATCTGGAAATCCTGTATACGTGCTCTAAAGCAAAAACTCACAACACAAAAGTTATAGCATTTTTCAACACGATCCAACCATATAAAGAACTTAATCTAACTCTCAAAGACCAGAGAGAATTTCTCTGGCCCTAATTTCTAACCTAACTTTTTCAGAATGTTCATCAATCAAATTCTCTCAACATAGTTAACTTAAATGAAATCTATGCATATGTACAACTTAAGGGAAATGAGTACTATATTTTTTATTCACAAACCTAAGCCTAATATTTCCTAAATAGAGAGATAGAAGTTTGAACAATACCTGCTTCAGTTGAACTCGAGTATGGCAATGCAAGGGTTTTTAGTGAGGCCTGAGATGTTTGTGAGCTTGCCTGAACTTCCTCTGACCTTCCCCAATGCTTTGTTTGCTTTGAGCTTGCTTGAATAAGCCTGTAGAAGTCAATCCGCACAAGCTGAAATCAGAAATGGTGAAGCTTGCAAATGGAGTTACAGTCAATGGCCAATGGTTGGGATAACTTAGGTGGGTTATATGGAATGTATTGGAAGAGGTTTGGGGAAAAACGCACGAGTAGTTTGTGAGATGGAAACAAAAATGCAGAAACTGCCCTGTTTTGCAAGAAGAAGGTGTTTTGATGTTCAAGGGTGTTTGAGGATTGGATTGCTCATGTTTTTGGCTCAAAGAAATATGCAAAAGTTGTTTTGAATGCTTACAAATATTGTTCTTATCAGATTTCAAAGATATGGATCTTTTGCAAGTTTACTTGGTTTTGAAGTAAAAGTGAGAAATTGACAATGTTATGGCTGTACTGGCTTGTACTCTAGCTGATCAAAGTGGTTGAACTTTTCCTGACATTAGGGAGCCTTGTTTGCAGCAAAAGGCTTGGTGTATGGCTCAAGAAATACAATTTGACATAAATCATGCTTTATGTAAATGACATTGTTCACTTTTTGCCAAAATGGATTAAACCCTTGTGTAATCTTTCATAGATCAGAACAATGCATTAAACCATTGAGTTTGAACTCAATATTTGAGTGTGGAAGGGTTTAGATGCCTTTAAACAAGTACAAATAAAGCTGGACATAAATTGCAACTTGTAGCATAGTGAAAAATGCCATGGATCAAAGTGACTTTTTGCCAAATTCAAACCTTCGATTCTCCCTAACCACAAATGATTTTTGAGAGTTCTTGGACATTTTGGAAAGCTTGTAACATGCTCTACAATAAATATTGGAAATGAATTTTGACATTCCAAGTGGAACTATGTTAAAAATTTCCATGAAGATAGATCAAAATCCTGCCTAAAATAGGGCAAAATTTCACTAAGTTAGAAAGTTTTTGGACCCTTATTCCAAAAATCATAACTTGAGATCCAAGCATCTTTTGGGAAAACTTTGTGAATCAAAGTTTTATATTTTGTGGAGGACTACAACTATAATGTTGGAAGTTTTGTTTGAATCCAATTGCATCATGGTGAAAATGTTGGGCAAAGTTGGGAAAAAATAAGAAAATTTCATAACTTAGAAAAATTCTAAGTTATGAAAATTTTCAATCTTAAACCCTAATTTGCAAAATTAGGTTTCTTGATGAACAAGTTTCATGTTTTGACACATCTTGATGAAAAATGACCCTTGGCACTTGATTTTGACCAAAAAGTCAAAGTTTGACTTTTCAGTGTATAGTTGATTTTTGATCAGTTGACTGGAAAATTCATCTGTCAATCCAATGCTTTTGAGATCTTTTGAACCTTGTTATTAGGTCAAGATGATGCAATTGAGTCCTTGAATCCTTATTTGAACCCAATTTGTCATAGTCTAGGTGAAAAATCAAAAATTTCCCTTATATAGTCAAAACCCTAAAAATGACCATTTTACCCTTTTGATGATCTGATCAAATTTCTTGTGGAGTTGTGGTCCAAACTTGATCAAATGGTTCATATGATTCTATAATGTTGATGTGGATAAAATATTGTGAGGTTTGACTGTAAATTGGCCACAATTGACTTTTCCCCCAATACAGCTAATTTTTAGGTCAACTGTCCAATTGACTGGGCAAAAATTTGATTCAAAGCATGAAACTTGGTATGGGCAATCTTATAAGTCCAACATGAAGTATGAAAGTCACTTTTAGCATTGAAAGTCCAAAAATCCATGTGCAAACTCAAACCCTAATTTCAGGCCAACAATGCAAGGAGATGTCTTGAGCAGAGAAAACCCTAATCCTGTCTGGAGTCCAAGGAGTCTTGTGAGGGGAAATATTGATAAAATGAGAGGGAAAATTTTGGGTTACAACAGACCCTTAGATGATTGAATCAAGGGTTAGATGGTTTATTTGATGTGTGATATAGGCGTATGCTACCTGATACCGGGATGGAACCCTGAGTGTGTTTATTGAATGTGTGTATATGTATGAAAAATGTGTGATGTTTGATATTGATATGGAACCATGAGTGTATGTGTATTGAATGTTTGTATGTATGAAAAAATGTATTGTGTATGTATGCTTTGGATATGCAAAATGTATGTGTGAAATGTGTGTAAAATACGCGTATGCCTTGAAATGTTATGAAGATTATTTATGGCATTCTCTCCTTTAAACTATTGGCTTAGAGTTACCAATTCCATGGCATTGTATGTTGTGTCATCGTAGCTTTGTTGAATTTGAACACAGTGAAAAATTTTAGCAAAATTTTGAACACTGATTTTCTGTATTGTAAGTGCAGGTGTAGATGTAGACGTATGTATTGGTATATGCATAGATTTGTATGTTGTAAGCGCATGCGTCAGCGTAGACGTGTGTATTGGCATATGTGTAGGCTTTTATGTTATAAGCACAGGCGTAGACGTGGACATGTGTATAGAATTTGTATTATAGACGCAGGAGTAGACATGTGCGTGGACGTAGACGTGGATTTTCTTTCGATATTTTCTAACCAAATTGTTTTTCGATGTTTTATCAAAAGATTTTATTTGTTAATTTCCCCAAAATGATTTCAATACAATGTTCACAAGTAATGATCGTAGTAGTTTGTAAACAAGTCTGAGAAAAGAAAAATACAATTTGAAAGGTGAAAATAAAAGTGAATGTTTTATTGATTATGCCTCTGAATAGGAGAATGTACAGGATGCAATTCCTAGAAAGAGGTAATTACAAAAAGTTTTAAAACTGTAAATGGCAATAAAAAATGAAAATTGTTGCTGTTGTTTTCTGATATCCTTTTAATGGCTCTTATCTCCTTTATTTCTGAGTCGTATGATTTAGATCCATCTCTCCCTTCGTGGTTCATAGTCGCAGTTCTTAGATCGTGGTCTTTTTGTTCTTTATTTCTTTGTATGAAATCCCTAAATTTTTCCTGGATCGCCCTTTTGGGGTTTCAATCCACCGAGATAATTTTTTGTTATATGCCCCTAATTTTTGCCTGGATCTCCCTTTAGGGTTTTCGATCCACCGGGACGCTCCTTTTTGGGTCTTATCCTCCCTAATTTTTTCTTGGTTCTCCCGTTTAGGGTTCGAGCTTAGAGAGCTTCTTATACATAGTATTTTTTTGACTGTATCTGAATTTGTCGGATGTGGTAATTCTTCCCTATCCATTGTTGTGAGGATAAGACCACCACCGGAGAATGTTGTTTTGACTATGTATGGACCTTCATAGTTGGGTGCCCATTTACTGCGTGAGTCGAGGCAAGGTAGAAGAATCTTATTGAGCCTTAGACCATGTTGTAGTTCCTTTTGTGCAGTATGTCGTTACTCAGAAAGAATTTCGAGGCTAATTTCCGTAGAGTTCGTTTGTCGATGATAGAGGCATTTTCTGGGTACTCTTGCTTTTCAGGGTTCTTTTTTGATATCGTGAACCAAGGCTTGTTATCTGGTCCTTCTTTGATAGTAAGGAAATGTGTGGTGTTGTACCCCAAAATTTGCCCTGTCATTTATCAAGTTTTTCCTCACAAGACTCCTTGGACTCAAGAGAAGATTAGGGTTTGCTCAGCTCAAGACCTCATCTTACACTGATGACCTAAAAATTAGGGTTTGAATTTGCACAAGGATTTTTGGACCACCAATGCTTCATGTGACTTTCATACACCAACTTGGACCCCTAAGATTGCTCATGATAAGTTTCAAGCATTGAATCACATTTTTGCCAAGTCAATTGGATAGTTGACCTAAAAATCAGCTGTATTGGGGAAAAAGTCAACCATGGCTAATTTATAGTCAAACTTCATAATTTTTGATCCACAACAACATTTTAGACTCCTATGTACCATTTGATCAAGTTTGGATCACAACTTTTCAAGAAATTTGATCAAATCATCAAAAGGGCAAAATGGTCAAAATTAGAGTTTTGACTGAGAAAGGGCAATTTCTGATTTTTAACCTAGCCAATGACCAATTGGGTTCAAGCATGGTTTCAAGGACTCAATGGCATCATCTTGACCTAATTGCATAGTTCAAAAGATCTCAAATGCATATGATTGACAGATGAATTTTGCAGTCAACTGATCAAAAGTCAACTGTATACTGAAAAGTCAAACTTTGACTTTTTGGTCAAAATCAAGTGCCAAGGGTCATAATTCATCAAGATATGTCAAAATGTGAAACTTGTTGACCAAGAAACCTAAAATTGCAAATTAGGGTTTTAATTTAAAATTTTTCATAACTTAGAATTTTCCTAAGTATGGAAAATTTCTTATTTTTTCCCAACTTTCCACAACTTTTTCACCATGATGCAATTGGATTCAAAGGAAACTTCCAACATTAAAGTTTTAGTCCTCCATGAAATCTACAACTTTTATTCACAAAGTTTTCCCAAAATATGCTTGGATCTCAAGTTATGAATTTGTGAATAGGGATCCATGAACTTTTTAACTTAGTGAAAATTTGCCCTAGAACTCTCCAAGATGGATTATAGAGGTATCTCAAAATGAATTTCAAAGATGGATTATAGATCATGTTGCAAGCTTTCCAAAATGTCCAAGAACTCTCCAAAATCATTTGTGGTTAGGGAGAATCGAAGAAGAGAAAATGGCATTTTGTTACTTTTGTTCATGCCATTTTTACAATGCACCAAGTTGCAAATCAGATCCTAGCATGCTTGCACCTTGCATTACATGTCCTAAGTCCTTTCTACACTTCATAATTAAATGAAAACTCATGGGATAATGGTTTTATTTTGGCTGTTGGAGCATTGTACAAAGAATAAATCCATTTATGGCATAAAGGGCACAATGCCATTTTGATAAAGCAAGCATTTTGCAACTTTACAATTCTTGAGCCATGGACCTGTTTCTTTGTTACAAGAAATGTCCACAGATATCCAGCAATGTTTACCAACTATTATCAGCCCTAGAACTAGCAAGTACAGGCCTTTGGTATAGTCACTTCAACTTTTCTTCAAATGCAAGCAAGTTGGCAAAAGGAGTCAGAACATGTACAACAGGAAAAGGGTGGACTTTGTATCACTATATACAACTTCACAAACTTGTTGCAAGCTAGAACACAAATTCATAGCATCTGAAACTCTCCCAAACACAAAAAACACAAATTTTTGCCCAAACAGGGAAGCTTATGCAAAACTCTTGCCAACTCAATATTGGCTCGTGCGTTTCTTGATTCAACACTTCAAACACCTTCCATACATCACATCCAAACTATCCAAGCCCTTGTCCTGGTTCTGTGAGCTCTGTTTTAGACATCACCATTTTCACTTTTGAAGGTTACAGGTTGACTTCTATAGGGAGTTTCAAGCATCCTCAAGGCAAGCTAAGCATTGATATAGCTTGAGGGAACTTCAAGGAAGCTCACACGATCCTCAGGCCTCACTCAAAGTCCCCATATTGCCATATCCAAACTCAGCTGAACAAGGTTTTTTCAAAACTCTATTTCTCTATTTAGGAATCCTCAAGCTTTGATTTGTGAAGCAAAAATGTAGTCCTTAACTTGCTAAAGCTGTACACATGCATAGTTGTCATTTATATTAACTGAGTAGTGAGAATTTGAAGCTTGAAGTTCATGAAAAAATTAGGTCAAGAATTAGGGCCACTGAAATTCTCCCTGATCTTTTAGAGTTAGTTTACAAATTTTATATCATTGGAATCGTGATATTACAAGCTACATGTTTTATGTTATGAGTTTTTGATTTCATGCAAGCTAGAGCAAGATACAGGTTTGAAGCAAAAACGTGCGCGTTTGGGAGAGGCTGAAGGACAGGGATGAAGTCCTGGGCCTGGCGCGCCTTGGGCTTCCTGTTTTGAATTTTCACACCCCCCTGATCTACTATCCACACCTCCTTTGCATATTTTGTTTATTTTTCATATTTTCTTTTCATTTTTATATTTATTGCTTTTATTTATTTTTCTGAACATAAAAAAATCATGAAAAATATTTTCTTTATTTTTTGCATTTTATTTTATTTTTTATCTTATTTTTTTGCATAAAATATTGATTATTTAGAAGAAATAGAATCTATTTTCTTAAAATAAATAGTAAACACATTTAAAAATATCATACATTTTTATTTTTATTATTCATACACATAAAATACCATTTTTATACATATTTTAATTTTTAATATTTATTAATAATATTATTTATTATTTCTTGTATAAAAATAGACAAAATAAAATAAATATAGAATATATATTTCTTTTAATCAAAAACTAGGGTTTTACCCCTTTCGAAAATAAAAATATTATTTTTCTTATTTTTAGGACTTAAATAATATTACTCTCTCACACATAAAACAAATACAAAACATTTTTTTTGCATATTTACATTTTTATTGCATTTTTAATATTTGTTTATTTATTTAATTTGCAAATATTCAATTGGGTTGTAATAGTATTTTAGGGTTTTATTTTGTGCAAATATCCCCATTCAAAAACTTGTATCCCCCCTCCCATAATAATTGTTGTAATAGCTTAGTTTACTTTTACGCAATTTATCGCATTATACCATGTTTAGTTAAAATTAGGGTTTTGTATGATAAGACAAAAATCAAACAAATAGCATGACCTAATACAAGACAAACAAAATGCGTGAAAATAACACACATTGCACACAAGCACCTCTAGGGTTTCACCCACTTGGTTGCCTTAAAACAAAATGGCCATGGTATGCATGCAAGGTATCTTGGCAAAACAAAACAAAACAAAAGATCATAGTCCCTCGATGATGCTATTAAAAGGTTGCCTAAAAACAAAATGATCTTGGTCCCTTAAGCATGCTAAGATACTTAGCAACATTGCTATCATGGTCATACGATGACCCACGTCCGTCCCATTTAACATCCAAAGATAGGGTTGTTTACCAAACCAATGGTAAATCAGCAATGTCAAAGGAATAAAAATGCACAAGAAAGACTTTTGAGTAGGTAGAATGCTTCTAGTTACTTGATCAATTTGCAAACAATCCTTACTATTTTCAAACATACAGACACATTTCAAAACATTTTCCAAACAACTTACAAAACATTGAAACATTTTTCAAAAGACAAACATCTTTGTATACATTCTTACGAACGAGAATCATTACAAAATCGCCTAAATGATGGCCTCTTTTCAAAATACTTTCAAAACCATGCAAAGCACAATTTCAAACAATTGCAAAAGCAAAGCAAGTGATCTAAACAAGTAACTAAGAGCCCATGGAAAACCATGGATGAAAAGGGTTCTAGCACCTTACCTTTTCATAATCTACCCCCCGAACCCAAAAACAATCTCAAAGGTCTTTCCTGTGCTTTTTTACCTTTCCTTTTGGATAAAAGAAAAGTCGATGGCGACTTTTGCTAACCGCAACATTTGCGAACACAAATGCAAAACCTCAAGTCAGTTCTCCCACCACATCACATTCGGGCTCTTCAAAGTGTCTATTTGTGATGCGTCGTTCGTGGTTTGACCAAGTTACTTTAAACATAGTTGATATAGTTGCCAGAGCATCTTCCATTTGATTTTCTTCTCGTGGGATGTGACTGAAAGTGATCTTTGTAAATTCCGCAGTCATTTTTCAAAACATGATTCTGATATGGAATCAGTTGTGGATGCTTTAGTATTCCATTCGATGTTGACTTAGTATATGACTGATGCGGAGTCCCCAAATACTTCGAGATGCTTTATTCTCGGATCAATGGCAGCTTCCAGTCCCAGTAAATAGGCTTTTTACTTGGTAATGTTGTTAGTGTAGTCGAAACACAATCTTGTGGTATAGGGCTTGTGATAATTCTTTAGAGGATTCAAGACTGCCCCTATATCGTGCCCCAGTGTATTTGAAGCCCCATCGAACGTGAGTTTCCAGCGTGCCCCTGGCTCGGGTCCTTTGTCAAGTCCTGGTATTTCGTAGTTGCTTATTTTTACAGCAATGTCTGTATCTAACCTTGGTCTGTTTCTCTAGGAACAAGTAGATATATGCAATAATTTGATCAGCTTCTTTGTGGCTCCGCTCTAACATTGCCTCTTAGCTTAGTTTCTTCCGGATCTTCCCTTGTGCTCATATTAATGATCTTAATAGCCTCTTGATACGATTGTATGTTGTCAGCCTTTTGTTCTATTTCCCTCGCCCTTTCATCAAAGAGTTCAAGATCTTCATTGTCTTCCTCTTCATCTTGGTTGATAGGAGAATCAAATTTATATCGGGTCGCAGCAGTAGCATTATCGGTGGTTTTGGGCATGGATTTGCACCGTTATCATGTTTTGGTGCAGGTTTTAGTATATGAATATTTGAAAATGCATATGCAGAGAAAGTATTGCCATTTTTAAATTTTAGAGATAAATGTGAGAGAAAGACATAGATCTTAATTGAAAACAAAATATAACTTTTATTGATCATGAATATTTCCTGAAACAAAACGGGGAACCCTTATAAGCAACCCCTATGTCTCGGGCTTGACATAGGTTCTTTCAAAAACAAGAAAAATTACAAAGGAAAGAAAAAGATCTCGGGAATCTCCATGGCAGTCCATCTTTTGAGTTCTTCTCCTGGGGCACACTCTCTGATGAAGTCAGTTTCCCTTTTGGTATTGGATTTGTTGGATATCATTGCCACATGCCCGCCATGCTCTATTCCCTTGTTTATAGAGATTTCTTGGATTGGCGGAACCCATGCTTTACCTTTTGGAGTAGCTACACATGTTTCTTCAGAGTATGGTCCAACTTGGACTATCCCTTGGTCCACTAGCTTTAGCGGAGTTTTCTTGAAGATTTCATAATGCTCCAATAGGAATCCACATTCCCATAGATATTCCTTCAACAAGCTTATCAGGGCTTTTGCTTGTCTGGTTACCCCGCAGTCGACGACTACTTCAATTGCATTTATTGTTGGTCCACCATGTGGAGGCATAGAGTTTGATTTGATGTTAGGTTTCTCAAAAGTGATATCTTGAGATTCTAATAAGTCTTGGACCTTATGCTTGAAGTCCCAACATTGTTCTATGGTGTGCCCCAGAGAGTTAGCATGGTATTCACATCTGGCATCGGGGTTGTATCTTCACGGGAGTGGCCTGACTGGGGGAGGTAGAGGCTTGATTTCCACCAGGGATGCCTTAACCAAGTGTTGTAATAACTAGCTAGGTGGCATGGGGAGTGGATCAAAATTTCTGGGTGGCCTTCTATCTTGCTGCTGTCCTTGTGGGATCACTAATGGTTGTGGTACCCTTGGTTGTGACGCTACAACATTAATTTCTCCCTCTTTTCTTAGTTTATGACCGCTTAGTGCACCAATAGTTTGGGCTACTTCTTCGAAAGCTACCCCGGGAATCTGATCTTGTCGGTTGATGATGTTCTTCAAAGCTAGGAGAACATGACTCAGATCTCCTTTCATCGAACTTACATCACCCTTTACTTCGTCGAGATCCTATTTGAATGCAGCTTGAGTTTCCTAAATTTGCTCCATTTCTTTTTGTTGGTAGGCCCTAGTTTGATATGGAGGCCAAGGAGGTGAAGATCTTCTTCTACCAATGGTTTATTGGCGAGATTTCTTTTTATAAAAAAAGATGAGTTTCAATATGATATGCAGGTGTTTATGAATGCATGCATGTGAATGAGTATGTATGAATATGAGCAGGGTTAAATGTCTTATTCACTTGGGTATAGGCTTCTTCTTTTTCTTTATTCGGTGATCAGCTTAAAAATAGACACGCAAACGAGATGTAGAAACACAATTCCTTTAATGAAGGTAACATAATTCAGATATTGAAAAAAATTACAATCTTAAACCAAAACTTTATTTGCGTGGAATCAAGCAAAAGGAAATAAGTTTTCTATGCACGCTTGTGGAACGGAGCTTGAGAAACCATCCACTAATTGCTCGACAAAGCTTGAGAAAGTCTTCAGCACACTATTTCCCTTTTGTGGCTTTGATTTCAGACATGTTTGGCGCATTGACGCGGCCAAGTTGTTTCCTTTGGTATCCATTTTTAAAGACAGTCACTGAGATCTTGATTTTATTATTATTTTTGTACCCTGTGAATAAGACCAAGAAACGGGTGACGAATATATGGAATTATGACGACTATATGAAATGTATGAATGCATAGGTGTAGGATTGAGTGGAGGGGTTTTGTGACAGATACCCCTATAAGGTAGGGATGTATAGTGACGGGGTTTTTGTGATAAGTACCATTAGAAGGTAGACTCCTTAATTTTTACCTATGGTTAGTCTACCCTCCTAAAAGGTGGCTTCCTTAAGGTGTCGTGAATAACACCAGAGGGAAAAGGCCCAAGGGCCTCCCTTAGGTGGAGCCTCTTTACAGACCGAAACTTTCATCTCATAGTCATGAAAGGTATCGTCATGAGATTTTAGGTTAAGGTCATTACAAAGAGTCATGAGTGTCCTTCCAAAGTCCTACTCGTCAAGAGGATATCTCTCAATAAGTATTCCTTTTTTGGAAGTCCATCGACACTAGGCGAAGTCGTCACATAAACTCACAGGGATGATGTACCCCCTAAGCTAATAGACGAACCTTCTCTCTAAGGGTTATTGAAAATATTTTTTTTTTTGAAATAAAAAGTCCCGCCACACAGTAAATATATGATAAAAAGAATTGACTATGAATAAATAAATGAAATAAATAAATAATGTAATAAATAAATAATGCAATAAATAAATAAAAAACCCCAAAGTAAAAATCCTAAAACCTAAAGTTTAATTCCCCAGCAGAGTCTCCAGCTATAGCAACTGGTTTTTTAATCAGAGCCGCCACTATTAATTTTTATCCCGGGGAAGGGAATCTAACAGAAAACCCTAATTCGCAGACAGAGATTCTAGGTTTCGGACTTCTTTAGACGAAAGGAAGGTGTTAGGAACCTTTCATCTACATTATTCACAAGGATATTAGGTTTTAGGTTTAGGTTTGGGTAAAATAGGGTTTTGAATTTTAATTAGGGGAAAGGGTTTAATTTTTATAGGAAAACTCGCTACGATTATTGATCGTATGCCTACGTATCCTCTTATGAGGAATCAGAGTCCCAATTCGTAGTTCGTATGGGGTTGGTATTTTTTAGGGGTTGCAAACGTACTTTAAATCACCTCGCATTTTGGCCAGGAGTAGTGATTGCAGAGATTTTGACTAAATGCGCGATAAGTCAAAATCTGTTTGAAACCCTTTTGCAAAAAACAATTGATTAGCTTAGTTTGTTGCGAAAAATAGTTTGATGTTTGTTAGTGTTTTTTAATCATATTAATTGCTAAAATTCTTGATTAATACATGAATAAAATATATTTAATGCAAATATATAGAAAATATGTACATGAGTTAAAAATAAAATAATTACTTAAATGATAATATAAATTAATAATATATAAATAACAATTAATAATAAGAATAATTATTATAATTAGAAAAAAATAATAGTAGTAATAGAAGAATATAATAATAATAATAATTATATTCAAATAAAAATAATTAAAAAAATTAAATGTCCTCGGGGTGCAATTTTAGTTAAGAAGTAAAACAGGGGGGTGTTTTTAGGAGACTGGGTGTGATACGGTGGGGGAACTGACTTGAGGTTTTGCGTTTGTGTTCGCAAATGTTGCGGTTTAGCAAGAGTCGCCGCCGACTTTTATTTTATCCAAAATGAAAGGTAAAAAAGCACATGAAAGACCTTTGAGATTGTTTTTGGGTTCGGGGGGTAGATTATGAAAAGGGAAGGTGCTAGCACCCTTTTCATCCATGGTTTTCCATGGGCTCTTGGTTACTTGTTTTAGATCACTTGCTTTTGCTTTTCAATTGTTTAGGTAGGAGGTATGGAATGTGTTTGAAGTGATTCAAAGCAAAACGCACGAGCCAATATTGTTTTGGAAGTGGTTCTGCAGATGATGCCCTTTTTGGGCAGGAACTTGGGATTTTTGTGTTTTGATGTGTTTGAGAGGTTGGCAAATCGCGTTTCTTGCTTGTTACAATGTTCTGAGATCGTTCAAATGATGCTTAGCTTTGGTTTTATCATATACACAAGTTATATTGACTTTTGCCAAATTGCTTGTTTTTGAAGAAAGGTGAAATGGCAATGCCCAAAAGCTTGTACTTGCTAGTTCCATAGATGCACATAGTTGGTAAAATTTTCCTGATAAATGTGGATCTTGTTTTCACAAAGAGGTTAGGTTCATGGCTCAAGATAAACAAAATTGCAAAAAGTATGCTTTATCAAAGTAGCATTGTAACCTTTATGCCATATTTGGAATAATTCAATGTACAGAGCTCCATAGCTCAGAACAAAGCCATTGCCCAATGTGTTTGCATTCAATTTTGGAGAGTAGAAGGGATTAGAACCTGTTAAACCAAGTACAAGCATGCTTAGGACATATTTGCAACTTGAACCATTGTTAAAAATGCCTTGGACAAAAGTGATAATTTTCCATTTTCATTTCTTCGATTCTCCCTAACCATAAATGATCTTGGAGAGTTATTGGACATTTTGGAAAGCTTGTAACAGGATCTAAAATCCATATTTGAAATGCATTTTTAGATTCCTCTTGGAACTATATGAAAAGTTGTCATGAAGTTAGGTCAAAAATCTGCCTAAACTAGGGCAAAATTTCACTAAGTTAAAAAGTTTATTGACCCTTATTCACAAAATCATAATTTGAGATCCAAGCATCTTTTGGGAAAGCTTTGTGAGTAAAAGTTGTAGATTTTATGGAGGACTACAACTTTCATTTTGGAAGTTTTCTTTGAATCCAATTGCATCATGGTGAAAAAGTTGTGGAAAGTTGGGAAAAAATAGGAAAGTTTCATACTATGAAAATTTTCAAACTTAAACCCTAATTTCCAAATTTTCTTGGTGAACAAGTTTCATGTTTTGACACATATTGATGAAAAATGACTCTTGGCACTTGATTTTGACCAAAAAGTCAAAGTTTGACTTTTCAGTGTACAATTGATTTTTGATCAGTTGACTGGGAAATTCATTTGTCAATCCAATGCATTTGAGATCTTTTGAACCTTGTGATTAGGTCAATATGATGCTATTGAGTCCTTGAAACCATGCTTGAACCCAATTTTCCATTGGCTAGGTGAAAAATCAGAAATTGCCCTTCCTCAGTCAAAACCCTAAAAATGACCATTTTGCCCTTTTGATGATCTGATCAAATTTCTTGAGGAGTTGTGGTCGAAACTTGATCAAATGGTTCATATGAGTCTATAATGTTGATGTGGATCAAAAATTATGAGGTTTGACTGTAAATTGGCCATGGTTGACTTTTTCCCTAATATA
The DNA here is from genome assembly GCA_948472305.1 of Vicia faba. Lineage (NCBI taxonomy): Eukaryota > Viridiplantae > Streptophyta > Magnoliopsida > Fabales > Fabaceae > Vicia > Vicia faba. The sequence continues at coordinate 1,443,119,139 of OX451741.1, read as the reverse complement.
GCTGATTTTTAGGTCAATTGTCCAATTGACTGGGCAAAAAAGTGATTCAAAGCTTGAAACTTGGTATGAGAAATCTTAGGAGTCCAACATGAAGTATGACAGTCACATGAGGCATTGGAAGTCCAAAAATCCCTGTGCAAACTCAAACCCTAATTTCAGGTAATCAGTGCAAGGAGATGTCTTGAATTGAGCAAACCCTAATCTGGTCTTGAGTCCCAAGAGTCTTGTGAGGAAAATCTTGATAATATGAGAAGGAAAATTTTGGGGTACAACACTGGGCTAGGCCCAAATATATTTCAGACAGGGGGATGCATCCTGCTTTGTGTTTTAGTAAAACAATAGAAGGGGTGTGCTAAAAGTAATGGGCTTAGGTCCAAACAGTTATGGAGAGGTTTAGGGAGATTGTGTGGGTGCAGGTGCATGGCGGATTCTCATAAGACTTGGCCTATGACCGTCAGGTCGTGATGTAATGGAAGATAATGAGGGAACATTATTGCTATTATGGGTGTGTGGGTACATGATCCGAACGGAATACAAATTATTGTTTTTTTCATTTTACATTCATTTTCTTTTCTTGTTACAACAACTAGCCTTTTCTCTTTCTCTCACTCGCACAACCTTATTCCCCTTTCTCTAACCCTAACTCTTCTTCTCTGCGGCGACATCAATGTACAACCCTATCGGTTTTCCCCAACTTAACCATCTACCAAAACAACAAAAAAAAGCTAAAGACGTTACCCCTTTACGCGATTGTCTTCCTGATTCTTGTCTTTTTCGATTCGGTACTAAGCGCTTCTTTAATCTTTTAGGCTCTAACATTGATTGAAGGTGGTGATAGGCGATCGAAGATGGATGGCTATCAACGACGATTATGGTTTCATACAATGAAACCCCAATCATCCTTCTCTTCTTCAACGACGTTGGCTCGTTGTTGCTTCGAGTTCCAGCTTTGCGATTTCTCCTCGCTCCTGTCTCTGTATTCTTCTCTGCCTGTTCTTTCTTTGTCCCTTGTCTTTACTCTCCTCTTTTATTGTTTTTCCCCTCCTATTTATATGTTTTTTAGTTCTAGGGTTTGGATGTATTGATGTAACATATTAGCATGATTTTAGGAGATTAGGATTAATGCTGTAAATTGATTGAGAAAAAAATATTTGATTCATTTGTAACTTATTTCGTTTACAGTAATTCTGGATTTTGTTGTAATATGGATATGGATTTGATTTGCTTTATAGTAAATTTCTTGTAATATAGATTGATATTGGATGGAACATTCTGGGCTTTTAATCAAATTCTGCGGATTTGGTACCATTTAAGATATGTTTTGCTTTTGTTTAATTATTTTGAATTTCCACAGTAGTTGTTTCAAGCGTGATTTTAGGATAATTGAAACAATGTGTGTTTTTTGATTACATTGGGCCTTGCGCGTTAATAATTGTTCAGCCTGCAATATTTTTTTTATTACAGCAAAATAAAACAACTTTCCAATTCAATTGGGCTTACGCATTATCTCTTGTTCAGCCCAGCAAGACTGTATCTTTATTACATCAAGACGCTTTTATACTACTGGCCCAAATGGTTTTCAAAACAGTTTTTTTTCAAATAATCTTTAATAAAGGATCTTAAAACTCAATGTATAATAACCAAAAATTGCTCCAACAAAAACAACAAATAAAACATTAATTGGGCTTAACTTAATATTTTACTTACTGTCATAATCCAAATTGGGCCTTTACTCTCTTCTCATGTTTCGATCCAAATAGAATTTTGTTAACCAAGAGATGTTAATAAAATAAAAATGCAATTTAATCTAATCTCTTCTAATACATGAAAAGTTTACATATTATTTATTTATTTATTATATTTATTATTATTTTTTTAAAATAATAATATTTCCTTTTCCTAAAAACGTCAGATGGGCCAACTAAAGAAGTCTAATAGGCTTAGTTAATATAATAAGCACATCCCTTTTTACTAACCGTAAATAACACTAATGGGCTTAGTTTAATTTCAATCCCTCTTTTACTAATAACAACCATTTAATAATTAAGAACTTAATAGTTATTTGAATAATTTTTCATTTACGAATCACATGGGCCATTGGCCAACATGCTTCGCGAATGGGTTTATAGATACATGGGTCTTTCAGATTTAGAAAGCACCATTCTCCTGAATTAAAGTATACCCCTTGATCATCTTGGACAAAGATGGGCCATCAGATACTGTTGTACCATCTCTAATTAAACATTTCTTCTATTTTAAATCATGAAAATATAATCGTCGTGGTAGGGAAAATTTGAGGTATGACAACTATCCTTCCGGAGAGAGCTGGCTTCTCAAAGATGTACTTGATAGGATCCATCTTAGAGATTAATAGAGTAGTATGAGTCAACATATATTGTCTTAGTCGGCGAGTAGCCCATGCCAAAGTGCAGCAAATTTTCCCGAGCAGTAAATATCTTGTTTCACAGTCAGCAAATTTTTTGCTAAGTTAGTATATTGCATGCTCTATTCGACCAGATTCGTCATGTTGCCCCATCACACACCCCATTGAATTCTCTAACACGGTTAAGTACATGATTATAGGTCTTCCTTCAACTGGTGGCATCATAATTGGAGGTTCTTGTAGGTACTCTTTGATTTTATCAAAATCCATTTGACAATTATCATTCCATCTGACTACTTGATCTTTCTCACAAGTAGCAGTTAAGTGAGAGATGAATCAGGTAATGTAGTTTAGTCGTCCTAGAAAACCTCTGACCTCCTTCTCAGTATGGCGAGCTGACACTTCTTGGATAGCTTTGACTTTTGCAGGATGGACTTCAATTCCTTTGCCACTAACGATGAAACCTAAGAGTTTTCCAGATCTTACCCCAAAGGTGCATTTGGTTGGATTTAACCTCAGCTTGTATTTCTTTAGCCTTTCAAACAACTTGTGCAGATGGTCAAGGTGTTCTTCCTCAATTTGTGATCTCGTTATCATGTCATCCACATAGACTTCTATCTCATGATAAATCATGTCATGAAATAAAGCCACCATAGCCCGTTGATAAGTTGTGCCCGTGTTCTTCAGCCTGAAAGGCATGACCTTATAACAGAAGGTTCCCCAATGTGTGACAAAAGTGGTTTTCTCCATGTCTATGGGCGTCATTTTGATTTGGTTATAACTCGAAAAGCCATCCATGAAGGAGAATACCTTGTGTTGAGAAGTGTTGTTAACTAAGACATCAATATATGGTAGTGGGAAGTCATCTTTGAGGCTTGCCCTATTTAAATCAATGTAGTATACACACATACGGACCTTACAGTCTTTCTTTGGCACAGGAAAAACATTTGCAACCCATTGGGGATACAATGTTATTGCCAAGAAACCTGCATTAAACTGTTTCATTACCTCGACCTTGATCTTCTCTGACATATCAGGACACATGCGATGAACCTTTTGTTTGATTGGAGAACAACCTTCTTTCATTGGCAACCAATGAACCACGATATCAGTATCGAGCCCCAGCATATCTTTGTATGACCAAGAAAAGACCTCAACATATTCGTGCAACATGTGAACCAATCTAATTTTGACATTTTCTTCCAGGTTGGCGCCAATCTTGACTTCTTTCTTATTTGCCTCAGTACCCAAGTTTATCACTTCAATCGGTTCTTCGTGAGGTTGGATAGCCTTTTCCTTTGGTATCAGGAGTCTGGTGAGTTCTCCAGGTATCTCATAATCTTATTCACCTTCATCCTCAGCTCGATAGATTGGATTTTCGAAATCATAAATGGCAATAGAAGAATTGTTGTCAATGAGATCCGCAGTAGATGTGGATCTGCAAATGTGTGTGTGTGTGTGCATGTAAGGTTACATGGCTATTTTTAAAATGCATTAAAGTAAAAGAAAGACAAGGAATGCAAAATTGTCCAATGTTTTCATTAAATGAGCATATGATATATGAAAGGACAACCGTTAACAAAAAAAACCATTGTTCCCCAGGCAAGGCACAAGGCTTAAAGTCATTGTTTTTTAAAGAAATTATACAGACAAACTTCTTAAAGCAATAAAAATAGGAAATAGACGTTACTTTTGGCTGAAGGAGATTGAGATGAAGTCTTTGGCCTTCTAGTTGTTGAGTTCACCGTCAACAGTAGGTAATATCAAATCGTCCAAGTCACCATCACTATCAGTGTCTTCCAGAGCATTGACTTCATTGTTGCTAATACAGAGAGGTGGTCCACCAGCACAAATACGATGAACCTTTTTCTGATCCTTTGAAGTGAAACCCAACCCAAATTTTTCGGATTTGTAGGGGATGTCAGGAAGTTGTCCCAAGACAGTGCAACCTCCATCTTCTACAATAGCCCGAGCATCCTTCAGGGAGGCCATTTTGGGTGTGTCCTTGTAGATCTCAGGAATAATAGCTTTAGCAACAATAATCGTTGGAGGAATTACTTCAAATGCTTGACAGGGGGTTTCAATTAATTCACCATCCATTTCAACATATTTGAAAGAATTGAAATGACTAACCATATATTCTTCCTCACCACAGACTGTGACAACCTTCTCTTTCACTGGGTACTTCAGCTTTTGATGCAATGTAGAGGTAACTGCACGTGCCCCATGAATCCATGGGCGTCCTAGCAAGCAAGAATAGGCTGGAGGGATATCCATTACATAAAATGTTGAATTGAAAACTTGAGATCCCAGCTTTATCAGAAGATCAACCTCTCTGTGGACCATTCTTTTTAAACCATCGAAGGCTCATACCACAATATCGTTGGGTTTCAGCACCAGCCCATCATAATCCAATCTATCCAAAGCACCTTTGGGTAAAACATTTAGGGAGGAACCATTATCTAGTAACACATGCGCCAGAGTGGTACCTTTGCATTCAATAGAGATGTTCAAAGCCTTGTGTAGAAACTGGATTTAAAATCAGAGTTGCCACTATTGGTTTTTATCCTAAGGGAAGGGAATCTAATAGAAAACCCTAATTCACAGAGATTCCAGGTTTCAGACTCAATTAGACGAAAGGAAGGTTTTAGGCACCTTTTATCTACCTTGTTCACAATGATACTAGGCTCTAGGTTTAGGTTTGGGGTAAACAGGATTTTAAGTTTTAATTAGAAAGACTCGCCACGATTTTTGATCGTATGCCTACGTATCCTCTTATGAGGAATCAGAGTCCCAATGCGCAGTTCGTATGGGGTTGGTGTTTTTTAGGGGTTTGCAAACATATTTTGAATCACTTTGCACTTTGGTCGGGAGTAGTGATTGTGGAGATTTTGACTGAATGCGTAGTAAGTCAAAACCAGTTTGAAACCCTTTTGCAAAAACAATTGATTAGTTTAGTTTGTTGCGAAAAAAAGTTTGATATTTGTTAGTGTTTTTTATTCGTATTAATTGTGAAGATCTTGATTAATGCATGATTAGAAAAAGATTTAATGCAAATAATATATGAAATAATATATGCAATTTTAATATAAAAATGATTTATTTGTTAGTATATAAATAATGATATAATTATTTATAAGCAGTAAGAAATATTTACATAGCAAATAGAATATAAGAATAGTAAATAATAATAATAGCAAATATAATAATTATAATTAAAAAATCAGTATTTGATTATAATAATAATTATTATTATTGTAAATAAATAATATATATGTATATATATGAAAAATTAGAAATAATATATGAATTATAAAAGAAAATAAATTAATTAAATTCAGGGGGGGTGTAATTTCTAACTAACAAGTAAAAGCAGGGGGTGTGGTTATTAAGAATCTGGCTAGGCCCAAAATAGTTCAGACAAGGGGGGTATGAATTGTTTTGTGGTTTTAGTAATATAGAAAATGGGGGGTGTTAGAATTAATGGGCTTTGCCCATTACGTAAACCTGGAGGGTCTGATGGATTGAGTGTGGTGAGGGAGTATGGGTCTATGGTGCAGACTTGGTGTTGTACCCCAAAATTTTCCCTTTCATTTTATCAAGATTTCCCCTCAAAAGACTCTTTGGATCCCAGACAGGATTAGGGTTTGCTCTGCTCAAGACATCTCCTTGCACTGATGACCTGAAATTAGGGTTTGAGTTTGCATAAGGATTTTTGGACTTTCAATGCTTAATGTGACTTTCATACTTCATGTTGGACTTATAAGATTTCCCCTACCAAATTTCAAGCCTTGAATCAAGTTTTTGCCCAGTCAATTGGATAGTTGACCTAGAAATCAGCTGTATTGGGGAAAAAAAAGTCAATTTTGGCCAATTTACAGTCAAACCTCATAAGTTTTTATCCACATCAACATTATAGACTCATATGAACCATTTGATCAAGTTTGGACCATAACTCCTCAAGAAATTTGATCAGATCATCAAAAGGGCAAAATGGTTATTTTAGGGTTTTGACTACAGAAGGGCAATTTCTGATTTTTCACCTAGTCAATGGCAAATTGGTTTCAATCATGGATTCAAGGACTAAATGGCATCATCTTGACCTAATCACAAGGTTCAAAAGATCTCAAATGCATTGGATTGACAGATGAATTTTCTAGTCAATTGATCAAAAATCAACTGTACACTGAAAAGTTAAACTTTGACTTTTTGGTCAAAATCAAGTGCCAAGGGTCATTTTTCATCAAGATGTGTCAAAACATGAAACTTGTTCACCAAGAAACCTAATTTTGAAAATTAGGGTTTAAAATGGAAAATTTTCATAACTTAGAAATTTTCTAAGTTATGAAAATTTCTTATTTTTCCCAACGTTTCCCAACTTTTTCACCATGATGCAATTGGATTCAAAGAAAACTTCCAACATGAAAGTTGTATTCCTCATAAAATCTACAACTTTGTTTCACAAAGTTTTCCCAAAAGATGTTTGGATCTCAAGTTATGATTTTGTGAACAAGGGTCCATGAAACTTTTAACTTAGTGAAATTTTGCCCTAGTTTAGGCAGGATTTTGATCTATCTTCATGGAAAATTTTTCACATAGTTCCAAGTGGAATCTCAAAATTCATTTCAAATATGGATTTTAGAGCATGTTACAAGCTTTCCAAAATGTCCAAGAACTCTCCAAAATCATTTATGGTTAGGGAGAATCGAAGAAAAGAAAATGGCCATTTCTCACTTTTGTCCATGGCATTTTTCATGTTGCTACAAGTTGCAAATTCTGTCCAACCTTGCGTGTACTTGTTTAAAAGTCCTTAAACCTTCCTAAACTCATAAATTAAATGCAAACACATTGGATTAAGGCTTTATTCTGAGATTTAGGGCATTGTACAAGGAATTAATCTAAAAATGGCAAAAAGGCAACATTGCCACTTTGATAAAGCTTGCTTTATGTCAAGTTGTTTCTCTTGAGCTGTGAACCCAATCTTTTACAGCAAACCAACTCCATAAACTTATGGAAAAGTATACCAACTATCAGCAGGCTTGGAGCTAGCAAGTACATCCCTTTGCATTGTCAACTCACCCTTTTATTCAAAACCAAGTCATGGTGCAAAAACCACATAACTTGGTAATCTGATATAACCAAGCTTGGTAAACATTTCAAACAAGTTTTGCGTATTTCCTAAGGTCAGAAACACGACCTCACCACCTCTCAAACACCCTTGTACACCAAAACTTCATTTCTACCAAAATAGGGCAGGATCTGCAAATCATAAGCCAAATCACAATCCACTTGTGCGTTATGCTTGCAATCAGTTCCAACACACTCCATACAAAATACCTAAACTATCCCAACCATTCCCAAGTCACTGTAACTCCATCTACACACTTCACCATTTTATAATTTTGAGTTTTCAGGTTGAGTTCTCTAGGGAGATCCAGGCAAGTTCAAAGCAAACTAAGCATTGAGAAAGCTCAAAGGAACTTCAAGCAAGCTCACAAGTATCTCAGGACTCACTCACAACTCCTACATTGCCATACTCGAACTTGACTGAAACATGTAAAGTTCAAACTTCTATCTCCTTATTTAGGAATCATTAGGCTAAGGTTTGTGAATAAAAAATGTAGTCCTCATTGCCCTTGAGCTGTACTGTGATATGGTGGGAGAACTGACTTGAGGTTTTGCGTTTGTGTTTGCAAATGTTTCGGTTTAGCAAGAGTCACCACCGACTTTTTATTTTATCCAAAGGAAAGGTCAAAAATCACAGGAAAGACCTTTGGGATGTTTTCTTGGGTTTGGGGAGTAGATTATGAAAAGGGAAGGTGCAAGCACCCTTTTCATCCATGGTTATCCATTGGCTCTTAGTTACTTGTTTAGATCACTTGATTTTGCTTTTCAATTGTTTGAAATGGTGCTTTGTGTGTGGTTTTGAAAGATGTTTTGAAAAAGAGGCCATCATTGTGGAAACCTTTGTAATGATTCTTGTTTGAATATATACAAAGGTGTATTGTCTTTTGAAAAGATTTCAATGTTTGAAAGTTTGATTTTGGGAAAATGTTTTGGAATTGTGTTGTGAAGTGTGTTTGAAAATAGCAAAGATGTTTTGCAAGTTTTGATCAAGTAACTAAGAGTTGTCTACCCTATTTTCCTCAAAGATCTTTCCTATACATTTTTAACCCTTTTGACAGTGTTGTTTTACCATTGCATTTGGTAAACAACCCTGTATTAGGATGTTAAACAGGACACACACGGGTCATCGTATGGACCATGATAGCAATTGTGTTAAGTATCTTTAGCAATTTTTGAGGGACTTGATCATTTTGTTTAGGAAACCAAGATATCATCATCGAGGGACTATGATCTTTTGTTTTATTTTGCCAAAGTACTTAACATGCATAACATGGCCAATTTTAAAGCCAACAAGTGGATGAAACCCTAGGGGTGTTATGTGTGCATTGTGTTGTCATTTTACATGCTTTTTTGTCTTTGTATTAATCAAGCTATTTGTTTGATTTTTGGATTGTTGGCATACAAACCATAATCTCTAATCATGACATAATTGAAAGCGTAAATGCGTAAAATAAATCTACCACTATTACAACATGATTATGGGGAGGGGGATACAATTTTTGAATGGGGATTATTTGATAAGAAATTAAAACTCTAATTTTACTATTACATCCAAATTGAATAAATGGCATAAATAATAAATGAATAATATTTAAATAAACAAATTAAATAAATACACAAAATATTATGAATATGCAAAAATGTTTTGCTTATTTTTTATGTATGTAAAAAATATATTTAGTGTATATAAAAAGAAATAAAAGATTATATTTTTTTATTAAGGGTAAAACCCTAATTTTTTTCTTTTAAGAAAGTAAATATATTAACTATATTATTTATGTACAATAAGAAAAAATATAATCAAGTGTAAAAAATATATTAAAACAAAGTTTTATTTTTTATTAAGGGTGGAAACCCTAGTTTTTTGTTTTAAGATAATATATATTATATTAATTATTTTATATACAAAAAATAAAATATAAATATACACAAATATTAGATAAATAATAGTATATGGGAAAAATATTATTTTATAGGTATAAATGATAAAAAAATAAATATATATAATTCCTATAATGTTTATAAGTTTTTTTATTAAATAAAATAAAAGTATATACTACTTAATAATTATTTTCATGTCTAAAAAAATAATAAAATAATAAAAATAAATGTGAAAATTTATCAAAATATTTTTGGGTATTTTTATGTTTGGAAAATATAAAATAAAATCAGAAATGAAAAATGAATACAAAAATATAAAAATGTAAAGAAATTGGGCCAGGGGGGTGTATTTAGTAAAATGGGGGTGTCAATAGTGAGCCAGGACCAAGCCCAGCCAAACAGACTTCATCTTCAACCTTTGTCTCAAACAAAACACGCGCCCTGTACAAATCTCCAGATCCTGCATACGTGCTCTAATGCAAAAACACATAACATCAAAGTTGTAGCATTTTTCAAGACGAATTCAACCATATAAGAAACTTGTCCTAACTCTCAAAGACCAGAGAGAATTTCTCTGGACCTAAATCCTAACCTAATTTTTTCAGGAAGTTAATGGATCAAATTCTCTTAGCATGCTTAACTAAAATGAAAACTGAGCATATGTACAGCTTCATGGCTATGAATACTACATTTTTATTCACAAACCTAAGCCTAATTATTCCTAAATAGAGAGATAGGAAGTTGACAAAAAACCTGTTTCAGTTGACTTCGTGTATGGCAATGTGGAGCTTTTCAGTGAGGACTGAGATGTTTGGAAGCTTGCTTGAACTTCCCCTGACCTTCCCCAATTCCTAGCTTGCCTTGAATGTGCTTGAACAAGCCTATAGAACTTAACCTGCACAAGCTGAAATAAAAAATGGCAAACCTTGTAAATGGAGTTACAGTCAGTGTTTAAGGGTTGGGATAGCTTGGACGGGTTATGTGGAATGTGTTTGAACCAGTTTGAGGCAAAACGCACGAGGGATTTGTGCTATGGAAATCAAACTGCAGGGAGTGCCCTGTTTTGCCAAATGAAGATGATTTTGTGCTATGGGAGGTTTGAGGGCACAAAGGCTTATGTTTTTGGCTCAAGGGGATGTGAGAAACTTGTCTCAAGTGCTTGCAAAGGTTGGTTTTCTCAGATGTTCCAGTTGTGTCAATTTTGACATGTTTCTTGTATATGAAGCAAAAAATGAGAAGTGATGTAAGACCAGCCTGTACAGGCTATCTATCAGCTTTCACACTATGCCCTTGGCCCCTCAAGTTGGTGGATTTGATTTGCTGCACAAAATATGGCTCAATGCTCAAGGATGCAGTTTTGACATAAAGCAAGATTTAAGCAAAAATGGTAATGTTGCTTTTTCTATTTAAGGATTAATCTTGTGTGCAATCCTCTTATAACCAAAACAAAGCCTTAGACCAATGGACTTGCATTTAATTATTGAGTATGGAATGGTTTTGAGACCTGTAATCAAGTACAAAGCAAGTTGATTCGAGTTTGCAACTTGTATCACCATGAACATGCCATGGATAAAAAGTGAGTTTTTGCCAACTTCGAGCCTTCGATTCTCCCTAACCACAAATGAGTTTGGAGAGTTCTTGAACATATTAGAAAGCTTGAAACATGCTCTACATTCCATATTTGAAATTCAATTTGAGATTCCAAGTGGAACTATGTGAAAAATGGCCATGAAGATAGGTCAAAATCCTGCCTAAACTAGGGCAAAATTTCAATAAGTTAAAAGTTTCATGGACCCTTGTTCCAAAAATCATAACTTGAGATCCAAGCTTATTTTGAGAAAACTTTGTGAATCAAAGTTGTATACTTTGTGTAGGAATACAACTTTCATGTTGGAAGTTTTGTTTGAATCCAATTGCATCATGGTGAAAATGTTGGACAAAGTTGGGAAAAATTAAGAAAATATCATAACTTAGAAAAATTCTAAGTTATGAAAATTTTCAAACTTAAACCCTAATTTGCAAAATTGGGTTTCTTGGTCAACAAGTTTCATGTTTTGACACATCTTGATGAAAATGACCCTTGGCACTTGATTTTGACCAAAAAGTCAAAGTTTGACTTTTCAGTGTACAGTTAAATTTTGATCAGTTGACTGGAAAATTCATCTGTCAATCCAATGCATTTGAGATCTTTTGAACCTTGTGAATAGGTCAAGATGATTCCATTGAGTCCTTGAGTCCATGCTTGAACCCAATTTTACATTGGCTAGGTCAAAAGTCAGATATTGCCCTTATACAATCAAAACCCTAAAAATGACCATTTTGCCCTTTTGATGATCTAATCAAATTTCTTGAGGAGTTGTGGTCAAAACTTGATAAAATGGTTCATATGAGTTTATAATGTTTATGTGGATAAATAATTATGAGGTTTGACTGTAAATTGGTCACAATTGACTTTTTCCCCAATACAGCTGATTTCTAGGTCAACTGTCCAATTAACTGGGCAAAAATTTGATTCAAAGCTTGAAACTTGGTAGAGGCAATATTAGGGATCCAAGATGATGTATGAAAGTAACTTTGATCATTGGAAGTCCAAAAATCCTTGTGCAAACTCAAACCCTAATTCAGGTCATCAGTGCAAGGAGATATCTTGAGCAGAGCAAAACCCTAATCCTGTCTGGAGTTCAAGGAGTCTTGTGAGGGGAAATCTTGATGAAATGAGAGGGAAAATTTTGGGGTACAACATCTTCCCCTGTTCAATCTTCTTGAACCTGAAAAGTTAGATTGGCGAGTTTTCCTTTCGTGACTCGAAGGTAAAAGATGATTGGACACTAGAGTGCAGTAAAATTTGCACTCGCCAAAATGTAACTGAGGGAATGGGCTTAAAGATGCCATTTGGATATGGTAGAATCTTGTTGTATATGGGATTAAAGATGCCATCCAAGACTTGTTTGTTGAGAATCAAGAGAATGAATATCAGAATGGTATCCGTATCTGGAACGTATCTGAGTTGTATCTGGACTGTATCTGAAATTGAGATCTTGTATGAGTAGCAGAATGACTTCCGTGTCTGGAGTGTATCTGTACTGTAACTGGGATCTAGACAAGTGATAGAATGACTTCCGTGTCTAGAGTGTATCTGAACCTGAAGTTGATAGTTGAATCTGAATGAGAAATAGAATAGCTTTCGTGTCTGAAGCGTATCTAGTCTGTATCTGATTGTTGAATTCTGAATAAGTAATAGAATGACCTCCGTGTCTGGGGTGTATCTGTACTGTATCTGAATGAGAGATCTGAATGAGTATTAGAATGACCGCCGTGTCTGGGGTATATCTGTACTGTATCTGAAATCTTTGAACATTTGTTAAAGGTAGCTTTTAATCTTATCCTGAAAAAGGTAAAATGTTAGCTAAAGCACAAAGTTATGTTGCATGACATGTATGATGCAATAAAATGTGCTTTTATCAATGTTTATGATATATGAATGTAATGGATGCGCATGTAAGCTGATTAGATGTCTTGCTGAGGAAAATAAATCTTTTATAGCTGGAGATAATGAAATCTTTGACTGCTGTCGGGGAAATTAAATCCATGACCGCTGCTGGAGATTATAAAATCTTTAATTGCTGAGAATGAGAAATCCTTTGGGCTACTGCTGGGGATTTGAAAATCCTTGGTGACTTGTGGGGATTAACAAGAGCTTTGACAACTTCCGCGGTGATGTGAGAATCCTTCACGACTTTCTGGGGAATAAGGAAAACCCTGACAATCTCTACTGGGGAAACAAAACCTGGGAGGTTTCAACTGGAGGAATGAGATCGAGAATCTTTGATTTGCTGGGAAACAACTCTGTGGGGAGAATGCTTATCCTGTTGGAGAGTTTTCAAAATCTTGGGTTGTATGCCAATCTATTGGGGAAGCAAGAATGAGAATCTTCATTCAGGCGTTTGGGTCAGGAGGTTGGGTGTATGCCAATCTACTGGGGTTTTAAAAATGAGAATATCCATTCTGTTAAGGGTATCAGGAGCTTGGGAGTATGCCAATCTTCTGAGGTATTATCCTTGGTTGGGGATAAAACAAAAGTTAACTGTTATCTGGTTGATTTCCAGGTTTTAAGATAACTTGCTGGAGGATTTGGAGAAACTGGATGATTTCCACTGTGGTTTAGAGGTTGAAGTTTTGGACTCCGTTGGGGAAGAAAGCTTTATCTTTGATGAGGGTTTGTAGTTCAAAGTTTTCTGGCTTCGCTGGGGATTGGGAGTTTGGAATCTTAGCTCTGATGGGGATTTTGAAACTTAACTCCGCTGGGGATATGTATTTCAAGGTTTTAGCTCTGTTAAGGATCTGAATGACATACTGCAGGGGATTTCTTATGGAATGGCCTAAATACGTTTTCCTATACTTTCAACCTATCAGCAATTATCCTTTCTCATTTCGTCTTATTTATAAGCAGTGATTATATTTAAATGCATATGCTCATTTAATAAATCATTGGATGTTTTCAAATAAAACACAAGTGTAAAAAGAAAGAAAAGGCAAACAAATTTCTGCAATTTGAAGTATCTTTGTATTAACTTTGTGTAAGTATTTTGTACAAAGGAGACAGACATCCTAGTAAGAGAATGTTGTCATAAAAATGAGAAAAATTTATACAGAGAAAGATGGCTATGTGTAACAATTCCATGGGGTTCCCATTCTGCTATAGCCTTCACAACTCTGAGTATCTTGTCCATTCGTTGCTTCGTCCGCAGATGATTGGATTGATCAGAAGCTTGGAGCTTGTCCGTGAAGAAGTTGTCCTTAAAGTGATCCGACGAGACATAGTCATACGCTTTAATTCCCTAAGTTTTGCCTGGATCGCCCTTTCAGGTTTTCAATCCATCGGGAAACCCCTTTTTGCCCAAGTCTCCCTTTTGGGTTTTCAACTTGCCGGGTGTACAGATTTTTTTATTTATCCCTATTTTTTTCCTGAACCGCCCTTTCGTGTTTTCGATTCACCGGGATGCCTATTTTTACCCAAGCCACCCTTTCGGGTTTTCAACTTATCGGGTCGTTTATGCGTAGTATCTTTTGACTATGTCTGCGTTCGCAGGGTGCGGCAGGTCATCACCGTCCATGGTGGTCAAGATCATTTCCCCACCAGAAAAGATGTTTTTGATCACAAATGGTCCTTCGTAAGTAGGAGTCCACTTTCCCCTGGGATCACTTTGCGGTAGGATGATCCACTTGATTACAAGGTCCCCGACTTGATATACTTGCCTCTTGACTTTCTTGTTGAAGGCCTTGATCATACGTTTCTGATACGCCTGACCATGGCAAACAGCAGTAAGTCGCTTTTCGTCAATCAAGTTAAGTTGATCAAGCCGGGTCTGAATCCAATCGTCTTCATTCAAACTAGCATCCTTCATGATTCTCAAGGAGGGAATCTGAACCTCGATAGGTAAAACAACTTCCATGCCGTATACCAAAGAAAAAGGGGTTGCCCCAGTTGAAGTACGTGTCGTGGTACGGTACCCGTGCAGAGCTAACGGTAACATCTCATGCCAGTCCTTGTAGGTGACTGTCATCTTTTGAATGATCTTCTTAATATTTTTGTTCGTAGCTTCGACATCACCATTCATCTTGGGCCGATAGGGAGATGAATTGTGATGTTGAATCTTGAACTGCTCGCACAGAGCGGTGATCATAATATTGTTCAAATTTGTACCGTTGTCAGTGATGATCCTATCGGGGACACCATATCAGCATATGAGGCTCTGCTTGATGAAGCGGGCAACCACATTCTTTGTAACGGAGGCGAAAGAAGCTGCTTCGACCCACTTGGTAAAGTAATCAATAGCCACCAGGATGAAGCGATGTCCATTGGATGCTGTAGGCTTGATTTCTCCAATCATGTTGATTCCCCACATCGCGAATGGCCAAGGAGCTGTTAAGACATTGAGAGGAACTGGGGGAATATGTACCTTGTCCGCATAGATTTGGCATTTGTGACAAGTACGGGAATGTTGATGACAATCAACTTCCATGGTAGACCAGTAGTAGCCTGCCCGTAGAATCTTCTTAGCCATCGTATGATCGCTTGAGTGGGTGCCAAAGGTGCCATTATATAGTTCATCCATAATCTGCTCAGCTTCAACCTTTTCCACACAACAGAGTAGGACACAATCAAGATTGCGCTTGTATAGGATACCATTGCTCAGAAAGAACTTGGCAGCGAACCTCCTTAAGAACTTTTTGTCGTTGACTGAAGCTCCCTCGGGGTATTCTTGTGCTTCGAGATACCTTTTGATGTCATGAAACCACGGTCGGTCCACCACTTCTTCGGTATTAATCTCGTGACAATGTGCAGTTTCTTCCATTCGTTCAATGGTGATTTGAGGTGCCTTATTATCCCAGTTAAGTTTAAACATGGATGACATTGTAGCTAGCGCATCTGCTAGCTGATTCTCTTCTCGCGGGAAGTTCTCGAAGGTAATCTGCTCGAAATGTGGTAACAATGTCAAGACGTGTTCTTTGTAAGGGATGAGGTTAGGGTGTTTAATGTCCCACTCTCCTTTGATTTGATTGATAACCAAATCTGAGTCCCCAAACACAACCAAAGATTTGATTCCCAAGTCAATAGCAGCCTTGAGACCAAAGATACAAGCTTCATACTCAGCCATATTGTTGGTGCAGCTGAAGTAGAGTCTAGCAGTGAAAGGTGTATGGCAACCTTCTGGAGAGATAAGTACCGCACCAATACCGTTTCCAAGTGCATTTGAAGCACCATCAAAGTACAGGGTCCACCGGAATCCTTGTTCAGGTCCGTCATACAGTCTGTTACCTTCAATGTTATCCAATGTCATAATGTCTTCGTCGGGGAAGTAGAACTTCATGGATTGGTAATCTTCGACAGCTTAATGAGCTAGATGGTCAGCTAGTACACTCCCTTTTATAGCTTTTTGGGTTGTGTAATGGATATCATACTCAGTCAGGATCATTTTCCATCTAGCGATTCTTCCAGATAAAGCGGGTTTTTCGAAGATGTACTTGATCGGATCCATATTAGAAATCAGCAGAGTGGTATGTGTCAACATATACTGCCTTAGTCGGCGAGCAGCCCATACCAAAGCGCAGCAAGTTTTCTCGAGCAGTGAATAGCGAGTCTCATAGTTGATAAACTGTTTGCTAAGGTAATAAATGGCATGCTCTTTTCGACCAGACTCGACATGTTGGCCCAGTACGCACCCCATTGAATTATCCAAAACAGTCAGATACATGATTAACGGCCTTCCTTCGACGGGTGGCATCAAGATAGGAGGTTCTAGCAAATACTCCTTGATTTTATCAAAAGAAGCTTGACAGTCATCATTCAATTCAACCACCTGATTTTTCTTCAACAACTTGAAGATTGGTTCACAGGTAGATGTTAGGTGAGAAATGAACCTTGCAATGTAGTTTAGGCGTCCTAAGAAACCTCTGACCTCCTTTTCAGTGCGGGGGGCAGGCATTTCTCGTATAGCTTCGACTTTAGCAGGATCAACCTCAATGCCTTTGTTGCTGACGATGAATCCCAAGAGTTTACCAGACCTGACTCCAAAAGTGCACTTGCTAGGGTTCAGTCTGAGCTTATACTCCTTCAATCTGACAAACAACTTTTGCAGATGGTCGAGGTGTTCTTCTTCTGTTTGTGAATGGGATATCATGTCGTCTACATAGACTTCGATCTCATGATGTATCATGTCATGAAACAAAGCTACCATGGCGCGCTGATAGGTTGCCCCGACATTCTTCAGTCCGAATGGCATTACTTTATAGCAGAAGGTACCCCACTGCGTAACAAAAGTAGTCTTCTCCATGTCTTTGGGTGCCATTTTGATCTGGTTATACCCTGAAAATCCATCCATGAAAGAAAATACCTTATGTTGAGCTGTATTGTCGACCAAAATGTCAATATGTGGTAGTGGAAAGTCATCTTTAGGGCTAGCCCTGTTTAAGTCTCTGTAATCAACACACATTCTCACTTTTCCATCTTTCTTAGGCACGGGCACAATGTTAGCAACCCATTGTGGATAGGAAGTAACAGCAAGAAACCCAACATTGAATTGCTTCATCACTTCGGCTTTGATCTTTTCAGACATATCGGGCCTCATTCGGAGGACTTTCTGTTTAATTGGTGGACAGTCTTCTCTTATAGGGAGGCGATGAACCACAATATATGTATCGAGTCCCGGCATGTCTTCATAGGACCAGGCGAAGATCTCAACATATTCATTCAACAACTGAACTAAGCGCTCTTTGACATTTGGCTTCAGGTTGGCACCCACTTTAACCTCTCTCCTGTCTTCGGCAGTACCCAAGTTGATAGTCTCTAACAGCTCTTCATGGGGCAGAATAGCCCTTTCTTCCTATTGTATAAGTCTAGCCAACTCTCCAGGTACTTCACAGTCTTCATCACCTTCGTATTCGGCATGATTGACCAGATCTTCAGAGTCACTGAAGGCCATAGCAGAATTATTACCCATGGAATCCGGAGTGGATGGGTACCTGCATTTTGTGAGTGTGGGTGTGTGTAAGGGATAGCCATCTTTAAACAAAAATAAATGTAAAAATAAAGAAAATGAACACCAAAGTTTATAGATGAAAACTTCCATGATTCATTAAAAATGGCATATGAAAATGAAGAAATCAAAACCCTTACAAATGGACCTATGTGCCCCGGGTAAGGGCACAAGGCAAAAGAAGTGTAAGAATTATTTAATAATTATTACAGACCAAACAGGAAATGTTCAACAGATAAATTACTGATTGATGAAAGTAATAGGGACGAAGTCTTTCGCCTCACAGTTGTTCAGTCCTCCTTCAATGGTTGGAAAGATCCAATCTTCGAAATTGCTCTCATCTTCAACATCTTCTAAAGCATGAACTCCGTGATGAGTGATCTTTAATGGTGGTCCTCCAGCCCGGGAGCAACGCACAACCTTCTGGCTAGCAGCAGTGAAACCCAATCCGTACTTATTTGTGTTGTAAGGAAAATCTGGCAGTTGACCCCATAATGTGCTTCCTCCTTCCTTGACCACAGCCTCTACGTCTTTAAGGGATGACATCCGGGACACAGGTTTGGTAATGATGGGCACATCAGTCATTGTCTTAGCTACCGCAACTTCAGGAGAAACCTCTTCAAAGTGTTGGAAAGGTGTTTCTATGAATTCACCATCTAACTCCATGTAGCGGAAAGAGTTAAGGTGGCTTATCATATACTCCTCCTCTCCATGAACTGTTATGATTTTACCCTAGACTGGATATTTTAGCATTTGGTGTAGAGAAGAAGTGACTGCCCCAGCATTGTGGATCCATGGCCTTCCCAACAAGCATGAATATGAAGGACGAATGTCCATCACATAAAAAGTAGAGTTGAAAATTTTCGTACCCACTTTAACTGGGATGTCCACTTCTCCGTGAACCATCCGCTTAAAACCGTCAAAGGCTCTAACAACGATATTACTGGGCTTTAGGGTCAAACCTTCACAGTCCAATATGTCCAATGCTTTCTTTGGTAGGACATTTAAAGATGAACCGGTATCAACCAGAACGTGAGCAAGTGTAGTTCCCCTTCACTCTACCGAAACATGCAGCGCATCATTATGCTTTCTTCCCTTAGATGTCAGATCGGCATCAGAGAAGCCAAGACCATTGTCGGCCGTAAGGCTGCCTACACACTCCTAAAACTGATCTGCAGAAGTTTCTTGAGGCACGTGCGCCGTATTTAGGAATTTGATCAAGGCTTTGGCATGAACCTCAGAGTAGAGCAACAGAGCCAGCATAGAGATTTTTAAGGGGTTTGCCCCAGCTGCTCTACGACATCATAGTCGCTTTTCTTAATTATCTTTAAAATCTCCTCCATCTCCTTTTGGGTGGTATCGAGGATAACCAAAGTCTGAGCCCTCGTCCTGACAGGCACTTCTTGGATCCCCTTACCTTTATCAGCAGTAACAGCATAGGGTATAGCTTCGGGAGCAATAATTTATTCAATTACCGGACTTCACACAGATATCTTGACTGGCACAGGAGCACGTGAGGGTCCGAAGACTTCCCTTGGAGGAGCAATTTCCGGAGAGAAGATTCTTCCGCTACGAGTGAACTTACTTGTCCCCGCAATATTTCCTATGTCAGGAGTTTCGTCATCAGAACTTTCTTCAACTAATTCGATCTGCTTAACACCGTGGTAGAAGATCTCTCCTCCATAATTCCACGGTATTGTCTTGTTGGACTTATATGGGATAGGCCCCGGCATGGTAATCTTCAGCGGTACAAACTTTGGATCGGGTGTAATCTTAACAAGCCTTTTACAGTTCTTGGAAAGATTGTCGAAAATGGTGATTATAGCAATATCATTGATTGGAGTAACAGGAGTAACAAGAGTTTTCTTGAAGAGGATTTCTTGAGTATCCATCAGGCGTTGGATGCCTGACTTCAACAGAGGACAGTCGAATTGCAAGGTCGAACAAAGGTAACAATCTTTTTTACAGCCTGGGAAAATCCCGGCTTTCAACAGATTCATCTTGATCATTGGCAATAGAGTCATTAAATCATCAACGAAAGTAACATGAAGATCTTCTACAATATCATGGACATTACGACCATGTTTTGGCATAGGAGCGGATTTCACATTAGGTTTTTCGGGGGCATCAAACTCCACCTCCTTGGCATCTATTAAATCCTGGATCTTGTTTTTGAGGGCCCAACAGTTGTTGGTGTCGTGCCCTATGTTATCTGAATGATAAGCACATTTTGCATTGGGATGATAATGTGGAGAAGTGGTATTTGTATTCTTCGGAGCCTCCTTCAAGTTGGTAAGGTTTAACTTTAACTGATGAGGGAGAACCTGAGGAGGTGTCATATTGATCTGGGTGAATTGCCGTTGTGGCCTTTCTACCCTTTGTTGGTTAGCTCTGGGTTGACTGCTTCGAGGTTGATCGGTTGAAGAGTTCTGGATCATCCCAGCCCCCACCGCTGGTCGACGCTCCATTCTCCCTTGATTTCTCTGGGTATAAACAGCAGAAACTTCCTTCTTGGCTGGGAAGGTCTTCTTGATAGCAGTGGAAGAAGAGGTATCCTTCTGAATTTTACCACTCTTAATACCAGCTTCGACCCTTTCACCTGTCAGAATTAGTTCGGTGAACCCTGCAGATGAGCTCCCGATCAAGTGATTAAAGAATGGACCTGACAGGGTCCCCAAAAACATATCAACCAGCTCTGTTTCAGACAATGGTGGCTGCACCCTTCCAGCCAAATCCCGCCACTTCTGGGCATATTCCTTAAAGACTTCATTAGAGACCATACCCATACTCTGTAATTGAGTACGAGTAGGCGCTAGATCTGCGTTATATTGGTATTATCGATAGAAAGCAGCAGCCAGATCCTCCCAGTTATGAACATCAGATCTCTCAAGTTGATAGAACCAGTCCAATTGCGTACTCGACAAACTATCTTGAAAAAAGTGGACCCATAGATCCTTATCAGAAGAGTGAGGTAGGATCTTTCTGACGTAGGACCGCAGATGCATCTTCGGACAGGACAAACCATCGTATTTAGCAAATGTAGGCACTTTGAACTTGGGAGGAATGACGATCCCAGCAACCAACCCTAGTTATTCGAAATCCAGCCCAGGTACCCTTTGTACCTCCATGGCTGCCAGCCGATCTTCCAGATTTTTATACTTATAGTCCGCCAGAGGGTACTGCTGCTCAGAGTAATCTTTATTTTCTTCCTCTTCTTCTTCTTCAGCCTCAGATTCGGAAGGTACCGCAGCTCCTTTTCCTTTACCAACCCCTTCATCAGACGTCGAGGGGAAATCGAAGACCCTTCTAGCTTGGTTCTCAAACCTTCTTCCCATAGTGGCCACACCAATTCTTTTCTTTTTCTTATTTTCTTTTTCCTTCTCTTTCTCTACCAGTGCTTTAAGATCCTCTTGACCCTTTTCCAAAGTCATGAGGAGTTGTTGGAACTGCGAGTTCTGTGCTTGCAGATCTTTGATTGTCTGCTCTATATCCATCTTGCTGAAATAAACAGCAGAAAGATAAGGAAACCTGGTGTGAAGACCTGTTTATGCATATGATGAATGATATGTATTCATGTAATGCATTCAAGGATTCAGAAATTCAAAGTTGTTGCAAACAAAAAGAACACACGTCGTATTAATAAGAAGAAATTTGTTAGTACATAAATGCCCCATGGGCAAAATATTACAAAATTCTTAATGTAAAAAGACGTTGCGCATCCTCTTTGGTGCGATGTAAGTGTTGAGATTCTGCTCTTCATGGAGTTGACGGGTAAGTTCCAAAACCTTCTTCTCATTGGCGTAGAAGCTGGCTTCAAAAGTATTTCGTTCTTCCTTGAGCTGTATCCAACTTTTTTGCAAATCTTCCAATGATGTTGGCATGTCAGGATGTAGGAGGGTGTATGGAACCTCTCCTTCCATAACAGGCTCTTTGATCATAGGAAGAACGTAGGGGTAAGGCATCATAAGAATCTGGGCGTAGGTTCATACCCACTTGAGATAAGGCTCAAGGGGAATGGAATTCTTGTGTCCCAATGTCTTACTATCCACTTTGTTGGGCATCCTCCAAGCTCGGATAAACCTTTGTCGAAGTCCTTGAGCGTCGTTGTCGAAGTCAAAAACTAAGTCAGGAATCAACATGTCATGGGGGCCATCCTTTCAGGCATACCCAAATTGTCTCAGAGCTAAACAGAGGTTATAGGTAATGCCTCCCCTAATGCCAAGTAGTGGGACATTAGGGAATTCCCCACAACGATCAATGATGATGACATTTTCTCTGGACCGAGAACACCAATGAACATCAGAATGTGTGAGAGTCATCAACCTTTGTGACCACCTCAAGCCTTTCTCACTCTTCAAGACTGATTGGGGAAGGTGAGAAATAAACCACCTTGCTAGAAGAGGAGTACAGCACATGAGAACACCTCTTTTCCTTATTGTTCGTGTGTAAAATGAGTGTAGGGCTTGAGCAACATCTTCAGGCTTTGGATCTCTTTCCGTACCGTTGTAGGGTAGTTGATGGAGAATAAGAATCCTCAGGGGTTGAGAAATTCCTCCAAAGTAGGCACTAGTTGGTATTCAGGAAATGTGAAGCAATGGTGTATGGGGTCAAAGAACTAGAAGAGAACTTTCACCATGTCTTCTTCAATGTTGGAGTTGACCAAGTTGAGAAGTCTACCATGTCTTTCACTGAAGAGAGAATTCTCTGGAATCTTGGAAGTGAGCTCCTTGAGTTGAGGAGGGATTCTCCCAAGGTTGACCTGAATTGTTTTTCTGCGAAGAGATTCCATAACCTACAAAACAAGAACAAAGATGAAGATCCAAACCCTTGAAATGGTTAGTGGATGCATATGATGCTTTATGATGTTCATGATGTATGCACAAATATATGTACAAGCAAGTCACACAAGTTCCTAGTTTCAGGCTTGCATGGGGTTTCATAGGTAAGTACCCTCTTGAAATTAGTTGGCTCAACCTGTCCTATAAATAGTAACTGGGTTTTAAGGAGCTCAATATCACTGAATTATTTTCTGTGTTCATTGTTTCAGTTTAGCCACTTAACCGGCGACCGAAATATTCCAAGAAAACAACCCTCAATGAGTGTAGTATCGAGTATCTACCAACTTAGGACTGCACCAAAGCCGGTCATCTCACTACCCCTAATAAGGCCAAGATGGTCAAGTAAGGTTCTAAGAGTTCATTAGTGCTTCATGACATCACTCAGCGGCCCCGTATTCTCTTTGGTTGACTCAAAGGCTACCGGTACCCACAAATATGTCACACTAATATAGCTATTGCTTCAACCATGTCGGTATACCCCGCACAGTTTCCATAACGTATTGCTATTTACCTATGAATGTTTCCCAAATCCGGGTAGAGGATTTCAAACCCAAACAAGAGAACCAAATGTAAAGCAATCAAAGAAAACAAGATAGGTATGTAAAGATGATCTAAACCCTAAGGTTACTCCACTTTTTAGAAATCCCCAGCATAGTTGCCAGTTCTGGCGATACGGTGGGAGAACTGACTTGAGGTTTTGCGTTTGTGTTCGCAAATGTTTCGGTTTAGCAAGAGTCACCACCGACTTTTTATTTTATCCAAAGGAAAGGTCAAAAAGCACAGGAAAGACCTTTGAGATGTTTTCTTGGGTTCAGGGAGTAGATTATGAAAAGGGAAAGTGCAAGCACCCTTTTCATCCATGGTTATCCATGGGCTCTTAGTTACTTGTTTAAATCACTTGCTTTTGCTTTTCAATTGTTTGAAATGGTGCTTTGTGTGTGGTTTTGAAATATGTTTTGAAAAAGAGGCCATCGTTGTGGCAACCTTTGTAATGATTCTTGTTTGAAAATATACAAAGGTGTATTGTCTTTTGAAAAGAATTCAATGTTTGAATGTTTGATTTTGGGAAAATGTTTTGGAATTAGGTTGTGAAGTGTGTTTGAAAATAGCAAAGATGTTTTGCAAGTTTTAATCAAGTAACTAAGAGTTGACTACCCTATTTTACTCAAAGATCTTTCCTATACATTTTTAACCCTTTTGACAGTGTTGTTTTACCATTGCATTTGGTAAACAACCTTGTATTAGGATGTTAAACGGGACAGGCACGGGTCATCGTATGGACCATGATAGCAATTGTGTTAAGTATCTTTAGCAATTTTTGAGGGACTTGATCATTTTGTTTAGGAAACCAAGATAGCGTCATCGAGGGACTATGATCTTTTGTTTTGTTTTGCCAAAGTACTTAACATGCATAACATGGCCAATTTTAAAGGCAACAAGTGGATGAAACCCTAGGGGTGTTATGTGTGCATTGTGTTGTCACTTTACATGCTTTTTTGTCTTTGTATTAGTCAAGCTATTTGTTTGATTTTTGGATTGTTGGCATACAAAACCTAATCTCTAATCATGGTATAATTGAAAGCGTAAATGCGTAAAATAAATCTACCACTATTACATCATGATTATGGGGAGGGGGACACAATTTTTGAATGGGGATTATTTGATAAGAACTTAAACCCTAATTTTACTATTACATACAAATTGAATAAATGGCATAAATAATAAATGAATAATATTTAAATAAAAAAATTAAATAAATATACGAAATATTATGAATATGCAAAAATGTTTTGTTTATTTTTTATGTATGTAAAAAAAATATTTAGTGTATATAAAAAGAAATAAAAGATTATATTTTTTTATTAAGGGTAAAACCCTAATTTTTTCTTTTAAGAAAGTAAATATATTAACTATATTATTTATGTACAATAAAAATAAAAAATATATTCAAGTGTAAAAAATATATTTAAAAAAAGTATTATTTTTTATTAAGGGTGGAAACCCTAGTTTTTTGTTTTAAGATAATATATATTATATTAATTATTTTATATACAAAAAATAAAATATAAATATACACAAATATTTAGATAAATAATAGTATATGGGAAAAAATATTATTTTATAGGTATAAATGATAAAAAAAATAAATATATATAATTTCTATAATGTTTATAAGTTTTTTTATTAAATAAAATAAAAGTATATACTACTTAATAATTATTTTCATGTCTAAAAAAATAATAAAATAATAAAAATAAATGTGAAAATCTATGAAAATATTTTTGGGTGTATTTATGTTTGGAAAATATAAAATAAAATCAGAAATGAAAAATAAATACAAAAATATAAAAATGTACAGAAATTGGGCCAAGGGAGTGTATTCTGTAAAAGGGGGGTGTCAATAGTGAGCCAGGACCAAGCCCAGCCCAACAGACTTCATGTCCAACCTTTGTATCAAACAAACCACGCGCCATGTACAAATCTCCAGATCCTGCATACGTGCTCTAATGCGAAAACACATAACATCAAAGTTGTAGCATTTTTCAAGACGAATTCAACCATATAAGAAACTTGTCCTAACTCTCAAAGACCAGAGAGAATTTCTCTGGCCCTAAATCCTAACCTAATTTTTTCAGGAAGTTCATGGATCAAATTATCTTAGCATGCTTAACTAAAATGAAAACTGAGCATATGTACAGCTTCATGGCTATGAATACTACATTTTTTATTCACAAACCTAAGCCTAATTATTCATAAATAGAGTGATAGGAAGTTGACAAAAACTTGTTTCAGTTGACTTCGTGTATGGCAATGTGGAGCTTTTCAGTGATGCCTGAGATGTTTGGAAGCTTGCTTGAACTTCCCCTGACCTTCCCCAATTCCTAGCTTGCCTTGAATATGCTTGAACAAGCCTATAGAACTCAACCTGCACAAGCTGAAATAAAAAATGGCAAACCTTGTAAATGGAGTTACAGTCAGTGTTTAAGGGTTGGGATAGCTTAGATGGGTTATGTGGAATGTGTTTGAACCAGTTTGAGGAAAAACGCATGAGGTATTTGTGCTATGGAAATCAAACTGCAGGGAGTGCCCTGTTTTGCCAAATGAAGATGATTTTGTGCTATGGGAGGTTTGTGTCAATTTTGACATGTTTCTTGTATATGAAGCAAAAAATGAGAAGTGATGTAAGACCAGCCTATATAGGATATCTATCAGCTTGCACACTATGCCCTTGGCCCCTCAAGTTAGTGGATTTTATTTGATGCACAAGATATGGCTCAATGCTCAAGGATGCAGTGTTGACATAAAGCAAGATTTAAGCAAAAATGGTAATGTTGCTTTTTCTATTTAAGGATTAATCTTGTGTGCAATCCTCTTATGACCAAAACAAAGACTTAGACCAATGGATTTGCATTTAATTATTGAGTATGGAATGTTTTTGAGACCTGTAATCAAGTACAAAGCAAGCTGATTAGAGTTTGCAACTTGTATCACCATGAACATGCCATGGACAAAAAGTGAGTTTTTGCCAACTTCAAGCCTTCGTTTCTCCTTAACCACAAATGAGTTTGGAGAGTTCTTAGACATTTTAGAAAGCTTGCAACATGCTCTACATTTCATAATGGAAATGAAATTTGAGATTCCAAGTGGAACTATGTGAAAAATGGCCATGAAGATAGGTCAAAAACCTGCCTAAACTAGGGCAAAATTTCACTAAGTTAAAAGTTTCATGGACCCTTGTTCCAAAAATCATAACTTGAGATCCAAGCTTCTTTTGAGAAAACTTTGTGAAAAAAAGTTGTATACTTTGTGGAGTACTACAACTTTCATGTTGGAAGTTTTGTTTGAATCCAATTGCATCATGGTGAAAATGTTGGACAAAGTTGGGAAAAATTAAGAAAATTTCATAACTTAGAAAAATTCTAAGTTATGAAAATTTTCAAACTTAAACCCTAATTTGCAAAATTGGGTTTCTTGGTCAACAAGTTTCATGTTTTGACACATCTTGATGAAAAATGACCCTTGGCACTTGATTTTGACCAAAAAGTCAAAGTTTGATTTTTCAGTGTACAATCAAATTTTGATCAGTTGACTGGAAAATTCATCTGTCAATCCAATGCATTTGAGATCTTTTGAACCTTGTGAATAGGTAAATATGATTCCATTGAGTCCTTGAGTCCATGCTTGAACCTAATTTGCCATTGGCTAGGTCAAAAGTCAGATATTGCCCTTATACAGTCAAAACCCTAAAAATGACCATTTTGCCCTTTTGATGATCTGATCAAATTTCTTGAGGAGTTGTGGTCCAAACTTGATCAAATGGTTCATATGAGTTTATAATGTTGATGTGGTCCAAAAATTATGAGGTTTGACTGTAAATTGGTTACAATTGACTTTTTCCCCAATACTGTTGATTTCTAGGTCAACTGTCCAATTGACTGGGAAAAAATTTGATTCAAAGCTTGAAACTTGGTAGAGGCAATCTTAGGGAACCAGGATGATGTATGAAAGTCACTTTGAGCATTGGAATTCCAAAATTCCTTGTGCAAACTCAAACCCTAATTCAGGTCATCAGTGCAAGGAGATGTCTAGAGCAGAGCAAAACCCTAATCCTGTCTGGAGTTCAAGGAATCTTATGAGGGGAAATCTTGATAAAATGAAAGGGAAAATTTTGGGGTACAACATGTACATATTCATAGAATTCATTTATGTTAACTGAGTTAGGAGTATTTGATGTTTGAACTTTCTGAAAAAACTAGGTCAAGATTTAGGGCCAGAGAAATTTTCTCTAGTCTTTGAGAGTTAGATTAAGTTTTTATATGGTTAGAATCATATGATCATGCTCTATAACTTTCATGTTGCAAGTTTTTGTTTTTAAGCACAAATGCAGGAGTTAGCAGTTTGAACAGGGCGCGCGTATTTTCGTTCCAAGGACACGGATGAAGCTGGACTTTGGGCTGGGCCTGGTTGTTTCCACTATTTGCACCCCTTAGCTTGTTGTTTACACCCCCTTGGCCCATTGATTTTATTTTTTTATATTTTTCATTTCTATTTTCATTTCTGACTTTTATTTATTTTCTCCAAATATTAAAAATCACTAAAAATATTTTCTTAAATTTTCACGTTTTATTTTATTTTTTTTATTATTTTTTTTGGACATAGAAATAGTTTATTAAATATAATACATTTAGTTTCTTAAATAAAAACTTGTAAATATTATAAAAATATCATATATTTTTATTTTTTATTATTTATACACTTAAATAATATTTTCTCACACATTTTTATTTTTAACACTTTTGTATATATTCTATTTATTTTTTTTATATACATAAATAAATAATATAATATATATATATTTTCTTAAAACAAAATTAGGGTTTATTACCCTTTCCAAAAATAATCTTTTATTTTCTTATTTTTGATACATTAAATCATTTATTTTACATACATAAAATAATATACAAAAACATTTTTGGATATTTATGTTTAATTGCATATTTAAATAATTGTCTTATTTATTTATTTGTACAATTAAGTTCAATTTGGTTGTAATAGTTGACTTAGGGTTTTATTTTCTTGCAAATATCCCCCTATTCAAACTTGTATCCCCCTCTCCCATAATAAGGTTGTAATAGTATTAGGTTTACTTTTACGCACTTTATCGCTTTCAAATATACATGATAGAAAGATTAGGGTTTGTATGCAAAAATCCAAAATCAAACAAATAGCTAGACCAAATACAAGACAAAAATGCATGAAAAATAACAACACAATGCACACAAGCCCCCTAGGGTTTCATCCACTTGTTGCCTTAAAAATGGCCATGGTATGCATGCTAGGTATCTTGGCAAGACAAAAACAAAAACAAAAGATCATAGTCCCTCGATGACGCTATCTTGGTTGCCTATACAAAAATGATATAGTCCCTCAAACAAAAACTTGCTAAGATACTTGGCACAATTGCTATCATGGTCATACGATGACCCGCGCCTGTCCCGTTTAACATCCAAACACGAGGTTGTTTACCAAATACAATGGTAAAACAACAATGTCAAAGGGTTAAAAATGTGTAGGAAAGACTTTTGAGTAGGTAGGTAGATGCTCCTAGTTACTTGATCAAACTTGCAAACATCCTTGCTATTTTCAAACACACAATTTCAAAACATTTTCCCAAAACAAACTTTCAAACATTAAAACATTTTTCAAAAGACAAACATCTTTGTATACATTAAAACAAGAATCATTACAAAGGTTGCCACAATGATGGCCTCTTTTCAAAATACTTTCAAAACGACACACAAAAGCACCATTTCAAACAATTGAAAAGCAAAAGAAAGTGATCTAAAACAAGTAACTAAGAGCCCATGGAAAACCATGGATGAAAAGGGTGCTAGCACGTTCCCTTTTCATAATCTACCCCCCGAACCCAAAAACAATCTCAAAGGTCTTTCCTGTGCTTTTTTACCTTTCCTTTGGATAAAATAAAAAGTCGGTGGCGACTCTTGCTAAACCTAAACATTTGCGAACACAAACGCAAAACCTCAAGTCAGTTCTCCCACCGCATCACAGAACTGGCGACTCTGCTGGGGATAAATTAGAAGTGGGGTTACCTTAGGGTTTTTAGATCACCTTTACATACTTATATTGATTGACTTGATTGCTTTACATTTGGTTCTATTGTTTGGGTTTGAATCCTCTACCCATATTTGGGAAACATTCATAGGCAAATAGTAATACATTGTGGAAACTGTGCGGGGTATACCGTCATGGTTGAAGCAATAGCTATATTAGTGCGACATATTTGTGGGTAACGGTAGCCTTTGAGTTAATCAAAGAGAATACGGGGCCGCTGAGTGATGTCATGAAGCACTAATGGACTTTTAGAACCTTTCCTTGACCAACTTGGCCTTTTTAGGAGTAGTGAGATGATCGGCTTTGGTGCAGTCCGAAGTTGGTAGATACTCGATACTACACTCATTGAGGGTTGGTTTCTTGGAATATTTCGGTCGCCAGTAAAGTGGCTAAACTAAAACAATGAACACAGAAAATAATCTAGTGATATTGAGCTCCTTAGAACCTGGTTACTATTTATAGGACAGGTTGAGCCAACTAAACTTCAAGAGGGTACTTACCTATGAAACCCCATGCAAGCCTGAAACTAGGAACTTGTGTGATTTGTTTGTACATATATACTTGTGCATAACATTATAACATCATGAAGCATCATTTGCATCCACTAACCATTTCAAGGATTTGGATCTTCATCTTTGTTCCTGTTTTGTAGGTAATTGATTCACTTCGCAGGAAAACAATTCAGGTCAACCTTGTGAGATTTCCTCCTCAACTAAAGGAGCTAGCTTCAAGGATTCCTGAGAATTCTCCAATCATCGAGAGGCATGGTCGTCTTCTCAACTTAGTCAACACCAACACTGAGGAAGACATGGTGAAAGTTCTCTTCCAGTTCTTTGACCCCCTACATCACTGCTTCACATTTCCTGATTACCAGCTTGTGCCTACTTTGGAGGAATTTTCTCAACTCCTGAGGATTCCTATTCTCCATCAACTACCCTAAAACGGTACGGAAATAGATCCAAAGCCTGAAGATGTTGCTCAAGCCCTACACTTGCAACCATCTGATATCATAGGCCATTGGGAGACTAGAAGTGGTGTCAAGCGTTTCTTGTCAAAGTTTCTGTTTGAGAAGGCCCAAAGCTGCTGGAGTTCATTGGACTTACAAGCCTTTGAGGAGATTGTAGCTCTTCTCATCTATGGGTTGGTCTTGTTCCCTAACCCTGACCAGCTTATAGATGTCAATGCTGTCAAAATTTTCATGGCTCACAACTTGGTGCCTACATTGCTTGGGGATATCCTCCATTCATTTCACACTCTAACAATGAGGAAAAGAGGTGTTCTCATGTGTTGTACTCTGTTCTAGCAAGGTGGTTTATTTCTCACCTTCCCCAATCAATTTTGAAGAATGAGCAAGGTTTGAGGTGGTCACAACGATTGATGACTCTTACAAATTCTGATGTTCATTGGTGTTCTCGATCCAGAGAAAATGTTATCATCATTGACTGTTGTGGGGAATTCCCTAATGTCCCACTACTAGGAATTATGGGAGGCATTACCTACAACCCCTGCTTGGCTCTGAGACAGTTTGGGTGTGCCCGAAGGGATGGCCCTCAAGACATGCTGATTCCATACTTGGTTTTTGACTTCGACAACGATGATCAAGGACTTCGAAAAAGGTTTATCCGAGCTTGGAGGATGCCCAATAAGGTGGACAGTAAGACTTTGGGACACAAGAATTCCATCCCCCTTGAGCCTTACCTCAAGTGGGTACGAACCCGCACCCAAAGTCTTATGATGCCTTACCCCTACATTCTTCCTGTGATCAAAGAGCCTGTTATGGAAGGAGAGGTTCCATACACCCTCCTACATCCTGACATGCCAACATCACTTGAAGATTTGCAAAGGAGTTGGATACAGCTCAAGGGAGAACGCGATACTTTTGAAGCCCAATTCTACGCCAGTGAGAAGAAGGTTTTAGAACTTACTCTCCAACTTCACGAAGAGCAGACTCTCAACACCTACATAGCACCAAAGAGGATGCGCAACGTATTTTTACATTAGAATTTTGTATTATTTTTCCCATGGGGCATTTATGTACTAACAAATTATGTCTTATTAATATGACGTGTGTTTCTTTTTGTTTAAAACAAATTTGAATTTCTAAATCCTTGAATGCATTACATGAATAACACAACATTCATCATATGCATAAGTAGGTATTCACACCAGGTTTCCTTATCTCTCTGCTATTTATTTCAGCCAGATGGATATAGAGCAGACGGTCAAAGACTTACAAGCGCAGAATTCACAGTTCCAACAGCTACTCATGACCTTGGCAAAGGGTCAGAAGGAGCTCAAAGGTCTACTGGAAAAGGAAAAAGAGAAGAAGAAAAAGAAGAGGGTTGGTGTGGCTACTTTGGGTATAAGATTTGAAGGCCAAGCTAGAAGGGTCCGGGATTTTCCCTCAACATCTGATGAAGGGGTAGGAAAGGGTAAAGGAACTGCGGTGCAATCTGAGTCCAAGGAAGAAGAAGATGAATAGGATGAAGACTATTCAGAACAACAGTACCCTCATGCAGACAACAAGTACAAGAATCTGGAAGAGTGTCTGGCAGCTATGGAGGTACAAAGAGTGCCTGGGATGGACTTGAAGAGCTAAGGTTGGTTGCTGGGATTGTCATTCCCCCCCCAAGTTTAAGGTGCCTATATTTGCTAAATACGATGGTTTGTCTTATCCAAAGATGCACCTGCGGTCTTACGTTAGAAAAATCCAACCGCATTCTTCTGATAAGGATCTATGGGTTCATTTCTTCCAGGACAATATTTCGGGGACGCAGTTAGATTGGTTCTACCAGCTAGAGAGGTCTGATATGCACAATTGGGAGGATTTGGCATCTGCCTTCTACAGACAATATCAATATAATGCGGATTTAGCACCAACCCGTACTCAATTACAGAGTATGGGCATGGTATCAAATGAAGGTTTCAAAGAGTATGCCCAGAAATGGAGAGACTTAGCGGGACGAGTACAACCACCTCTATCTGAGAGAGAGCTGGTAGATATGTTCTTGGGTATACTGTTGGGCCCCTTTTTCAATCACATGATTGGAAGTTCGTCTGCGGGGTTCACCGAGTTGATTCTGACTGGTGAGAGAGTTGAAGCTGGAATCAAGAGCGGAAAAATTCAAAAGGATGCATCTGCTTCCGCTGCCATTAAAAAGACTTTTCCAGCCAAGAAAGAAGTCTCAGCTGTTTACTCCCAAAGAAGTCAAGGAAGAGTTGAGCGCCGGCCAGCGGTGGGGGCTGTAATGATTCAGAAGACTGTGGCTAATCAGCCTAGAAACAATCAACCCAAAACCAACCAAGCAAGGGTGGAAAGGCCTGCACGACAATTCACTCGGATCAATATGACACCTGCTTAGGTTCTCCCTCATCTCTTAAAGTTAAACCTTGCAAGTTTGAAAGAGGCGCCGAAGAATCCGAATACATCTTCTCCTTACTACCATGCAAATTCCAAGTGTGCTTATCATTCGGACAGCCTGGGGCATGACACCAACAATTGTTGGGCCCTCAAAAATAAGATTCAGGATTTGATAGATGCTAAAGAAGTTGAATTCGACGCCCCTGAAAAGCCTAACGTGATCTCTGCTCCAATGCCAAAACATGGTCACAATGTCCATGCTGTTGAAGAAGATCTTTTTGATGCTACTGTTGATGATTTGATGACTCCGCTACCGATAATCAAGTTGAATTTGCTGAAGGCTTGGATTTCCCAGGTTGTAAAGAAGATTGTTGCCTTTGTTCATCCTTACCAACCGACTGTCCGTTGTTGAAGTTAGGCATCCAGCGCCTAATGGATAATCAAGAAATCCTTTTTGAAAAGACTCATGTTACACCGACTCCTGTCAATGATGTTTCGATAATTACCATATCCTCCAATCTTTTCAAGGTCTCCAAAAGACCTGTTAAGATTACATCCGATCCGAAGATTGTACCTTTGAAGATAACCATGTCGGGGCTTATCCCGTACAAGTCCAACAAATCAATACCGTGGAACTATGGGGGAGAGATCTTCTACCATGGTGTTAAGCAAACTGAATCAACTGAAGAGAGTTCTGACGAAGAGACTTTCGACATTGGAAACATTGTCGGAACGAGTAAAATCACCCGCAGTGGAAGAATTTTCTCTCCGGAGATTACGCCTCCAAAGGCAATCTTCGGACCCTCAGCCGCTTCTAAGGTTACCCCTGTACCGGTCAACATATCCGCAAGAACTCCAGTTATTGAAGAAGTTGTGACTCCTGAAGTTGTCCCCTCTGCTGTTGCTGATGATAGAGGGAAAGGGATCCAAGAAGAGCCTGTCAGGATGAGGGCTCAGCCGTTGATCATCCCTGAAACCTCTAAAAAAGAAATGGAAGAGATTTTGAAAATAATCAAGAAAAGCGATTATAATATTGTAGAGCAACTGGGGAAAACCCCCTCAAAAATCTCTATGCTGGCCTTACTGCTTTGTTCAGAAGCTCACGCCAAAGCTTTGATCAAATTCTTAAAGACGGCCCATGTGCCCCAGAAAACCTCCACGGACCAGTTCCAGGAATGTATAGCTAGCCTGACAGCCGACAATGGGCTAGGATTCTCCGATGCTGATCTAACAATCAAAGGGAGAAAACATAATGACGCTCTGCATGTCTCGGTTGAATGCAGAGGGACTACTCTAGCACATGTTCTGGTGGACACTGGTTCATCGCTAAATGTCCTACCAAAGAAGGCATTCGATAGGCTAGATTGTGAAGGTTTAACCTTGAAGCTCAGCAACATCATTGTCAGAGCCTTTGACGGTTCTAAACGGATGGTCCACGAGGAGGTGGACATCCCGATTAAAGTGGGTACTGAAACCTTCAATTACACATTCTATGTCATGGACATCCGTCCCTCCTATTCTTTCTTGTTGGGAAGACCCTGGATTCATCATGCTGGAGCCATCACTTCGACTCTGCATCAGAAGCTCAAGTACCCTGTTCAGGGGAAAATTGTGACAGTTCACGGTGAAGAGGAATACATGATAAGCCATCTTAATTCTTTCCGCTATGTGGAATTGGATGGTTAATTCATCGAAACCCCCTTTCAACATTTTGAGGAAGTTTCTGAGGAGATTGCAGCCACCAAGACAGTGCCTTCTGTACCCATGATTACCCGACCTCCGCCTCGGATGTCGTCACCCAAAGATGCAAAGGCTGTGATTGAAGAAGGAGGAATCACAATCTGGGGGAAACTTCCCGATTTTCCTTTCAAGTATGACAAATTCGGCTTGGGTTTCACTGCTTCTGCTCAAAAGGGTTTGCGTCGCTCTCGGGCTGTAGGACCACCGATGAAGATCACCCATCGTGGAGTCAATGCTTTGGAGGATGGTGAAGAGGAGAGAAACCTAGAAGACTGGATTTTCCCTACTGTTGAAGGAGGATTGTGCAATTGGGAAGCAAAGGACTTTATTCCCATTACTTTCATCAATCAGTAATTTATCTTTCAAACATTTTTGTTGGTTTGTAATAATTCTTGAACAATTCGTACACTTTTAACCTTGTGCCTTACCTGAGGTACATAGGTCCATTTGTAAGGGTTTGATTTTTCATCTTCATATGACATTTTAATGAATCATGGACGTTTTCATATATAAACTTTTGTGTTCATTTTCTTTCTTTTTACATTTTATTTGTTTAAAGGTGGCTATCCCTTACACACACCCACACTCACCAATGCAGGTACCCATCCATTCTGGATTCCATGGGTAACAATTCTACTATGACCTTCAGTGACTCTGAAGATCTGGTCTACCATGCCGAATACGAAGGTGATGAAGACTGTGAAGTGCCTGGAGAGTTGGCTAGACTGCTACAACAGGAAGAAAGGGCTATTCTACCTCACGGGGAGTTGTTAGAGACAATCAACTTGGGAACAGAGGAAGACAGAAAGGAAGTTAGAGTGGGTGCCAACCTAGAGCCAAATGTCAAGGAGCGCTTAGTTTAGCTGTTGAATGAATATGTTGTGATCTTCTCCTGGTCCTACGAAGACATGCCCGGACTTAATACAGATATTGTGGTTCACCGTCTCCCTACAAGAGAAGACTGTCCACCAGTTAAACAGAAATTTCTCCGCATGAGGCCCGACATGTCTGAAAAGATCAAAGCTGAAGTGATGAAGCAGTTCAATGCTGGATTTCTTGCTGTTACATCCTATCCACAATGGGTTGCTAACATTGTGCCCATGCCTAAGAAGGACGGCAAAGTCAGAATGTGCATGGATTACAGAGACTTAAATAGGGCTAACCCTAAAGATGACTTTCCACTACCGCACATTGACATCTTGGTTGACAATACAGCTCAGCACAAGGTACTTTCTTTCATGGACGGATTTTAAGGGTACAACCAGATCAAAATGGCCCCTGAAGACATGGAGAAAACTACTTTTGTTACACAGTGGGGTACGTTCTGTTATAAAGTGATGCCATTCGGACTGAAGAATTCCGGGGAAACCTATCAACGCACCATGGTGGCTTTGTTTCATGATATGATACATCATGAGATAGAGGTCTACGTAGACGATACGATAGCCCGTTCACAAACTGAAGAAGAACACCTCAACCATCTGCAAAAGCTGTTTGTCAGGTTGAAAGAGTACAAGCTCAGACTGAACCCTAACAAGTGCACTTTCGGAGTCAGGTCCAGTAAAATCTTGGGTTTCATAGTCAGCAACAAAGGCATCGAGGTTGATCCTGCCAAAGTCAAAGCTATAGAGAAATGCCTGCCCCTCGCACTAAGAAGGAGGTCAGAGGTTTCTTGGGACGCCTAAACTACATTGCAAGGTTCATTTCTCACCTAACATCTACCTGTGAACCAATCTTCAAGCTGTTGAAGAAAGATCAGGTGGTTAAATGGAATGATGACTGTCAAGTTGCTTTCGATTAAATCAAGGAGTATTTGCTAGAACCTCCTATCTTGATGCCACCCGTCGAAGTAAGGCCGCTAATCATGTATCTGACTGTCCTGGAGAATTCAATGGGGTGCGTATTGGGCCAACATGACGAGTCTGGCCGAAAAGAGCATGCCATTTATTACCTTAGCAAAAAGTTTACCGGCTGTGAGACCCGATACTCACTGCTCGAGAAAACTTGCTGCGCTTTGGTATGGGCTGATCGCCGGTTAAGGCAGTACATGTTGACTCATACCACTTTGTTGATCTCTAAGATGGATCTGATCAAGTACATCTTCGAGAAGCCTGCTTTATCTGGAAGAATCACAAGGTGGCAGATGATCCTCACAGAGTACGATATACAGTACACGACCCAAAAAGTTATAAAGGGGAGTGTGCTAGTCGATCATCTGGCTCATCAAGCTGTCGAAGATTATCAATCCATGAGGTTCGACTTCCCCGACGAGGATATCATGACTTTGAGCAACATTGAAGAAAACAGACCGTATGACAGACCTTAACAAGGATCCCGATGGACCCTGTACTTTAATGGTGCCTCCAACACACTTGTCAACGCTATCGGCACGGTACTTATCTCTCCAAAAGGTTGCCATACACCTTTCACTGCCAGACTCTACTTCAGATGCACCAACAACATGGCCGAGTATGAAGCTTGTATCTTTGGTCTCAAGGCCGCTATTGAATTGGGAATCAAATCTTTGATTGTATTTGGGGACTCAACTTTGGTTATCAGTCAAATCAAAGGAGAGTGGGATACTAAACATCCAAACCTCATCCCTTACAAAGAACATGTCCTGACATTGTTACCACATTTCGAGAAGATTACCTTCGAGCACTTCCCGCGAGAAGAGAATCAGTTAGCAGATGCGCTAGCTACAATGTTATCCATGTTTAAACTTACCTGGGATAATGAGGCTCCCCAAATCATTGTTGAACTGATGGATGAACCTGCGCATTGTCATGAGATTAATACCGAAGAAGTAGTGGACCGACCATGGTTTCATGACGTCAAAAGGTATCTTGAAGTACAAGAATACCCTAACGGAGCTTCAGTCAACGACAAAAAGTTCTTAAGGAAATTCTATGCAAAGTTCTTCCTGAGCAATGGTATCCTATACAAGCGCAATCACGATTGCATTCTGCTCTATTGTGTGGACAAGATTGAAGCTGAACAGATTATGGCTGAACTGCATAATGGTACCTTCGGCACTCAGTCAAGCGGACATACGATGGCTAAGAAGATTCTTTGGGCAGGCTATTACTGGTCTACCATGGAAGCTGATTGCCATCAACATTCCCGAACATGCCATAAATGTCAAATCTATGGAGACAAGGTACACATACCTCCAGTTCCTCTCAATTTCTTAATAGCTCCTTGGCCATTCGCGATGTGGGGAATCGACATGATTGGAGAGATCAAGCCTACAACATCCAATGGACACCGCTTCATCCTGGTGGTCATTGATTACTTTACCAAGTGGGTCGAAGCTGCTACCTTCACATCCGTCACAAAGAATGTTGTTGCTCGCTTCATCAAGCAGAACCTCATTTTCCAGTACGGCATCCCTGACAGGATCATCACTGACAACGGTACAAACCTGAATAACACTATGATCACCGCTCTGTGCGAGCAGTACTAGATTCAACATCACAATTCATCTCCCTATCGGCCAAAGATGAACGGTGTTGTCGAAGCTGCGAACAAAAATATCAAGAAGATCATACAAAAGATGATAGTCACCTACAAGGACTGGCATGAGATGTTACCATTTGCTATGCACGGGTACCGTACCAAGACACGAACATCAACTGGGGCAACACCCTTTTCTTTGGTATACAGCATGGAAGCTATTTTACCTATCGAGGTTCAGATTCCCTCCTTGAGAATCATGAAAGATGCTGGTTTGAGTGAAGACGATTGGATTCAGACCCAACTTGATTGACGAGAAGCGACTTACTGCTGTTTTCCATGGTCAGGCATATCAGAAACGAATGATCAAGGCTTTCAATAAGAAAGTCAGGCGCCAGGTATATCAAGTCGGGGACCTTGTAATCAAGCGGATCATCTTGCCGCAAAGTGATCCCAGGGGCAAGTGGACTCCTACCTACGAAGGACCATTTGTGATCAAAAAAATCTTTTCTGGTGGGGCAATGATCCTGAGCACCATGGACGGCGACGACCTGTCGCGCCCTGTGAACGCAGGCATAGTCAAAAGATACTACGCATAAACGACCCGACAAGTTGAAAACCTGAAAGGGCGACTTGGGCAAAAATGGGAATCCCGGTGAATCGAAAACCCGAAAGGGCGGTTCAGGCAAAAATTAGGGATAAATAAAAAAATTTGTACACCCGGCAAGTTGAAAACCCGAAAGGGCGACTTGGGCAAAAAAGGGTTTCCCGGTGGACTTAAAACCCGAAAGGGCGGTCCAGGCAAAAGTTAGGGAATTAAAAGCGTATGACTATGTCTCGTCGGATCACTTTAAGGACAATCTCTTCACAGGAAAGCTCCAGGCTTCTGATCAATCCAACCATCTTCGGACAAAGCAACGAATGGACAAGATATCCAGAGTTACAAAGGCTATAGTAGAATGGGAACCCCATGGAATTTTTTACACATAGCCATCTTTCTTTGTATAAATTTTCTCAATTTTTATGACAACATTCTCTTACTAGGATGTCTGTCTCCTTTGTACAAAATACTTACAAAAAGTTAATACAAAGATACTTCAAAGTGCAGAAAACTACTTGCCTTTTCTTTTTCTTTTACACTTGTGTTTTATTTGAAAACGTCCAATGGTTTATTAAATGAGCATATGCATTTGAATATAATCACTGTTTACAAATAAACGAAATGTGAAGGAACAATTACTGACAGGTTGAAAGTATAGGAAAACGTCTTTAGGCTATTCCAAGAGAAATCTCCTGCAGTACATCATCTAGATCCACAGCGGAGCTACAACCTTGAAATACATATCCCCAGCGGAATTAAATTTCAAAATCGTCGCCAGAGTCCAAACTTCAAACTCCCAATCCCCGATGGAGTTATATTTTCAAACCCTTAATTCCCATCAGAGTTAAGTCTTCAAACTCCCAATACCCGGCGGAGTTATATTTCAAACCCTTAATCCACCATCAAAGTTAAACCTCCAAACTCCCAATCCTCAACGGAGCAGAAATTTGGGTCATAAATCCCCAACAAAGATGAAACCTTCTTCCCCAACGGAGTAAAATTTCCAACTATCAATCCACAATGGAAACCATTCAGTTTTCCCAAGATTCCTCAGCAAGTTGTTTTAAAGTCTGAGAATCAACCAGATAACAGTTAACTTTTATCCCTAACCTCCGGATAATTCCCCAGTAGATTGGCATACAACCCAAACTCCCGAACTTTTTCCAAACGGGAATAAGCCTTTTCCCCCAGAGTCTTGAATTTACCCTCCAGAAGGATAGCTTACTCTCCAGCAGTATAGCTACTCCCCACAGAGTTTTTACTCCCCAACAGAATGAAGATTCTCATTCTTAACTCCCCGGTTCAAAGTCCCCAAGGATTCAAATTCCCCTAGCAGATTGAAGATTCTCACTCCTGATTCCCCAGTGAAGTTGCCAGAGTTTTCATTACTTCTCAGCATGAATTTGTCAGAATTTTTACTCCCCTGCAGATCGAAGATTCTCATTCTCATTTCTCCAGTGAAGCCCCCAAGGGTTCAATTTCCTCAGGAGATCGGAGTTTCTCATTCTTAATTCTCCGCAGAAGCCATCAAAGTCTTCCTTATTCTCCAGCAGATCAAGGTTTTCTTTCATTTAATCCCCAGTAGAGGTCATCAGGGTTTCCTTATTCCCCAACCGAGTAAGGATTCCCCTTGTGTAATCTCCAACCATGGTCATCAAAGTTCTCTGAATTCCCCAAGCAGGTTTCTCAAGAAGACTTGAAGGTTTCCTATCTCCAGGAAAGTCAGGAAGGATTCTCACATCCCCACAGAAGTTGTCAAAGTTCTTGTTAATCCCCACAAGTTGCCAAGGATTTTCTATCCTCAGTAGTAGTCAGCAAGGATTTCTCATCCTCAGCAATCAAAGATTTTGAATCTCCAACAGCGGTCATGGATTTATTTTCCCCGGCAGCAGTCAAAGATTTCATTATCTCCAGCTATCAAGGATTTATTCTCCTCCGCAAGACAGCTAATCAGCTTACATGCGCATACATTACATTCATATATCATAAACATTGATAAAACACATTCTATTGCATCATACATTTCATGCAACATAACTTTGTGTTTCAGCTAACATTTTACCCTTTTCAGGATAAGATTAAAAACTATCTTCCACAAATTTCCACAGATTTCAGATACAGTACGGATACACTCCAAACACGGAAGTCATTTTGCTACTCATTCAGATCTCTTATTCAGATACAGTATGGATACACCCCAGGCACGGAGGTCATTCTATTACTCATTCAGAATTCAACAATCAGATACAGATTAGATACGCTCCAGACGCGAAAGCCATTCTATTTCTCATTCAGATTCAACTATCAAATTCAAATTCAGATACACTCCAGACACGGAAGTCATTCTGCCACTTATTCAGATCCCAATTACATTTCAGATACACTCCAGACACGGAAGTCATTCTGCTACTCATACAGATCTCAACTTCAGATACAGACCATCCCAGAGATGCTCCAAACACGAATGATATTCTGTCACTTATTCAGATTTCAGATTCAGATACAATACATATACACTCTAGACATGGCAGTCATTCTGTTATTCATTCAAGAATCAAATACAGTTACAGCTCGGATACGCTCTAGACACAGACGCCATTCCCTTGCTCATACAAAACCAATCTCCAGATACAACTCAGATACGTTCCAGATACGAATACCATTTTGATGTTCATTCTCCTGATTTTCAACAAATCTTCTTGGATGGAATATTTAAGCCCATCTCCAACAAGATTCAATCATCTCCAAATGACATCTTTAAGCCCATTCCCTCAACTACATTTTGACGAGTGCAAATTTACGGGCACTCTAGTGTCCAATCCTCTTTTACCTTCGAGTCACGAAAGGCAAACTCGCCAATCTAACTCTTAAGGTTCAAGAAGATTGAACAGGGGCAGCTGTTGTACCCCAAAAGTTTCCCTCTCATTTTATCAAGATTTCCCCTCGCAAGACTCTTTGGATCCCAGACAGGATTAGGGTTTGCTCTGCTCAAGACATCTCCTTGCACTAATGACATTAAATTAGGGTTTGAGTTTGCACAAGGATTTTTGGACTTTCAATGCTTAATGTGACTTTCATACTTCATGTTGGACTTATAAGATTTCCCCTACCAAGTTTCAAGCCTTGAATCAAGTTTTTGCCCAGTCAATTGGATAGTTGACCTAGAAATCAGCTATATTGGGGAAAAAGTCAATTGTGGCCAATTTACAGTCAAACCTCATAATTTTTGATCCACGTCAACATTATAGAATCATATGAACCATTTGATCAATTTTGGACCACAACTCCTCAAGAAATTTGATCAGATCATCAAAAGGGCAAAATGGTCATTTTTAGGGTTTTGACTGCAAAAGGGCAATTTCTGATTTTTCACCTAGCCAATGGAAAATTGGGTTCAATCATGGATTCAAGGACTCAATGGCATCATCTTGACCTAATCACAAGGTTCAAAAGATCTCAAATGCATTGGATTGACAGATGAATTTTCCAATCAACTGATCAAAAATCAACTGTACATTGAAAAGTCTAACTTTGACTTTTTGGTCAAAATCAAGTGACAAGGGTCATTTTTCATCAAGATGTGTCAAAACATGAAACTTGTTCACCAAGAAACCTAATTTTGAAAATTAGGGTTTAAAATGGAAAATTTTCATAACTTAGAAATTTTCTAAGTTATGAAAATTTCTTATTTTTTCCCAACTTTTCCCAACTTTTTCACCATGATGCAATTGGATTCAAAGAAAACTACCAACATGAAAGTTGTATTCCTCCACAAAGTCTACAATGTTGATTCACAAAGTTTTCCCAAAAGATGCTTGGATCTCAAGTTATGATTTTGTGAACAAGGGTCCATGAAACTTTTAACTTAGTGAAATTTTGCCCTAATTTAGGCAGGATTTTAACCTATCTTCATGGCAATTTTTCACATAGTTCCAAGTGGAATCTAAAAATGCATTTCAAAGATGGATTGTAGAGCATGTTACAAGATTTCCAAAATGCCAAATAACTCTCCAAAATCATTTATGGTTAGCGAGAATCGAAGAAAAGAAAATGGCCATTTCTCATTTTTGTCCTAGGCATTTTACATGTTGCTACAAGTTGCAAATTCTGTCCAACCTTGCTTGTACTTGTTTACAGGTCCTTAAACCTTCCTACACTCATAAATTAAATGCAAACACATTGGATTAAGGCTTTATTCTGAGCTTTAGGGCATTGTACAAGGAATTAATCTAAAAATGGCAAAAAGGCAACATTGCCACTTTGATAAAGCTTGCTTTATGTCAAGTTGTTTCTCTTGAGCTGTTAACCCAATCTTTTGCAGAAAACCAACTCCATAAACTTAGGGAAAAGTATACCAACAATCAACAGGCTTGGAGCTAGCAAGTACAGCCCTTTGCATTGTCAACTCACCCTTTTCTTCAAAACCAAGTCATTATGCAAAAACCACATAACTTGGTAATCTTATATAACCAAGCTTGGTAAACATTTCAAATAAGTCTTGCGTATTGCCTAAGGTCAGAAACACAACCTCACCACCTCTCAAACACCCTTGTACACCAAAACTTCATTTATGCCAAAACAGGGCAGGATCTGCAAATCATAAGCCAAATCACAATCCACTCGTGCGTTTTGCTTGCAATCAGTTCAAACACACTCAATATAACATACCTAAACTATCCCAACCATTCCCAAGTCACTGTAACTCCATCTACACACTTCACAATTTTTGAATTTTGAGTTTGCAGGTTGAGTTCTCTAGGGAGATTCAGGCAAGTTCAAAGCAAACTAAGCATTGGGAAAGCTCAAAGGAGCCTCACTCACAACCCCTACATTGCCATACTCGAGCTTGACTGAAACAGGTAAAGTTCAAACTTCTATCTCCTTATTTAGGAATCATTAGGCTTATGTTTGTGAATAAAAAATGTAGTCCTCATTGCCCTTGAGCTGTACATATGCATAGAATTCATTTATGTTAACTGAGCTAGGAGTATTTGATGTTTGAACTTTCTGAAAAAACTAGGTCAAGATTTAGGTCCAGAGAAATTCTCTCTGGTCTTTGAGAGTTAGATTAAGATTTTTTATATGGTTAGAATCGTATGATCATGCTCTATAACTTTCATGTTGCAAGTTTTTGTTTTTAAGCACAAATGCAGAAGTTAGCAGTTTGAACA
Source organism: Vicia faba (assembly GCA_948472305.1). NCBI lineage: Eukaryota > Viridiplantae > Streptophyta > Magnoliopsida > Fabales > Fabaceae > Vicia > Vicia faba. The sequence goes on along the minus strand of OX451741.1, from coordinate 1,443,075,411 downwards.
GGGCGTGCGTATTTTCGTTCCAAGGACAGGTGTTGCACCCCAAAATTTGCCCTCTCATATTTCTCAAAACATGGAAAGAAAAATCTCCAAGTCGCTCAAGATGGCTCAAGATTTGGACAGTCAAGTCATCTCCTAAGGCAGTCAACCTCAAATTAGGGTTTTGTGTTGCATCAAGATCCTTGAATCCAAATGATCTCAAGTGCTTCCCAATGTCCTAATATGGTCTCAAGTTCATCCATGTCAAATTTCAAGCCTTGTAGAGGAAGTTTGCTCAGTCAATTGCTCAAAGGGTCCAAAGATCGACTATGCTAGGGCAAAAGTCAACTGTGACCTATAAACAGTCAAACTTCAAGTTTTTTTTGTCAACATTCTCATTTTGAAGGATATTTCATCATTTGATCAAGGTTTGATCATGATTCATCAAGGATTTCTCAAAATTCATCAAGACTCAAAAGTTGCTAAATTAGGGTTTTGTAGGAAAAGTCAACTAAACTTTGACCAAGCATAACTTTCTCATACTTTATGAGAAATAACCCATCAAAAGCTCATTTTGAAGAGGATGTAATTTCATACAATCCATATTCATACCCCAAGATGAAGAAATGCACTCAAAAAAAGTTACAAATTTGGATATTATAGGTCATTTTTGAAAGTCAACAAAACACCGTTTTTTCCAAAGTTATAACTTGATCATGGAATATCAAAATGAGATGCGACCAAAAGGGTTGGTTATAGGACATCTCAAGCTTTCTAAAAAGTCCAAAAACACCTCCAAAAGTTCAAAATTGAAGAAGTTATGCATTGTTGAAGTTGGGCATTTTTGCAAAATTGCCAAAGGTCAACTATCCCCAAAACTTCAAATTTTGTCAAAGGGGCCCATTCTTTTCCACTTGATTTGATCTTGTCACACTACACATGTGTCCTAGCTTCATCCTTGTGTCCATTTATTAATTTTTCTATTTTATTTGATTTTTTATTGAACTAATTCATTTTAAATCAATTTAAATCAAATAATAAATCCAAATATTGGTTACTTAGGATCTTCTTGGTTATTATAGGTCTTAATTAACATCATGATCAGCATCAAATTCGTACCTCACCATATCGTGAACAAAAAGATGGATTTTTGGAAAAATTGGAAGGTTTTCAATGGAGGATCAAATCAAATCTCCAAGCCATAATGCACAAGGATTCAGTCCAAAATTGTTGACCTAATGCACTCCTTATTACATATACAACGTAAAGGCACGAGTTTTAGAGGTTAGAAGCTGCAAGAACACAAAAACCAAACTTGAGAAAATTGGCAAAAAGATTGAAACTGAAATCACTCCTAGAGGTGAATTCAAAGGGAAAACTCAACGTGAATCAATTACTGGACCATCCTTGAAGCAGAACCAACCCAGAATCAATCTCCATACGCGCCCTAAAGCCCTGTAAGTCTCTCTGAAAACCGCTTTTCATTTGAAATCGCAACTCCATGTTCTTTCATTTTTTTGATAAAATCTTTGCATATTCATGATCCTTGTTCAATTTGCAAGCTTTCTGCATTAGCCAATTGTATTTATATGGCCTATAACCCCCTAACCGAATCTAGGGTTCGTGGTTTTTGTATTTTGGGTATTTTGTTTTCAGGCAAAATCAGTGCAATTAATGGACATGGATGTAATCAGTGGAGGGAGACGAACATGACCATGGTCTGGGATTGTGTTTTCATAGCCTAGAACTAATTATAAGACAAACATACGGATTTAGCTGCGGATGTAAATCTGCAGGTATATATCCAGGTTTCAACGAGGAAGACGATGACGCGTCCCCCTCCCATTCGCTGATTCAGACTTCGCGCGTTATTTTTTTATATTTTCTGGCATTTATTTGATTTCCAATATTATTATTATTACCCAATATAATGACAACTGAAGCATAGTGGTTGAGTGGTGGAGGCGCTGTCCAGTGACTCACAGGACCTGGGTTCGAATCCTAGGTCCCCCAAATGCATTTGTATTATTTTTCAACAGATAATTCCATGCAATACCAAGGGCGCACCACATGATACACCATCACCCAATCATCTGCCAGATGGCCCTAGGCCAGATCTGGTGGTCCAGATGTGATGACCATCATGCTCTCAAGTCAACCAATGCATAGGGAATCAGAAAGTCAAACGAGGCCGGCAGGCAAATGGGCCACAAATTGCTATCAAGACCCCTCCAAGCAGGCCTAAAATCTCTAATTCTCTCTATTTCTCTATTTTATTTATTTATTTTGTTTATTTATTTTTCATAATTTCTCTAACCAATTAAAACTTTTTCTCAATAAATTAAAAAACAAAAAAACCTTTTCATTATTAAAATTAATTTCCAGCATTTTTATTTTTGTTAATAAAATTGATTTAATTAATTTAGTTTAATTAGGAATTAACTTTTAATATATTTTGCAATAATTAAAATTAATTTTAGACAATTAGGTTTTATTAACTTTGATTAATTTTATTTTCTTTCCTTTAATATCAAAATCCAAAAAATATTATTTTCATTAATTAATTAATTAATTAATTTAATAATTAACTTAGATCTAATTTCTTTTTAATTTAAAAAATAACCAAAAATCCTTTCTTCAATAAAAAAGGGGTCAAAACCCTAAAAAACTTGAGCCCGATTTAATTTCTCGCGCGCGATCCATTTATCATATTGTATCTGTTTCCGGAATATAATAGCTTAATAGGACTTTAAATATTTTTTATCGCTTCATTTATTTTCCGCACTTTAATTTCAAGGGTTGTTTTTGGCGATGTAAATACCCGACGCCTTGTAATAGTTAGTTTAATTTCCGCAATTTAATGTATGCAACTTATAAACTGTTAGATGTTTGATAATAGGAAATGCATGACAAGATCGAATGTTTGAACCTAAAATCAACATAGATAACCACTAACATGTACAAAGATAAAATAACTGAAACAACTCACTCGCACATGCACACTCCTAGGGTACACCTCACTTAGTTGCCTTTGAACATGGTCATTGAGTATAGGAAGTTTTAGAGGTCGCCCTCTTGTCCAAAGATCATAGTTGCCTCAAAATGGTTGCCTCGAAAAATGATCTAAGACATTAGGGTTACTGCTAAGGCGTCCTAACATTGCTTTAGTGACTGCACGTCCCTTAATCGAATTGACCCTTAAAACTCCAACGACGGTGCTACCTACTCATTCATAGTGGGCTAGCATTGTCGAAAGGACATTAACACAGATTGATTCCTTTTTCGAGTAGGTAGATGGTTCTTAAGTACTTGCTCTTTCAAAACAAAACAAAAACTTTTCGTACTTACACCTTTCAAACAAAAACTTCTTTCAAACCCACAAACACAAAGAAAAGAAAATTTTGAAAACACTTTGAGCAAGTACCTAAGAGCCCGTGGATAACCACTGATAGAAAGGGTGCTAACACCTTCCCTTTCTATAATCTACCCCCCGGACCCGAGAAACATCTCGAAAAAGGAATTTTTCTGTGCTTTTTTCCTTTCCTTGTTGGATAAAATAAAATACGGTGGAGACTCTTGCTTACCGCGACATTTTGCAAAAACAAACACAAAACACGAACCAGCATTCCAAAAAGCAGTCAGTTCTCTCCCACCGTATCACAGAACTGGCGACTCTGCTGGGGAGATTTATTTTATAAGTGGGGTGTACCTTAGGATTAGATCATTGTGTTTTCAATTGTATGCTCTGTATGATTTATATTTGTGGGCTTGTATTGGAGTTACTATAGATCCTAACCCGAATCCGGGGACACCCTTTAGGTAAGTAGCAATAAACTGTGAGGGAACTGTACGGCATAGACCGATACGGTTGAAGCAGTAGCTATGTTGGTGTGGCACTTTAGATTGTACTGATATCCCTTGTGTTGGAACAAGGAGAATATGGGTCATCTAAGGGGTCATTAAGCACCAACTGACCTTAGAACCTTTAAATTGACCAACTTGGCCATAGAATAGTAGCAGTATGCTACACTCATTGAGACTAAACTCTCACGATGATTCCGGCCGCAAGAAAAGGTTGCTAAACTGGAATTATGACCGATCGAGGGTAGTCAGTGATATTGAGATCCTCTAGAACCCGGTTACTATTTTAGGACAGGTTTAAACCAACTGAAATGAAAGAGGATAGTACCTAAGCTCCTTGCCAGCCTGAAATCTAAGGGCTCTCTGTGTGACTTGTGTGCCTTTACCATGTTTGCTGTTTATGGATACTTGTGGTGCTTACTATCATGACATCATGACATCATGACATCATAACATTGCATACATCTTGCATTGGATTAACCTATTTCAAAGACAGGAGGGATTCATCTTTGTTTTATTTTGTAGGTCATCATGATGCCCATACGTAGGAATACCATCTGGATCAACTTTGTCCAGGTTCCCACCATGCTTAAAGAGTTGGTTGCATAGATGCCTGATACTACCTCCTTCATCAGGAGACATGGTTACCTTCTCAGTTTGGTCATTTCCAAATTGGACGAGCAGATGATGAGTGTTCTGGTCCAATTCTATGATCCGCTGTACCATTGCTTTACTTTTCAAGACTACCAGTTGGTTCCCACCCTAGAAGAGTTTTCTGATCTGCTCGGTATCTCCATTCTGGAGCAGACCCCGTTTACTGGTTGGGAGAAGACCCTTAGGCCGTAAGAGATTGCTTCAGCCCTTCATATGACCAAGGACGAGGTAATGGCTAATTGGGAGACTAGAAGTGGAGCAAAGGGCTTTCTGACTAAGTTCTTGGTTGGCAAAGCTAATTATTTCTGGGATAGTCTAGACTTCAAGGCATTCGAAGATATTCTGGCTCTTCTGATATACGACTTGGTATTGTTTTTGAATCCTGACTCCTTTGTTGATGTGAATGCGGTGAAAATCTTCATCTCTCGTAATCCTGTACATACTCTCTTGGGTGACATTCTTCATCAGCTTTATGCTCGTACCGCCCGAAAGCGGGGAACCTTGATGTGTTGTGCTCCATTATTGGCGAGGTGGTTTATTGCACACCTCCCCAAATCAGTGCTGAAGAACAAAGAAGGCATGGGCTGGGCCTATAGGGTTATGTCCCTCTCTCATAATGACATTATCTGGACTATCAAGGGTATGGACGAGGTGGCTATTATTGATCGTTGTGGGGAGTACCCCAATGTTCCATTAATAGGAACCCATGGAGGAATTTCTTACAACCCATGCTTGACCTTACGTCAGTTTGGACGAGCCAGAAGAGAAGGACCTCATGAGCTGCTGATGCCTAGTATCATCTTTGATTTTCAAGGGGATAGCGACGAGCAATGCCGTAGATTCATAAGGGCTTGGGATAGAGTTCACAGATCTGATCCACACGAGATGGGCCCAAAGACTTCGCTTCCGATGGAGCCATATCTCAGATGGGTTCGTATATGTGCCCAAAAGTTGGGTATGCCGTATAAACCCGTCCTGCCTATCATTGTTGAAGTTGCTAATGAAGAAGGGGTTCTTCCGACCATCCTCCATCCTCATATGCCCACTGACATTGGGGCACTGAAGAGGTCTTGGATGCAGCTGAGAGAGGAGTGGGATGCTTACCGAGAAAAGTTTAACGAGCAAGAGCAGAAGATCCAGAGGTTGACTAGGCAGCTGGAGAACGAGCGGATTCTCAATGACTATGTCCGCACCGACAAGAAGAGACCATATGAGCACTGATTGTTCTTTGATTATGTCCTTTCCAGTTTTTATTTTACTTTTCAGTATTTCCTTTCATGTAACGCTTAAGGGCATCAGTTGAACAATTTGAATTTCAAAGTTTATCTAATAAAGTGTGTTTCATTTCTTGTTTACAAATTTGAATCTCCCGATTGTCTTTGAAATTATGTCATACACATTTCATCCCATGCACTTCATAACAGGTACCCATTACAGGTCTCTTATCTTCTTCGTTGTTTATTTCAGCACTCATCATGTCTGTTGAACCTTCAACTGAGCAAGCCATCAAGGCCCTACAGGCTCAGAATGCCCAATTCCAAGAGTTGTTCATGAATCTAGCTAAGGGTCAGCAAGATCTAAAGACCCTGATTCTGAAAGAGAAAAAGAAGAAGAAGAAGAGGACAATCTTGTTTAACACAGGTCACAGGTTTGGAAACAGGCTACGGGAGGAAGTTGATTTGACCACCTCATATGGAGGGAAAGATAGTCAGGAAGAAGGGAGGGATCCTAGCCCTGTGGTCTCCGACAACGAGACGGACTTCGACGAAGACCAGTATCCTCCTGCTGAGGATAGATACAAACAACTGGAAGACCGGTTGAGTGCGATGGAAGTTCAGAAAGTGCCTGGTCTGAACTTTGGTGATCTGGGTCTATCATCTGGGGTGGTAATTCCCCACAAGTTCAAGGCACCAGCCTTTGCTAAGTATAACAGAGTTTCTTGTCTGAAGCTGCACCTCCGTTCATATGTAAGGAAGATTCAGCCGTACACTGCTGATAAGAACCTATGGATCCATTTCTTTCAAGACAGTCTCTCATGGACTCAACTTGAATGGTTTTACCAGTTGGACGGAGCCAGTATCCGCAGTTGGGAGGATTTGGCTACTGCTTTCTACATGCAGTACCAATACAATTCTGACCTCGCTCCCACGCGTACCCAACTCCAGGGGATGTCTATGGGAACGGGTGAAGGTTTCAAAGATTATGCTCAAAAGTGGAGAGACCTCGCCGGAAGAGTGCAACCACCCTTGGCTGATCGGGAGCTTATGGATATGTTTCTAGGGACCTTGTCTGGTCCATTTTTTAACCACCTGATTGGAAGCTCTTCATCTGGGTTTACGGAGCTAATTATGACCGGTGAGAGGATTGAGGCTGGTATTAAGGCTGGTAAGATACAAAAGGGTGCTTCATAAAGCACCGAGAAAAAGCCTTTTAATAAAGAGTCCAGTGTTGTCTACAGTTTGAAAAACCAGAATAGACCTGAGCGTCGCCAAGCTGTTAATGTGATTGTTATTTCAAGACCCGCTGGTGCTGCTCAGCACAACAATCAACAAAAGGCCGAGAGACCTTGAAGGCAATTCACCCCTCTCAACATGACTCTGTCTCAGATCCTTCCGCAATTATTGAAAACCAATATTATGATTCCAAGGGAAGCCCCGAAGAATCCAAATACAACATCACCGAAGTACAACCCTAATGCCCGCTGCGCTTTTCACTCTGATAGCCTGGGGCATGATATAGATGATTATTGGGTTTTGAAGAATAAAGTACAAGACTTGATTGATGCAAAGGAGATTGAGTTCGGAGCACCAGAAAAGCCTAAACAAGACGCATGGGTGAATGCTATCGGGGATGATGATGATGATGAAGAGTTTGATATCGACAGTTGGATCTACCCAACTTCCAATGGTGGATTAAGCAACTGGACAGCGAAGGATTCTATGCATGTTTCTGTTATTACCCAGTAATGAAACTTTTGCTTTGAATTTGTAACAGACAATGTTTTAAACTTATGGCCCGGTGTCATACCCAGGGCACTGTGGCTTCATTTGTGAGGGCTTTATGTGTGTCATTTTCATATATCATTAATAAAATCATTGGACGTTTCTTGCATTTCAAATCTTGCGCTCCTTGTTTTTCTTTTATTATATGTTTCAAAACAGCTATTTTACACACACTCACATATACAGGTCTACATCCACTCTGGATCTCACTGGTAACGACTCTGCTACTGCCAGTTATGACTTCGAAAATCCGATCAACTTAGCCAAAGACGAAGGTGAAGATGATTGCGAAGTGCCTGGTGAACTTGCAAGACTGTTACTTCAGGAAGAGAGGGCCATTCAGCCGCACGAAGAGCCGGTGGAATCAGTGAATCTGGGTACAGAGATAGACAAGAAAGAGGTCAGGATCGGTGCAAATCTGGAGCTTAGTGTGAAGCAACGATTGATTCAGATGCTGCGTAACTACGTTGAGATCTTTGCCTGGTCTTATGAAGATATGCCTGGGTTGGATACCGATATTGTGGTTCACCGCCTGCCTACCAAGGAAGACTGTCCTCCAGTGAAACAGAAGGTTCGCCGAATGCGCGTAGAGATGTTTGAGAAAATCAAGGCTAAAGTTATGAAACAGTTTGACGCTGGTTTTCTAGCAGTTACTTCTTACCCTCAGTGGGTTGCCAACGTGGTTCCAGTGCCGAAGAAGTATGGTAAGGTTCGAATGTGTGTTGACTATAGGGATCTGAACAGGGCAAGACCCAAGGATGATTTTCCTCTACCTCATATCGACGTTCTGGTTGACAACACCGCTCAGCACAAGGTATTCTCCTTTATGGATGGTTTCTCCGGTTATAATCAGATTAAAATGGCTCCCGAAGACATGGAGAAGACAACCTTTGTTACTCAATGGGGTACCTTTTGCTACAAGGTCATGCCTTTTGGGCTGAAGAATGCTGGGGTAACGTATCAGCATGCCGTGGTTGCTTTGTTTCATGACATGATCCATCATGAGATTGAAGTATACGTCGACGACATGATTGCAAGGTCCCAGACTGAGGAGGAACACCTTGACCATCTGCAGAAGCTGTTTGACAGGTTGAAGTTGTACAAGCTGAGGTTAAACCTGAACAAGTGCACCTTCGGGGTGAGATCTGGTAAGCTGTTGGGTTTCATCATAAGCGACAAAGGTATCCAAGTGGATCCTTCCAAGATGAAGGCTATACAGGAAATTCCAGCTCCCCGAACAGAAAAAGAAGTCAGAGGTTTTCTGGGACGTCTGAACTACATTGCCCGATTCATCTCACACCCGACCGCTACTTGTGAACCAATCTTCAAATTGCTGAAGAAAGATCAAGTAGTACGTTGGAACGATGAATGCCAGGCCGCTTTTGAAAGAATCAAAGAGTATCTCCAAGAGCCACCCATTCTGATGCCTCTAGTTGAAGGGAGACCTTTGATCTTATACTTGACGGTACTCGATAACTCAATGGGGTGTGTGCTGGGTCAACATGACGAGTGTGGCCGAAAAGAGCATTCTATTTATTACCTTATCAAAAAGTTTACCGACTGCGAGACCCGATACTCGTTGCTCGAGAAAACTTTCTGCGCTTTGGCATGGGATGCTCTCCGGCTGAGACAGTATATGTTGACTCACACTACTCTGTTGATTTCAAAAATGGATCCAATCAAGTATATCTTCGAAAAGCCTGCCTTGTCCGGGAGAATAGCAAGATGGAAGATGATCTTGACTGAGTTTGACATCCAATATACGACCCAAAAAGCAATCAAGGGAAGTGTGTTGGCAGACCATTTGGCACATCAGGCAGTGGATGATTACCAGTCTATGAACTTTGAATTCCCAGACGAGAATATAATGATAGTGACTGATTGTGAGACACCTGGACCGGATGAAGGACCTGAGGAAGGATCCCGATGGTCCATGTACTTTTATGGAGCTTCAAACGCTTTGGGCAATGGCATTGGCACCGTGATCATATCTCCTAAAGGCTCTCATACTCCGTTTACCGCCCGACTATGTTTCAACTGCACCAACAATATGGCGGAGTATGAAGTGTGCATCATGGGTCTTCGAGCAGCAATTGACCTAAGGATTAAGTTTCTAAGTGTCTTCGGAGATTCCGTTCTCGTGATCAGTCAGATCAAAGGCGAGTGGGATATGAAACACCCAAATCTTATTCCTTATAAGGAGTATGTATTGACGTTGCTTCCCCATTTCAAGGAGATAACCTTTGAACACTTCCCTAGAGAGGAAAATCAGTTAGCGGACGCGCTAGCTACGATGTCTTCTATGTTCAAAGTCAATTGGGACAACGAAGCTCCCCGGATTATCATTGAAAGATTGGACGAACCTGCACATTGCTGTGATCTTAAGACTGAAGAGGTAACAGAAAAGCCCTGGTATCATGAGGTGAAGAGGTATCTTGAAGCTCAGGAATACCCTGAGGGCGCATCTATTAATGACAAGAAGTTCCTGAGGAGGTTCGTGGCAAAGTTCTTCATCAGCAACAACATTCTTTACAAGCGTAACCATGATTCGACCTTACTGCATTGTTTGGATAAGAACAAAGAAGAAAGGATTATGGTAGAGTTGAATGAAGGTACTTTCGGAACTCATTCCAGTGGACACAACATGGCAAAGAAAATCCTTCGGGCAGGATATTATTGGTCCACAATGGAAGCTGACTGTTATCAGCATTCTCGGACATGTAACAAGTGCCAGGTCTATGCTGATAAGGTGAGCATACCTCCAGTTCCTCTAAACATCTTGACAGCTCCATGGCCTTTTGCAATGTGGGGCATTGATATGGTCGGCGAGATCAGACCTACAGCGTCCAACGGGCATCGTTTCATCCTTACTTTACAAAGTGGGTTGAAGCAGCTTCCTTTGCTACTGTAACCAAGAACGTCATGGCACGGTTCATTCGGCACAATCTGATCTGTCGATATGGTGTACCAGAGAGGATCATTACGGGCAATGGTACTAATCTCAACAACAAGATGATCACCGAACTCTCCGAGCAATTCAAGATACAGCATCATAACTCTTCTCCCTATCGGCCGAGGATGAATGGGGTTGTTGAAGCGGCTAATAAGAACATTAAGAAGATTGTGCAGAAGATGATGGTGACATACAAAGATTGGCACAAGATGTTACCGTTTGCTCTTCATGGGTACTGTACCTCAGCACATACATCAACAGGGGAAACACCCTTTTCCTTGGTATATGGCATGGAGATTGTATTACCCATTGAATTTCAGATACCCTCTCTTCGTATCATGAAGGATGCAGGTTTGAGTGAAGATGACTGGATTCAGACCCGGCTTGATCAGCTAAACCTAATCGACGAAAATAGACTTACCGCTATTTGTCATGGTCAGACGTATCAAAAACGAATGATTAAGGCATTTAACAAGAAAGTTAGACGACAAGAGTATTAAGTTGGGGACCTGGTAATCAAGCACATTATCTTACCTCAAGGTGATCCCAGGGGCAAATGGACCCCTACTTACGAAGGGCCATTTGTGGTTAAGAACATCTTCTCAGGAGGAGCTATGATTCTAACCACCATAGATGGTGACGACCTTCCTCACCCCGTCAATGCAGACATAGTGAAAAGATACTATGCATAATCAAAGACCCGCTAGGTTGACTGGCCTAGGAAAAAATAAGGGCTTCCCGGTGAACCAAAAGGGTTCGGACAAAAATAAGGGATGAAAATGAAAAATCTGTACACCCGGCAAGTCGAAAACCTGAAAAGGCGGCTTGGGAAAAAAAGGGTATCGCGGTGGACTGAAAACCCGAAAGGGTGGTCCAGGCAAAAGTTAGGGATCAAAGCGTAACACTATGTCTCATTGGATCACCTTGCATCCAGACTTCGGTATCGACTATCAAGCTCAGACGGCACTAATCAATCAGATTCACCTTCAACCAGTAGCAAAGTAATGAGATGCTCGAGGACATAAAGGCAATAGCAGAGTTGGAACCCAGTGGGATCATTCACATAGCTGTTTTGTTTTTCTTTTCACAAATGGTGTAAATTCTATTATTCGGCGGCATTCTCTTACTAGGACGTCAGCCTCTTGTACAAAAACGCATATTTACAGGCCAAACTTCAAAATCAATACAATTCATTTTCAAATAAATTTCAAACTGTTTTCCTTTATCTGTTTTGTTTTGCAAAGAACATCCAAGGTTCATTTTTTATATATGCATTTGACATTAATTGCTGCTCATAAATATTTACATGCGAAACAAAAGACAATTATGGGTAATATCAGAAACAGGGGCAATAAGAATTGTCCGGACTGTATAGTTGCTTTGTCCACCAGGTACCGGGTAAATTTATCTGAAGAATATGACCAAAGTACTTTCATTCCCTGCAGAGTAAGATAGCTCTCCCCAGTTGAGACTTGCAACTATGAACGAATCAGCAATGCTCTCCCCAAGCAGAGTTTATCTACCATCAACACTAAAAAGGCTTGATATCCCCGACAGTATTAATATTCCCTAGCAGAGTATAAGAATATTCCCTTGCAGAATACAAGATACCCCCAGTGGAGTCAATATTTCCCCAGCACGGTCTGAAAAAGCTTCCCCAACGTAGTTGAAGCATCATCCCCAGTAGACTCTGGAAGTTCATCCCCAGCAGAGTACAAAGGATCATCTTAAGCAGAATTCAGAGGATTTTCCCCACAAAAGTATAACAGGTTTATCCCCATCAAGTTGCAACTGAAAGATCATCCCTAGCGGAGTCCTTTCCTTTCACAAACAGGAATTCAATCCTAAACAGATTCAACATCACCAGCAACGATAATTCATCCCGACAGAATTTATCAATGGAATCCTCAGCAGAGTATCTCTTCCCCACAAGAGTAATCTCCTCATCAGTTTATTCCCCAACGGAGTTATCTCCTGCAGGTTTATTCTCGCAATCACCTTCGTTCACCATCCCCAGCGGAAATGAAGAATTCAACTCTATTTTCCAGCAGCTATCCGGGATTTATTTTCCCCAACTGAAACATTACATTTCCATACATCATGATACATGCATATATGCATCATATATCACAATCTCATTTATTTTGAGAGCATCATTGCTTGATCCATATCATGCATTGCATATGACTGACCTTTACCTTTCAGGAAAGATGCAGTTAAATTCTCAACTATGTGGAAAACTTCCTCTGGTTCAGTCAGTTGTCCGCAAAGATCTCCCTAATTCGTATTCCAGTTGAAGTCATTCCAAGACCTTGTCTGGTCCAGTTAAATCGATTCCTAAAGTTTTTCCTGATGCCGATCCAGTCAAAGTTAATCCAAGACCTCCTCTAGTTCAGTCAGATCGCTGCGAAGATCTTCCTAATTCGTATTCCAGTTGAAGTCATTCCAACACCTTGTCTGGTCCAGTTAAATCGATTCCTAAAGATTTTCTTGATGCCGATCCAGTCAAAGTTAATCCAAGACCTCCTCTGGTTCAGTCAGATTACCGATAAGATCTCCCTGATTCGTATTCCAGTTGAAGTTATTCCAAGACCTTGTCTGGTCCAATTAAATCGATTCCTAAAGATTTTCCTGATGCCGATCCAGTCAAAGTTAATCCAAAACCTCCTCTGGTTCAGTCAGATCACCGATAAGATCTCCCTGATTCGTATTCCAGTTGAAGTTATTCCAAGACCTTGTCTGGTCCAGTTAAATTGATTCCTAAAGATTTTTCTGATGTCGATCCAGTCAAAGTTAATCCAAGACATCCTCTGGTTCAGTCAGATCACCGATAAGATCTCCCTGATTCGTATTCCAGTTGAAGTTATTCCAAGACCTTGTCTGGTCCAGTTAAATCGATTCCTAAAGATTTTTCTGATGTCGATCCAGTCAAAGTTAATCCAAGTCCTCCTCTGGTTCAGTCATATCGCCGATAAGATCTCCCTGATTCGTATTCCAGTTGAAGTTATTCCAAGACCTTGTCTAGTCCAGTTAAATTGATTCCTAAAGATTTTTCTGATGCCAATCCAGTCAAAGTTAATCCAAGACCTCCTCTGGTTCATTCAGATCGCCGATAAGATCTCCATGATTCGTATTCCAATTGAAGTTATTCCAAGACTCTTTTCTGGCCCAGTTAAATCGATTCCTAAAGATTTTCTGATGTTGATCCAGTCAAAGTTAATCCAAGACCTCCTCTGGTTCAGTTAGATCACCGATAAGATCTCCCTGATTCGCATCCTAGTCGAAGTTCAGACCACCTATCATCAGTCTCCAAATGGCATCTGTAAGCCCATTCCCGACATCACAAGGCTGACATCACTTCATGCGAGTGCAAATTTCTGGGCACTCTAGTGTTCAATCATCTTCCACCTTTGGATCACGAAAGGCCCGAAAGCCAATCTATATCCTCAGGTTTAAGAAGATTGAACAGGGGCAGTTGTTTCACCCCAAAATTTTCCCTCTCATATTTCTCAAAACATGGCAAGAAAAATCTCCAAGTGGCTCAAGATGGCTCAAGATTTGGACAGTCAAGTCATCTCCTAAGGCAGTCAACCTCAAATTATGGTTTTGTGTTGCATCAAGATCCTTGAATCCAAATGATCTCAAGTGCTTCCCAATGTCCTATTATTGTCTTAAGTTCATCCAGGTCAAATTTCAAATCTTGCAGAGGAAGTTTGCTCAGTCATTTGCTCAAAGGGTCCAAAGATCGAATGTGTTAGGGCAAAAGTCAACTGTGACCTATAAACAGTCAAACTTCAAGTTTTTTTTGTCAACATTATCATTTTGAAGGATATTTTATCATTTGATCAAGGGTTGATCATGATTCATCAAGGATTGCTCAAAATTCATCAAGACTCAAAAGTTGCTAAATTAGGGTTATGTAGGAAAAGTCAACTCAACTTTGACCAAGCATAACTTTCTCATAATTTATGAGAAATGACCTATCCAAAGCTTATTTTGAAGAGGATGCAATTTAATACAATCCATATTCATACCCCAAGATCAAGAAATGCACTCACAAAAAGTTACAAATTTGGACATTATAGGTCATTTTTGAAAGTCAACAAAAACACCTTTTTTTTCCAAAGCTTATAACTTGAGTATGGAATATCAAAATGTGATGAGGCCAAAAGGGATGGTTATAGGACATCTTAAGCTTTCTAAAAAGTCACAAAACACCTCCAAAAGTTCAAAATTGAAGAAGTTATGCATTGTTGAATTTGGGCATTTTTACAAAATTGCCAAAAGTCAACTATCCCCAAAACTTCAAATTTTGTCAAAGGGACCCATTCTTTTCCAATTGATTTGATCTTGTCACACTACACACGTGTCCTAGATTCAGCCTTGTGTCCATTTATTAGTTTTTCTATTTTATTTGATTTTTTATTGAATTAATTCATTTTAAATCAATTTAAATCAAATAAAATCCAAATATTTGTTACTTAGGATCTCTTTGGTTGTTATAGGTCTTAATTAACATCATGATCAGCATCAAATTCGTATCTCACCATATCATGAATAAAAAGATGGATTTTTGGCAAAATTGGAAGGTTTTCAATGGAGGATCAAATCAAATCTCCAAGCCATAATGCACAAGGATTCAGTCCAAAATTGTTGACCTAATGCATTCCTTATTACATATACAATGCAAAGGCACGAGTTTTAGAGGTTAGAAGCTGCAAGAACACCAAAACCAAACTTGAGAAAATTGGCAAAAAGATTGAAACTGAAATCACTCCTAGAGGCGAATTCAAAGGGAAAACTCAACGTGAATCAATTGCTGGACCATCCTTGAAGAAGAACCAACCCATAATCAATCTCCATACGCGCCCTAAAGCCCTGTAAGTCTCTCTGAAAACCGCTTTTCATTTGAAATCGCAACTCCATGTTCTTGCATTTTTTGACAAAATCTTTGCATATTCATGATCCTTGTTCAATTTGCAAGCTTTCTGCATCAGCCAATTGTATTTATATGGCCTATAACCCCCTAGCCGAATCTAGGGTTCGTGGTTTTTGTATTTTGGGTATTTTGTTTTCAGGCAAAATCAGTGCAATTAATGGACATGGATGTAATCAGTGGAGAGAGACGAACATGACCATGGTCTGGGATTGTGTTTTCATAGCCTAGAACTAATTATAAGACATGCATATAGATTTAGCTGCGGATGTAAATCTGCAAGTAAATATCCGGGTTTCAACGAGGAAGACGATGACGCGTCCCCCTCCCATTCGCAGATTCAAACTTCGCGCCTTATTTTTTTATATTTTCCGGCATTTATTTGATTTCCAATATTATTATTATTATTACCCAATATAATGACAACTGAAGCATAGTGGTTGAGTGGTGGAGGCGTTGTCCAGTGACTCACAGGACCTGGGTTCGAATCCCAGGTCCCCCAAATGCATTTGTATTATTTTTCAACAGGTAATTCCATGCAATACCAAGGGCGCAACACATCATACACCATCACCCAATCATCTGCCAGATGGCCCTAGGCCAGATCTGGTGGTCTAGATGTGATGACCATCATGCTCTCAAGTCAACCAATGCATAGGGAATCAGAAAGTCAAACGAGGCCTGCATGCAAATGGGCCACAAATTGCTATCAAGACACCTCCAAGCAGGCCCAAAATCTCTAATTCTCTCTATTTCTCTATTTTATTTATTTATTTTGTTTATTTATTTTTCATAATTTCACTAACCAATTAAAACTTTTTCTCAATAAATTAAAAAACAAAAAAAATACCTTTTCATTATTAAAATTAATTTCCAGCATTTTTATTTTTGTTAATAAAATTGATTTAATTAATTTAGTTTAATTAGGAATTAACTTTTAATATATTTTGCAATAATTAAAATTAATTTTAGACAATTAGGTTTTATTAACTTTGATTAATTTTATTTTCTTTCCTTTAATATTAAAATCCAAAAAATATTATTTTCATTAATTAATTAATTAATTAATTTATTTAATAATTAACTTAGATCTAATTTCTTTTTAATTCAAAAAATAACCAAAAATCCTTACTTCAATAAAAAAAGGGGTCAAAACCCTAAAAAACTTGAGGCCGATTTAATTTCTCATGCGCGATCCATTTATCATATTGTATCTGTTTCTGGAATGTAATAGCTTAATAGGACTTTAAATATTTTTTATCGCTTCATTTATTTTCTGCACTTTAATTTCAAGGGTTGTTTTTGGCGATGTAAATACTCGACGCCTTGTAATAGTTAGTTTAATTTCCGCAATTTAATGTCTGCAACTTATAAACTGTTAGATGTTTGATAATAGGAAATGCATGACAAGATCGAATGTTTGAACCTAAAATCAACATAGATAACCACTAACATGTACAAAGATAAAATAACTGAAACAACTCACTCGCACATGCGCACTCCTAGGGTACACCTCACTTGGTTGCCTTTGAACGTGGTCATTGAGTATATGAAGTTTTAGAGGTCGCCCTCTTGTCCAAAGATCATAGTTGCCTCAAAACGGTTGCCTCGAAAAATGATCTAAGACATTAGGGTTACTGCTAAGGAGTCCTAACATTGCTTTACTGACCGCACGTCCCTTAATCGAATTGACCCTTAAAACTCCAACGACGGTGCTACCTACTCATTCATAGTGGGCTAGCATTGTCTAAAGGACATTAACACAGATTGATTCCTTTTTCGAGTAGGTAGATGGTTCTTAAGTACTTGCTCTTTCAAAATAAAACAAAAACTTTTCGCACTTACACCTTTCAAACAAAAACTTCTTTCAAACCCACAAACACATAGAAAAGCAAATTTTGAAAACACTTTGAGCAAGTACCTAAGAGCCCGTGGATAACCACGGATAGAAAGGGTGCTAACACCTTCCCTTTCTATAATCTACCCCCCGGACCCGAGAAACATCTCGAAAAAGGAATTTTTCTGTAATTTTTTCCTTTCCTTGTTGGATAAAATAAAAGACGGTGGCGACTCTTGCTTACCACGACATTTTGCGAAAACAAACGCAAAACGCGAACCAACATTCCAAAAAGCAGTCAATTCTCTCCCACCGTATCACAACAGCGATGAAGCTGGACTTTGGGCTGGGCCTGGTTGTTTCCACTATTTGCACCCCTTAGCTTGTTGTTTACACCCCCTTGGCCCATTGATTTTATTTTTTATATTTTTCATTTCTATTTTCATTTCTGACTTTTATTTATTTTCTCCAAATATTAAAAATCACTAAAAATATTTTCTTAAATTTTCACATTTTATTTTATTATTTTTATTGGACATAGAAATAGTTTATTAAATATAATACATTTATTTTCTTAAATAAAAACTTGTAAATATTATAAAAATATCATTTTTTTATTTTTTATTATTTATACACTTAAGTAATATTTTCTCACACATTTTAATTTTTAACACTTTTGTATATATATATTTTTTTATATACATAAATAAATAAATAATATATATATTTTCTTAAAACAAAATTAGGGTTTATCACCCTTTCCAAAAATAATCTTTTATTTTCTTATTTTTGATACATTAAATAATTTATTTTACATACATAAAATAAAATACAAAAACATTTTTGCATATTTATGTTTAATTGCATATTTAAATAATTGTCTTATTTATTTATTTGTACAATTAAGTTCAATTTGGTTGTAATAGTTGACTTAGGGTTTTATTTTCTTGCAAATATCCCCCTATTCAAACTTGTATCCCCCTCTCCCATAATAAGGTTGTAATAGTATTAGGTTTACTTTTACGCACCTTATCGCTTTCAAATATGCATGATAGAAAGATTAGGGCTTGTATGCAAAAATACAAAATCAAACAAATAGCTAGACCTAATACAAGACAAAAATGTATGAAAAATGACAACACAATGCACACAAGCCCCCTAGGGTTTCATCCACTTGTTGCCTTAAAAAATGGCCATGGTATGCATGTTAGGTATCTTGGCAAGACAAAAACAAAAACAAAAGATCATAGTCCCTCGATGACGCTATCTTGGTTGCCTATACAAAAATGATCTAGTCCCTCAAACAAAAACTAGCTAAGATACTTGGCACAATTGCTATCATGGTCATACGATGACCCGCGCCTGTCCCGTTTAACATCCAAACACAAGGTTGTTTACCAAATACAATGGTAAAACAACAATGTAAAAGGGTTAAAAATGTGTAGGAAAGACTTTTGAGTAGGTAGGTAGATGCTCCTAGTTACTTGATCAAACTTGCAAACATCCTTTCTATTTTCAAACACACAACACAATTTCAAAACATTTTCCCAAAACAAACTTTCAAACATTGAAACATTTTTCAAAAGACAAACATCTTTGTATACATTCAAACAAGAATCATTACAAAAGTTGCCACAATAATGGCCTCTTTTCAAAATACTTTCAAAACCACACACAAAAGCACCATTTCAAACAATTGAAAAGCAAAAGCAAGTGATCTAAAACAAGTAACTAAGAGCCCATGGAAAACCATGGATGAAAAGGGTGCTAGCACGTTCCCTTTTCATAATCTACCCCCCGAACCCAAAAACAATCTCAAAGGTCTTTCCTGTGCTTTTTGACCTTTCCTTTGGATAAAATAAAAAGTCGGTGGCGACTCTTGCTAAACTGAAACATTTAAGAGCACAAACACAAAAACTCAAGTCAGTTCTCCCACCGCATCACACTTGGCCTATGTCCTTCTGATCAAGATCACATGGGTTAAACTGAAGGTGCATGATCATTATGGTATACGCGCGTGCACTGGAATGTAACGAATTATAATATAATTTTTTCATTTTTGTGTATAATTCATTATCGTTTACAGTAGCTTTTATCTTCTCTCTTTAGCTACCAACCCTCAAACCCTTCTCTCTTCCTTGAACCAGTATCCTCTTCTTCGACCTAACCCCAAAGCTCCCCGCAGCGGCGCTATCATAATCCAGAGCCTTCTATTGTAAACCTATCCATTAACCCCCCAATCAAAATCAAAAGAAAAAGCTAAGTTTTTACCCTTTTTTACGCTAATCACCATCTTCTTTCCTCCTTGGATTCGCAGGTCACAGCAAAGCTCGGCGGCGGACGATGGAGTGATTTCAACGGCGATTAAGGTTTTGGATGTTGAAACCCTAACCGGATTCTCCCATCTTCATTAAGATCGGTATTGGTTCTTCCGTCCTCTCTCCAGAATGTCTTCGAAAATTCCTCTTCTTTTGTATTCTCCGCCTTTGTATTCCTACGGCGTCTCTGTACTTTCTCTCCTAACTCTGTAACCCCCCCCCCCTCTCTGTTCTTTGTCCCTTTATATATATAGGTTTTAGAATTTTAGGATTTTGTTGGAATTACTGTTAGCAGTTTGTTAGCCTTAGATTTAGGGATTAGGGTTTTGTAAATCTTAAATTTTGTATTTGATTTAGGGTTCTTCAGCTTGTATTGTAGCAGAGATTTTGGGCTTTTATTGGATTCTATAAAAAAGATTTGATTTTGTTTGAATGTATTGGTTTTGTCATAAAGATTGGATTTGCAGATATTTGTATTATTGAATGTTCTGGGCAATTTGTGCGTATAATTTGGCACGATTAGAACAGTAACAGTTAGTGCAAATGATTGGAACAATGCATGTTTCTTCCTTTTTTGTTTGGCCAGTACTTGTTATCACCTTCTGGGCCTGCGCTGCTTAACTGTATTGGGCCTGCGTTAGCTTCTCTATTTCAGCCTAACAACATCATTTTTATTACAGCAAAATCACTCTTTACAGCAACAAAGTTTTTTTGTTGGGCCTAAATGGCCTTATGAAACAAACCTATTTCTCAGGCAAACAAAACTCTTTATTAAAAACATAATAAAATAGTTTAAAAATAATTATAATAAATTAATTATAAAAATGTTTAATAAAATAACATAATATTTTAATAACCAATTCTCTTAAACTCAATATAATATTTCATAACAAATCTTAATGGACCAATAAATTTGTAATCACACCCCCCTTTGCTACTCAATCAAAACAAAAATGGGCCCTGAATTCTGATGGACTTGAAGTTTTCAACCCCCCCCCCCCCCCCCCCTTTAACAATAAAATGAGTTTTATTAATTAAAACTTAATTATTAATTACTAGCAAATTAAACATAAGTGGACTTAATAATTTAATAACCTAGTAATTATTATCTCCTTATTCCTTAAAATAATTTTCTATTTTCTAATTGCATGGGCCATTGGCCAACATGGTTTGCGAATGGGTTTACGGATACATGAGTCTTTCTGATTTAGAAAGACCCGCTTTCCTGAATTTAGGGTACACCCCCCTAGTCGGATAAAGATGGACTATCAGATATTGATTTACCATCTTTAATTGAATATTTTTTCAACTTTAATCTCGAAAAATAAAATCATCGAGGTAGGACAAATTTGGGGTACGACAGCTGCCCCTTTTCAATCATCTTTTAATCGAATAGCGTGAGAAAACTCAAGTCTTGCACATTCTGATTGGAATTTTATTGAATGCTTGAAGTATCCCCAAAATTTGTCCGACAAACATAAGGTTACACTGATGTAGCATACCATTACGAGTCTTTGGGAAAGTAGGCAAAGCTGATGACATATTGCTTACCAGGGTTTGATAACGAGGCAGATAGTCTTTGATCTTAAAAGCACAATTTCGTATGTATTGGTTTGGTTTTTGATTATTCATCCATTTGGAGGATGAATACAACAATGATTGATGATGCATGACTGCTTGAAGACTGAGGTCATATGTTAGGTTTGCAACTCGATGCATGACGTATGAGGCGATTGCTAGAGTTTTATTTTCTTTTGAGCATCGTAGCATGAAGTTTGAGGCGATGATCGGTGTTTATGGGATAAAGAAACATATTGCTGCGTGAAGTTTGATGCAATGGGTTAAAGTTTTATTTTCTTTCGAGCATCGCTGCATGAAGTCTGAGGCGATGATTTGTGTTATGGAATAAATAAATATACATTGCTCCATGAAGTCTGAGGAAATGAGTCTGGTTCACAAATTGTTGCGTGAAGTCTAACGCAATAAGTTAGATTATATATTTTTTGAGCATCGCTGCATGATGTCTGAGGCGATGATCGGTGTTAAAGAAAAACACTACTGCATGAAATCTGAGGCAATGGGCTTGGTTCGTGAATCGCTGCATGAAGTCTGAGGCGATGGTCTGGATTGCGGAATGAAGGAACACATTGCTGCATGTAGTCTGAGGCAATGGGTTAGGAGTTTGAAATAAAGAAACGCATTACTGCATGAAGTCTGAGGCAACGATCTGGAGTTTGGAACACATTGTTGCATGAGGTCTGAGGTAATGGGTTAGGATTGCAAATCGCTGCGTGAAGTCTGAGGCGATAAGCTAGGTTTTGAGAATACATTGCGGCTTAGAGGCAATGTAGTGAGTTTTCAAATACATTGCGGCTTAGAGGAAATGTAATGAGTTTTTGTGAATACACTGCGGCTTAGAGGCAATGTAATGAGTTATGCAGGTACATTGTGGCTTAGAGGCAATGTAATGAGTTGTGCAGATACATTGCGGCTTAGAGGCAATGTAATGAGTTTTGCGGATACATTACGACTTAGAGGCAATGTAATGAGTTATGCGGATACATTGCGGCTTAGAGACAATGTAATTCTTTTTGCGGATACATTGTGGCTTAGAGGCAGTGTAGTGAGTTTTGAGGATACATTGCGGCTTAGAGGCAATGTACTGGGTTTGTAAGGAACTCATCACTACAGAAAGACTTAGGTGATGGGTTGAACGTGTCACGGCATGGAGACTTAGGTGATGGGCTGAATGTGTCACGACATGAAGACTTAGGTGACGGGTTGAATCATAGGAGAAGTATTTTGTTGGTTAGCCCTTAGATAGCTAAATTGAGGGCGAGACTGTTTGTTTGTATGCATGCGTATTGAATGTTGTATGAATGCAAAATTTATGATGTTTGATGTATGGAACCCTGAGTGTATTTGTATTGAATGTTGAAATGTATAGTGTATGTATGCTTGAGATATGCAAAATTTGTGTATGTATGAAACGTGTGTAAGATGTGTGTATGCCTTGAAATGTTATGAATACTATTTCTAGCATTCTCTCCTTTAAATCATTGGCTTAGAGTTACTGATTCCTGGCGTTGTATGTTGTGTCATCGTAGCATTGTTGAACTTGAACACAGTGGACAATGTTAGCAAATTTTGAACATTGATTTGTATTGTGAGTGCAGATGTAGACGTAGACGTAGGTAATGGCATATGCGTAGATTTGTATGTTGTAACCGTAGGCGTAAGTGTAAGCGTAGAAGTATGTATTGGCATATGTGTAGCCTTTTATATTGTAAGCGCAAGCGTAGGTGTGGACATGTATGTAGGTTTTTGTTATACCCCAAAATTTGCCCTCTCATGTTTTCCAAGGTCTTCCCCTACATGGTTGGTCGTAAACCCTTGCCTAAAGAAAAGGAAAATTTGTGAGTGATGTTCTTAAGTTTCCTTCAATTGGAATCTACAAAATGCCTTTCGATTGGCATCTCCAAAATACCTTTCGATTGGCATCTAGAAAATGCCTTTCGATTGGCATCTCCAAAATGCCTTTCGATTGGCATCTACATAGCGCCCTTCGATTGGCATGGACAAAGGTCTTTCGATTGACTTCTTAATAAGGCGTTTCGATTGGCATTTTAACAAGAACATTTCGATTGGCAGTGTAACAGTGTATTTCGATTGGCATTTTAAAAAGCGCCCTTCGATTGGCATGGACAAAGGTTTTTCGATTGACCTGTTAACAAGGCCTTTCGATTGGCATTTTAACAAGTACCTTTCGATTGGCAGTGAAACAGTGTCTTTCGATTGGCATTTTAAGAAGTATTGTTTGATTGGTATGGAGAAAGGCCCTTCGATTGGAATTCCAAAGGGTCCGTTCGAAGAACATGCAAAGGTCCATTCGAAGAAGCTTTCAAAGGGTCCATTCGAAGAACATGCAAAGGTCCATTTGAAGAAGCTTTCAAAGGGTCCATTCAAAGAACATGAAAAGGTCCATTCAAAGAAGTTGTCAAAGGGTCCATTGGAAGAGTATGCAAAGGTCCATTCGAAGAAGCTTTCAAAGGGTCATTCAAAGGGGGCCATCATCCCATTCGAAAGGGAGCATTCGAAGGAGGCCATCATCCCATTTGAAAGGGAGCATTCGAAGGACGCCATCAGCCCATTCGAAAGGGAGCATTCAAAGGCCAGTTAAATATCAATCAAAATTCAAAAAAAGGACAAGATCCCATGTGTTTGGCCAATGTTACAAATTCTCATTCATGGCTTTCAAACACATAATCAAGGTTGTTTATACCTTTGCCTTCTTGTCCCCTCTACCCCCTCTATATAAAGAGATCACAAAGTGTCGCATAGGAGGAGTATGAAAAAGATTGGAGAGACGCTTCCCACAAAATCCATCAAAGGTTGTCAGAATTTTCCAAGCCAAAGCCACCCTTCAACAAAAATATCCAAGCCCAGAAGTTTCAGATCGAAGGTGCCCACATCCAGAAAGTGCCCAAATCGAAGGTTTAATCTGCTGGTAAGAGAGGGTAAATTGTCCAACTTTGTATTTTCATAACACATCCATATTTGTTGTTCCATTCGACTTGTCATCCTAGACAGAATCAAAGGGCTGGGGTTTGACACCCAGGTCATGTTCTTCATTTGCTAACACTTGCTGCAGATATAGCCTGAAAATACTCAGTGCGCGCATGATTGAAGGACCTGGGTTTCGATACCCAGGTCCTGCGTTTATTTTGCTAACATACTTTTGCAGGTATAGCATCCTAGATCGAAGGAGACACCTTCTCTAGATCGAAGTTGCCCATTGTCCTCCTGGATCGAAGAAGACATCTCCTTCCTGGATCGAAGGGCATTCCCTTTCCCCAGGATCGAATGGCAATCCCCTTCCCTGGATCGAAGGCTATTCACACCCACTCCCTAGCCCATTTGAAAGAAGGCATCTCTCCTGAATTGAAAAGACCATAACTCTCCCGGGATCAAAGCTCCCATTTTCCCCCTGGATTGAAGGGTGTCCCTTGCATTTTAGTTTTGTTTTCATTGACTTCTTTTTATTTTTACATTAAAATCAAAATCACAAAAATATTAGGCTAGTTATTTTTCTAACTAAATTTATTTTTTAAATAAATAAATTAATTATTTTAACATCTTTTTCTTAAAATTAAATAGACTTAGACCTTATTTTCTTTTATACCAAAAACAACAAAAAGATTTTCTTTTACTTTGCGCGCGTTTATTTAATTTCGTATTTTTACTATTATTGTATCTGTTTACCGAATGTAATAGATTAAAATTAAGATATTTACTGCTTTATCCCCTTTATACTTGTATAATGTAAATCCCCTCCCCAAAGCCTTATAATAGCATAGGATTTACAATTCCCGCACTTTAAATTCTTGTACATATATTAACTGCTTAGATGTATGCTAACTAGGATTGCATGAAAAGATCTGAAAACAAACGGTAGAACACCTAAATTTTTAAAGATAAATAACTGAATTGAACACACTTGCACATATACACCTCTATGGTACACCCACTTTGGTTGCCTTCAATAAAACAGTCATGGGGCAGGAATGCTTTAGCAAAGACACGTAAAATCAAAAGATCATAGTCCCTCGATGACCCTACATTTGCCTTCTCGGTAAATGATCTAGTCCCTAAAAAAGAGAATTGCTAAATCATTTCCATAAGTTTCCTTCGTAACTGTAACATCCCTTCAATTGTCCCTCAAAACATCCAACGACAAGGCTACCTACTCACTAATAGTAGGATAGCACTGTCTATAGGAAAAGAGGAAAAGAACGACCCTTTTCGAGTAACAAAGTAGATAACTGTTAGAAGTTTGCTCAACTATTTTTTTCACTTACACATTGTTGTACCCCAAAATTTACCCTCTCACTTATCAAGAATTTTCTCAGAAGATCTCCTTGGACTCAAGACTGCATTAGGGTTTGATCAGCTCAAGACACCTCCTTATGCACCGATGACCAAAATTAGGGTTTGGGTTTGCACAAGGATTTTTGAACCTCCAATGCCCCATATGACTTTCATGGATCATTATGGGCCCCCAAGATAACTCATGTCAAGTTTCAAGCTTTGGATCACATTTTTGATCAGTCAATTGAGCAGTTGACCTAAAAATCAGTTATATTGAGGAAAAAGTCAACTATGGCCAATTTACAGTCAAACTCCATAATTTTTTATCCACATCAACATTTTAGACTCATATGTATCATTTGGTCAAGTTTGGACCACAACTCCTCAAGAAATTTGACCAAATCTCCAAAAGGGCAAAATGGTCAAAATTACGGTTTTTGACTGGGAAAGGTAAATTTTTTATTTTTGACCTAGAAAATGATCAATTGGTTTAAGTAATGATCTAAAGAGTCCAATTGCATCATTTTGACTTAATGACATGGTTCAAAACATTGCAAGTCCATTGGATTGACAGATGAATTTTTCAGTCAACTGATCAAAAGTCAATTGTATACTGAAAAGTCAAACATTGACATTTTAGTCAAATTCAAATGCCAAAGATCACAATTCATAAAAACATGTCAAAATATGAAAATTATTCATCAAGAAATCAAAAAGTCAAAATTTCATTTTGAAAAGTCAAAATTTCTAAACTTAGAAATTTTTCTAAGTGTTGGAAATTTCTTATTTTTTTCATAACTTTGAGCAACATTTTCACCATGATGAAAGATGATTCAAGAGAAACTTCCAACATGAAAGTTGTAGATCTCCATGAAATATACAACTTTTCTTCACACAACTTCTTCCAAAAGTTCTTGGATCTCAAGTTATAATTTTATGAATGTGTGGTCATGAAATTAAACACTTTTTCATATAGTTCTAAGGGGAATATTCAAAAGCAATTCAAAGATGGGTTTTAGAGCACATTACAAGCTTTCTAAAATGTCCAAGAACTCCTTGAGATAATTTTTTAGTAGGAAGAATAGAAGAGATGAAGTTAGGGTTTTATTACTTTAATTACAAGTCATTTTATTGATGAACAAAATTCAAATTCAAAGTTGTGATGCATTAACTCTACTTTGCAGGCCTCAAACTTGTTAGGCACTCCATAATTAATGGTTTATATAGCTGTTAGAGGCCTCACTTCAAGCATTCAATGCATGGACATGCTTTATATCCATTTTTGAAAGAAAGGTTACATTGCCATTTTGATAAAGTGACTTTTTGTACAAAACTTTTTCTTGAGCCTTGCACTTGTTCTCTTCTAATCAAACAGGTTCTATAACTCATGAGAAATGTTTCAAACACTTACAATCACCCATCCCATGCTTGTACCTCTTCTTGAAACTTGTTTCCCTATTTTCTTCAAAATCAAGTAACCTAGCCAAAAGCTAGAGACGTGTACTTCTGATTGTCCAAAGCTCTCAAAAACTTTTGTTTATACATACACAACCCATTTGACACAAACACACGAATGCTCAAGCCTTAAAAGAACCTAGAACTCAGAATAACACCTCACACTTCCATTTTCATACAAACTGACCAAAAACTTGAAACTCATAATCTACTCGTGTGTTTCTTGGCCTTTTGGTTTCTAAAGTTTCTAAACATCATATAGAGTTGGTCCCACGCCCTGTTATAGAACTATAACACCATTAACACCATTCTCCATTTCCAAAAATAGAGCTCTACACATTGACTTCTCCAAACCATTTCAGTCATCCATTGCTCAAGCTAATCATTGAATTAGCTTCCTGGGACCTCAAGGAAGCTAACCTGATCATCACCATCACTTGAAACAAGCTCAAACTCAAAACACAATTTCCAGTTTTGAGGTAAGTTTTCTAACTTTGGAACTCTTTATACAGGCATCATCAATGATTTATTTGTGAACAAAACATGTAGATATCATTTCCTTAAAGCTAACCATGTCCATAGTTTCCATTAATTTTGCTTGAGCTTAGAGAATTTTGAAACTGAAATTTCTAAGATTTTTAGGGTTAAGATTAGGGCCATTAAAATTCATGCTTATCTTTGATCTATAGTTTTAATGCTTTACATTTCTGAAACCGTGAGAAAATTTGCTACAAGTTTCATGTTTACAATTTTCATTTTTAATGCGAAATGAGCAAGTTAAAGTTGGTCTGGCTGGAGGTTGAAGATGAAGTCATCAGGGCGCGTTTTGCCTTGTATATTTATTGATTTGTTTATGTTAACGGATGTATAGCCACCCCAGTGGTAGAAGCGCGCGCCTGTAACCTTTGGGACCTAGGTTCGAGCCCTAGTGGTACCCTTTTGTGTTTTTTTTTCTTCATATTTTTGCACCATTCTGATTTTTGCAAGCGCCCGGGCCTTATTGGGCTTATACTTTTTTTTAATTTTTTGCTTACTAACCCCCCTGCAGGCTAATTGCACCCCTGGCCCAGTTTATTTTTATTTTCCTATTTTTATTTCATTTGTTTTCTTAATTATTTTTTTACTAATATTAAAAATCATGAAAAATATAAAAAAACTAGATTTGCATTTTAATTTAGTTTATTTTATTTTTCTCACAAAAAATATTTTTATTAACTATACTTTATTTACTTTTTTACAAATCATCTTGTTAATTAAATTAAAACTAGGTTAGTATTCATTTTTCTTTTTTACACCTATTAAAATATATATTTATATATAAAAAAGAGACCAAAAATATTTTATAATGTCATAAATATTTTCAAGATAAAAATACTAAAAAATACTTTTCTTAAACTTATTTTCTTTTATTAATCAATAGAACTAGGGTTTTATTTAAAATCTTTTCTTAAATAAATTCAAGTTTAATTAATTATTTTTTTAATTAATTAGGTTAAAACAATTTCCCTTTTTCTCATAAAAATCCAAAAATACTCATTTTCTTAACAATTACATTTCTTGTATATTTATTTCATCTTGTACATTATATTAATTTAAATCTTTGCACATCAATACCCATTCAATATGGTTGTAATAGACTAACTAGGTTTACAGTTTTGCAATCCCCATTCAATTTGTACACCCCCCCCCCCCCCCCCCCCCACAAATGTTGTAATAGCATAGTAACTTTAAATTCCGCAATTTATCGCTTTTATGTATAACATGCTAGTAATTAGGGTTTGTATGGAAAGACTAAAACCAATACTTAGAAAACCCTAATTCAAGACAAAAACAAGCATGAAAACAATACATTTGCACACAAGCACCCCTAGGGTTATTCCACTTGGTTGCCTTATACAAAATGGCCATATTACGAATGTAAGGTATCTTAGCAAAAACAAAACAAATACAAGTTCATAGTCCCTCGATGACGCTATCTAAGTTGCCTTTCAAATGATCTTAGTCGCTAAAAAGAATGCTAAGATACCTTGTAACATTGCTAATCATGGTTATACGATGACCCACGCCCGTCCCATTTACATCCAAAGATAGGGTTACTTACCAAATCAATGGTAAGATAACAATGTCAAAGGAAATGAAAATGAACAAGAAAGACTTTTGAGTAGGTAGAATGCTCCTAATTACATGCTCAATTTCAAACAAAACAAACACCTATACTTTCAAACCTCTTACAAACTTGAAAACATTTTTAAAAGATCAAACACTTTGTATACATTCTCATGAACGAGAATCATTACAAAGTTTGCCTAAACAATGGCCTCTTTACAAAATACTTTCAAAAACCACACAAAGCACAATTTCAAACAAAATCAAGCGATCTAGCAAGTAACTAAGAGCCCATGGAAAACCATGGATGAAAAGGGTGCTAATACCTTCCCTTTTCATAATCTACCCCCCGAACTCAAGAAATAATCTCAAAGGTATTTCCTGTGCTTTTTCACCTTTCCTTTTGGATAAAAAAAAAGTGGTGGCGAATCTTGCTAAACGCAACATTTGCGATCAAACGCAAAACCTTCAAGTCAATCATCCCACCATATCATAGAACTGGCGACTCTGCTGAGGAAAATTCTAAAAGTGGGGTTACCTTAGGGTTAGATCACATTTACTTGCTTTCGTTGTTTGACTTGTATGCTTTATATTATGGTTCTTTGTTTGGGTTGAATCCTCTACCCAGATTTGGGACACCTTATAGGTAAGTAGCAATATGTTGTGAACTGTGTGGGGTATACCGACATGGTCTAAGCAATAACTATGTTAGTGCGACATATTTGTGGGTACCGGTAGCCCTTGAGTTAATCAAGGAGAATACGGGGCCACTGAGTGATGTCATGAAGCACTAATGAACTTTTAGAACCTTTACTTGACCAACTTGGCCTTTAGGACGTAGTGAGATGATCGGCTTTGGTGCAGTCCGAATTTGGTAGATACTCGATACTACACTCATTGAGGTTTAGTTTTTTGGGATATTTCGGTCGCCATTAAAGAGGCTTGTGCTGAAACAATGCTCAAGGAAACAAACCGGTGATATTGAGCTCCTTAGAACCTAGTTACTATTACTAGGACAGGTTGAGCCAACTAAACTTTAAGATGGTTCTTACATATGAGACTCCATGCAAGCCTAAACCTAAGGACTTGTTTTCTTTGTTTATATATACATACTTTTACATAACATCATGAACATCATAACATCATATACATTCACTAACCATTTCAAGGATCTTGGGATTTATCTTTGTTCTGTTTGTAGGGTAAGGATTCTCTTCGCATGAAAGCTATTCAAGTCAACCTTGTAAGGATCCCTCCACAACTTAAGGAACTTGCTTCAAGGATTCCTGAAAACTCTCCATTCACCGAGAGACATGGTCACCTACTCAACTTGGTTACCTTTAACATAGATGAGGACATGATGAAGGTGCTCTTTCAGTTCTTTGATCCTTTACACCATTGCTTCACATTTCCCGACTATCAACTTGTGCCTACTTTGGAAGAATCCTCCCGACTCTTGAGAATTCCCATTCTCAATCAACTACCTTTCAATGGTACGGAAAGAGACCCAAAGCCAGAAGAGATTGCTCAAGATTTACACTTTCACTCATCTGATGTCACAACTCATTGGGAAACAAGGAGTGGTGTTAAAGGTTTCCTAGCAAAATTCTTGTTCGAGAAAGCCCAAAACTGTTGGAACTCCTTAGATTTGCAAGCCTTTGAGGAAATTGTGTCTATCCTCATCTATGGGATGGTTTTGTTTCCAAATCTTGACCAACTCATAGATGTGAATGTCGTCAATATCTTCATATCCCGCAACCCGGTCCCTACATTGTTAGGGGACATCCTACATTCTTTTCACACTTGCACTATGAGGAAAATAGGTATCCTTATGTGTTTCACTCCTCTCTTGGCAAGATGGTTGATTTTGCATCTTCCCCAATCTGTATTAAGGAACGAGCAAGGTTCAAGGTGGTCATAAAGGTTGATGACGCTCAAACATTCAGACATTCATTGGTGCTCCCGATCTATAGAGAATGTTACTATTGTTGACCATTGTGGAGAGTTCCATAATGTCCCCTTACTTAGAATTAGGGGAGGTATCACCTATAACCCCTGTTTAGCTTTAAGACAGTTTGGTTATGCCCAAAGGGATGGCCCGCATGAGATGTTGATTCAAGGTTTGGTATTTGACTACGACGACGACGATCAAGGTCTTCGCCAGAGATTTATCCGAGCTTGGAGGATGTTGAACAAGGTAGATAGCAAGACTTTGGAGAATAAAAATTCCATCCTTCTTGAGCCTTACCTCAAATGGGTACGAACTCGTGCTCAGAGTCTTATGATGCCTTATCCCTCCATTCTCCCGGTAATCATTAAGCCTGTCATGGAAGGAGATGTTCCATATACTATCCTACATCCTGACATGCCCACCTCTCTTGAAGATCTGCAAAGGGATTGGATACAACTCAAGGGGGAGAGAGATACTTTCGAAGCCCAATCCTACGCAAGCGAGAAGAAGGTTTTGGAACTCACTAAGAAACTTCATGAGGAGCATACTCTGAATGCCTACATCGCACCAAAGAGGATGCGTACTACCTTTCTACCTTAGAGTTTTTGTATTTGTTTTGCCCAAGAAGGCATTGATGTACTCAAAGCTTTAATTTATTAATATAACGTGTGTTTCCTTTTGTCTAAAACAAATTTGAATCTTAAGATCCTTGAAATCATTGCATATGCATTTATCATTCATCATAACATAAGCAGGTTTCTTGCAACAAGTCTCCTCATCTCTCTACTGTTTATTTCAGTAAGATGGATCTCGAGAAAACGGTGAAGGACCTCCAAGCTCAGAATGCACATTTTCAACAGTTGTTCTTAACTCTGGCTAAAGGACAAGAAGAGTTGAAGACCTTGCTGGTTGAGGAGAAGAAAATAACCGGAATTCTGAACATGGGAAGAAGATTCCAAGGGCAGACAAGAAGGGCCTTAGACTTTGCAACGACATCCGGTGATAAAGACAATCAAGATGGGAAGGGCAAAGAAACAATTGTTCAGTCTGATTCAGAAGAGGAAGAGGAAGAAGAAGACTATTTAGAAGAACAATATCCTCCAGCCGATGACAAGTATAAGCATCTAGAAGAACGGTTGAGTGCAATGGAAATCCAAAAGGTGCATGGCTTGGACTTTGAGGAGTTGGGGTTAGTATCGAGGATTGTCATCCCTCCAAAATTAAAATCACCTGTGTTCTCCAAATATGACGGAGTCTCATGCCCCAAAATGCATCTCCGGTCCTATGTAAGGAAGATCCAGCCCCATACCACTGATAAAGATTTATGGGTACATTTCTTCCAAGACAGTCTGTCTGGAACTCAAATTGATTGGTTTTATCAGCTAGAAAGAGCCAATGTTCATAACTGGGAAGATCTGGCCTCCGCCTTTTACAAACAATACCAATACAATGCTGATCTTGCGCCTACCCATACTCAACTCTAGAGTATGACCATGGTTTCAAGTGAAGGCTTCAAGGACTATGCGCAAAAATGGAGGGACTTGACCGGAAGAGTTCAACCTCCCCTATCTGAAAGAGAGTTGGTAGACATGTTTTTAGGCACCTTGTCTAGTCCTTTCTTCAATCACTTAATTGGGAGTTCATCAGACGGTTTTACTGAATTGATATTGATCGGAGAAAGGGTAGAAGCCGGGATAAATAATGGTAAGATTCAAAAAGATGCATCCTCTGTTGATGTAAGGAAGCCATTCATCAGAAAGAAAGAAGTGGTTGTTGTATATCCTCAGAGAAATCAAGATAGGGTTGAACACCGTCCAATGGTGGGGGCTGTTATAATTCCTAAACATGCGCCTGATCAGCAAAGAAACAACCAACCAAGAATGGAAAGACCAGTCCGACAATTCACCAAAATTAACATGACCCTATCTCAAGTATTGCCACATCTGTTAAGATCCAACATAGTGACTTTGAAAGAAGCTCCAAAGAACCCTAACACAACCTCTCCTCACTATCATCTTAATGCCCGCTGTGCATACCACTCTGAGAGTCCTGGCCATGACACTAACAACTGTTGGGCTCTAAAGAACAAAGTACAAGACCTCCTTGAAGCCAAAGAGATTGAATTCGATGCACCAGAAAATCCCAATGTCATTTCTGCCCTTATGCCCAAACACGACCATAATACCAACGCCTTTGAGGAAGATATGTTTGTTACTTCAGTTGATGAACTTATGACCCCACTCCTGATTATCGAAAAGAAATTATGGAATGCCAGTGTTTTCCTAGGCTGTGATGAAAGCTGCCATTTCTGTTTGTCCTCACCAACCAGTTGTCCTTTGTTGAAAGCAGGCGTTCAGTGTCTAATAGATAACAAGGAAATTTTGTTCGATAAGGCTTCAAATCCAACTGTTTCTTATAATGATGTTTCCATCGTGACCATTTCCGACAATTCTTCCAAGGTCTCCACCAAAAGACCCGTTAGAATTACATCAGTTCCAAAAGTAGCTCATTTGATGATTGCAATGCCTGGACCAATCCCGTATTCGTCAGACAAAACTGTTCCATGGAATTATAGAGGGGATGTCTACTACCACGGTATCAAGCAAGATTGGCCAGCTACTGAAGATTCAAGTTCTTAGAAGGTTGACTCCAATATCAGTAATATTGCAGGGACTAGTAAGATAACCCGAAGCGGAAGGATATTCTCTCCAGAAATTGCCCCCCAAAAGCAGTTTCTAGACCCGTAATCATTCCTATTGTTATTTCTCCCCCAAAGGTTGTTCTTAGTCCTACAATAATCTTTGCTAATACTCCTGCTGACAAAGCTGTTACAATCCCTGTTATCACCCCTACTGACATTCCTGCTGCCGAATCAACTGAGACTCGAGGTAAAAGTATTCAGATTGAGCCTGTCCGGACAAAGGCACAATCATTGGCTATCCCTGAGACCTCCCGGAAAGAGATGGAGGAAATTCTAAAGATCATAAAAAGAAGTGACTACAATATAGTCGAGCAACTGGGGAAAACTCCATCAAAAATTTCCATGCTGGCTTTATTATTATGTTTCGAGGCTCATGCAAAAGCCCTGGTAAAATTCCTCAAAGCTGCCCATGTACCCCAAGAAACATCTGCCGACCAGTTCCAAGACTGCGTGGCCAGCTTGACTGCAGATAATGGTTTAGGTTTTTCAGATGTTGATTTAACGCCAATAGGGAGGAATCATAATGAGGCATTACATGTCTCAGTCGAATGCATGGGCACGACTCTGGCGCATCTCTTGGTTGACACCGGTTCGTCTCTAAATGTGTTGCATAAAAAGGCTCTTGATAGACTTGACTGTGAAGGATTGACATTGAAGCCAAGCAACATAGTAGTGAGAGCCTTCGACGGCTCAAAAATGATGGTGTGTGGGGAAGTGGACATCCCCATAAAAGTTGGAGCCCAAACTTTTGATTCAACTTTATATGTAATGGATATTCGCCCTTCGTATTCTTGCTTGCTAGGCCGACCATGGATTCACAATGCCGGCATTGTTACTTCTACGTTGCACCAAATGCTGAAATATCCAATTCAAGGGAAAATCATCACCGTTCATGGAGAAGAAAAGTATATGGTCAGCCATCTTAATCCTTCAGATATGTGGAGTTAGATGGTGAATTTATTGAAACTCCATTCCAGCACTTTGAAGAAGTCCCACAAGATGTGGCAGTAACCAAGGTTGTGTCTCGAGTTCCCAAGATCACAAAGCCTCCGCTCAGGATGTCGTCTTTAAAAGATGCCAAGGCAGTAATAGAAGAAGGTGGGTGCACTATTTAGGGACAACTCCCAGATATCCCATACAAATCTGACAAGTTTGGTCTGGGTTTCACTTCAAGTGCCCAGAAGGCTGTACGCCGCGCTCGTGCCAGAGGACTACCCTTGAAGATCAGCAACCACCAAGTCAATGAAGTGGAGGATGATGAAGACAGCTATGACCTAGAGGATTGGATTTTCTCAACTGTCAGTGGAGGGCTCAGCAATTGGGAGGATAGAGACTTTGTCCCGGTCACTTTTATCCCACAGTAATTTGTCTTTACATTTTGTTGGATCTGTAATATTAACATAATTCAGACTCTTAAAACATTGTGTCTTACCCGAGGCACAATGGTCCATTTGTAAGGGTTATTATCTCATTTCCATATGACATCAATGAATCATGGACGTTTTTGCATACAAACTTTGTGCTCATTGTTTTTCTTTTTTAAATTTTCATTTCTTTCAAAGATAGATATACCCTTACACAAACTCACACTCACAATGCAGGTCTACATCCATTCGGGATCCCATGGGTAACAGTTCTGCTATAGCCTTTTGTGACTCTGAAAATCTAATCTACCAAGCCGAAGACGAAGGTGAGGAAGATTGTGAAGTACCAGGGGAACTCGCCAGGTTCCTACAACAAGAAGAGAGGACCATTCATCCCCACGAGGAACCAGTGGACACAATCAACCTAGGTACCGAGGAAGACAAAAGGGAAGTCAAGGTGGGTGCCAATCTGGAACCTAGTGTCAAGGAGCGTCTGATTCAATTGCTACACGAGTATGTTGAGGTCTTTGCCTGGTCGTATGAAGACATGCCAGGACTTGATGCAGATATTATGGTACATCGTCTAATTACAAAAGAGGACTGCCCACCAGTAAAACAAATGGTTCGTCGAATGCGACCAGATATGTCAGAGAAGATTAAAGCTGAAGTCATGAAGCAATTCAACGCTGGATTCTTGGCCGTCATCTCTTATCCGTAATGGGTTGCCAATGTTTTTCCCGTGCCCAAAAAGGATGGAAAGGTACGAATATGCGTGGACTACAGAGATTTGAATAGGGCCAGCCCTAAGGAAGATTTCCCACTTCCCCACATTGTTATTCTAGTTGACAATACGACACAGCACAAAGTGTTTTCCTTCATGGACGGTTTCTCAGGTTACAACCAAATCAAAATGGCGCCCGAGGACATGGAGAAGACAACCTTTGTCACACAATGGGGGACATTCTGCTATAAGGTTATATCGTTCGGACTAAGAAATGCTGGGGCAACCTATCAGTGTGCCATGGTATCTCTATTTCAAGACATGATACATCACGAAATAGAGGTCTATGTGGACGACATGATAGCTAGATCTCAAACTGAAGAAGAGCATCTTGACCATTTACAGAAACTGTTTGAGAGACTAAAGAAATACTAGCTGAGGTGGAACCCAAATAAATGCACGTTTGGAGTAAGGTTTGGTAAGCTCCTAGGCTTTGTCGTCAGCAATAAGGGTATTGAAGTGGATCCTGCCAAGGTGAAAGTGATATAAGAGATGTCTGCTCCTCGTACCGAAAAGGAAGTCAGAGGATTATTGGGACGTTTAAACTACATTGTAAGATTCATTTCTCACCTGACAGCTACTTGTGAACCAATCTTCAAACTACTGAAGAAAGATCAAGTAGTCAAATGGAATGATGAGTGCCAAACTGCTTTCGACAAGATCAAAGAGTAATTGCAAGAGCCTTCTATTTTGATGCCACCAGTCGAGGGAAGACCATTGATCATGTATCTAACCATTTCGGAAAATTCAATGGGGGTGTGCGTTGGGGCAGCATGAAGAGTCTGGCCGAAAAGAGCACGCTACTTATAACCTGAGCAAAAAGTTTACCGACTATGAAACAAGATATTCATTGCTCGAGAAAACTTGATGTGCTCTGGAATGGGCTGCTCGCCGGATAAGACAGTATACGCTGACCCATACTACCTTGTTGATATCTAAAATGGATCCACTAAAATACATCTTCGAGAAGCCTGAAGTCTCTAGGAGAATAGCGAGATGGCAGATGATCCTGACAGAATATGGCATACAGTATACTACCCATAAAGCAATAAAGGGTAGTGTACTAGCTGATCACCTTGCTCACCAAGCTGTAGAAGACTACCAGTCCATGAAGTTCGAATTTCCGGATGAAGACATCATGATGGTAAACAACTGTGAAGAATTCAGGCCATATGACGGACCTGAACAAGGATCCAGATGGACCCTGGTTTTTGACGGGGAATCGAACGCACTCGGAAATGGTATTGGTGTTGTACTCATATCTCTAGAAGGATGTCATACTCCTTTTACTGCAAGACTCTGCTTCAATTGTACAAACAACATGGCGGAATACGAAGCGTGCATCTTTGGTCTCAAAGCTTCCATAAACTTGGGGATCAAATCCTTGAGTGTATTCGGAGATTCAGCTTTGGTTATCAGCCATATCAAAGGGGAATGGGACACCAAACACCCTAACCTTATCCCTTACAAAGAACATGTTTTGATATTGCTCCCACATTTTGAGAAGATTACCTTCGAGCACTCCCCGCGAGAATAAAATCAGCTAGCAGACACACTGGCCACAATGTCATCTATGTTTAAACTTAAATGGGATAACGAGGCTCCTCAGATCACCATTGAATGAAGGGATGAACCAGCTCACTGTCACGAGATTAATACTGAAGAAGTAGTGGACCAACCTTGGTTTCACGAAGTCAAGAGGTATCTCGAGGCTCAAGAATATCCAGAAGGAGCTTCAGTCAATGATAATAAGTTCTTAAGGAGATTCTCTGCTAAATTCTTCGTTAGTAATGGAATTCTTTACAAACGCAACCATGACTTTGTGTTACTTCGGTGTGTAGACAAGGTCGAAGCTGAAAGGATCATGGCTGAATTACATTGTTGTACCCCAAAATTTTCCCTCTCATTTCATCAACATTTTCTCAATCACAAGACTTTTGGAACTCAAGATCAAGCTAGGGTTTACTCTGCTCAAGACACCTCCTTGCACTGTTGACCTAAATTAGGGTTTGAGTTTGCACAGGGATGTTTTGGCCTACAATGCCCAAAGGGACTTTCATACTTCATGTTGGACTCACAAGTTTGTCCATACCAAGTTTCAAGCCTTGATTCAAATTTTTGCCCAGTCAATTGGACAGTTGACCTAGAAATCAGTTGTATTGGGGGAAAAGTCAACAGTGGCCAATTGACAGTCAAACCTCATGAAATTTGACCCACATCAACATTATGAACTCATATGAACCATTTAATCAAGTTTGGATCATAATTCCACAAGAAATTTGATCAGATCATCAAAAGGGCAAAATGGTCATTTTTAGGGTTTTGACTGCACAAAGGCAATTTTTGACTGTTTGACCTAGCCAATGGCAAATCAAGCTCACACATGGACTCAAGGACTCAATGACATTGTCTTGACCCATTCAACAAGTGCATAAGATCTCAAATGCATAGGATTGACAGATGAATTTTCCAGTCAACTGATCAAAATTTAACTGTACACTGAAAAGTCAAACTTTGACTTTTTGGTCAAAATCAAGTGCCAAGAGTCATTTTTCACCAAGACATGTCAAATTATGAAAATTGTTCATCAAGAAACCCAAAAATGCAAATTAGGGTTTAAAATGGAAAAATTTCATAACTAAGAAATTTTCTAAGTTATGAAATTTTCTTATTTTTTCCTAACTTAGTCCCATTTTTTCACCAAGATGCAATTGGGTTCAAACAAAACTTGCAACATGAAAGATGTAGTACATCACAAAGTCTACAACTTTAATTCACAAAGTTTTATCAAAAGAAGCTTTTATCTCAAGTTATGATTTTTGGAACAAGGGTACCTAAAACTTTTAACTTAGAGAAATTTTTCCCTAGTTTAGGCAGGATTTTGACCCATCTTCTTGGCCATTTTTCACATAGTTCCACTTGGAGTTTCAAGTTGCATTCCAAAGATGGATTATATTACATGTTTCAAGATTTCTAAATTGTCCAAGAACTCCTCAAACACCCTTGTGGTTAGAGAGAATCGAATGCTTGAAGTTGGCAAAAACTCACTTTGATCCATGGCCAATACATGTTCATACAAACTTGCATTTTCAAATCAGCATGTTTGGTACTAGATTTCAGGCCTCAAAACCAGTTTGTACTCCATAATTTAATGCATAACCATTGAGCTAAGGTATTATCTTGGTCATTTGGACATTGCATACAAAATTAAGCCCTAAATGGTAAAAGGTATATTGTCATTTTTGCAAAAGGTTACTTTATGTCAAAACACTAAGCCTTGAGCCTTGAACAAAATCTGATACTGCAAACCAAATCCATGAATTAGAGGGGCCAAGAGGGTTGTGTGCAGGGTGATGGGAGGGCCTGTAAAAATCTATAATCTCACTTCCACTCTTTGGCTTCAAATAGAAGAAAACTTGCAAAACACAAGCCATCTCTCACATCTGTTAAAAACCAACTTACACAAACAATGCAAACAAGTTTGATACCTCCTAACAAGCCAGAAACACGACCCCTTTGCCTCTCAAAACTCCTAGTGCACAAATTCCCCATTTTCTTGCAAAACAGGGCCAGTTCTGCATTTTGCAAGCCATCTTCAAATTCCATCGTGCGTTTTGCCCAAAGATACTTCAAACACCTTCCAACCAACATACCTAAGCTATCCAGATCATCCATTGCTAGCTGTAACACCCTTAACACACATTGCCATTTTTGTTTCAAAGCTTTGCAGGTTGAGTTCTGTAGCACGATTCAGGCTACTTCAAAACAAGCCAAGCATTGGGAAAGCTTCATTGGACATCAGGAAAGCTCAAAAGAAGCTCAGGCACCCTTGGAAGTTGCTGCATTGTCCAGCTCGAAGTCAACTGAAACAGGTATTTCATGAACTTTTATCTCTCTATTTAGGAATAGTTAGACTTAGGTTTGTGAATGAAAGATGTTGTATTCATAGCCCTGAAGCCATACATATGCTTAGTTTTCATTTATATTAATTGTGCTAGGAGAATTTCATCCATGAACTTTCTGAAAAAACTAGGTTAGAAATTAGGGCCAGAGAAATTCTCTCTGGTCTTTGAGAGTTAGCTTTAGTTTTTTATATGGTTGGATTTGTTGTTTGATGCTCTACAAGTTTCATGTTATGAGTTTTTTCAAAAAATCAAGGAATCAGGAGTTACAGTTTTGTACATAGCACGCGCGCGCTGGTCTGTTCAAAGGAGGAAGATGAAGTTGGTTTGGGTTGGGCCTGTACAGGCTTGCTTTTGGCACCCTCCTCTTTTCTTTTTACACCCCCCTGGCCCATTTCTTGTACATTTGTTATTTTTGCATTTTTGTTTCATTTCTGATTTTGATATTTTATTTTCTAATATAAAAAATACTTAAAAATTATTTTCATAAATTTTTGTATTTATTTGGAATTTATTTTAATTATTATTAGTATAAATATATAAATAATTTATTTTCTTTTTATTAAAACTCAAACAATAATGTAAAAAAAATATGTTTATTTTTATTTGTTATTTTTATACATACTTAAAAACATTTTCTTGAATATACACATTTTTGTAAATAATTAATTTTTATTCTTATATATTTAATATGTTTAATATATATATATATATATATATATATATATATATATATATATATATATATATATATATATATATATATATATATATATATATATATATATATATATATATATATATATATATATATATATATATATATATATATATATATATATATATATATATATATATATATATATATATGTACTTATATGCTTTATTTTATTAAATAATTAGGACAAAAGTACAAAAATATTACATTTTTATTTTTTATTAATATTTTGCACTAAAAACATCATTTTTACAATATACTTTTATTTTTTTTGTACAAATCAATACATTTTTACATATAAATAACAAATAATACTATTTATCTAAGAATTAGGGTTTTTGCCCTAAATAATAAATTAATTGAAATTAACCTTTTATTTTATTTACACTCCACATTTAAAAATACTTTTTACATACATAAAAATCTTTTTTGCATAACATATTTCATCTAACATTTATTTATTGTATTTAATTATTGTACATTTAAATATGGTATCTTGTACATTCAATTTGGTTGTAATAGTAATTTAGGGTTTAATTTCTTGCAAAATAATCCTCAATTCAAATTTGTACCCCCCTCCCTATATCATGTTGTAATAGTGTAGGATTTAAATTCTCGCACATTTAAATGCTTTCAATTATGCCATGGTTAGACCTAGGGTTTGTATGCAAAAATAAAATCAACAACTAGCTTGACCTAATCCAAGATAAACATGCATGAAAATCAAACACAATGCACACTTGCACCCCCTAGGGTTTCAATCCACTTGTTGCCTTCAAAAATGGGTCATGGTTGCATGTCAAGTACTTTGGCAAAACAAAAAAAAAACAAAACAAAAGATCATAGTCCCTCGATGACGCTATCTGAGTTACCTAAACAAAATGATCAAGTCCCTTAAGAAAATTGCCAAAAATACTTGACACAATTGCTATCATGGTCTATACGATGACCCGCGTATATCCCATTTAACATCCTAACACAAGGTTGTTCACCAAATACAATGGTGAAACAACACTGTTAAAAGGGTTAAAAATATAAGAAAGATCTTTGAGTAAAATAGGGTAGATAGTTCCTAGTTACTTGATCAAGCTTGCAAAAACATCCTTGGTATTTTTTAAAACACACTTCACAACACAATTTCAAAACCCTACTTTCAAACATTGAAAACTTTTCAAAAGACAAAAACACCT
This sequence comes from Vicia faba, assembly GCA_948472305.1. NCBI lineage: Eukaryota > Viridiplantae > Streptophyta > Magnoliopsida > Fabales > Fabaceae > Vicia > Vicia faba. Next base: position 1,443,033,838 of record OX451741.1, on the reverse strand, counting down.
TTGTATACATTCAAACAAGAATCATTACAAAGGTTGCCACAACGATGGCCTCTTTTCAAAACATCTTTCAAAATCACATACAAAGCACCATTTCAAACAATTGAAAAGCACCATTTCAAACAATTGAAAAGCAAAGCAAGTGATCTAAGCAAGTAACTAAGAGCCCATGGATAACCATGGATAAAAAAGGGTGCTAATACCTCCCCTTTCTATAATCTACTCCCCGAACCCAAGAAAACATCTCAAAGGTCTTTCCTGTGCTTTTTGACCTTTCCTTAGGATAAAATAAAAAGTCGGTGGCGACTCTTGCTAAACCGAAACATTTGAGAACACAAATGCAAAAATCCCAAGTCAGTTCTCCCACCGTATCACAGAACGGGCGAATCTGCTGGGGACCTCTTTAAAAGTGGAGTAACCTTAGGTCTTTAGATCACCCTTTGCATGATTATATTGTTTGCTTTGATTGCTTTACATTTGTTTCTCTTGTTTGGGCTTGAAATCCTCTACCCGTATTTGGGAAACATTCATAGGCAAATAGCAATACATTGTGGAAACTGTGCGGGGTATACCGACATGGTTGAAGCAATAGCTATGTTAGTGCGACATATTTGTGAGTACCGGTAGCCTTTGAGTTAATCAAAGAGAATACAGGGCCTCTGAGTGATGTCATGAAGCACTAATGAACTCTTAGAACCTTACTTGACCATCTTGGCCTTTTTTAGGGGTAGTGAGATGACCGGCTTTGGTGCAGTCCGAAGTTGGTAGATACTAGATACTACACTCATTGAGGGTTGTTTTCTTGGAATATTTTGGTCGCTAGTTAAGTGGCTAAACCAAAACAATGAACATAGAAAACAATCCAGTGATATTGAGCTCCTTAGAACCCGGTTACTATTTATAGGACAGGTTTGAGCCAACTAACTTCAAGAGGGTACTTACATATGAAACCTCATGCAAGCCTGAAACTAGGGTTTTGTGTGACTTGCTTGTACATGTGCTTGTGCATACATCATGAACATCATAAAGCATCATATGCATCCTCTAACCATTTCAAGGGTTTGTATCTTCATCTTTGTTCTTGTTTTGTAGGTCATGGAATCTCTTCGCAGGAAAACAATTCAAGTCAACCTTGTGAGAATCCCTCCTCAACTCAAGGAGCTTACTTCCAGGATTCCAGAGAATTCTCAATTTAGTAAAAGACATGGTAGACACCTCAACTTGGTCAACACCAACATTGAAGAAGACATGGTGAATGTCCTCTTCCAGTTCTTTGACCCCCTACACCACTGTTTCACATTCCCTGATTACCAGTTAGTGCCTACTTTGGAGGAATTTTCTCCACTCTTAAGAATTCCTATTCTTAATCAACTACCTTACAACGGTAGGGAAAAATAACCAAAGCCTGAAGATGTTGCTCAAGCATTACACTTGCAACCATCTGACATCAAGGGGCATTGGGAAACCAGGAGTGGTGTCAAGGGCTTCTTGGCAAAGTTTCTGTTCGAGAAGGCACAAGACTGCTGGAATTCTCTTGATCTACAAGCCTTTGAAGAGATTGTGGCACTCCTCATCTATGGGTTGGTCTTGTTCCCAAACCCTGATCAACTTATAGATGTGAATGCTGTCAAGATTTTCATATCCAGGAACCCTATACCTACATTGCTTGGGGACATCCTACACTCATTTTACACACGAACAATGAGGAAAAGAGGTGTTCTCATGTGCTGTACTTCTCTCCTGGCAAGGTGGTTTACTTCTCACCTTCCACAATCAGTTTTGAAGAATGAGCAGGGTTTAAGGTGGTCACAACGATTGATGACCCTCACACATTCTGATGTACATTGGTGTTCCCGGTCTAGAGAAAATGTCATCATCATTGATCGTTGCGGGAAATTCCCTAATGTCCCATTACTTGGCATTAGGGGAAGCATCACCTACAACCCCTGTCTAGCTTTGAGACAATTTGGATATGCTCGGAGGGATGGCCCTCATGACATGCTGATTCCTGACCTAGTTTTTGACTTCGACAACGATGCGCAAGGACTTCGACAAAGGTTCATCAGAGCTTGGAGGATGCCTAACAAGGTGGATAGTAAGACACTGGGGCACAAGAATTCCATCCCCCTTGAGCCTTATCTCAAGTGGGTACGAACCTGCGCCCAGAGTCTTATGATGCCTTACCCTCACATTCTCCCAGTGATCAAAGAGCCTGTTATGGAAGGAGAGGTTCCATACACCCTCCTACATCCTGACATGCCAACATCATTGGAAGAATTGCAAAAGAGTTGGATCCAACTCAAGGAAGAACGGGATACTTTTGAAGCCAGCTTCTATGCCAGTGAGAAGAAGGTTTTAGAGCTTACCCGCCGACTCCACGAGGAGGAAACTCTCAACACTTACATCGCGCCAAAGAGGATGCACAATGTCTTTTTTAATTAAGAATTTTGTAATATTTCGCCCATGGGGCACTTATGTACTAACAAATTTATTCTTAATATAACGTGCGTTCTTCTTGTTTGCAACAAATTTGAATTTTTGAACCCTTGAATGCATTACATGAATAACAGACCATTCATCATATGCATAAACAGGTCTTCACGCCAGGTTTCCTTATCTTTCTGCTATTTATTTCAGCAAGATGGATTTGGAGCAGACGGTAAAGGATCTGTAGGCACAAAATTCACAGTTCCAGTAACTCCTCATGACCTTGGCAAAGGGTCAAGAGGACCTCAAAGTTTTGTTGGAGAAGAATAAAGAGAAAAAGAAAAAGAGACCTGGGGTGGCCACTTTTGGAAGAAGGTTTGAGAGCAATGCTAGGAAGGTTCTTGAGTTCCCCTCAACGTCTGACGAAGGGGCCGGTAAAGGGAAAGGGACTGCTGTGCCTTCTAAATCCGAGGTTGAAGAGGAGGAAGAGGAAGAAGATGAAGACTACTCCGAACAACAGTATCCACCAGCGGATGATAAATATAAGAACCTTGAAGATAGACTGGAAGCTATGGAGTTGCAGAGGGTGCCCGGATTGGATTTTGAAGAACTAGGGCTGGTAGCTGGGATTGTTATCCCTCCCAAGTTCAAGGTGCCAACATTTGGCAAGTATGACGGTCTGTCATGCCCAAAGATGCACCTGAGGTCATATTTCATAAAAATCCAACCCCACTCGTCCGATAAAGACCTCTGGGTACACTTTTTCCAAGACATCTTGTCTGGCACACAATTAGACTGGTTTTATCAACTCGAAAGATCAGAGGTTCATAATTGGGAAGACTTGGCAGCTGCTTTTTATTGTCAGTATCAATACAATGCTGATTTAGCGCCCACTCGTACTCAGTTACAAAGTATGGGGATGGCTTCCAATGAAGGGTTTAAAGAGTACGCCCAGAAGTGGCGTGATCTGGCTGGAAGGGTTCAGCCACCACTATCAGATAGGGAGTTAGTTGACATGTTTCTGGGGACCCTGTCTGGTCCTTTTTTCAACCATCTAATCAGGAGTTCTTCCGCAGGATTTACTGAACTGATTTTGACCGACAAAAGGGTTGAGGCCGGTATTAAGAGTGGAAAGATTCAAAAGGATGCTTCCGCATCCACGGCTGTTAAGAAACCCTTCCCAGCCAAGAAGGAAGCATCTGATGTGTATTCTCAGAAGGGACAGGGAAGAACTGAGCGCCGGCCGACTGTGGGGGCTGTGATGATTCAAAACTCGTCAAATGATCAACCTCGTCACAATCAGTCGAGACCTAATCAACAACGGGTGGAAAGGCTGCAACGGCAGTTCACCCGCATCAACATGACGCCCGCTCAGGTACTTCCTCATTTGTTAAAGCTGAATCTGACCAGTTTGAAGGAATCGCCAAAGAACCCTAACACCTCCTCTCCATACTACCACTCCAATGCCAAGTGTGCCTACCATTCCGACAGTGCCGGGCACGATACCAATAATTGTTGGGCACGTAAGAACAAAATCCAGGATCTGATTGATGCTAAGGAAGTAGAATTTGATGCTCCTGAGAAGCCCAATGTTATATCTGCTCCGATGCCTAAACACGGACACAATATTCATGTTGCTATGGAGGACACTCATGTTACTGATGTTGTTGACCTGCTGACGTCGTTACTTGTGATTAAAGAAAATTTGTTGAGAGCCGGGATCTTTCCTGGTTGTGGTAAAGACTGTTATTTTTGTTTAAACATACGAGGTGATTGCCCAATGTTGAAGTCAGGTGTCTAACGCTTGATGGATACCCAAGAGATACTTTTCCAGAAAACCCCTGTTGATACCTTCCATCCTGTTACTCCTGATACTTTTGCTAATTCAACCAATGATATTGCAATTATAACCATTTCCGAAAATCCTCCCAAGGCTTGCAAAAGGCCTGTCAGGATTACACCCAACTCTGAATGTGTACCATTAAAGATCACCATGCCGGGACCTGTCCCGTACCAATCCAGCAAAATGATACCATGGAACTATGGGGGAGAAATCTTCTACCATGGTATCAAACAAATCGAAACAGTCCAAGAGATTTTTGAAGAGGAAAGCCCTGTGTGATACGGTGGGAGAACTGACTTGAGGTTTTGCGTTTGTATTCGCAAATGTTTCGGTTGAGCAAGAGTCGCCACCGACTTTTTATTTTATCCTAAGGAAGGGTTAAAAAGCACAGCAAAAAACATTTTGAGATGTTTTCTTGGGTTCGGGGAGTAGATTATAGAAAGGGAAGGTATTAGCACCCTTTCTATCCATGGTTATCCATGGGCTCTTAGTTACTTTCTTAGATCACTTGCCTTTTGTTTTCAAATGGTGCTTGAGTGTGAGTGGGTTTGAAAATGTTTTGAAAAGAGGCCAATGTGGTGGCAACCTTTGTAATGATCCATGTGGGGATGTATACAAAGGTGTATATCTTTTGAAAAGGTTTTTCATTTGTTTTTGAAAGTTGTTTTGAAAGTGTAGTGTTGTGTGTTTTTTTTTGAAATGGGCAAGTGTTTTGTTTTGCAAGTTTGATTCAAGTAACTAAGAGGTTATCTACTCCTAAATTTCTCAAAAGATTATTGCTATGTTTTAACCCTTTTAACAAGTTTGTTCCACCATTGAATTTGGTGGACAACCTTATGTTAGGATGTGAAAGGGACAGGCGTGGGTCATCGTTTAGACCATAATTGCAACGGCGTTAAATGTCTTTGGGCAATTTTCTTTAGGGACTTGATCATTTATTTTTGTTTGTTTTGAAAAGTTTTATCGAGGGACTATGATCATTCAATTTGTTTGTTTTGCCCAAAGAAGTTCAACATGCAATATGGCCCATTTTTGAAAGGCAACAAGTGGAATACCCTAGGGGGTGCAAGTGTGATTTATGTGTCCATTTTCATGCTTGTTTATCTTGAGATTAGGTCATAACTATTTTTTTCGTTTTTTCGCATACAAACCCTAATTCTAACATGTTATCATTAGAAAGCAATAAAGTGCGAAAATAAATTTACTAAGCTATTACAAAATCAAATATGGGAAGGGGGGTACTGTTATACCCCAAAATTTGCCCTCCCATATTCCTCAAGAAATTGCCAAGTCAAGGTCACAAAATTCCCCAAGGGTTCTGCAGATCAACTGTTTCCTATACAGTCAAAATTAGGGTTTGGGTTCTGATCAAGGAAAGGAAGTTTTCAAAGGCTCAATCAAGTCTCATAGGCTTACAAACATGGCCAAGCATCCTCATATCAAGTTTCAAGGCATTCAGCTCAAGATTGCACAGTCAAAACCCTAAATTGCACTACAGTCAACTGTAGGGGCAAAATGGTCATTTGGCAGTCAAAAGTTCAAATTTTTGGTCAACATATCATTTTGAAGCCACAAACATCATTTGATCAATGCTTGATCATGATTCTCAAAATTTGGCTCAGAAATCATCAAAGATGCAAAGGTTGCTATATTTGGACAGCTGAAAAAAGTCAACTGAAATTGACCAGGGCATAACTTTCACATGGATTATCAGAAAAATTCCATCCAAAGCTCATTTTGAAGAGAAAGACATTTCCTACAACTCATCTTCATACTTCAAGTCCAAGAAATGCTCTCACAAAAAGTTATCAATTTCAATATTATAGGTCATTTTCAAAAGTCAACAAAAAGGGACTTTAAGTCAAAGGCCATAACTTGAGATTGGTAGATCAAAATGACATGGGACCAAAGACATTGGTTAAAGGACTCAAAGACCTTTCCAAAATGTCCAAGAACATGTGAAAAGCTTAAAAATTGAGCAAGTTATGCCTTGTAGAAGTTGGGAAATTTTTGAGAAATGGCAAAAGTCAACTATCCTTGAAAATCCAATTTTGACAAAAGGGCCCCATTTTTCTCACTTTGTCCATCCTTGTCATGCCACACACGTGGCCCATGGTTGATTTCAAGACCAAATGTTGACTTTTTTATTTTATTTAATTTTTGATGATTTAATTCATTTTAATTCATTAAAAATTCAAATAAAATTTAAAAATCAATGAAATGGTGTCATATGAATTTGGACAAGTTCTATGTATCATGAACCAACTCAAAAATCAGGCCAAGGTTCATTTACACACTAGGTCTAGGTTTTGGCTAGAAATTAGGAAAAAATGGTTAATGGACAAATTCTAAGGCCAATTCTCTAACAAGCATGAATTAAGGAGAGTTAGCAAGCCTATTCAATTCCATAATGATCATTGAGTCAAACCCTAACCCTAGTGCAGCAAAAAACTCGTTCAAAAGCCATTGGACACTTTGAAAATTTGGACATAAAAGGCAAAACTGATTTCAAAGCTAGGGATCTTTTTCAAGCCAAAATTTTTGTACCAATAGTTTCCTGAGACAATTCTAAACGCATTTCAATTCATAACAACACTCAAAGCTCCTTAAACTGGTAGTTACAAGTGAAACTGTACAGCAAATTTTTTGAATTCGTGTTCTTGATTCTAAGCCTCTTTTTGCATTTTTAATTACATATTCATACTCATGATGAAGTTTCCAAGCTGTTCATTATATTTAATTGCATTTTTGTTCATCCTACGCGAATCTGCCATGCCCACATTCTAGGGTTTTCAAGTTTTGATTTTGGGGTTTTCACCATACTGCAAAATTGGCCCTCAAGACCATGACCATTGCATTCCTGGCATCTGGACGAAGAGAATGAGATGCTCGCGCCTAATTTATATTAGGAAACGAGCTATTCGCTATTTTTTTGTAGCTTATCTAATGCAGCGCTTCAAAACCGTTGCCAATGTATTTTGTTTACAGGGACATGAAGAAGATGAAGATGTGGCACGCTGTCATTTGTCCATTCAAAATTCGCGCGCGTGTTAGTCCTTACGCGTTAGTTTTATTTTATATTGTTTATTAACTATTATATGTTAAATGAAATCAATTGGCTCAGCTGGCAGGGACGCGCACTAGGGACTCTCATGACCTGGGTTCAAACCCCAGGTCTCACACATTTCCAATATTATTTTTCATTTCTAATTCACATGCAGCGCTCACATTGATGCTCACCATACTCCATCAAAATGCACCATCCACGTGTCCTAGAGCACTCACATCAAAGGCAAGGATTGGGAAACATGCTACACTTCAGTCAAAGCATCACACAGGATCAAAAAAAGTCAACAAACTCTCACAAATAATTGGGCCAGGCTTTCAAATCTACACCTCCAATTCTGGAACCACACCTCCCTGGTTCTATCTTTTTCTTTTTTTTTTAATTTTCTTTATATTCTATTATTTTTAAATCTACTTGTATTTTATTTTCTGATTTAATTAATTTTTACAAAAATGCAAAAACATTAAAAATACAGAAAGGACAAAAAAAATATAATTAATTTTGATTCTTTTTTTAATAAATTAAAATATAACTCATTTAGTTTAATTAGGTCTTAGTTTTAATTTTAATTCTTTTTTCATAATAAAAATCCAAAAAAATGTAGAATTAGGTTAATTATTAATTTTTATATCCTTTTTAATTTTTTCCTTTTTTCTCACAATATTATTATCTATTATTTATTTTCTATAAATCAAAAATTGTACATAAATTAGTTTAGAATTTAATTAGGTTAGAAATTAAATCTTTTTTCATAATAAACTTAAAAAATGATAGAACTAGGACTTTAATTTTAATTAACTTTTCTCCTTTTTCTTTTAAACCTAAAAAACACAAAAACATTATTTTTCATTTAATTTTTAATTTCCTTGATTAATTTTAATTATTTGTAAAAGGGTCCAACGCCCTAATTTTGTTTAGTTTTTATTTCGCGCATTTGTTTTATATTGTTTAAATACCTCTGTATATGCCCCAAAGCCATGTAATTGAAAACTCTCGGACTTTTATTTATTCGCTTTATCTATTTTCAGTCAAATCGGGTTCGGTTTTTTTGGCGATGTGGACCCGCGCCCGTTGTAATAGTTAGATTTATTTTCTCGCAAATATAACTGTTAATAAATATGCATGAAAGAATGAATGCCCGAAAAATAAAATTGAACCGTTAGATCACCAATGTATGACAAGACAAATAATAAACTGAAAATGACACACCATTCACACACCACCCTTAGGGTACGCCTCACTGTTGCCTTTCGAAAGGTGATCGTCGAGTAGAAAACGTTTTAGTAAGTCCTCATGATCCGGGAACCTGGCATGAGGGTAGCTTCTAAGGTGTCTTCCCATTGCTCCGGTGATCACCACGTCCCTAAAACTCGAATTGACCCGAACACCTCCAACGGTAGTGCTACCTACCTCTCAATGGTGGGATGGCACTACTTTAAAGGACATTTACACAGACGAATTCCTTAGGGTAGGTAGGTTCTCAAGGATACTTGCTCTAATTTCAAACAAAAATACTTTTCACACCGACACACTTTCAAAAACTTTCAAAACAAACTTTTCAAACACTCTGACGTACGAGTCGATCTGAAACTTTTCAAAGAATATTTTTGAAACCCACAATTGAAAAGCAAGCACACATTTTGAAAACACATTGAGCAAGTACCTAAGAGCCCATGGATAACCATGGATAGAAAGGGTGCTAATACCTTCCCTTTCTATAACCTACCTCCCGAACCGAGAGCAATCTCTTTAAAGGAATTTTTCTGTGCTTTTGTCCTTTCCTATTGGAGAAAATAAAAGACGGTGGCGACTCTTGCTTACCGCGACATTTCGCGAACCAGCTTTAAAACAGTCAGTTCCAGATCCACCGATCACAGGTACAAATGTTCAAATGGGGATATTGACAAGAATTTAAATCTAAACTATTACATCATTTTTGAATATTTGCAAAATAAATAAATTGCATAATTAAATGGAAATTAAATAAATATGCAAAATGAAAAAAGAAAGTTTTTTATGTATGAGAAAAGTATGGTTTATGTAAAATAAAAAGGTATTATTTTTGAGTACTTTTAACTTTTAGGGCAAAAAACCCTAATTTTAATGAAAATGGATATTAATTGATTTAATACAAGTATTTATTTATTATGTACAAAAATAAAAATAAAATGAAGTATATTATGAAAAAAGTATTTTTGTATCAAATATTAATAAAAATGAAAAATTCAAGTATTTTTATATTTTAACTTAAATATATTAATAAACATATATATACATATATTAAGTTCTTAAATATGCATTATACACAAAATAATATATATTTAATATTTTAACAAAATAAATAAAAAAAGTATTTTTATGTGAAATATTTTCAGAAGGTAAATAAAAAAAAAATGTATTTACACTATTTTTCTATTTATTCTAATAATAGTATATATATAATATTTATATACAAACAAAAGAAATAAATCAAATAAATATGCCATATATTCAAAAAATGATGGAAAAAATATTTTTATTTTTTTAATGTCATGAGAAAAAATAAACAAAGTCAAATAAAAAAGAAAAAGTCAAAAAAGAATAAAAATAAAGCAAATGGGCTCAGGGGGTGTAATAGCAAATATGTGGTGTGAATAAGAAAAAAACACACAAGCCCAGCCCAATGCCACTGTCTTCAACCTCCAGCACAAATGTTTGAAAAAATGCGCGCCATGTTCAGCATCTTCTAACTCTTGATTCCTGGCTTTTTAGCAAAAACTCATAACACAACAAATGTTCAGCATGAAGAGACGATTCTAACCATGTATGGAACTTGACCTAACTCTCTAAGATGAGGGAGAATTTCTCCTCCCCCAAATCCTAACCTAATTTTTCTGCCATTTTCAAACTCCAAATTCTCTCTACTCAGGCAAAAGAAATGAAATGTAAAGATATGTACATGTTCAGGGCTATGAGTAGAACCTTGTTTCTTCACAAACTTAAGACTAAAGATGCATGATAAGAGAGATACGAGTTCAAAGTTTTACCTGTGCAGTTGAACTTCTATCTGGAGAATGAGGAACTTCTAGTGCAAGGTAATGATTGGAAAAGCTTCCTTGAGGTCCAGGGATGCTTTTTCAATGCTTACTTTGTCTTGAAACTTCTTGTATCAAGCTATAGAACTTCACCTGCAAGTCAAAAATGTAAAAATGGTGGAAGCTGTTAGAGAGATTACAGGTCAGGTTTTAGGTCATGGTTAGCTTGCATATATGCTAGGGAATGTGTATGGATTGATTTTGGTAAGAATGCTCGAGGGAAATGGGAGTTGGCACTCAAACTGCAGAGGCAACTCTATTTTTGCAGTTTGAGGATGATTCTGAGATGGAGGGTGTTTTGGAGGTCAAGGATTCGTGCCAAAGCTTGGTTGTGTTCTATGGAAGGTGTTTGATAACTTTGTTCTTGTGTTTTTGTGCTGAAGAGAGAGTTGTCACAAGTTATGCTATGTTTCTTCTATGTGAAGCAAAGAAATGCAAGTTGGTGTTTTTGACTGATGCAGGCCCCCATAACAAGCTGCAAACCCTTGTCTTGATCAGTGCAATTAGCTCCTAAACTTGTGCCAATGAGATCCTAACTGTACTTTCTTGGATTTCAATTTGACATAAAGCTAGCTTTTTACAAAAATGGATAAAGCACTTTATCTACTTTGAGATCAATCCACTATGCAATGTTAGAACACAAAGAACATGGCCTTGGCACAATGAATAAGCATTAAATTATTGAGTGCAACTTGGTTTAAGGACCTGTAATCAAGCATAAAGCAAGCTGAGTTCAAATTTGCAAGATTATGAACATGTCTTGGTTAAGAACAAAAGTGAATTTTTGCCAACTTGTGAAATTCGAATCTCTCAAGTTATGAGGTTGTTTGATGAGTTCTTGGATATTTTGGAAAGCTTGGAATGTGTACTACAATCCATCTTTGAAATGCAAGTTGAAATTCCAAGTGGAAGGGTATGGAAAATGGCCTTGAAGTGGGGTAGAAAACCTTGTCAAAATAGGTTAAAATCTCACTAAGTTAAAAATGGTTTAGTGCCCTTATTCAAAAAAATGTAACTTGAGATACAAGCTTCAAATGAGAAAACTTTGTGAATCAAAGTTGTAGATTATGCAACAAGCTACAACTTTCATGTTTTGACTTTTGTTTGAATCCAAATGGATCTTGGTGAAAAGATGGGGCAAAGTTGGGAAAAAATTAGGGTTTTTCATAACTTAGAAAAATTCTAAGTTATGAAAAATTCCATTTTCTAACCCTAATTTGCATTTTGTGATTTCTTGGTGAACAAGTTTCATGATTTGGCATGTTTTGATGAAAAATGAATCTTGACTCTTGATTTTGACCAAAAAGTCAAAGTTTGACTTTTCAGTATACAGTCAAAATTGATCAATTGACTGGGAAATTCAACTGTCAATCTTGTGTACTTGGGATCTTTTGAGCTTGATGAATGTGTCAAGACCATTTCATTGAGTCCTTGAGTCCATATGTGAGCTTGGTTTGCCATTGGCTAGGTCAAACAGTCAAAAATTGCCTTTGTGCAGTCAAAACCCTAAAAATGACCATTTTACCCTTTTGGTGATCTGATCAAATTTCTTGGAGAATTGTGGTCCAAACTTGATCAAATTGTCCATGTGAGTTCATAATGTTGATGTGGGTCAAAAATCATGAGGTTTGACTGTCAATTGGCCACAGTTGACTTTTTCCCCAATACAGCTGATTTCTAGGTCATCTGTCCAATTGACTGGGCAAAACTTGGAATCAGGACTTGAAACTTGGTATGGGTAAACTTGGGAGTCCAACATGAAACATGAAAGTCATCTTAGGCATTTTAGGTCAAAACATCCTTGGGCAAACACAAACCCTAATTTGAGTCCACAGTGCAAGGAGATGTCTTAAGCAGAGGAAACCCTAACTGGATCTTGATCTTCAAGGGTCTTGTGATGAGAAAATGTTGAGGAAATGGGAGGGAAAATTTTGGGGTACAACACCCTGATATAGGGAACATTGCAGGTACAAGCAAGATAACCTGCAGCGGCCGGATCTTTTCTCTGGAGATTGCTCCCCCTCGAGCAGTTTTCGGACCCTTGAAAGCTTTTGTACCTGTTGGACCATCTGTGCAAGGCCCAGTGATTGAAGAATTGGATACTCCTGAAGTAAGACCACCTGCTGATACTACCGACAAGGGTAAGGGGATACTGGAAGTGCCTGTCAGGACGAAGGCTCATGCTGTGGTTATCCCCGAAACCACTCAGAAAGAAATAGATGAAATCTTGAAAAATAATCAGAAAAAGTGACTACGACATTGTGGAACAGTTAGGGCAGACCCCTTCTAAAATTTCAACGTTGGCTCTTCTGCTCTGTTCTGAGGCCCATGCTAAGGCCCTAATCAAATTCTTGAAGGCGGAACATGTACCCCAAGAGACTTCGGCTGACCAGTTCCAAGAATGTGTGGCCAGTCTTACTGCTGATAACGGCCTTGGCTTTTCCGATGCTGACTTAACTCCCAAAGGAAGAAAACACAATGACGCACTACATGTCTTAGTTGAATGCAGGGGAACCACCCTCGCCCATGTCTTAGTTGATACTGGTTCTTCCTTGAATGTGTTGCCGAAGATAGCCTTAGATCGTTTGGACTGCGAAGGGCTGACTCTCAAACCTAGTAACATCGTTGTTAGGGCTTTTGATGGTTCCAAAAGAATGGTTCATGGAGAGGTTGATATTCCTATCAAAGTAGGCACAGAAGTTTTCAACTCCACCTTCTACGTGATGGACATTCGTCCGTCATATTCATGTTTTCTAGGGAGACCGTGGATCCATTATGTCGGGGCAGTTACATCCTCTTTGCACCAAATGTTGAAATATCCTGTTAAGGGTAAGATTATAATAGTGCACGGCGAGGAAGAATACATGATAAGTCATCTTAATTCCTTCCTCTATATGGAGTTGGATGGCGAGTTCATCGAAATGCCTTTCCAGTATTTCGAGGAAGTGTCTCCTGAGGTAGCAGTGGCGAAGACAATGGTTGAGGTGCCTATCATTCCCAAGCATGTATCTAGTATGGCATCTCTCAAGGACGCAGAGGCGGTGATCAAAGAAGGGAAGAGTACAGTATGGGGACAATTTCCTGACTTTCCCCATAAGACAGACAAGTTTGGGTTAGGGTTTACTGCTGCAGGATAAAAGGCCATGCGTCGCTCCAAGGTTGGAGGACCACCCGTCAAGATCTCACACCATGGAATCAATGCTGTAGAAGATAAAGATGAAGAGAGCCACTTTGAAGATTGGATCTTTCCGACCGTCAAAGGGGGTTTGAGCAACTGGGAAGCAAAGGATTTTGTTCCCATCACCTTTATCAACCAGTAATTTTACCTTTGAACAATTTCCTATTTTTATGGACTGCAATAACTAAAACAATTCGCATACTATTTTCACCTCATGCCTTGCCCGGGGCATGTAGGTCCATTTGTAAGGGCTTGATTTTCTTCATAATCATATGCCATGTTTTAATGAATCATTGGACGTTTTTCATCTATAAACTGTTGTGTTCATTTTATTTCCTTTTGCATTTTTGTTTGTTTAAGGATGGCTATCCCTTACACACACCCACACTCACAAATGCAGGTACCCATCCACTCCGGATTCCATGGGTGACTATTCTGTTTTAGCCTTCGATAACTCAGAAGATTTGGTCAATCATGCTGAGTACGAAGTTGACGAAGATTGTGAAGTGCCGGGAGAGTTAGCCAGACTTCTACAACAAGAAGAGAGGGCCATTCTGCCTCATGAAGAGTTTCTAGAAACCATCAACTTGGGGACAGAGGAAGACAGGAAGGAAGTAAAAGTGGGTGCCAACCTGGAACCAAATGTCAAGGAGCGCTTAGTGCAATTGTTGAAAGAATATGTCGAAATCTTCGCCTGGTCTTATGAAGACATGCCAAGGTTAGACACAGATATCGTGGTTGACCGTCTCCCTACAAGAGAAGATTGTCCACCAATCAAGCAAAAGGTCCGCCGAATGAGGCCTGACATGTCTGAGAAGATTAAAGCTGAGGTAATGAAGCAATTCAACGCTAGATTTCTGGATGTTACTTCCTATCCACGACGGGTTGCTAACATTGTGCCCGTGCCTAAGAAGGTTGGCAAAGTCAGAATGTGCATGGACTATCGGGATTTAAACAGGTCTAGCCCTAAAGACGATTTTCCACTGTCGCATATCGACATCTTGGTTGACAACATAGCTCAGCACAAGGTGTTTTCCTTCATGGATGGATTCTCGGGATATAACCAGATCAAAATGGCCCCCGAGGACATGGAGAAAACTACTTTCATCACGCAATGGGGTACCTTCTGCTACAAAGTGATGCCATTCGGACTGAAGAATGCAGGGGCAACTTATCAATGCGCCGTGGTAGCTTTGTTTCATGATATGATACATCATGAGATCAAAGTTTACGTAGACGACATGATAGCTCGATCACAGACAGAAGAAGAACACCTTGGTCATTTGCAAAAGTTGTTTGCCAGGTTGAAGGAGTATAAGCTCAGACTGAACCCAAGCAAGTGCACTTTTGGAGTTAGGTCTGGTAAACTTTTGTGATTTATTGTCAGCAACAAAGGCATTGAGGTTGATCCAGCTAAAGTGAAGGCTATACAAGAAATGCCTACCCCCCGTACTGAAAAGGAGGTTAGAGGATTCTTGGGATGCTTGAATTATATTGCGAGGTTCATCTCTCACCTGACATCTACCTGTGAGCCAATTTTCAAACTGTTGAAGAAAGATCAGGTAGTTGAATGGAACAATGATTGTCATGTTGATTTTGATAAAATCAAGGAGTATTTACTAGAACCTCCTATTTTGATGCCACCCGTCGAAGGAAGGCCGTTAATCATGTATCTGACTGTTTTGGATAACTCAATGGGGTGTGTGCTGGGCCAACATGACGAGTCTGGCCGAAAAGAGCATGCCATTTATTACCTTAGCAAAAAGTTTACTGACTGTGAGACTCGCTACTCACTGCTCGAGAAAACTTGATGCGCTTTGGTATGGGCTGCTCGCCGGCTAAGGCAGTATATGTTGACTCACACCACTTTAGAAGCCTGCTTTATCTGGAAGAATCACTAGATGGCAAATGATCCTGAATGAGTATGATATCCAGTATACTACCCAAAAAGCTATAAAGGGGAGTGTACTAGCCGACCATCTAGCTCATCAAGCCGTTGAAGATTATCAATCTATGAGATTCGACTTCCCTGACGAGGACATCATGACTTTGGACAACATCGAAGGTAACGGACCGTATAACGGACCTGAATAAGGATCCCGATGGACCCTATACTTTAATGGTGCTTCAAATGCACTTGGCAACGGCATCGGTGCGGTACTCATTTCTCCGAAAGGTTGCCACACACCCTTCACTACCCGACTTTGTTTCAGCTGTACCAACAACATGGCCGAATATGAAGCTTGCATCTTTGGTCTCAAGGTTGCTATAGACTTGGGAATCAAATCTTTGGTCGTATTTGGGGACTCGGCTTTGGTTATTAGTCAAGTCAAAGGAGAGTGGGACACTAAACATCCTAATCTTATCCCATACAAAGAACATGTCCTGACGTTGTTGCCTTATTTCGAGCAGACTGACGTTGTTGCCTTATTTCGAGCAGATTACCTTCGAGCATTTCCCACGAGAAGAAAATCAGTTAGCCGATGCTCTGGCTACAATGTCTTCCATGTTTAAACTCAACTGGGATAACGAGGCTCCCCAAATTACCATCGAGCGAATGGATGAACTCGCGCACTGTCATGAGATTAATACCGAAGAAGTAGTGGAACAACCCTGGTTTCATGAAATCAAAAGGTATCTCCAGACTAGAGAATATCCTGAAGGAGCTTCCGTCAATGACAAAAAGTTCTTAAGGAGATTTGCTGCCAAGTTCTTCCTAAGCAATAGCATCCTCTATAAGTGCAGTCGTGATTGTGTTCTACTTCATTGTATGGACAAAGCTGAAGCAGAGTTGATCATGACTGAGATACACAGTGGCACATTTGGCACCCACTTGAGCGTAAATACGATGGCTAAAAAGATTCTAAGGGCAGGCTACTACTGGTCTACCATGGAAGCTGATTGTCACCAACATTCCCGTAATTGCCACAAGTGCCAAGTCTACACCGACAAGGTACATATTCCTCCTGTTCCTCTCAATGTTCTGACAGCTCCTTGGCCATTCGCAATGTGGGGCATTGACATGATTGGAGAGATCAAGCCCACGGCATCCAATGGACATCGCTTCATCTTGGTCGCTATCGATTATTTTACCAAGTGGGTCGAAGCAGCTTCCTTTGCCTTCGTTACAAAGAATGTAGTTGCCCGCTTCATCAAGTAGAACCTCATATGCCGGTACGGTATCCCTGACAGGATCATCACAGACAATGGTACGAATTTAAACAACACTATGATCACCGCTCTATGCGAACAGTTCAAGATTTATCATCACAATTCATCTCCCTATCGGCCGAAGATGAACGGTGATGGTGAAGCCGCGAACAAAAATATCAAGAAGATCATTCAAAAGATGACAGTCACCTACAAGGACTGGCACGAGATGTTACCGTTTGCTCTACATGGATACCGTGCCACGGCACATACTTCAACAGGGGCAACTCCATTTTCTTTGGTGTATGGTATGGAAGCTGTGTTACCTATGGAGGTTCAGATTCCTTCCTTAAGGATTATGAAGGACGCTGGTCTGAGTGAAGACGATTGGATTCATACCTGGCTTGACCAACTCAATTTGATCGACGAGAAGTGACTTACCGCTGTTTGTCATGGTCAGACGTATCAAAAAAGGATGATCAAGGCTTTCAACAAGAAAGTTAGACGTCAAGTATATCAAGTCGGAGATCTTGTAATCAAGCGGATCATCTTGCCACAAAGTGATCCCAGGGGCAAATAGACTCCTACCTACGAAGGACCATTTGTGATCAAGAGCATCTTCTCTGGTGGGGCCATGATTCTGACCACCATGGACGGCGACGACTTGCCGCACCCTACGAACGCAGACATAGTCAAAAGATACTACGCATAAAACGACCCAACAAGTTGAAAACCCGAAAGGGCGATTTGGGCAAAAATGGGCATCCCGGTGAATCGAAAACCTGAAAGGGCGGTTCAGGCAAAAATAAGGGATAAAACAAAAAAAAATTGTACACCCGGCAAGTTGAAAACCTGAAAGGGCGACTTGGGCAAAAAAGGGTTTCCCGGTGGATCGAAAACCCGAAAGGGCGGTCCAGGAAAAAGTTAGGGAATTAAAGCGTATGACTATGTCTCGTCGGATCACTTTAAGAACAATCTCTTCACCAATAAGCTCCAAGCTTCTGATCAATCCAGTCATCGGCGGACGAAGCAGCAAATGGACAAGATATTCAGAGTTTTAAAGGCTATAGCAGAATGGGAATCCCATGGAATTATTACACATAGCCATCTTTATTTTGTATAAAAATTTTCAATTTTTACGATAACATTCTCTTACTAGGACGTTTGTCTCCTTTGTACAAAAATACTCACAAAAGTTAATACAAAAATACTTTAAAGTGCAGAAATTCGCTTGCCTTTCTTTTCTTTTTTACACTTATGTTTTATTTGAAAACATCCAATGTTTTGTTAAATAGGCATATGCATTTGAATATAATCACTGCTTACAAATAAAACGAAATTGAAAAAGGATAATTACTGATAGGTTGAAGGAGTAGGAAGAAATCTTTATGCCATTCCAGAAGAAATCCCCTACGATACATCATTCAGATCCTCAACAAGGCTAAATTTGGAGTATATTTCCCCAGCGAAATTAAGCTTCAAGGTCCGCAACGGAGCCAGTGCAGTCTAAAACTTGATTCCCCAGCTGAGTTAAGTTTCAAAATTCCCATCAGAGTTAAGCTTCGAGATCCCCAGTGGAGCCCGAAAACCCTGAAAAATCCTATCCCCGGCGGAGCCAGAATTAGGGGTGTTCGCGGTGCGGTTTGGGCGGTTTTGAAGCAAAAAATCATCTGAACCGCAAGAGAAAAAAACATGCGGTTCGGTTTGGTTCGGTTGGCTTTTAAAAATAAATCCAAACCAAGTTTCGGTTTTTGACAAAAATAATTATTATGTCATACATACAAATATATAGGAAAATATAATTTTATATTTAATTGTTCATACATTACCATAAAAAATTTATAATTATCAAAATAAATTTATAATTTGATACATAAAATTGTGTATTATAATTTTATCTAAATCTAAATAATGATATCAACAAGATTGCATTCTTAAATAAATATTATACAAAGAATATGATAAAATATATTTTGTGAAAATAGTATTTATAAATGAATAATATTTTATTTTTTATGATTTGTAAATTAAAATGAATATAATACAAAGTATGATAAAATATACACATAATACATGTTGATTTCTTTAAAGAATTATAGAAATATATATTGGTTAGTAAGATTTTATAACATAATGCGGTTTTGTTTAGTTTGGTTCGGTTTGTAAAATACAAACCGCAAACCGAACCGAACCATGCGGTTCCACGAGAAAATGACCCAAACACATCCGAACCAAATGCGGTTTTTTGCGGTTTCGGTTTGGTTCGGTTCGGTTTTGCGGTTTTCTATTGGGCCGGTTTGGTTTTGAACACCCCTAGCCAGAATAGTGAACATTCTCCCCACAGAGTTATTTCCCAGCAGATTGAAGATTCTCAGTCTCATTTCTCCAGCAGAAGTCTCCAAGGTTTTAACTCCCCAGTAGAGATTTTCAGAGTTTTCCTTATTCCCCAAGCAGTCAGCAGCCAGCAAGGATTTCTCATCTTCAATAATCAAAGATTTCTTGGAATCCCCAGCAACGGTCAACGATTTGCTTTCCCCAGCAACAACCGGAGATTCCATTATCTCCAGTTATCAAGGATTTATTTTCCTCAGCAATACATCTACTCATCTTACATGCACAGCCATTACATTCATATATCATAAACATTGATGAAATACAGTTCATTGCATCATACATATCATGCAGCATAACTTTGTGTTTTAGCTAACATTTTACCCTTTTCAGGATAAGATTAAAAGGCTATCATTAACAATTATTCAGATACAGTATGGATACACCCCAGACACGGCGGTCATTCTACTACTCATTCAGACTTCAGCAATTCGATACAGACTAGATACGCTCCAGACACGGCGGCCATTCTATCTCTCATTCAGATTCAACGATCAACTTCAAGTTCAGACATGCTCCAGACGCGAATGCCATTCTAACCTTTACACCAGCAGCTTGATTCTCCCCAGCGCAATCGCCGCAGAAGATATTCTGTCACTTATTCGGATCCCAGTTACAGTCTCAGATATACTCCAAGACACGGGAGTCATTCTGCTACTCATACAGATCTCAAATTCAGATACAATACAGATACACTCCAGACACGGCAGTTATTCTGATATTCATTCGAAGATCAAATATAGTTACAGCTCAGATACGCTCCAAACACGGACACCATTCCTTTGCTCATACAGACTCAATCTCCAAATACAGTTCAAATGCATTCCAGACACGGATACCATCTTGATGCTCATTCTTCTGACCTACAACACTGCAGTTCAACAAACATCTTGGATGGCATCTTTAAGCCCGTCTCTAGCAAGATTCTACCATCTCCAAATGGCATCTTTAAGCCCATTCCCTCAACAATATTTTGACGAGTGTAAATTTACGGGCACTCTAGTGTCCAATCCTCTTTTACCTTCGAGTCGCAAAAGGCAAACTTGCCAATCTAACTCTTCAGGTTCAAGAAGATTGAACAGGGGCAACTGTTGTACCCCAAAATTTGCCCTCTCATTTCATCAACATTTTCTCAATCACAAGACTTTTGGAACTCAAGATCAAGCTAGGGTCTACTCTGCTCAAGACACCTCCTTGCACTGTTGACCTAAATTAGGGTTTGAGTTTGCACAAGGATGTTTTGACCTACAATGCCCAAAGGGACTTTCATACTTCATGTTGGACTCACAAGTTTGTCCATACCAATTTTCAAGCCTTGATTCAAATTTTTGCCCAGTCAATTGGACAGTTGACCTAGAAATCAACTGTATTGAGGAAAAAGTCAACTGTGGCCAATTGACAGTCAAACCTCACGAAATTTGACCCACATCAACATTATGAACTCATATGAACCATTTAATCAAGTTTGGATCACAATTCCACAAGAAATTTGATCAGATCATCAAAAGGGGCAAAATGGTAATTTTTAGGGTTTTGACTGCACAAAGGCAATTTTTGACTGTTTGACCTAGCCAATGGCAAATCAAGCTCACACATGGACTCAAGAACTCAATGAAATTGTCTTGACCCATTCAACAAGTGCAAAAGATCTCAAATGCATAGGATTGACAGATGAATTTTTCAGTCAACTGATCAAAATTTGACTATACACTGAAAAGTCAAACTTTGACTTTTTGGTCAAAATCAAGTGCCAAGAGTCATTTTTCACCAAGACATGTCAAATTATGAAACTTTTTCATCAAGAAACCCAAAAATGCAAATTAGGGTTTAAAATGGAAAATTTTCATAACTTAGAAATTTTCTAAGTTATGAAATTTTCTTATTTTTTCCTAACTTTGTCCCATTGTTTCACCAAGATGAAATTGGATTCAAACAAAACTTGAAACATGAAAGTTGTAGTCCATCATAAAGTATACAACTTTGATTCACAAAGTTTTCTCAAAAGAAGCTTGTATCTCAAGTTATGATTTTTGGAACAAGGGTACCTAAAACTTCTAACTTTGAGAAATTTTGCCCTAGTTTAGGCAGGATTTTGACCCATCTTCTTGGCCATTTTTCACATAGTTCCACTTGGAGTTTCAAGTTGAATTTCAAAGATTGATTATAGTACATGTTTCAAGCTTTCCAAATTCTCCAAGAACTCCTCAAACACCCTTGTGGTTAGAGAGAATCGAATGCTTGAAGTTGACAAAAACTCACTTTGATCCATGGCCAATACATGTTCATACAAACTTGCATTTTCAAATCAACATGTTTGGTACTAGCTTGCAGGCCTCAAAAACAGTTTGTACTCCATAATTTAATGCATAACCATTGAGCTAAGGTATTATCTTGGTCATTTGGACATCGCATACAAAATTAAGCCCTAAATGGTAAAAGGTATATTGCCATTTTTGCAAAAGGTTACTTTATGTCAAAACACTAAGCCTTGAGCCTTGAACAAAATTTGATACTGCAAACCAAATCCATGAATTAGAGGGGCCAAGAGGGTTGTGTGCAGGGTGATGGGAGGGCCTGTAAAAACCTATAATCTCACTTCCACTCTTTGGCTTCAAGTAGAAGAAAACTTACAAAACACAAGCCATCTCTCACATCTGTTAAAAACCAACTTACACAAACATTGCAAACAAGTTTGATACCTCCTAACAAGCCAGAAACACGACCCCTTTGCCTCTCAAAACTCCTAGTGCACAAATTCCCCATTTTCTTGCAAAACAGGGCCAGTTCTGCATTTTGCAAGCCATCTTCAAATTCCATCGTGCGTTTTGCCCAAAGATACTTCAAACACCTTCCAACCAACATACCTAAGCTATCCAGATCATCCATTGCTAGCTACAACACCCTTAACACACATTGCCATTTTTGTTTCAAAGCTTTGCAGGTTGAGTTCTGTAGCACGATTCAGGCTACTTTAAAACAAGCCAAGCATTGGAAAAGCTTCATTGGACATCAAGAAAGCTCAAAAGAAGCTCAGGCACCCTTGGAAGTTGTTGCATTGTCCAGCTCGAAGTCAACTGAAACAGGTATTTCATGAACTTCTATCTCTCTATTTAGGAATAGTTAGACTTAGGTTTGTGAATGAAAGATGTTGTATTCATAGCCCTGAAGCCATACATATGCTTAGTTTTCATTTATATTAATCGTGCTAGGAGAATTTCATCCATGAACTTTCTGAAAAAACTAGGTTAGAAATTAGAGCCATAGAAATTCTCTCTGGTCTTTGAGAGTTAGCTTCAGTTTTTTATATGGTTGGATTCGGTGTTTGATGCTCTACAAGTTTCATGTTATGAGTTTTGTCAAAAAATCAAGGAATCAGGAGTTACAGTTTTGTACATAGCACGTGCGTGCAGGTCTGTTCAAAGGAGGAAGATGAAGTTGGTTTGGGTTGGGCCTGTACAGGCTTGCTTTTGGCACCCTCCTCTTTTCTTTTTACACCCCCCTGGCCCATTTCTTGTACATTTGTTATTTTTGCATTTTTGTTTCATTTCTGATTTTGATATTTTATTTTCTAAAATAAAAAATACTTAAAAATTATTTTCATAAATTTTTGTATTTATTTGGAATTTATTTTAATTATTATTAGTATAAATATATAAATAATTTATTTTCTTTTTATTAAAACTCAAACAATAATGTAAAAAAATATGTTTATTTTTATTTGTTATTTTTATACACACTTAAAAACATTTTCTTGAATATACACATTTTTGTAAATAATTAATTTTTATTTTTATATATTTAATATGTTTAATATATATATATATATATATATATATATATATATATATATATATGTGTGTGTGTGTGTGTGTGTGTGTGTGTGTGTGTGTGTGTGTGTGTGTGTGTGTGTGTGTGTGTGTGTGTGTGTGTGTGTGTGTGTGTGTGTGTGTGTGTGTGTGTGTGTGTGTGTGTGTGTGTGTGTGTGTGTGTGTGTGTGTGTGTGTGTGTGTGTGTGTGTGTGTGTGTGTGTGTGTGTGTGTGTGTGTGTGTGTGTGTGTGTGTGTGTGTGTGTGTGTGTGTGTGTGTGTGTGTGTGTGTGTGTGTGTGTGTGTGTGTGTGTGTGTGTGTGTGTGTGTGTGTGTGTGTGTGTGTGTGTGTGTGTGTGTGTGTGTGTGTGTGTGTGTGTGTGTGTGTGTGTGTGTGTGTGTGTGTGTGTGTGTGTGTGTGTGTGTGTGTGTGTGTGTGTGTGTGTGTGTGTGTGTGTGTGTGTGTGTGTGTGTGTGTGTGTGTGTGTGTGTGTGTGTGTGTGTGTGTGTGTGTGTGTGTGTGTGTGTGTGTGTGTGTGTGTGTGTGTGTGTGTGTGTGTGTGTGTGTGTGTGTGTGTGTGTGTGTGTGTGTGTGTGTGTGTGTGTGTGTGTGTGTGTGTGTGTGTGTGTGTGTGTGTGTGTGTGTGTGTGTGTGTGTGTGTGTGTGTGTGTGTGTGTGTGTGTGTGTGTGTGTGTGTGTGTGTGTGTGTGTGTGTGTGTGTGTGTGTGTGTGTGTGTGTGTGTGTGTGTGTGTGTGTGTGTGTGTGTGTGTGTGTGTGTGTGTGTGTGTGTGTGTGTGTGTGTGTGTGTGTGTGTGTGTGTGTGTGTGTGTGTGTGTGTGTGTGTGTGTGTGTGTGTGTGTGTGTGTGTGTGTGTGTGTGTGTGTGTGTGTGTGTGTGTGTGTGTGTGTGTGTGTGTGTGTGTGTGTGTGTGTGTGTGTGTGTGTGTGTGTGTGTGTGTGTGTGTGTGTGTGTGTGTGTGTGTGTGTGTGTGTGTGTGTGTGTGTGTGTGTGTGTGTGTGTGTGTGTGTGTGTGTGTGTGTGTGTGTGTGTGTGTGTGTGTGTGTGTGTGTGTGTGTGTGTGTGTGTGTGTGTGTGTGTGTGTGTGTGTGTGTGTGTACTTATATGCTTTATTTTATTAAATAATTAGGACAAAAGTACAAAAATATTACATTTTTATTTTTTATTAATATTTTGCACTAAAAATATCATTTTTACAATATACTTTTATTTTTTTTGTACAAATCAATACATTTTTACATATAAATAATAAGTAAGACTATTTATCTAAGAATTCGGGTTTTTGCCCTAAATAATAAATTAATTAAAATTAACCTTTTATTTTATTTACACTCCACATTTAAAAATACTTTTTACATACCTAAAAATCTTTTTTGCATAACATATTTTATCTAACATTTATTTATTGTATTTAATTATTGTACATTTAAATATGGTATCTTGTACATTCAATTTGATTGTAATAGTAATTTAGGGTTTAATTTCTTGCAAAATAATCCCCAATTCAAATTTGTACCCCCCTCCCTATATCATGTTGTAATAGTGTAGGATTTAAATTCTCGCACATTTAAATGCTTTCAATTATGTCATGGTTAGACCTAGGGTTTGTATGCAAAAATAAAATCAACAACTAGCTTGACCTAATCCAAGATAAACATGCATGAAAATCAAACACAATGCACACTTGCACCCCCTAGGGTTTCAATCCACTTGTTGCCTTCAAAAATGGGTCATGGTTGCATGTCAAGTACTTTGGAAAAACAAAAAAAAACAAAACAAAAGATCATAGTCCCTCGATGACGCTATCTGAGTTGCCTAAACAAAATGATCAAGTCCCTTAAGAAAATTGCCAAAAATACTTGACACAATTGCTATCATGGTCTATACGATGACCCGCGTCTGTCCCGTTTAACATCCTAACACAAGGTTGTTCACCAAATACAATGGTGAAACAACACTGTTAAAAGGGTTAAAAACATAAGAAAGATCTTTGAGTAAAATAGGGTAGATAGTTCCTAGTTACTTGATCAAGCTTGCAAAAACATCCTTGGTATTTTTTAAAACACACTTCACAACACAATTTCAAAACCCTACTTTCAAACATTGAGAACTTTTCAAAAGACAAAAACACCTTTGTATACATTCAAACAAGAATCATTACAAAGGTTGCCACAACGATGGCCTCTTTTCAAAACATCTTTCAAAATCACATACAAAGCACCATTTCAAACAATTGAAAAGCACCATTTCAAACAATTGAAAAGCAAATCAAGTGATCTAAGCAAGTAACTAAGAGCCCATGGATAACCATGGATAGAAAGGGTGTTAATACCTTCCCTTTCTATAATCTACTCCCCGAACCCAAGAAAATATCTCAAAGGTCTTTCCTGTGCTTTTTGACCTTTCCTTAGGATAAAATAAAAAATAGGTGGCGACTCTTGCTAAACCGAAACATTTGCGAACAAAAACGCAAAAATCCCAAGTCTGTTCTCCCATCGTATCACATACATGAAGGCACTTTTGGCACCCATTCCAGTGGACATACGATGGCAAAGAAAATCCTACGGGCAGGCTATTACTGGTCTACCAGGGAAGCAGATTGCTATCAACACTCTCGAACCTGCCACAAGTGTCAGATTTATGCTAACAAGGTGCACGTACCTCTGGTTCCTCTAAATGTCTTGACAGCTCGTTGGCCCTTTGCTATGTGGGGGATTGATATGATTGGGGAAATTAAACCAACAGCCTCCAATAAACACCGCTTCATCTTAGTGGCCATTGACTATTTTACCAAGTGGGTGGAGGCAGCTTCTTTCGCTTCTGTTACCAAGAATGTTGTCGCCCGGTTCATCAAGCAGAATCTCATCTATCGTTACGGTATCCCAGAGAGAATCATTATAGACAATGGTACAAACTTGAACAATACTATGATCACCTCCTTGTGCGAGCAATTCAAGATCCAGCATCACAATTTTTCCCCTTACCGGTCGAAGATGAATGGTGTTGACGAAGCCGCGAATAAGAACATTAAAAAGATCATACAAAAAATGACAGTCACATACAAAGACTGGCATGAGATGCTACCATTCGCTCTCCATGAGTATCGTACCACAGCTCGCACATCAACCGGGGAAACACCCTATTCTCTGGTATACAGCATGGAGGTTGTTTTGCCTATTGAGGTCCAGATCCCCTTTCTAAGAATTATGAAGGATGCAGGGTTGAATGAAGACGATTGGATCCAGACTCGACTTGATCAACTGAACTTGATTGATGAGAGAAGACTTACTACTATCTGTCATAGTCAGATGTACCAAAAACGAACGATCAAGGCTTTCAAAAAAAAGGTTAGACGCCAAGTGTATCAAGTTGGAGATCTGGTGATCAAACGCATCATACTACCGCAGGGTGACCCCAGGGGCAAATGGACTCCTACATATGAAGGACCATTTGTAATCAAAAGCATATTCGCTGGTGGAGCAATGATCTTAACCACCATGAATGGCGATGACCTTCCGCACCCTGCAAACACGGACATAGTCAAAAGATACTACACATAAGAAACCCTCTAGGTTGATACACCTAGGCAAAACAAGGGCATCCTGGAGAACCAAAAAGGTTCAGGCAAAAATTAGGGATAAAATAAAAAATTTGTACACCCGGCAAGTTGAAAACCTGAAAGCGCGACTTGGGCAAAAAAGGGTTTCCTGGTGGACTGAAAACCCGAAAGGGAGGTCCAGGAAAAAGTTAGGGAATTAAAGCGTATGACTATGTCCCGTTGGATCACCTTACGAACAACCTTTGGCTTCCACTGACAAACTCAGAGCTTCTGATCAATTCAATCATCTTCGGACGAGGCAACGAATAGACAATATGCTCAGAGATATGGAGGCTATAGCAGAATGGGAACCCCATGGGATTATTTCACATAGCTATCTTTTCTTTATATTAAAATTTTCATTTTTTTAGGACGGCATTCTCTTACTAGAATGTTTGTCTCCTTGTACAAAAATACTTACTCAAAGTCAATACAAAGATATCCCTTTGAAAGTGCAAAACTACCTGTTTTCTTTACATTTGGTTTGTTTACAAAAACGTCTAATGATTTATTTTTTAACATATGCATTTGGATATAATTACTGTTTACAAATAAACAAAATGGGAAGAACAAAATAGAAAGATAGTCACTGATGGCTTTAAGAGGTAGGGAAATATCTCTAAGCTATCTCCATGAAGTCCCCCACAATGTGCAGTTTAATCCTTAGCGGAATAAAACTTCCAGTTATCAATCCCTAGTAGAAGTCGTCCAATTTCTCAGATTTCTCCAACAGGATTTTACAAGTAGTACACGGTCTTTCCCTTACAATAGAGTTTATTTATCTAAGTGGAAATTTATTAACACTTTAACTTCACAACATGAAGATTTACACCCCACATCCTCAGCAGCAGTCGGGGATTTTTTTTCCCCAATCCAACGGCAGCGTAGCAAATTAGCTCACATACGCATACATCGCATCCATATATCATAAAATTGATAACATGAATGCATCATACCATGCATTTCATACAACATGACTTTTCATTTTAGCTAACATTTTACCCTTTTTCAGGATAAGGTTAACAACTACCATTAACAATGTTCAATGTTTTCAGATACAGTTAAGATACGCTCCAGGTATGAATGCCATCCTGATACTCATTCAGATTCAACTTTCAGATACAGTTCAGATACGCTCCAGACACGGATGCCATTCTGATACTCATTCAGATTCAACTTTCTGATACAGTTCAGATACGCTCCAGACACGAATGCCATTCTGATACTCATTCGGATTCAACTTTCACATACAGTTCAGATACGCTCCAGATACGGATGAAATCCTGATACTCATTCAGATTTAATCTTCAGATACGCTCCAGACACGGATGTCATCCTGATACTCATTCAGAATTCAGCTTTTCAGATACAATTCAGATACGCTTCAAACATGAATGCCATTCTGATACTCATCCAGTTTCTCTTACAGATTCAGCAATCACTTTTGGATGGCATCTACAAGCCCATCTCCAACAACTTCCCATCATCCCTCCAAATGGAATATTTAATCCCGTTCCTCATTCCCTCTACCATTGCATCACTGAGTGCAAATTTCTGGGCACTCTAGTGTCCAATCATCTTCCACCTTTGAGTCACGAATGGCAAAAACTATCTAATCTAACTCTTTAGGCATAAGAAGATTGAACAGGGGCGTCTGTTGTACCCCAAAATTTTCCCTCTCACTTATCAAGAATTTGCTCAGAAGATCTCCTTGGGCTCAAGATTGCATTAGGGTTTGATCAGCTTAAGACACCTCCTTATGCACTGATGACCAAAATTAGGGTTTCGGTTTTCACAAGGATTTTTGAACCTCCAGTGCCCCATATGACTTTCATGGATCATTATAGACCCCCAAGATTACTCATGTCAAGTTTCAAGCTTTGGATCACATTATTTATCAATCAATTGAGAAGTTGACCTAAAAATTAGTTGTATTGAGGAAAAATTTAACTATGGCCAATTTACAGTCAAACTCCATAATTTTTTATCCACATCAACATTTTAGACTCATATGTATCATTTGATCAAGTTTGGACCATAACTCCCCAAGAAATTTGATCAAATCTCCAAAAGGGCAAAATGGTCAAAATTAGGGATTTTTACTAGGAAAGGGCAATTTTTTATTTTTGACCTAGAAAATGATCAATTGGTTTAAGGCATGATCTCAAGAGTCCAATTGCATCATTTTGACTTAATTACACGGTTCAAAACATTGCAAGTCCATTGGATTGACAGATGAATTTTTCAGTCAACTGATCAAAAGTCAATTGTGTACTGAAAAGTCAAACTTTGACTTTTTAGTCAAATTCAAATGCCAAAGATCAAAATTCATCAAAACATGTTAAAATATGAAACTTATTCATCAAGAAATCAAAAAGTCAAGATTTCATTTTGAAAAGTCAAAATTTCTAAACTTAGAAATTTTTCTAAGTGTTGGAAATTTCTTATTTTTTCATAACTTTGAGCAACATTTTCACCATGATGCAAGATGATTCAAGAGAAACTTTAAACATGAAAGTTGTAGATTTCCATGAATATGTGGTCATGAAACTAAACACTTAGTAAAATTTTGCCCTAATTTGGTCAGGATTTTGACCCAACTTCATGGCACTTTTTCATATAGTTCCAAGGGGAATATTCAAAAGCAATTCAAAGATGGGTTTTAGAGAATATTACAAGCTTTCTAAAATGTCCAAGAACTCCTTGAGATAATTTTTTAGTAGGAAGAATCGAAGAGATGAAGTTAGGGTTTTATTACTTTAATTACAAGTCATTTTAGTGATGAACAAAATTCAAATTCAAAGTTGTGCTGCATTAACTCTACTTTGCAGGCCTCAAACTTGTTAGGAACTCCATAATTAATGGTTTATACAGCTGTTAGAGGCCTCACTTCAAGCATTAAATGCATGGACATGCTTTATATCCATTTTTGGAATAAAGGTTACATTGCCATTTTGATAAAGTGAATTTTTGTACAAAACTTGTTCTTGAGCCCTGCACTTGTTCTATTCTGATCAAACAGGTCCTATAACTCATGAGAAATGTTTCAAACACTTACAATCACCCATCCCATGCTTGTACCTCTTCTTGAAACTTGTTTCCCTCTTTTCTTCAAAATCAAGTAACCTAGCAAAAAGCTAGAGACCTATACTTCTGATTGTCCAAAGCTCTCAAACACTTTTGTTTATACATACACAAACCATTTGACACAAACACATGAATGCTCAAGCCTTATAAGAACCTAGAACTCAGAATCACACCTCACACTTCCATTTTCACACAAACTGACCAAAAACTTGAAACTCATAATCTACTCGTGCGTTTCTTGGTCTTTTGGTTTCTAAAGTTTCTAAACATCATACAGAGTTGATCCTACACCCTGTTATAGAACTGTAACACCATTAACACCATCCTCCATTTCCAAAAACAGAGCTCTGCACATTGAATTCTCTAAACCATTTCAGTCATCCATTGCTCAAGCTAATCATTGCATTAGCTTCCTGGGACCTCAAGGAAGTTAACCTGATCATCATTATCACTTGAAACAAGCTCAAACTCAAAACACGATTTCCAGTTTTGAGGTAAGTTTTCTAACTTTGGAACTCTTCATACAGGCATCATCAATGATTTATTTATGAACAAAACATGTAGATATCATTGCCCTAAAGCTAACCATGTCCATACTTTCCATTAATTTTGCTTGAGCTTAGAGAATTTTGAAACTGAAATTTCTGAGATTTTTAGGGTTCAGATTAGGGCCATTAAAATACATGCTTATCTTTCATCTATAGTTTTAATGCTTTACATTTCTGAAACCGTGAGAAAATTTGCTACAAGTTTCATGTTTACAGTTTTCATTTTTGATGAGAAATGAGCAAGTTATAGTTGGTCTGGCTGGAGGTTGAAGATGATATCATCAGGACATGTTTTGCCTTGTATATTTATTGATTTGCTTATGTTTACGGATGTATAGTCACCCCAGTGGTAGAAGAGCGCGCTTGTAACCTTTGGGACCTGGGTTCGATCCCCAGTGGTACCCTTTTGTGTTTTTTTTCTTCATATTTTTGCACCATTCTAATTTTTGCAAGCGCCTGGGCCTTATTGGGCTTATACTTTTTTTTTATTTTTTGCTTACTAACCCCCCTACAGGCTAATTGCACCCCTGACCCTGTTTATTTTTATTTTCCTATTTTTATTTCATTTGTTTTCTTAATTATTTTTTTACTAATATTAAAAATCATGAGAAATATAAACAAATTAGATTTGCATTTTAATTTAGTTTACTTTATTTTTCTCACAAAAAATATTTTTATTAACTATACTTTTTTATTTTTTTTACAAATCATCTTGTAAATTAAATTTAAAATAGGTTAGTATTTATTTTTATTTTTTACACCTATTAAAATATATTTATTTATATATAAAAAAGGGGCCAAAAATATTTTATAATGTCATAAATATTTTCAAGATAAAAATACTAAAAAATACTTTTCTTAAACTTATTTGTTTTTATTAATCAATAGAACTAGGGTTTTATTTAAAATCTTTTCTTAAATAAATTCAAGTTTAATTAATTATTTTCTTTAATTAATTAGGTTAAAACAATTTCCCTTTTTCTCATAAAAATCCAAAAATACCCATTTTCTTAATAATTACATTTCTTGTATATTTATTTCAACTTGTACATTATATTCATTTAAATCTTTGCACATCAATACCCATTCAATATGGTTGTAATAGACTAACTAGGTTTACATTTTTGCAATCCCCATTCAATTTGTACACCCCCCTCCCCACAAATGTTGTAATAGCATAGTAACTTTAAATTCCGCAATTTATCGCTTTTATGTATAACATGCTAGTAATTAGGGTTTGTATGCAAAGACTAAAACCAATACTTAGAAAACCCTAATTCAATACAAAAACAAGCATGAAAACAATATATTTGCACACAAGCACCCCTAGGGTTATTCCACTTGGTTGCCTTATACAAAATGGTCATATTACGCATGTTAGGTATCTTAGCAAAAACAAAACAAATACAAATTCATAGTCCCTCGATGACGCTATCTAAGTTGTCTTTCAAATGATCTTAGTTCCTAAAAATAATGCTAAGATACCTTGTGACATTGCTAATCATGGTTATACGATGACCCACGTCTGTCCCGTTTACATCCAAAGATAGGTTTACTTACCAAATCAATGGTAAGATAACAATGTCAAAGGAAAAGAAAATGAACAAGAAAGACTTTTGAGTAGGTAGAATGCTCCTAATTACTTGCTCAATTTCAAATAAAACATCCTTGCTATTTTCAAAATAAACACCTATACTTTCAAACCTCTTACAAACTTGAAAACATTTTCAAAAGATCAAACACTTTGTATACATTCTCACGAACAAGAATCATTACAAAGTTTGCCTAAACAATGGCCTCTTTACAAAATACTTTCAAAAACCATACAAAGCACAATTTCAAACAAAAGTAAGCGATCTAGAAAGTAACTAAGAGCCCATGGAAAACCATGGATGAAAAGGGTGCTAATATCTTCCCTTTTCATAATCTACCCCCCGAACTCAAGAAATAATCTCAAAGGTCTTTCCTGTTCTTTTTCACCTTTCCTTTTGGATAAAAGAAAAGTCGGTGGCGACTCTTGATAAACGCAACATTTGTGATCAAATGCAAAACCTTCTAGTCAATTCTCCCACTGTATCACACACACACACAAACTACTTTTCAAAAGACATTTTTTAAACACTTTGTATATGTTCTCTACTACCCCGAGAAACATTACAAAGTTCACAGTACTAAGGCGTTTTCAAAACATTTTCAAACACAAAGCACAAAAGCATCTTGAAAAATGAGCAAACCTCTAAGAGCCCGTGGAAAACCATGGATGGAAAGGGTGCTAGCACCTTCCCTTTCTATAATCTACCCCCCTTACTCAGAAAACATCTCGAAAAGGTCTTTTTCTGTTCTTTTCACCCTTTCCTTTGTTGGATAAAAGAAAAGACAGTGGCGACTCTTGCTTACCGCATATTTGCTAACAAAAAAATGCAAAACTAGTATATAACAGTCGGTTCTGCCACTATATCACAGAACTGGCGACTCTGCTGGGGAAATACAAAAAGTGGGGTTACCTTAGAGCTAGTTCATTATTTAACTGCTTTGTGTGCTTTGATTGCTTTACTTTTGAGGGTGTTGTTTGGGTTACTATAGATCCTACACCCGGATCTGGCGGACCTTTTAGGTAAGTAGAAATAGATTGCGGAAACTGTGCAGGGTATACCGACA
Organism: Vicia faba; assembly: GCA_948472305.1. Taxonomy (NCBI): domain Eukaryota; kingdom Viridiplantae; phylum Streptophyta; class Magnoliopsida; order Fabales; family Fabaceae; genus Vicia; species Vicia faba. The sequence continues at coordinate 1,443,000,994 of OX451741.1, read as the reverse complement.
AGGTTGACGCGATGGCTATGTTGATGCGACACTTTGGTTGGTACCGGTAGCCCTTGAGTTAATCAAGGAGAATACGAGGCTGTTGTGTGGTGTCATAAAGCGTCAACTGACCTTATAACCTTTAAATGAACAACTTAGCCATTAGGACGTAGCGAGATAGCCATCTTTGGTGTATTTCCAAAGTCAGTAGATACTCGATGCTACACTCATTGAGACTTGACTCCTGAGTTTTGTTTGGTTGTGAGTCAATCGCCTATCGAACGAAGCTTGTGGGAAGGGTCAGTGATATTGAAAACCCTTAGAACTCGGTTACTATTTATAGGACAGGTTGAACCAATCCAACTTCAAGAGGGTACTACCTTAAAACCCATGCAACCCTAAACCTAAGGCTGCTTGTGTGACTTGTTTGCTTTAAATTTGAACTACTTGCAAGGTTTTATTATCTGACAACATGATTTCTTTACAAGATTTGTTTACAGTCAGTATCTAATAACTTGGATTTCTTGCAGGGATCACTTGTCTTAATCACCTTACATTTTTTCTTAAACGCATAGCATACACATCATAACATCATGCCACGGTATTTCCTTAACCATTTCAAGGATCTCAAGGGTTTGTGATGCAGGTTATGATAAATCAGACGTCTAGTAAGGGGCAACGGGATTTATTTTCGTTTAGCCAACACCGTCAAAAGATCAAAACTCAACAACTTAAGTCAGGGGCTATGACCCACTTGATATGGTGAGCTTGACTCTTGTAGAAGGACCTTCAAATGATACGAAGTTCTTCAATCAAAGCTGCAAATTTCAACTTCTGGAATCTTCTTGTTTACCTTGCGAGTCCTTGAAAACATTGCATATGCATATAATACATGTTATTGCATAAATAGTTTTTAAAGTAGGGTCCTCATCTTACTCACTGTTTATTTCAGCAAGTAAAGAAATGGCTCTTGAACAAACAGTCAAAGACCTTCAGGATCAAAATGCTCAGTTACAACAAATGTTCCTGACTCTGTCCTAGGGGAAAGAAGACCTGAAAGCTCTGATCGTCAAAGAAAAGGCTAAGAAGGCAAAGAAACCAGATCGTGTTTTGAGTGTGGGAAGAAGAAGACCAGCTAACCGAGCTCTAGATTTCACAACCCCATCAAAGGGATGGGATAATCAAGAGGAAGAAGACGAGGAATCAAATGAAGGAGGCAACAATCCAACGTCTGAAGAAGATGAACCTGACTACTCTGAGGAGCAATATCCTCCTGTTGACGATAAATATAAACGATTGTAGGATCAGCTCAATGCCATGGAGATTCAAAGGGTGCCCGGTCTGGATTTCAAATAATTAGGTTTGGTTCCAGGGGTGGTCATCCCACCTAAGTTCAAGGTCCCCATCTTGGCAAAATATGACGGTGTTTCCTATCCCAAGCTTCACTTTAGGTCATATGTCAGAAAGATCCATCCTCACACTGTTGACTGGAAGTTATGGGTCCATTTCTTCCAATAAAGTTTAGCTGGAACTCAATTGGATTGGTTCTATCAACTACAAGGAACTGGCATCCATACCTGGGAGTACTTGGATGCTTCTTTCTACAAGAAATACCAATACAACACTGACCTGACACCAACTCAAGTGCAACTGCAGAATATGTTCATGAGCTCAAGAGAAGGGTTCAAGGAATATGCACAAAAATGGAGGGATCTAGCTGGCAGGGTCCAACCTCCTCTGACTGATCGGGAAATGGTGAACATATTCATGGGCACTCTGACAGACCCATTCTTCAATTTTCTGATTGGGAGTTCCTCATCCGGGTTCACAGAAATGGTTGACTAGAGAAAGGATCGAAAGTGGTATCAAGAGTGGGAAGATCCCGATGGCTACATCTTCTAATGCTGAGAAGAAGCCATTTGATGGTAAGAGGGAAGCCAATGTTGTGCATGGCCAGAAGGGTTGTAATAAGGCCGACAACCACAATCAATATGTGGGGGCAATACTGGTCTCTAACTCTACACCTATGCAACGACACCAACAGGGGAACCATCATAAAGAGGTCACGCCTAAGAGACAGTTCACCAGAATCAACATGTCACTAGATAAAGTGTTACAACACATGTTGAAAGCAGGGTTGATTACGTTAAAGGCTCCTCTACGAAATCCCAATACTTTTGCTCCTAGTTACCACCCCGACGAAAGGTGTGCATGCCATTCTGATAGTCTTGGACATGATACAAATGGTTGTTGGGCTCTGAAGAACAAAATTTAGGATATGATTGACGCCAAAGAGATTTAGTTCGACCCTCCAGAGACTCACAAAGTGATCACTGCTCCTAGGCCAAATCATTGAGAACGTCCAATTCATTTTTTATTTTTCATCTGTAATTTCATTTGTTGTTCAAACAATTACTGTTATGGCGAACTTTGGTTTTACCATTAATGCATCGCATATGTTTGTCTTGAATAATTTCATTTTAATTTTATTTAAACTGTTTTCTTGCTTCCTTTACGTGATATTAAACTCTCGATTAAAAAAGCTCTAAGCCTTTAGAGGAAGGATGACAAAAACGATACCACAATGCATACAGTATGCTTTTGAGCAGACCTTGCTGACGATGTACATGCGTTGTTTCAAATCCCAAATAGTGGAGTTATAAGGAAGATAATCCCTATTCAACCCCTTTGAGCCAAAGAAGTAGGAGTTTTTCTTTTCACACAAATTAAAACCCTTAATCATAACCTGGGGCAGGGTAGTTTCTCAGTCAATTTAGACGCACATTCAGTCGCAATCTTCTGCTTCGTACACAATGAATGGCATTGAAGACGTCCTTCCAAATCAGAAGATGGTGATGGTTCCGCATAATCATTAAAACTGGCAGTCATTACCTCTCAAAATAAAAACTCGATAAGTCAAAACCTATGAAGGAAACTGGGGCATTCTACTGGCTGTAATCACAAAAAGAAACAGTTCAGGAAAAAGAATGGATAACGAAAACCAAAAAAATAGGTCCTACAAATCCTCGACAAAAAAAGAGATTACAAAATGACTTCCTCTTTCAAATAAACTTTCAGTATCGAAACCATCATTGGAACATCAAGGACAAGATTCCAGACTCAATCGGGACTTAAATGCACAATTAACTGAGCATAGGACTGAAGAACATCACGAAGAACGGGTGGGTACAAATAAATTTTGAGCCTTTATCCTTTGTTTCTTAAACCGTGAACCAGGCCACGTTACAACCCTTAAAAGTCCTAGTTGAAGCATGGGTTAGTACAAAAGCATATTGTTACAAAAGGTATCCTGACTCTTGTAGGACTTGCTATAAATCTTGAGTTGATATCACTCTCTTGCAAAATTTGTTTTATTAAAAAATGAATTTTCAAAAAAAAAACTTCAAGACAAGCATAAACCTTGCATTATTTGAATATCATTGTTTGCATATAGTTATCTGTTCGACAACAGAGAAATTCACATGACGAATATCTAGTGAATAAAAAATATTCTCAATGAAAAGGTTCACCTCAAGTGGAAAAACACTTCCAACCAAGGGGCACGGCATGATCATTGACCATCATCTGGGGCAGTCAAGTAAAGATTTAAGGAATCACTCAAGAATTCCAAATAGCCAAGGACAGATCTCCATCTGAATCACTTGGGGCCTTAGACATGAATTCCGATAATGAATCACGTATAATCAAGCAAAATCAATGTTCCTCAACGGATTTCTTCTCAAAACAACAAAACAAGAATTCTCAACGGAAACATTCTGAATAAATTAGATTCTCATCTAGAAACAGTTCAGGTACGATCCAAGAACGAATGTCATCCTGACACTTACTCTAGATTATCATCTAGAAACAGTTCAGGTACGATCCAAGAACGGATGTCATCCTGACACTTACTCCAGATTCTCATCTATAAACTATTCAGGTATGATCCAAGAACGGATGTCATCCTAACACTTACTCCAGATTCTCATCTAGAAACGGTTCAGGTACGATCCAGAGACGGATGTCATCCTGATACTTATTCCAGATTATCTTCTAGCAACAGTTCAGGTACGATCCAGAGACGGATATCATTCTGATGCTTATTCAAATCATCTTCTAGAAATAGTTCAAGTACGATCCATAGACGGATATCATCCTGGTACATATTCAAATCATCTTCTAGAAACGGTTCAGGTACAATCCAAAGACGGATGTCATCCTGATACTTATTCCAGATTGTCTTCTAGCAACAGTTCAGGTACGATCCAGAGACGGATGTCATCCTGATACTTATTCAGACCATGTTTCAAGTACAGTGCAGATATGATCCAGAGACAGATGTCATTCTGACACTCATTCAACACATGTTTCAAGTACAGTTCAGATACAATCCAAAGACGAACGTCATTCTGACACTCGTTCAATACATGTTCAAGTACAATCACGACATAGATCCATCCACAAAATCTCCAGCAGGTACAAGGGCAGAAACATCCTGATCCAAAGTCATCGTCATATCCTCAGTGTACGAGCCCCTGACGTCTATGTTCCCCAGAGCAGAAACAACCAGAATTTTAATCTCCTTCATTCCCAAGCAGGAATTACCTCCTCCAACAAACTTCCTCCAGCAGAGAGCTGAAATATGTATTCCCCAGCCGAGCTATATAACCTTAAACAGTTTATAAAACCTCCTACCAGGTAGAGTTTATTTCTCAAACTGCGGAAGCTCATTCCCCAACAAAGTTTATTTCTCTACAGTGGCAGAATCTTCCAACAAGCATCTCCCTCCACAGAGTTATTCTCAAGAAGAATCAATTCTCAAGCAGAATTAATTCTCAAGCAGAGTCAATCCTCGCAGAACATCCTCAAACAGAGAGAGGAAATCACTGGAAAATCATATCCAATCATCATCCCCACCGGAAATGAAGGATTTAGCTTCCCAATACTCTCCAGCAGTAGTCCGGGATTTATTTTCCTAGACTGGGAAGCATCTCAATAACATCCCATATCCGTACATCATGGCATGTGCATGTACATCACATACAACATAATCTCATTTATATTGAGAACATCATCACAATGCATTTCATACATCATGACATTGCATATGACTAACTCTTTACCTTTTTCAGGGAAATATCAAATTAACAAACACTGCTACTTATGTGACCTGGTAGTCTTCTCAAAAGCTACGTCTGATGAAGGGCTATTTCAGCAATTTCCTCATAAAGATGTCCTCCCAAGACCTTCTTTGGTTCAGTCAGATCGACACTAAGATCTCTCTGATTTCTATTCCAGTTGAAGATATTCCAAGACTCTTGTCTGGTTTAGCTGAATCAATGCTAAGATTCTTCAGATTTCCATTCTAGTCAAAGTTAATCCAAGACCTTCTCTGGTTCAGTTAGATCAACACTAAGAACTCTCCGATTTCTATTCTAGTTGAAGAATATTGTGAAGCCTGGATTTCGACCAGATAACAGTATAAGGTGCTGCAAAGCCTGGAACCCGACCAGATAGCAGTTTACTCTGTCAGTTACTATGAAGCTTGGATTCGACCGAATAGTAGTATACCTCATATTCAAGTTAAAGCCTAGACCCGACCAGATAACAACTTAATTTCTTTAAATTACTGAAGCCTGGATTTTGACCAGATAACGGTATAAAGCGCTGCGAAGCCTGGATACAACCAGATAACAGTTTAATCTCATTTCCCCAGTAAGTCACTATGAAGCCTGAAGCACGACCAGATAACAGTTAGCCTTAGTATCCTCAACAAGACACTGTAAAGCCTGGATCCTGGCCAGTTAGCAGTTCACTTTTGTCTCTTCAATCAAATGATGACTCCCCAGTAGAGTAACGGACAACTGAAGCTCCTAAAACTCTATGTTCCAAGACAGAGACCAACATTCCTCGGCGGAGTCCTCTCTAACAGCAAGAGCAGGAACTCCCACAAAGTAATATCCCATGAAATCAACATTCATCTGGATGGCATCTGTAAGCCCATCTCTAATGACTCCTCGTCATGTTCCATGGATGGCATCTTTAAGCCCATCTCCGACAGTCTCCTATCAACTTTTCCAAATTGCATCTGTAAGCCCATTCCCGATATTATTCACCAGCGGTATCACTTCAGACAAGTGCAAATTTATGGGCACTCTAGTGTTCAATCATCTTCCACCTTCAGATAATGAAAGGCAGAAAGCCAATCTACATCTTCAGGTTTAAGAAGATTGAACAAGGGCAACTGTTGTACCCCAAAATTTTCCCTCTCATGTTTTCCAAGGTCTTCCCCTACATGGTTAGTCACAAACCCTTTCCTAAATAAAAGGAAAATTTGTGAGTGAGATTCTTAAGTTTCCTTCGATTGGCATCTACAAAATTCCTTTCGATTGGCATCTCCAAAATACCTTTCGATTGGCATCTACAAAATTCCTTTCGTTTGGCATCTCCAAAATGCCTTTCGATTGGCATCTACATAGTGCCCTTCAATTGGCATGGACAAAGGTCTTTCGATTGACCTGTTAACAAGGCCTTTCGATTGGCATTTTAACTAGTACCTTTTGATTGGCAGTGTAACAGTGTCTTTCAATTAGCATTTTAACAAGTGTCCTTCAATTGGCATGGACAAAGGTCTTTCGATTGACCTGTTAACAAGGCCTTTAGATTGGCATTTTAACAAGTACCTTTCGATTGGCAGTGTAATAATGTCTTTTGATTGCCATTTTAACAAGTAACCTTTAATTGGTATGGACAAAGGCCCTTTGATTGACATTCCAAAGGGTTCATTCAAAGAACATGCAAAGGTTCATTCGAAGAAGCTTTCAAAGGGTCCATTCAAAGAACATGCAAAGGTCCATTCGAAGAAGCTTTCAAAGGGACCATTCGAAGTACATGCAAAGGTCCATTTGAAGAAGCTTTCAAAGTGTCATTCGAATGGGGCCATCAGCCCATTCGAAAGGGAGCATTCGAAGTAGGCCATCATCCCATTCGAAAGGGAGCATTCGAAGGAGGCCATCATCCTATTTGAAAGGGAGGATTCGAAGGCCAGTTACATATCATTCAAAATTCAAAAAAATGACAAGATCCTATGTGTTTTGCCAATGTTACAAATTCTCATTCATGGATTTCAAACACATAATCAAGGTTGTTTAAACCTTTTCCTTCTTGTCCCCTCTCCCCCCTCTATATAAAGAGATCACAAAGTGTTGCATAGGAGGAGGATGAAAAAGATTAGAGAGACGCTGCCCACAAAATCCATCAAAGGTTGTCAGACTTTTCCAAGCAAAAGCCACCCTTCAACAAAAATATCCTAGCCCAGAAGTTCCAGATCGAAGGTGCCCACATCCAGAAAGTGCCCAAATCGAAGGTTCAATCTGCTGGTAAGAGAGGGTAAATTGTCCAACTTTGTATATGCATAACACATCCATATTTGTTTTTCCATTCGACTTGTCATCCTAGACAGAATCAAAGGGCTTGGGTTTGACACCCAGGTCGTGTTCTTCGTTTGCTAACACTTGTTGCAGATATAACCTGAAAAGACCCAGCGCGCGTAAGATCGAAGGACCTGGGTTTCGATACCTAGGTCCTGCATTTTATTTTGCTAATGTACTTTTGCAGGTATAGCATCCCAGATCGAATGAGACACCTTCTTTGGATCAAACTTGCCCATTGTCCTCCTGGATCGAAGAAGACATCTCCTTCCTGGATCTAAAGGAATTCCCTTTCCCCATGATCAAAGGGCAATCCCCTTCCCTGGATCGAAGGCTATTCACGCCCACTCTCTAGCCCCATTCGAAAGAAGGCATCTCTCCTGAATCGAAAAGACCATAACTCTCTTGGGATCGAAGCTCCCCTTTTCCCCCTGGATTGAAGGGTGTCCCTTGCATTTTATTTTTGTTTTCATTGACTTCTTTATATTTTTACATTAAAATCAAAATCACAAAAATATTAGGCTAGTTGATTTTCCAACTAAATTAATTTTGTAAATAAATAAATTAATAATTTTAACATATTTTTATTAAAATTAATATTAAATAGACTTAGGCCTTATTTTATTTTATACCAAAAACAACAAAAAGATTTTCTTTTACTTTACGGGCGTTTATTTAATTTCGTATTTTTACTATTATTGTATCTGTTTATCATATGTAATAGATTAAAATTAAGATATTTACTGCTTTATCCCCTTTATCCTTGTATAATGTAAATCCCCTCCCCAAAGCCTTGTAATAACGTAGGATTTACAATTCGCGCACTTTAAATTCCTGTACATATATTAACTGCTTAGATGTATGTTAACTAGGATTGCATGACAAGATCTGAAAACAAGCGGTATAACACCTAAATGTTTAAAGATGAATAACTGAATTGAACACACTTGCACATATACACCTCTAAGGTACGCCCACTTTGGTTGCCTTCAATAAAACAATCATGGGGCGGGAATGCTTTAGCAAAGACCCTTAAATCAAAAGATCATATTCCCTCAATGATCCTACAGTTTCCTTCTCGGTAAATGATCTAGTCCCTAAAAAAGAGAATTTCTAAAGCATCTCCATAAATTGCCTTCGTGACTATAATGTCCCTTCAATTGTCCCTCAAAACATCCAACTACAAGGCTACCTACTCACTAATAGTAGGATAGCACTGTCTAAAGGAAAAGAGGAAAAGATTGACCCTTTTCGAGTAACAAAGTAGATAGCTGTTAGAAGTTTGCTCAACTATTTTTTGCACTTAAACACAAAAACTACTTTTCAAAAGACATGTTTTAAACACTTTGTATACGTTCTCTACTACCCCGAGAAACATTACAAAGTTCGCCGTACTAAAGCGTTTTCAAAACATTTTCAAACACAAAGCACAAAATCATCTTGAAAAATGAGCAAACCTCTAAGAGCCCGTGGAAAATCACAGATGGAAAGGGTGCTAACGCCTTCCCTTTCCATAATCTACCCCCTTACTCAGAAAACATCTCGGAAAGGTATTTTTCTGTTCTTTTCACCCTTTCCTTTGTTGGATAAAAGAAAAGATGGTGGCGACTCTTGCTTACCGCACATTTGCGAATAAAAAAACACAAAACCAGTATATAACAGTCAGTTCTGCCACCCTATCAAAGTTTTGTATTGTGAGTGCAAGCATAGGCGCAGGCGTATGTGTGAACATAGACTTTTTGCGTCGTGAGCATAGACATAGTCGTAGATATGTGTGTAGACTTTTGTGTTGCAAGATTTAGGAGTAGCCATGTGCATGGGCGTGTGTATTTCTCTTGTATTGTGAGTGCAAGCGTAGGCGCAGGTGCAATCCTGGACGTATGTATAGAATTTGTATTATAGACATGGGAGTAGATATGTACGTGGACGTAGACGTGGATTTTCTTTTGGTGTTTTTCTAACCCAAAATGTTTTTCGATGTTTTATCGAATGCTTTTATTTTCTTAATCTCCCAAAATGATTTCAAGACAATATTCACAAGTAATGATTGTAGTATTTTGTAAACAACTCTGAGAAAAGAAAAAATGCAATTTGAGAGATGCAGAGAAAACAAGTTTTTTATTGATATGCCTCTAAATAGGCGAAAATACAAGATGTAATTCCTAGAAAGAGGTAATTACATAAATTTTTGAAACTATAAATGGTAATAAAATGATAATTGCTACTGTTGTTCCCCAATATCCTTTTTATGATCTTATTTCCCTTGCTTATGAGTTGTATGATTTAGATCTATTTCTCCCTTCGTGGTTCGTAGTCGTAGTTCTTAGATTGCAGTCTTTTTGTTCTTTATTTCTTCTTGAATGATCCCTAAGTTTTTCCTAGATTGCCCTTTCGGGTTTTTAATCCACCGGGATAATTTTGTTATATGCCCCTAGTTTTGCTTGGATCGCCCTTTAGGGTTTTCGATCCACTGGGACGCTCCTTTTTTCCTAAGTCGCCTGTTAAAGGTTCGAGCTTAGCAAGCTTCTTATACGTAGTATTTTTGACTGCGTCTGAGTTTGCCGTATGTAGTAGTTCTTCCCTATCCATTGTTGTGAGGATAAGACTACCACCAGCGAATGTTGTTTTGGCTACGTATGGGCCTTCATAGTTGGGTGCCCATTTACCACGTGAGTCGAGGAAAGGTAGAAGAATCTTCTTGAGCATTAGACCATGTTGTAGTTCCTCTTGTGGAGTACACTGTTACTCAGAAAGAATTTCGAGGCTAATTTTTGTAGAGTTTGCTTGACGATGCTAGAGGCGTTTTCTGAATGTTCTTGTTTTTCGAGGTACTTCTTGATGTCGTAAAACCAAGGCTTTTTATATTGTCATTTTTTAATAGCAAGGAAATGTGCGGGCTTTTTAAAGTGTCTGTTTGTGATGCACGGTTCCTGGTTTGACCAAGTTACTTTGAACATAGACGATATAGGCGCCAGGGCGTCTGTCATTTGATTTCCTTTTCGTGGGATGTGAATGAAAGTGATCTTTGCGAATTTCGCAGTCACTTTTCAAAACATGATCCTAATATGGAACCAGTTTTTGGATGTTTAGTATCACATTCACCGTTGACTTGGTATATGGTTTGTGAGCATTCTTTGGAGAAGTCAATACTGCTCCTATACCGTCAGGTCTTCGTATTTCGCAGTTGCTCATTTTTACAGCACAAATTGTATTTGACCTTGGTCTGTTTCTGTAGGAACAAGCAAATATGTGCAATAATTTGATGATCTTCTTTATGGCTCCGCTCTAACATTTCCCCTTAGCTTGATTTCTTCCAAATCTTCCCCTGTGCTCAGATTAGTGGTCTTAATAGCCTCTTGATACGGTTGTGTGTTGTCAACCTTTCATTCTATTTCCCTTTCCATTTTCTTAGAGAGTTCAAGATCTTTATCACTTTCCTCTTCAGTTTGGTTGATGGGAGCATCAAAATTATATCGGGTCGCAGCAATAACAATATCCGTGGATTTGGGCATGAATTTGCACCTTTATCATGTTTTTGCGCAGATTTAGTATATGAAATTTGAAAATGCATATGCAGAGAAAGTATTGCCATTTTTTAAATTTAAGATATAAATGCAAGAGAAAGACATGGATCTTAATTGAAAACAAAAATATAACTTTTATTAATCGTAAATATTGTCTGAAACAAAACGGGGAACCCTTACAAGCAACCCCTATGCCTCAGGCTTGACATAGGTTCTTTCGAAAACAAGAAAAATTAATTAGGAAAGAAAAATATCTTAGGAATATCCACGGTCGTCCATCTTTTGAGTTTTTTTCTCCTAGGGCGCCTTCTCGGATGAAGTCAGTTGCCCCTTTGGTGTTGGCTTTGTCGGCTATCGTAACCACATGTCGGCCATGCTTTACTCCATTGTTGATAAAGGTCTCTTGGATTGGAGGAAAATGTGATTCTCCCTTCAGAGTAGCTTTATATTTTTCTTCAGGGTATTGTATGAACTGGACTATCCCCTGTCCCCCTAGCCTTTGTAGAGCTCTTTCGAAAGCTTCATTGTGTTCTAGAGGGAGTCCACATCCCGACAGATATTCTTTCAGCGAGTTTATTGGGGTTTTTGCTTGTTTGCTTGCCCCAGAGTCGGTGACTAGCTCAATTGCATTTATCGTCAGCCCACCGTGCAAAGGCGTAGGGCCTGACTTGATGTTGGGCTTCTCAAAAGTTATGTCTTGAGATTCCAACAAATCATGCACCTTGTGTTTGAATGGCCAACATTGTTCTATGGTATGTCCAGGAGAATTAGCATGATACTCGCAGCCCGTGCGAAGTTGACATGAACGTGTCTACTAACTCCTTCTCTAACAGTGGTGGTTGCACACGGGATGCCAACTCCCTCCACCTTTGAGCATACTCCTTGAAAGACTCTTCTTTCTTTTGGGACAGGTTCTGGAGTTGCATGTAGGTAGGCGCCATGTCTAGGTTATATTTGTAATTCTTTAGAAAAGCATTAGCAAGATCTGCCCAGGTTCGAATATGCATTCTCTCCAATTGCATATACCAATCTGAAGGTGCCCCACTCAGGCTATCTTGAAAATAATGAATCATTAGCTTCTGATCATGGGCATGGGCATGCATCTTCCTGCAATACATACGAAGATGATTTCTTAGACAAGTGATCCCCTTGTATTTTTCAAAGTCAGGCACTTTGAACTTTGGTGGGATCACCATATTAGGAACTAGGCCCATTTTGAGAGCGTCCACTTTGAAAGCATCAAAACCATCCACATCCTTTAATCTTTCCTCCAGAGCTTTGTACTGATTCATCGCCAGTGGATTTTCAACAGCATGAGTACCAGTCTCTTTAAGGCCGCTTGGTTGGCATCCTATGGGTTGTGGTCTCCGCATTGCAGGTCCAATTAGTTGTCTGCATTATTAGTTGGAATTTGTAGGGTATGAGATTCCCCTGCTTTTGGCGGCAGTAAGACAAACCCTTCAATCCCAGCTTCCTGTTGGGCCATGATGGACTTCTGGAGTCCTGCATCTGACTCTTTTCTTAAATGGTGACCGCTTGATGCACCGATACTCTGGACTACATCTTCGAAAGTTGCCCTGGGAATCTGGTCTTGCCTGTTAATAATGTTCTTCAAAGCTAGGAGAAATTGACTCAGATCTCCTTTCATTGAAGTGACATTACCTTTTACTTGGTCGAGATCCTCTTTGAAGGCAGCCTGAGCTTCCTTGATTTTCTCCATTGCTTTCTGTTGATAGGCCCTTGTCTAATATGGAGGCCAAGGAGGTGGAGATCTTCTTCTACCAATGGTTCAACTGGAGAGATTTTATTGAAAAATGAGTTTTAATATGCAGGTGTTCATGAATGCATGCACACGAATGAATGTGTACGAATATGAAAGGGGTTAACTGTCTTATTCACTTGGGTATGTATCTGTCTTTTGCTTATTATTTTACTTAGCGACTATCTTTAAAATAGATATGCAAACGAGATGTGGAAACAAAATGCCTTTATTGAAGGTAACATAATTCAGATATTGAAAAATATTACAATCTTAAACAAAAACTTTATTTACGTGAAATCAAGCAAAGGGAAATAACTCTCCTAGGTGCGCCTGCAGATATCTGCTCTTGAAACCATCCACCTTTGCTTGACAAAGCTTGAGAAAGTCTTCAGCATATTATTTCCCTTTTGTGGCTTTGATTCCAGACATGTTTGGCGCACTGACGCGGACAAGTTGTTTCCTTCGGTATCCATTTTTAAAGACAGTCATTGAGATCTTGAGTTTATTATCATATTTTATACCCTTTGTGAATAATACAAATGGAAAGAAATCGGTGACAAATATATGAAATGTATGACAAGTATATGAAATGTATGAATGCATAGGTGTAGGGTTGAGTGACAGGATTTTTGTAATAAGTACCCCTATAAGGTAGGGATGTATGGTTCAGTGACGGGGTTTTTGTGATAAGTACCCTTAGAAGGTAGGCTCCTTAATTTTGACCTACAGTTAGTCTACCCTCCCAAAAGGTGGTTTCCTTAAAGGTATCATGAATAACACCAGAGGGAAAAGGCACAAGGGCCTCCCTTAGGTGGGGCCTCTTACGGAATGAAACCTTCGTCTCAAAGTCGTGAAAGGTCTCGTCATGAGATTTTAGGTTAAGGTCGTTACAAAGAGTCATGGGTAACCTTCCAAAGTCCTACTCATCAAAAGGATATCTCTCGATAAGTATTCCTTTTTCGGAAGTCCACCGACTCTAGGCAAAGTCGTCACATAAACTCGCAGGGATGATGTACTCCCTAAGCTAATAGATGAACCTTCTTTCTAAGGGTTATATTGAAAATATTTTTGAGATAGAAAATCCCGCCACGCAGTAAATATATGATAATAAAGAAAAATAGACAAGAAAATAAAAAATGCAATAAATAAATTAATGCAAATAAATAAATAAAAATAAAAAACCCAAAAGAGACCTAAAACATAGGGTTAACGAGAGTCCCCAGCAGAGTCGCTAGCTGTAGCAACGAGATTTAAAATCAGAGCCGCCACTATTTGTTTTTATCCTAATGGAAGGGAATCTAACAGAAAACCCTAATTCGCAGAGATTCCAGGTTTCAGACTCAATTAGACGAAAGGAAGGTGTTAGGAACCTTTCATCTACCTTGTTCACAAGAATACTAGGCTTTAGGTTTGTGGGGTTTAGGTTTGGGGCAAACTGGATTTTAAGTTTTAATTAGAAAGACTCGCCGCGATTTTTGATCGTATGCCTACGAATCTTCTTATGAGGAATCAGAGTCCCAATTCGTAGTTCGTATGGGGTTGGTGTTTTTTAGGGGTTTGCAAACATATTTTGAATCACCTTGCACTTTGGTCGGGAGTAGTGATTGCGGAGATTTTCACTGAATGTGCAGTAAGTCAAAACCAGTTTGAAACCCTTTTGCAAAAACAGTTGATTAGTTTAGTTTGTTGTGAAAAAAAAGTTTGATATTTGTTAGTGTTTTTTATTCGTATTAATTGCGAAAATCTTGATTAATGCGTGATTAGAAAAAGATTTAATGCAAATAATATATGCAATTTTAATATAAAAATAATTTATTTGTTAATATATAAATAATGATATGATTATTTATAAGCAGTAAGCAATATATACATAGCAAATAGAATATAAGAATAGTAAGTAATAATAATAGAAAATATAATTATTATAATAAAAAAATCAATATTTGATAATAATTATTATTATTGTAAATAAATAATATATATGTATATATATAAAAAAAATTAGAAATAATATATGAATTATAAAATAAAATAAATAAATTAAATTTAGGGGGTGCAATTTCTAACTAACAAGTAAAAGCAGGGGGTGTGGTTATTAAGAATCTGGCTAGGCCCAAAATAGTTCAGCCAAGGGGGGTATGAAATGTTTTGTGGTTTTAGTAATATCGCAAACCTGGAGGGTCTGATGGATTGAGTGCGGTGAGGGAGTATGAGTCTATGGTACAGACTTGGCCTATGGCCATCTGATCAAGATCACATGGGTTAAACTGAAGGTGCGTGATCATTATGGTATACGCGCGTGCACTGGAATGAAACGAATTATAATATGTTTTTTTCATTTTTGTGTACAATTCATTTTCATTTACAGTAGCTTCTATCTTCTCTTTTTCGCTACCAACCCTCAAACACTTCTCTCTTCCTCGAACGAGTATCCTCTTCTCCAACCTAACCCCGAAGCTCCCAGCGGCGGCTGTGATACGGTGGGAAGAACTGACTGTTTTTGGAATACTGGTTTGCATTTTGTGTTTATGTTCGCAAAATGTTGCGGTAAGAAAGAGTCGCCACCGACTTTTATTTTATCCAACAAGGAAAGGAAAAAAGCACAGAAAAATTCCTTTTTCGAGATATTTCTCGGGTTCGAGGGGTAGATTATAGAAAGGGAAGGTGTTAGCACCCTTTCTATCCGTGGTTATCCATGGGCTCTTAGGTACTTGCTCAATTGTTTTCAAAATTGTTTTCTTTGTGCTTGTGGGTTTGAAAAAGTTTTTGTTTTAACATCGATTTAACTCTTGCTTCTGTCCTCAAGAGTGTAATGAAGTGTTTTTGAAAACTTTGTTTGAAAAGGAGTGTAAGTGTGAAAATTTTGTTTTGTTTTGGATGAGCAAGTATCTAAGAACTATCTACCTACTCGAAAAAGGAATCGTTCTATGCTAATTTCTTTTAGACAATGTTATCCCACTATTAGTGAGTAGGTAGCACCATCGTTCGAATTGGGGGTCAATTCGAATGAGGGACATACGGTCACTAAAGCAATGTTAGAACGCCTTAGCGGTAACCCTAATGTCTTAGATCATTTGTTTGAAGCAACAATATTCGAGGAAACCGTTTCGAGGCAACTATGATCTTTTAGACAAGAGGACGACCTCTAAAACGACTTATACTCAATGACCGTGTACAAAGGAAACCAAGTGGGGTGTACCCTAAGAGTGCGCATGTGCGAGTGTGTCATTTTCAGTTATTTTTATCTTTGCACATGTTAAGGGTGATCTAATTCGATTTTAGGTTAAAACATTCAATCTTGTCATGCCATCCTATTATCAAACATCTAACAGTTATAAATTGCAGAATTTAAATTACAAGGCGTCGGGTATTTACATCGCCAAAGACAAACCCTTTAAAAATAAATAAAGCGATAAAAAATAAATAAAGGTCCTATTAACTATTACAAACCGGAGGCAAGTACATTATTGGATAAAAAAAAGTAAATCGCGTGCGGGAAATTAAATCGAGTGCAAAGATTAGGGTTTTGACCCTTTAAAGAAGACATATTTTTTTGGTTTTTATTTTAAGAAAGAAATTAGTCTAAATTAATTACTAAATTAAATTAAATAAATGAATTAATAAAAATAAATTATTTTTGGGTTTTTGTTATTTTAAGAAAGAAATATAAAATAATTAAGTGTTAGTAATTAAAACCTAATTAAATCTAATTTAATTTTAATTGTTTACAAAAAAGGGTTAAAGTTATTCTAATTAAAAACCTAAATTAATTTAATTAGTGTTTATTAATAAAAATAAAAATTTTGATTGAATATAAATATTTTTGGTGATTTTATTTTATAAAAGACTGAATTTTTGATTGGTTAATAATTAAATAAAATAATTAAATCAATAAATAAATAAACAAAAAGAAATATGAAAGAGGAGTATGGGCCTGCTTTTATGGTGTAGATAGCAATTTCTGAGGCCCAATTGTGTTGGCCCTTTGTTGACTTTTGAGATCAGGTGTTTGTGCGCTGACTTGGCTCTACGTAGACCCCCAGCGTTTGACCATCAGATTTGGCCTTGGGCCATCTGGAAATTGGAGGATTGATGGACCATGGTAGGCTACACGCTTGAGTATGCATCAGAATACCTGAAAAGGAAAAATATAGAGAAAGTGGGGGAGCTGGGATTCGAACCCAGGTCCTGATGGATATTGAACGTGCACGCTTACCACTAGGCCGCTTTGTTTTATTTGTTAGTATGATGAAAAGAATATATTATGTAATAAAAAAAGTCAATGGTAAGAACAAAAACAAAAATGTGCGCGTGGTTTGAATGGTGCAATGGGTGGACGCCACGTATTGTCTTCAACCTTCGTCCGTGACTAAAACCCTGTAAAACCTATAGCTACGGACACAGGCCGTCACTACAAGTCGCGCATATTCCAAAATCCGCTATAGGCCATAAACATGCCTCCTGATGCCATGGTTAAACTCGCCTTCCTCTCCCGGTCATACCTATAGCCATTACCAAGGCTGATTTTACCTGAAACGGAAACCCCTAAACTAAACCTTGAAACCCAAGCTATGGCGAATCAACATACAGGTTAGATAAATTAAATTAAATAATGTCAAAAGACTGCAAATGGCATGGTGAATCAAAATATGCAATTAGTTTTCGTTGTAGATGCAAGAATAATACAAATTGATTTCAAGAATGGAGCAGACTCGTGAACCACTTACAGTGCCTTAGGAAGCTGGAAAATATGTGATTTTGATTGGTTTCGCTTCTGTGAGTTGCCAGGAAGCGATTGTGATGCTTGCCAAGCCCTGAAAATGTCTCCAAGCTTGATTTCGATTTCAAGTTTTTTGTCACTTTTTCCAACTTTGTTTTGCCTCCTTCTGCAGCCTTCAACCCTTATTTCGTCCCTTGTGGCTTGTTTATGTATTGTATAGTGTGTTAGGGTAACAAACTTGGCTCAAATCTTCCCACATCAATGCTTTCCAATTTGATTTGATTCACTCTTTATAACTTGCCAAATTTGCCAAATCTCAATCTTTTCGCACATGATATTGTATGATTCGAGTTTGATGATGATAATGATGATAATTACAACTTGAGACAGCCAAAAAATCTTATGTAATCAAAGCTTTGGGTTTTATATGATTTAATTTGATTTAAAATGAATAAATTCAAATAAAAATCAAATTAAATAATAAAAATAAGATATGGGCTCATGGCTGAAGCTAGGACACGTGGGAAACTATGCAAGCTCAAATCAAGTGGAAAAGAATAGGCCCATTTGACAAAATTTGAAGTTTTGGGGATAGTTGACTTTTGGCAATTTTGCAAAAAAGTCCAACTTCAACAATGCATAACTTCTTCAATTTTGAACTTTTGGAGGTGTTCTTAGACTTTTTAGAAAGATTTAGATGTCCTCTAACCAACCCTTTTTGTCTCATATCATTTTGATATTCAATTATCAAGTTATAAGCTTTGTAAAAAGGTGTTTTTGTTGACTTTCAAAAATGACCTATAATGTCCAAATTTATAACTTCTTGTGAATGCATTTTTGGATCTTGGGGTATGAAGATGGATTGTAGGGAATTTTATCCTCTTAAAAATGCTATTTGGATGGGTCATTTATCATAAAGTATGAGAAATTTATGCTTGGTCGAAGTTGAGTTGACTTTTCCTACAAAACCCTAATTTAGCAACTTTTGAGTCTTGAAGAATTTTTGAATACTCCTTGATGAATCATGATCAACCCTTGATCAAATGATGAAATATCCTTAAAAGTGAGAATGTTGACAAAAAATCTTGAAGTTTGACTGTTTGTAGGTCACAGTTGACTTATGCCCTAGCACAGTCGATTTTTGGATCCTTGAGCAATTGACTGAGCTAACTTCCTCTGCAAGGCTTGAAATTTGACATGGATGATCTTGAGAACATATTAGGACATTGGGGAGAACTTGAGTCCATTTGGATTCAAGGATCTTGATGCAACATAAAACCCTAATTTGGGGTTGACTGCCTTAGGAGGTGACTTGTCTGACCAACTCTTGAGCAACCTTGAACAACTTGGAGATTTTTCTTGCAATGTTTTAAGGAATATGGGAGGGAAAATTTTGGGGTACAACAGCTGCCCATGTTCAATCTTCTTAAACCTGAGGATGTAGATTGGCTTTCATGCCTTTCGTGATTCGAAGGTGGAAGATGATTGAACACTAGAGTGCCCAGAAATTTGCACTCGCATGAAGTGGTATCAGCTTTGTGACGTCGGGAATGGGCTTACAGATGCCATTTGGAGATTTGTGACGGGAGGATGCGCTTAAAGATGTCGTCTGTAGGAGTGTCGATCGCATAAGAGATTCCTTAGCGAGAGATTGTATACTTGTTGTTTGTGGAAGATTCCGCTTGGGAAGTCTGATCTTTGTTGAGATTTTAGGAACTTGCTTGTACTTCAACTGAGAGAGCATCTCTGATGAGTTTTAAGAACTTGTCCGTGATTCAACTAGGGGAACTCTGTCGATATTTAGAACCTTATTTGTAATTCAACTGAGAATAATTCAGTTGAGATTTAAGAACCGGTCAGTACTTCGACTGACGAGAATTATCGAGATTTAGAACCTTATCTGTAATTCAACCGAGACTAATTCAGTTGAGATTTAAGAATCGGTCAGTACTTCGACTGAGGGAAACATCTTCATCGAGATCTAGGAACTTTCTGTACTTCAACAGAGTATAATTCTGTTGAGATTTAAGAACTCGTCCAAGCTTCGACGGAGGAAAGTTGTCGAGATTTAGAACCTTATCTGTAATTCAACCGAGACTAATTCAGTTGAGATTTAAGAACCGGTCATTACTTCGACTGAGGAGGATTGCCGAGATTTAGAACCTTATCTGTAATTCAACCGAGACTAATTCAGTTGAGATTTAAGAATCGTTCAGTACTTCGACTGAGGGAAACATCTTCATCGAGATCTAGGAACTGCCTGTACTTCAACGGAGTATAATTCTGTTGAAATTTAAGAACTCGTCCACACTTCGATGGAGGAAAGTTGTCGAGATTTAGAACCTTATCTGTAATTCAACCGAGACTAATTCAGTTGAGATTTAAGAACCGGTCAGTACTTCGACTGAGGGAAACATCTTCATCAAGATCTAGGAATTGTCTGTACTTCAACGGAGAATAACTCTATTGAGATTTAAGAACTCGTCCACACATCGACGGAGGAAAATTGTCGAGATTTAGAACCTTATATGTAATTCAAGTGAGACTAATTCAGTTGAGATTTAAGAACTGGTCATTACTTCGACTGAGGGAAACATCTTCATCGAGATTTAGGACTTGTCTGTAATTCAACCGGGGATAATTCTGTTGAGATTTAAGAACTGTCAGTAATTCGACGGAGGAACTTTGTCGAGATTTAGAACCTTATCTGTAATTCAACCGAGACTAATTCAGTTGAGATTTAAGAACCGGTCAGTACTTCGACTGAGGGAAACATCTTCATTAAGATCTAGGACTGTGTGTAGTTCAACTGAGAATAATTCTGTTGAGATTTAAGAACTGTCCACACTACGATGGAGGAACATTGTCAAGATTTAGAACCTTATATGTAATTCAACCGAGACTAATTCAGTTGAGATTTAAGAATCGGTCAGTAGTTCGACATATCTGAGAACTTAACTGCATCTTTTCCTGAAAGGTAAAGGTCAGTCATATGCAATGCATAATATATATCAAGCAATGATGTTCTCAAAATAAATGAGATTATGTTATAATGATGCGTATATGCATGTATCATGATGTATGTAAATGTAATGTTTTGGCTGGGGAAAATAAATCCCGTATAGCTGCTGGAGAAAGAGTTGAATTCTTCATTTCCACTGGAGATGGCGAACAAAGATGATTGCGAGAATAAACCTGCAGGAGAGGATAACTCCGTTGGGGAATAAACTAATGAGGAGATTACTCTATGGGGAAGATATGCTCTGCTGAGGATTCCACTGATAAATTCTGCTGGGGATGAGTTACCATTGCTGGTGATACTGAATCCTGTTGGGGATTGACTCCTTGTTTGTGAAGGGAAAGAACTGCATTGGGGATGATCTTTCTGTTGCGGCTTCATTAGGAATAACCTTTTTGTCTCTTATGGGGATAATCCTTTGAGCTCTGCTGGGGACAATCTTTCAAAGTCTACTGGGGATAATTCTCCAAGCTCTACTGGGGAAGCTTCTTCAGATTGCACTGGAAAAAATTTCAGGCTCCACTGGGGGATATTTTGCATTCTGCCGGGGAACATTCTTATACTCTGCTGGGAAATATTAAGACTGTCGGGGATATTAAGCCTTTTCGGTGCTGATGGTAGATAAACTCTGCTTGGCGAGAATATTACCGATTCATTCACAATTGCAAGTCTCAGCTGGAGAGGGCTAACATTATTGTCTTACTCTACGGGGAGTGGATGCATCTCAACCATATTCTTCAGCTAAATTTACCTTGTACCTGGTGGATGGAGCAACTGTACAGTTTGGACAGTTCTTATTTTCCCCTGTTTCTGATATTACAAGTAATGGTCTTTTGTTTCGCATGTAAATATTCATGGCCGCAATTAATGTCAAATGCATATATCAAAAATGAACATTGGACGTTCTTTGCAAAAACAAAACAGAAAAAGGAAAAACAGTTTGAAATTTCTCTGAAAGTGAATTGTATTGATTTTGAAGTTTGGCCTGTAAATAGGCATTTTTGTACAAGAGGCTGACGTCCTAGTAGGAGAACACCGCTGAACAATAGAGTTTATACAATTTGTGAAAACAAAGAAAAATAACTATGTGAATAATCCCACTGGGTTCCAACTCTGCTATTTCCTTTATGTCCTCGAGCATCTCATCACTTTGCTACTTGGTTAAAGGTAGATCAGATTGATTAGTGTCGTCCGAGCTTGATAGTTGATACCGAAGTCTGGTCGCAAGGTGATCCAATGAGACATAGTGTTACGCTTTAATCCCTAATTTTTGCCTGGACCGCCCTTTCGGGTTTTCAGTCCACCGTGATACCCTTTTTTGCCCAAGCCGCCTTTTCAGGTTTTCGACTTGCCGGGTGTACATATTTTTTTTCATTTTCATCCCTTATTTTTGCCCGAACCCTTTTGGTTCGCCGGGAAGCCCTTATATTTGCCTAGGCCAGTCGACCTAGCGGGTCTTTGTTTATGCATAGTATCTTTTCACTATGTCTGCATTGACGGGGTGAGGAAGGTTGTCACCATCCATGGTGGTTAGAATCATAGCTCCTCCTGAGAAAATGTTCTTAACCACAAATGGCCCTTCATAAGTAGGGGTCCATTTGCCCCTAGGATCACCTTGTGGCAGTATTATGTGCTTGATAACCAGGTCCCTTACTTGATACTCTTGTCGCCTGACTTTCTTGTTAAATGCCTTGATCATCCGTTTTTGATATGTCTTACCATGACAAATAGCAGTAAGTCTCTTTTCATCGATTAAGTTCAGCTGATCAAGTCGGGTCTGAATCCAGTCATCTTCGCTCAAACCTGCATCCTTCATGATCCGAAGAGAGGGTATCTGAACTTCAATGGGCAAGACTGCCTCCATGCCATAAACCAAGGAGTAGGGTGTTGCCCCTGTTGATGTCTATGCTGAGGTACGGTACCCATGAAGAGAAAATGGTAACATCTCGTGCCAATCTTTGTACGTCACCGTCATCTTCTGCACAATCTTCCTAATGTTCCTATTAGCCGCTTCAACAGCCCCATTCATCTTCAGCCGGTAGGGAGAAGAGTTGTGATGCTGTATCTTGAACTATTTGCAGATCTCAGTGATCATATTATTATTAAGATTTGTACCATTATCCATAATGATCCTCTCTGGTACACCATATCAACAGATTAGATTGTGCCGAATAAACCGCGCCACGACGTTCTTGGTCACCGTAGCAAAGGAAGCTGCTTCAACCCACTTTGTAAAGTAATCAATTTCTACCAGGATGAAACGATGCCCGTTGGATGTTGTAGGTCTCTTCTCGCCGATCATATCAATGCCCCACATTGCAAAAGGCCAAGGAGTTGTCAAGACGTTCTGAGGAACTGGAGGTATGTGCACCTAATCAGCATAGACTTGGCACTTGTGACAGGTCCTAGAATGCTGATAACAGTTGGCTTCCATTATGGACCAATAGTATCCTGCCCGAAGAACTTTCTTTGCCATGGTGTGTCCACTGGAATAGGTTCCGAAAGTACCTCCATGTAACTCCTCCATGATCCTTTCTGCTTCATTCTTATCCACACAATGCAGTAAGGTCGAATCATGGTTGCGCTTGTAAATAATGTCATTGCTGATGAAGAACTTCGCTGCGAACCTCCTCAAAAACTTCTTGTCATTAACAGATGCACCCTCGGGGTACTCCTGAGCCTCAAGGTATCTCTTCACCTCATGAAACCAGGGTTTATCCGTTGCCTCTTCAGTCTCAATATCACAGCAATGTGCAGGTTCGTCCAACTTTTCAATGATAATCCGGGGAGCTTCGTTGTCCCAATTGACTTTGAACATAGAAGACATCGTAGCCAGCGCGTCCGCCAACTGATTTTTCTCTCTAGGGAAGTGTTCAAGGGTTATCTCCTCGAAATGTGGAAGCAACGTCAATACATACTCCTTGTAAGGAATAAGATTTGGGTGTTCCGTATCCCACTCGCCTTTGATCCGACTGATCACGAGAGCGGAATCTCCGAAAACACTTAAGAACTTAATCCTTAGGTCAATTGCTGCTCGAAGACCCATGATGCACACTTCATACTCCTCCATGTTGTTGGTGCAGTTGAAACATAGTTGGGCTGTAAACGGAGTATGAGAGCCTTTAGGAGATATGATCACGGCGCCAATGCTATTACCCAAAGCATTTGAAGCTCCATCAAAGTACATAGACCATTAGGATCCCTCCTCAGGTCCTTCATCCGGTCCAGGTTCTTCACAGTCAGTCACTATCATGATATTCTCATCCGGAAATTCAAAGTTCATAGACTGGTAATCATCCACTGCCTGATGTGCCAAATGGCATGCCAACACACTTCCCTTGATTGCCTTTTGGGTTGTGTATTAGATGTCATACTCAGTCAAGATCATCTGCCATCTTGCTATTCTTCCGGACAAGGCAGGCTTTTCGAAGATATACTTGATTGGATCCATCTTTGATATCAAAAGAGTAGTGTGAGTCAGCATATACTGTCTCAGCCGGCGAGCAGCCCATGCCAAAGCGCATCAAGTTTTCTCGAGCAACGAGTATCGGGTCTCACAGTCGGTAAACTTTTTGCTAAGGTAATAAATAGCATGCTCTTTTCGGCCAGACTCGTCATGCTGCCCCATTACACACCCCATCGAATTATCGAGTACTGTCAAGTATAAGATCAAAGGTCTCCCTTCAAATGGAGGCATCAGAATGGGTGGTGTTGTACCCCAAAATTTTCCCTCCCATATTCTTCAAGATTTGCCAAGATCAAGGTTCAAAATCTCTCAAGGGTTGCACAGTTCAATGGCCTCCTAACAGTCAAGAATTAGGGTTTTGGTTCTAGCAAAGAAATTGAAGTTCCCAAGGGTCCAAACAAGTCCCACATGCCCATAAACATTGTCAAGCATCCTTATGCCAAGTTTCAAGACTTACAGCACAAAATTGCACAGTCAAAAACCCTAATTGCCCTACAGTCAACTGCAGGGGCAAAATGGTCATTTGACAGTCAAAAGTCCAAATTTTTGGTCAACATCTTATTTTGAAGCCACAAACATCATTTGATCAATTCTTGATCATGATTCTCAAGGCATGGCTCAAAAAGTCTCAAGATGCAAAAGTTTATATTTTTGGACAGTTGGAAAAGTCAACTGCAAATTGACCAAGGCATAACTTCCACATGGTTTATCAGAAAAATTCCATCCAAAGCTCATTTTGAAGAGAATGACATTTCCTACAACTCCTATTCACACTTCAAGTCCAAAAAATGCTCTCACAAAGTTATCAATCTCAACATTATAGGTCATTTTCAAAAGTCAACAAAAAGGCACTTTAAGTCAAAGACCATAACTTGAGATTGGTAAATCAAAATGACATGGGACCAAAGGCATTGGTTAGAGGACTTCAAGACCTTTCCAAAATGTCCAAGAACATGATTAAAGCTTAAAAATTGAAGTTGGGAAATGTTTGGGATTTTTGAAAAGTCAACTTTGCTTCAAATGCCTTAAAATTGCTAATGGGCCACAATTTCTCCCAAGAATCATCATCCAAAAGCTATGCACGACCCATTGGCCCAAAGGGGAGTTATTTTCTTATTTTTAATTTATTAATTGAATTTTTAAATCTATTAATTCATTTAATTCAAATTAAATATGAAAAAAATACTCAATGCCACCTTTCAAATCTTTTTATGCAGCATTTCTACTCATCATAACTTCAAGATTTCGTGCATCACTAAAAAGGCAAGAATTGGCAATGATTGGCATCAAAAAGGAAGGAAAAAAGATTGGAAAAGATTCATGAAAAATAAAATATTGAAACATTGATTGCAAAGGTTTTTGGACTTGTTTTGTAAACCTAAATCATTCCTCATATAAGCCAGAACACAACCCTAATGCAGAGGACCTAGAAGCTGCGCTCAGAATCAAAAACAAACTTTGCATTTTTCACCAAAACTTTCAAAACTGAAAACTGTATTGCAGGGTGTTTCAAGGCAAAAGAACGATCCCACAAGCTTGCCAAGGTTACCAGGGATCTATTCCAATCAAAACCACAGCCTCTAACGTCAAGAATCGGTAGAATGAAGCCGCCTTGTTCTTGATATTTTTCATATTCGTGTTTGGATTTATACGTCATATCAATACATTTTCATCATTGTTTTATACTAATATGTTGATTCTGAAGCTAATGGCGTAATTTAATTGAAGAATACTCACATATATGGAAAGTTACCATGAACGATGCTTAGGGTTTCAAGGCCCTAAATTTGGGGTTTCTTTCATCTGGTAAAATTAGACCATGAGACTAGGACCATTGAATTCGTAACATTCCAACGAATCTAAAACACCCATCGCGCTCAATTTATCATTGACCAATTTCTATTCGCTATTTTTGTTGTTTCAGATTGTGGGGGTTTAAAACCCCCGCTATCTAGCTTGTATTTTCAGGAAAAACAAAGAGGCCATGAGGAAGACGCTGAGGTGTAAGCACGTTACTGGTTAATTCAAATCCTGGCGCGCATTTTGTTAAAGTCCCACTAACCCTTATTTTCTCTCTCTTATTATTCTTTATCCATTATATGATCAAACAAACGCGCTTGGCTGGTTGGTTGATGCGTTGTCCTTCAAGCATTGGGACCTGGGTTCGATTCCCAGGTCCCCCATATTTCCCTATATTTTTCTTTGTAACATGTTCAGGTGGTCATCACTCTCAAAGGTTCACCATATGCCTTCGCCAGCTTGTCTGCCACATGTCCAGTAATGTCAATCCAAGGGCCATAATGGGAGGACTACCATACGCACCAGTCAACACCTCCACATGCAGCATTGAAAAGTCAAAAAGGGCCTCAATCTAATGGGCCAAATTGCTGTGAACAAACCTCCAATTTGGGTCAACACCCCCATCTGTTTGCATTTTCTTCTCTTCTTTTTTTTTCTTTTCTTTCATTTATTTTAATTATATTAACTGTTTATTTAATTCCACAAATTAATTTTAATAATATAAAAATACCAAAAAAATCAGAAACTAAAAAAAATAATAAAATATGTTCATTTATTTTTTTAATCAATATTTTGTAAATAAAATTCTAATAACTAATTAGTTTAATTTTAGGTTTAATTTTAATATTTTTTTAATAAACTAAAAAATGTAGAAATTAGGGTTTTTATACTTTTATTCTTTTTCCTTTTTTCACCATATTTAATTATTAATTATTTTTGTAAATAAATATGCCATTTAATTAATTAGGGTTAAATTAGGTTACAACTTAAACATTTTTTTTAAATTAAAAACAATTAGAATTAGGGTTTCCTATAATAATTAATTTTCTCATTAATTCCATAAATACAAAAACTCCAAAAAAATAAGTTCTTTCCTTTATTTAATTTAATTAATTTTGTAACTTCAATTCAATTTCTTTAAAAGGGTCCAACGCCCTCGCATTCTCGATTTTTATTTCTTTTCGCACCTTTACTTTTATTTCCCTTTTTTAAATTTCATGTAATTGCCCCAAAGCTTTGTAATAGATAATTAGGATATTTACTTTCCGCATTTTATTTATTTCAAATCGGGTCTTGGTTTAATTTGGCGATGTAGACCCGCGCCTTTGTAATAGCGTAGGACTTTTATCTTCCCGCACTTTTTAACTGCTAATAATTTGCATGAAAGAATGAATGGCCAAAAATAAAATCAAAGCGTAGAACACTCAATGCATGACAAGACAAATATAACTGAAAATGACACACAAATCACACACCACTCCTAGGGTACGCCTCACTGTTGCCTTGCCCCTCGAAACGTGGTCGTCGAGTATAGGACGTTTTAGTAAGTCCTTATGTCCATGACATGATCCAGTTGCCTCGAAACGGTTGCCTCGGAATTAAAAAGGATCAATGGCATAAGGGTAGCTTCTAAGGTGTCCTACTGTTGCTCTGGTGACCACACTGACCCTAAACTCGAATTGACCCGAACACCTCCAACGGTGGTGCTACCTATATCTCAATGATGGGATGGCACTACCTTAAGGACATTTACACAGCCTAATTCCTTAGGGTAGGTAGATGACTCGTAGATACTTGCTCTATTCAAAAACAAATCAAAACTCTTTTCACACCGACACTTTCAAAAAGCTTTCAAAACAATTTTTCAAACACACTTGAGGACTGATACAAGAGTCATTCTGAAATCTTTAAACGAAACTTTTTCAAACCCACTCACACTTTAAAAAGCAAACATCTTGAAAACACAATGAGCAAGTATCTAAGAGCCCATGGATAACCATGGATAGAAAGGGTGCTAACACCTTCCCTTTCTATAAATCTACCTCCCGAACCGAGAGATAATATCATAAGGAATTTTGCTGTGCTTTTGTCCTGTCCATGTTGGAGAAAATAAAAGACGGTGGCGACTCTTGATTACCGCGACATTTCGCGAAACCAGCTAAAAACAGTCAGTTCCAGATCCATCGATCATAGAACTGGCGACTCTGCTGGGGAGACTTTTAAAGTGAGGTGTACCTTAGGACTAAGATCACTGTGTTTTCAATTGCTTTGACTTGTTTGCTTTAAATTGTGGGACTGTCTTGGGAGTTCTATAGATCCTAACCCAGATCTGGGGATACCCTGTTAGGTAGCATAAGCTGTGAGGGACCTGTCCGGCGTAGACCGACACGGGTGAAGCAGTGGCTACATTGGTGTGGCGCCTTGGTCTGTACCGATATCCCTTGTGTTGCAACGAGGAGAATATGGGTCTTCTGAGGAATCATTAAGCACCAACCGACCTTAGAACCTTAAATGACCCAACTTGGCCAATAGAACAGTAGCAGTATGCTACGCCCATTGAGGCTAAACTCTCGTGATGGTTCTGGCCGCAAGAAAAGATT
Source organism: Vicia faba (assembly GCA_948472305.1). Lineage (NCBI taxonomy): Eukaryota > Viridiplantae > Streptophyta > Magnoliopsida > Fabales > Fabaceae > Vicia > Vicia faba. The sequence continues at coordinate 1,442,972,694 of OX451741.1, read as the reverse complement.
GCGATGCTGGAGTTATGACCGATTGAGGGTAGTCAGTGATATTGGGATCCTCTAGAACCCGGTTACTTCTGATAGGACAGGTCTTAACCAACAAACTGAAAGAGGGTAATACCTAGACCCCATGCTGGCCTAAACTCTAAGGGCTTCTCTTGTGTGACTTGTGTGCCTTCCAACTTGACTATTTGCATGCTTGTTATCTAACACATGAGTTTCTTGTAGGGTGTGTTTACAGTCCTTAATCTGGACTCATAACAGGGTTACTTACATCACTACATGCATAGCATAACATCATACCATTGCATGCATCCTACATAAGGACTAACCCATTTCAAGGATCTCAAGGGCTTGTGATGCAGGTCATGATGAACCAACATGTCTGGCAAGGGGCAAAGGGGATTTATTTTCCTCTAGCCAAGGTTGTCAGGGGCTATGACCCACTGGTTATGGTGAGCCTTTGACCCTTGAAGAAGGACTCTCTACAACACGAAGTTACTTCAATCAAGATACCAGATTCTAATTTTAACAAATTTTCTTGTTTACCCCGCGAGATCCTTGAAAACACCGCATGCATACATACACATCATTGCATAACAGGTACCCTTTTTTCTACAGGTTGCTTACCTTCTTTGTTGTTTATTTCAGCAGTCTCATCATGAATCCGAAAACATCTACTGAGAAATCCATCAAGGCTCTCCAGGCTCAGAACGCCCAGTTCCAAGAGCTGATCATGAGTTTGGCCCAGGGGCAACAAGATCTGAAGACCCTGCTTTCGAAAAAGAAGAAGAAGAGGACGGTGTTGTTCAACCCTAGACACAAATCTGGGAATGGATCACGAAATGAAGTTGAGCAGACTACCCCATCTGTTGGGAAAGACAGTCCCCAAGAAAGGGAGGTTCCTAGTCCAGTGGTCTCCGACAACGAGACCGATTACAAAGATGAGCAGTACCCTCCAGCTGAGGACAGGTATAAACAGTTGGAAGACCGGCTAAGTGCCATGGAGATACAAAAAGTGCCCGGCCTGGACTTCGAGGATCTAGGTCTGTCTTCTGGGGTAGTAATCCCATACAAATTCAAGGTTCCTTCTTTTGCTAAGTATGATGGGGCATCCTGTCCCAGGCTGCATCTCAGGTCTTATATGCGGAAGATTCAACCATACACTGTGGACAAGAACTTGTGGATCCACTTCTTCCAGGAGAGTCTTTCAGGGACTCATCTCGAATGGTTCTATCAGCTGGATGGAACCAAGGTTCGTAACTGGGAGGAGTTGGCTACTGCTTTTTACAAGCAGTATCAGTATAATGCCGACCTCGCTCCTACACGTACCCAACTCTAGGGTATGTCGTTAGGATCGGGAGAAGGTTTCAAAGAATATGCGCAGAGATGGAGAGACCTTGCTGGGAGGGTACAACCACCTTTGACTGACCGGGAACTCATTGATATGTTCTTGGGGACCCTATCCGGGCCGTTCTTCAATCATCTCATTGGTAATTCATCTGCAGGGTTTACCGACCTCATTCTGACTGGGGAAAGAATTGAAGCTGGTATCAGGAGTGGGAAGATTCAAGAGGCCACACCTTCGGATATTCACCAAAAGCCTTACATGGGCAAGAAAGAGTCTAATGCTGCATACGGTCAAAAGAGTCGTCGTGACCAACAGGCAGGGGCAGTCATGATCTCTGGTTCTGCACCACGCCAACAACCACAAAAGGGAAATCAGCGAAGGCCGGACGAGCCTAAAAGACAATTCACCAACATCAACATGCCATGGTCACAAGCATTGCAGCACATGTTGAAAATGAACCTGATTGCGGTGATCAACCCTCCTGCAAATTGCAAGACCTCCTCTCCAAACTATAACCCAAAAGCAAGGTGTGCTTATCATTCGGATAGCCCGGGGCACGATACTGAGGACTGTTGGGCGCTGAAGTACAAGATCCAGAATATGATTGACGCTAAAGAGATCGAATTCGAGCCTGCTGAGACTCCCAATATGACCACTGCTCCCTTGCCAAAACATGGCTAGGATTGAGAGATTTTTGTTCATTTGAATTCAAGTTGTATTTTTCTTTTCTTGTTCAAACAAACAATTGTCATGTTAAACTCTTTTATTTCATGAATGCATTACACATGTCCGTCTTGAATTAATTATGTTTACTATACTGCAAACGGTTTTCATATTTTTGTGATGATCAACTCTTGATTGAAATTTCTAAGCCTCTTGAGGGAGGATGACGAAAATGATACCACGATATACAGTATGCTTTCGAACAGACCCCGCTGATGAGGTACAGGCATTGTTTCAATTCCTAAACACTGGAGTTATAAGGCAGATAATCCCTTGTTAACCCCTTTGAGCCAAAGAAGTAGGAGTTTTCTTTTCGAAATAAAAACCCTTAATCATAACCTGGGGCAGGGTAGTCTTCTCAGTTGATCCAGAGTGCACAATGAATGGCACCAAAGAGGTCCTTACAAAAAAGGAAGACAGTGATGATTCCGAATAATCATAAGGATAGGCAGTCATTATATCTCAAAAATAAAAACCCAATAAGTCAAAACTTATGAAGGAGACTTACAAAACTAGGGCATCCCGCTGATTGTAATCACAAAAGAAACAGTTCAGGCAAAATTTAGGGACAGCGAAATCAAAAAGAAAGAGGTCATACAAACCCTCAATAAAAACAAAAAAATGACTGCCTATTCAGAATAAATCATCAATATCTGAACCATCATTGGAACATCAGGACAAAGACTCAAACAAGGTCTAACGCACGATCAACTGAGCTTAGGTTTGAAGAACATCACGAAGAGTGGGCGGGTACAAATAATTTGAGCCTTTATCTTTTGTTTCTTAAACCATGAACCAGGCCACGCTACAACCCTTAAAAGTCCTAACTGAAGCATGGGTTAGTTCGAAAGCATACTGTTACGAAAAGTATCCTGACTCCTTAAGGCTTACTGTAAAATACTAAGTTGACATCATATCTTTACAAAACTCACTTGCTTTTACAAAAAATGCATTTTTCAAAATTTCAAGACAGACATAAGCTTTGCATTTTTAAGATAACATTGTTTGCATATGACTATTTGTTTGAGCAGCATAGAAGTTTGCACGACGAACATCTAGTGAACAAAAGTCTTCTCAACAAAGAGGTCACCTCAAGTGGAAGAAACACTTCCAATCAAGGGGCATGGCATGATCAGTGTCTATCATCTGGGGCAGTCCAGTCAAGATTCGAGGAATCTCTCAAGGCCAACCAGCTTGGGGCAAATCTCCGCCCGAGTCACTTGGGGCATTCCAGCAACGAATCTTGCCTAATCAGACATCTTCTGGTAGCATGGAAACACAATAACAAGGGCACCTCCCTACATCCTGAGAGCATGGACATAGTCGAAAAAGATACTACGCGTAATCAAAGACCCGCTAGGTTGACGCACCTAGGCAAAAATAAGGGCTTCCTGGCGAACCAAAAGGGTTCGGGCAAAATGAGGGATGAAATGAAAAAAATATGTACACCCGGCAAGTCGAAAACCTGAAGAGGCGGCTTGGGCAAAAATGGGTATCCCGGTGGGCTGAAAACCCGAAAGGGCGGTCCAGGCAAAAGTTAGGGATCAAAGTGTACGACTATATCCCGACATCTCGTCACTTTCCTACCAGAAGAAGAGTTGTCAATCGGCAGTCATCAAGCACCTCCACAGGTATCTTCTTCCCTCACCTCAGAAACAGGGGCAATAATGAGTCGTCCAGACGATCCAGTCTCCCTGTCAACCAAAGTACTAAGGAAAGATCAATATAAAGATGATTACCATCTACCTTTACAAATTCCAGATCAACATTGGTAACAAACCAATAAAAATCAGTGGACGACTGATCGTGGGTTAATGCCCAGAACCAAACAGGACAATCATCCACTTGATCATCATCAGGCAACCCTACACCGGTTCCTTCTCAACTTTCAGACAAAGTCTTACACGGACTCATCCTCAGGCAACCCTACACCGGTTCCTTTTCTTTCAGATGAAGCTTTACACGAGCTCATCATCAGGTAACCCTACACCGGTTCCCCCTAAAGTCTTACACGGATTTATCTCAAGTTTTACACGAACTTACCTTGCAGTAACCTTACCACGGTTCCTCCAGAAGTCTCACACGAACTCATCTCAAGATAACCTTACCCCGGTTCCTCCAGAAGTCTCACACAGACTCATCTCAAGATAACCTTACCCCGGTTCATCAAGAAGTCTCACACGGACTTATCCCGAAGTAACCTTACCCCGGTTCCTCCAGAAGTCTCACACGGACTCATCTCAAGATAACCTTACCCCGGTTCCTCCAAAAGTCTTACACGGACTTATCCCGAAGTAACCCTACACAGGTTATCTCTTTCCGGACGTAGTTTTACACGGACTCGTCATCAGTAAACCTTACACAGGTTTCCTTCTCAAAACTCCAGATGTAGTTTTACACGGACTCGTCACCCAGAAACCCTACAAAGGTTCTCTATTTTTAAGGACGCAGTTTTACACGGACTCGTCACCCAGAAACCCTACACAGGTTCTCTATTTTCAAGGATGCAGTTTTATACGGACTCATTGTCAGTAAACCCTACACAGGTTTCCTTCAACTCCAAATGCAGATCTACACGAGCCCAACCTCAAAGTAACCCTACACAGGTGTCCTTCTTTCCAAGATGCAGTTTTACACGAGCTCATCATCAAGCAACCCTACATAGGTTCCCTCTTTCATCTTACAAAAGTTACAGTTCAAAAATTTCCCCAGGGGAGTCCAGTCTGAAGTCCCCCAGGAAAGTTTGAATCCATCTCCCCAGCAGGAAGCTTATCCTCAGTAGATTCTAGAAGCCTCCCCCCTTGCAGAGCACGAACGCGTCCCCCGGCTTCATTCAAAGGTTATTTCCCTACCAGGATATAACTGGGTTATCCTCAGCCAAAAGCCACGGAAAGATCGTCCTCGGCGAAGTCTTCTTATCCCCAGCGAAGTCTATTAACACTTCCAACAACAACGATATCTCCAGCGGAGTTACCATCAACATCTCAACAGCATACCTCTCTCCCCACAGAGTAATGTTCCCCAGCAAGGTAGCTAGAGTAATTTTCTCCCCGCAGAGTAATCTATTCGTCAGGTGTATCCCCCAACGGAGTTACCTTCTCCTACCGGTATTCTTGCAACTATCATCCCCAGTGAAGCAAAGATCTATTCTCCAAACATCAGCCTGGGACGTGACTTCCCGGCACCCGTCAAGGATTTACTTTCCTAGACAAAAACATACATTCATAAACATCGCATTCCCATACATTATAGCATGCATATACGCATCAGGAACATACAATCTCATTTATGTTGAGAACATCATTGCTTGATCCATATCATGCATTGCATATGACTGACCTTTACCTTTCAGGAAAGGTCCAGTTAAATTCTCAGCTATTCCAAGACTTTCGTCTGGTTCAGTTAAATCGATTCTAAGATTTTCCTGATTCTTATCCAGTCAAATATATTCCAAGACCTTGTCCAGTTCAGTTAAATCGATTCCTAAAGATTTTTCTGATTCTTATCCAGTCAAAGGCCTTCTCTGGTTCAGTCAGATCGACCCTAAGATCTCCCTGATTCTTATTCCAGTTGAAGATTCCAAGACCTTGCCTGGTTCAGTTAAATCGACCCAAAGATTGTTCTGATTCTTATCCAGTCAAAGGCCTTCTCTAGTCCAGTTAAATCGATTCCTAAATATTTTTCTAAAGAAGACTCAGTAGAAGACATACAAGATTCTCTCATCGTTACTGTTGAGATAGTAATCGCCCTTGATTCTCTCATCGTTGCTGTTGAGGTAGTAATCGCCCCAGGTTCTCTAATCGTTACTGTTGAGGTAGTAATCGCCCAAGGTTCTCTCATCGTCCCGATGAGGTAGTAACCATCCCTGATTCATTCATCACCGTGTGAAGCTCCAGACCCGATTCCTGTAACCAACCAGGGTGCGTCTGTATAAAGAGTTTGAAGACCAACGCCTACAACAGGTCAGGTAATCATCTTTCTTTTTCAGGTACGCAAATTCTCGCTAAGGAATCTCTTACGCGATCGACACCCAGATGGCATCTATAAGCCCATATTCCTATCCATCAATCTCCAAATGGCATCTGTAAGCCCATTCCCATCATCACACTGCTAACATGTGAGCGCAAATTTCTGGGCACTCTAGTGTTCAATCATCTTCCACCTTCGGATTACGAAAGGCACGTCAGCCAGTCTACATCCTCAGGTCTAAGAAGATTGAACAGGGGCAACTGTTGTACCCCAAAATTTACCCTCCCATATTCTTCAAGATTTGCCAAGATCAAGGTTCAAAATCTCTCAAGGGTTGCACAGTTCAATGGCCTCCTAACAGTCAAGAATTAGGGTTTTGGTTCTGGAAAAGAAATTGAAGTTCCCAAGGGTCCAAACAAGTCCCACATGCCCATAAACATTGTCAAGCATCCTTATGCCAAGTTTCAAGACTTACAGCACAAAATTGCACAGTCAAAAACCCTAATTGCCCTACAGTCAACTGCAGGGGCAAAATGGTCATTTGACAGTCAAAAGTCCAAATTTTTGGTCAACATCTTATTTTGAAGCCACAAACATCATTTGATCAATTCTTGATCATGATTCTCAAGGCATGGCTCAAAAAGTCTCAAGATGCAAAAGTTTATATTTTTGGACAGTTGGAAAAGTCAACTGCAAATTGACCAAGGCATAACTTCCACATGGTTTATCAGAAAAATTCCATCCAAATCTCATTTTGAAGAGTATGACATTTCCTACAACTCCTATTCACACTTCAAGTCCAAAAAATGCTCTCACAAAAAGTTATCAATCTCAACATTATAGGTCATTTTCAAAAGTCAACAAAAAGGCACTTTAAGTCAAAGACCATAACTTGAGATTGGTAAATCAAAATGACATGGGACCAAAGGCATTGGTTATAGGACTTCAATACCTTTCCAAAATGTCCAATAACATGATCAAAGCTTAAAAATTGAGCAAGATATGCCTTATGGAAGTTGGGAAATTTTTGGGATTTTTGAAAAGTCAACTTTGCTTCAAATGCCTCAAAATTGCTAATGGGCCACAATTTCTCCCAAGAATCATCATCCAAAAGCTATGCACGACCCATTGGCCCAAAGGGGAGTTATTTTCTTATTTTTAATTTATTAATTGAATTTTTAAATCTATTAATTCATTTAATTCAAATTAAATATGAAAAAAATACTCAATGCCACCTTTCAAATCTTTTTATGCAGCATTTCTACTCATCATAACTTCAAGATTTCGTGCATCACTAAAAAGGCAAGAATTGGCAATGATTGACATCAAAAAGGAAGGAAAAAAGATTGGAAAAGATTCATGAAAAATCAAATATTGAAACATTGATTGCAAAGATTTTTGGACTTGTTTTGTAAACCTAAATCATTCCTCATATAAGCCAGAACACAACCCTAATGCAGAGGACCTAGAAGCTGCGCTCAGAATCAAAAACAAACTTTGCATTTTTCACCAAAACTTTCAAAACTGAAAACTGTATTGCAGGGTGTTTCAAGGCAAAAGAACGATCCCACAAGCTTTCCAAGGTTACCAAGGATCTATTCCAATCAAAACCACAGCCTCTAACCTCAAGAATCGGTAGAATGAAGCCGCCCTGTTCTTGATATTTTTCATATTCGTGTTTTGATTTATACGCCATATCAATACATTTTCATCATTGTTTTATACTAATATGTTGATTCTGAAGCTAATGGCGTAATTTAATTGAAGAATACTCACATATATGGAAAGTTACCATGAACGATGCTTAGGGTTTCAAGGCCCTAAATTTGGGGTTTCTTTCATCTGGTAAAATTAGACCATGAGACTAGGACCATTGAATTCGTAACATTCCAACGAATCTAAAACACCCATCGCGCTCAATTTATCATTGACCAATTTCTATTCGCTATTTTTGTTGTTTCAGATTGTGGGGGTTTAAAACCCCCGCTATCTAGCTTGTATTTTCAGGAAAAACAAAGAGGCCATGAGGAAGACGCTAAGGTGTAAGCACGTTACTGGTTAATTCAAATCATGGCGCGCGTTTTGTTAAAGTCCCACTAACCCTTATTTTCTCTCTCTTATTATTCTTTATCCATTATATGATCAAACAAACGCGCTTGGCTGGTTGGTTGATGCGTTGTCCTTCAAGCATTGGGACCTGGGTTCGATTCCCAGGTCCCCCATATTTCCCTATATTTTTCTTTGTAACATGTTCAGGTGGTCATCACTCTCAAAGGTTCACCATATGCCTTCGCCAGCTTGTCTGCCACATGTCCAGTAATGTCAATCCAAGGGCCATAATGGGAGGACTACCATACGCACCAGTCAACACCTCCACATGCAGCATTGAAAAGTCAAAAAGGGCCTCAATCTAATGGGCCAAATTGCTGTGAACAAACCTCCAATTTGGGTCAACACCCCCATCTGTTTGCATTTTCTTCTCTTCTTTTTTTTCTTTTCTTTCATTTATTTTAATTATATTAACTGTTTATTTAATTCCACAAATTAATTTTAATAATATAAAAATACCAAAAAAATCAGAAACTAAAAAAAATAATAAAATATGTTCATTTATTTTTTTAATTAATATTTTGTAAATAAAATTCTAATAACTAATTAGTTTAATTTTAGGTTTAATTTTAATATTTTTTTATTAAACTAAAAAATGTAGAAATTAGGGTTTTTATACTTTTATTCTTTTTCCTTTTTTCACCATATTTAATTATTAATTATTTTTGTAAATAAATATGCCATTTAATTAATTAGGGTTAAATTAGGTTACAACTTAAACATTTTTTTTAAATTAAAAACAATTAGAATTAGGGTTTCCTATAATAATTAATTTTCTCATTAATTCCATAAATACAAACACTCCAAAAAATTAAGTTCTTTCCTTTATTTAATTTAATTAATTTTGTAACTTCAATTCAATTTCTTTAAAAGGGTCCAACGCCCTCGCATTCTCGATTTTTATTTCTTTTCGCACCTTTACTTTTATTTCCCTTTTTTAAATTTCATGTAATTGCCCCAAAGCTTTGTAATAGATAATTAGGATATTTACTTTCCGCATTTTATTTATTTCAAATCGGGTCTTGGTTTAATTTGGCGATGTAGACCCGCGCCTTTGTAATAGCGTAGGACTTTTATCTTCCCGCACTTTTTAACTGCTAATAATTTGCATGAAAGAATGAATGGCCAAAAATAAAATCAAAGCGTAGAACACTCAATGCATGACAAGACAAATATAACTGAAAATGACACACAAATCACACACCACTCCTAGGGTACGCCTCACTGTTGCCTTGCCCCTCGAAACGTGGTCGTCGAGTATAGGACGTTTTAGTAAGTCCTCATGTCCATGACATGATCCAGTTGCCTCGAAACGGTTGCCTCGGAATTAAAAAGGATCAATGGCATAAGGGTAGCTTCTAAGGTGTCCTACTGTTGCTCTGGTGACCACACTGACCCTAAACTCGAATTGACCCGAACACCTCCAACGGTGGTGCTACCTATCTCTCAATGATGGGATGGCACTACCTTAAGGACATTTACACAGCCTAATTCCTTAGGGTAGGTAGATGACTCGTAGATACTTGCTCTATTCAAAAACAAATCAAAACTCTTTTCACACCGACACTTTCAAAAAGCTTTCAAAACAATTTTTCAAACACACTTGAGGACTGATACAAGAGTCATTCTGAAATCTTTAAACGAAACTTTTTCAAACCCACTCACACTTTGAAAAGCAAACATCTTGAAAACACAATGAGCAAGTATCTAAGAGCCCATGGATAACCATGGATAGAAAGGGTGCTAACACCTTCCCTTTCTATAAATCTACCTCCCGAACCGAGAGATAATCTCATAAGGAATTTTGCTGTGCTTTTGTCCTGTCCATGTTGGAGAAAATAAAAGACGGTGACGACTCTTGCTTACCGCGACATTTCGTGAAACCAGCTAAAAACAGTCAGTTCCAGATCCACCGATCACAGGTGGCTCTTAGAGATAATCTTTGATCCTTTCGAAAGCGGCCTGACATTCATCATTCCATCTTACCACTTGATCTTTCTTCAGTAACTTGAAGATTGGCTCACAAGTAGCAGTCAGGTGTGAGATGAATCGAGCAATGTAGTTCAGACGTCCCAGAAAGCCTCTGACTTCTTTTTCTGTTCGGGGAGCTGGCATTTCCTGTATAGCCTTCACCTTTGCAAGATCCACTTGAATACCTTTATCACTTACGACGAAACCCAGCAGCTTATCAGATCTCACCCCGAAGGTGCACTTGTTCGGGTTTAACCTTAGCTTGTACAACTTCAACCTGTCAAATAGCTTCTGAAGATGGTCCAGATGTTCTTCCTCAGTCTGGGATCTTGCAATCATGTCGTCGACGTATACCTCAATCTCATGATGGATCATGTCATGGAACAAAGCGACCATGGCGCACTGATACGTTGCCCCAGCATTCTTCAATCTGAAAGGCATGACCTTATAGCAAAAGGTACCCCATTGAGTGACAAAAGTTGTCTTCTCCATGTCCTCGGGAGCCATTTTAATCTGATTATAACCGGAGAAACCATCCATAAAGGAGAAGACCTTATGATGAGCGGTGTTGTCAACCAGAACGTCGATATGAGGCAGAAGGAAATCATCCTTGAGACTTGCCCTGTTCAGATCCCTATAGTCAACACACATCTGAACTTTACCGTCCTTCTTCGGTACTAGAACCACGTTGGTAACCCACTGTGGGTAAGAAGTAATTGCTAGAAAACCGGCGTCAAACTTTTTCATAACTTCAGCCTTGATTTTCTCATACATATCTGGGCGCATTCGGCGGACCTTCTGTTTCACTGGAGGACAGTCTTCCTTGGTAGGCAATCGGTGAACCACAATATCGGTATCCAACCCAGGTATATCTTCATAAGACCAGGCAAAGATCTCAACATAGTCACGCAACATTTGAATCAATCGCTGCTTAACACTAGACTCCAGATTTGCACCGATCTTGACCTCTTTCTTGTCTATCTCTGTATCCAGATTTACCGTTTCCACAGGCTCCTCATGCGGCTGTATGGCCCTCTCTTCCTGAAGTAGAAGTCTAGCAAGTTCACCAGGCACTTCGCAATCATCTTCACCTTCGTCTTTGGCTAAGTTGATCGGACTTTCGAAGTCATAATCGGCAGTAGAAGAGTCGTTGTCAGTGGGATCCAGAGTGGATGTTGACCTGTATATGTGAGTGTGTGTAAAATAGCTGTTTTGCAATATGTAATAAAAGAAAAACAAGAAGCGCAAAATTTGAAATGCAAGAAACGTCCAATGCTTTTATTAATGATATATGTAGATGACAAACATAAATCCCTCACAAATGAAGCCAAAGTGCCCCGGGTAAGACATCGGGCCGTAAAGTTTAAAACATTATCTGTTACAAATACAAAACAAAAGTCTTATTACTGGGTAATAACATAAACGGTCATGGAATCCTTCGCTGTCCAATTGCTCAATCCACCATCAGCAGTCGGGTAGATCTAGTTGTCAATATCAAACTCTTCATCATCGTCTTCAATAGCATTCACTCTTGCGTCATGTTTGGGCATAGGTGCCGTTATGACATTAGGCTTATCCGGTGCTTCAAACTGAATTTCCTTAGCATCAATCAGATCCTGTACTTTGTTCTTCAAGACCCAACAGTTATCCGTATCATGCCCCGGGCTATCAGAGTGAAAAGCACAGCGGGAATTCGGATCGTACATCGGTGATGTTGTATTGGGACTCTTCGGGGCCTCCTTTAGAATCACCAAGTTGGTTTTCAATAACTGTGGCAGAATTTGGGATAAAGTCATGTTGAGCTGAGTGAATTGTCTTCACGGTCTCTCAGCCCTTGGCTGATTGTTGCATTGAGGTGCAACAACAAGTCTTGAAATAACCACCGCATTAACAGCTTGGCGGCGTTCAGGTCTATTCTGGCTTTATGAACTGTAAACAGCACTCGACTCTTTCTTAAAAGGCTTCTTCTCGGTGCTTGATGAAGCACCCTTCTGTATTTTACCAGATTTGATACCGGCCTCAATCCTTTCCCCAGTCATAATCAGCTCTGTAAACTCGGACGAAGAACTTCCAATCAGATGGTTGAAATATGGACCAGACAATGTCCCCAGAAACATATCCACTAGCTCTCTATCAGCCAAGGGTAGTTGCACTCTTCCAGCGAGGTCCCTCCACTTCTGAGCATAATCTTTGAAACCTTCACCCACACCCATAGACATAATCTGGAGTTGGGTACGCGTCGGAGCGAGGTCGGCGTTGTATTGGTACTGCTTGTAGAAATCAACAGCCAAGTCCTCCCAATTACGGATACTAGCTCCTTCCAGCTGGTAAAACCATTCAAGCTGAGTCCCTGAGAGACTATCTTGAAAGAAGTGGATCCAGAGGTTCTTGTCAGCAGTGTATGGCTGAATCTTCCTAACATATGAATGGAGGTGCAGTTTTAGGCAAGAAACCCCGTCGTATTTAGCGAAGGTTGGTGCTTTAAACTTGTGGGGAATCACCACCCCAGATGACAAACCCAAGTTACCAAAGTCCAGACCAGGCACTTTCTAAACTTCCATCGCGCTCAACTGATCTTCCAGTTGCATATACCTATCCTCAGCCGGAGGATACTGGTCTTCTTCAAAGTCGGTCTCGTTGTCTGAAACCACATGGCTAGGAGCCCTCCTTTCTTCTTGATTATCTCCCCCTCCAGATGAGTGGTTCAAATCAACCTCTTCTCGCAAATAGTTTCCGAATCTGCGACCCATATTAAATAGGACCGTCTTCTTATTCTTCTTCTTCTTCTCTTTCAAGATAAGGGCCTTCAGATCTTCTGACCCTTAGCTAAACTCATGAACAATTCCTGGAACTGGGCGTTTTGAGCTTGCAGAGCCTTGATTGCTTGTTCAGTTGATGGTTCAAAAGACATGATGCTGAAATAAACAGCGAAGAAGATGAGAAAACCTGTAAAGGTACCTGTTATGAGGTGCATGGGAATGATATGCGTATGATGTGATTTCAAAGACGTCGAGAGATTCAAATTCATAAACAAAAACGAAACACACTTTTATTAGATAAACTTCAAAATCAATTGTTCAACAAATGCCTTTAAGGCGTTACAAGAAAGAAAAACTGAAAAGTAAATCAAAAACTAGAAATAATCAAAAGGGACAATCAGTGCTCCCATGGTTGTTTCTTGTCGGTGCGGACATAGTCATTGAGGATCCGCTCGTTCTCCAGCTGCCTTGTCAACTTCTGAATCTTCTGCTCTTGCTCGTGATACTTTTCTCTATAAGTATCCCGTTCTTCCCTCAGCTGCATACAGGACCTCTTCAATGCCCCAATGTCAGTAGGCATGTAAGGGTGTAGGATGGTAGGAGGAACCCCCTTTTAATCAGCAACTTCAACAATTATACCCAAGACGGCTTCGTAGGGCATTCCCAGCTTTTGGGCACGTATGCGGACCCATCGGAGATATGGTTCCATTGGTAGAGAAGTCTTCGCACCCAGCTCGTGTGGATCGGACCTGTGTACCCTATCCCAAGCTCTTATGAATCTGCGGCATTGCTCGTCACTATCCCCCTGGAAATCAAAGACAATACTCGGCATTAGCAACCAATGAGGTCCTTCCCTCCTAGCACGCCCAAACTGACGTAAGGCCAAGCACAGATTATAAGTGATTCCTCCATTGGTTCCTATCAGTGGAACATTGGGGTATTCCCCACAGCAATCAATAATAGCCACGTCTTCCATACCCTTAATAGTCCAAATGATGTCATTATGATAGAGAGACATAATCCTATAGGCCCAGCCCATGCCTTCCTTGTTCTTCAAAACTGACTTGGGGAGGTGAGAAATAAACCACCTCGCCAGCAATGGTGCACAGCTCATAAGGGTCCCCCGTTTCCGAGCAGTACGAGCATAAAGAGAGTGCAAAATGTCACCCAAGAGAGTAGGCACAGGATTACCGGAAATGAATATTTTTACCGCATTCACGTCAACAAAGGAATCAGAGTTAGGAAACAACACCAAACCATATATGAGAAGAGCCAGAATGTCTTCAAATGCCTGGAAGTCTAGACTGTCCCAGAACTGATTAGCCTTACCAACCAAGAATTTAGTCAAGAATCCCTTTGCTCCACCACGAGTTTCCCAGTTTGACATTACCTCAGCCTTTTTCAGATGAAGGGCTGAGGAAATCTCTTTCGGCCTAAGGATCTTCTCCCAACCTGTAAACGGGGTCTGCTCCATAATGGAGATACCAAGTAGATTGGATAACTCTTCCAAGGTAGGGACCAATTGGTAGTCTAGAAAAGTAAAGCAATGATACAGAGGATCAAAGAACTGGACTAAGACACTCATCATCTGTTCATCCATCTTGGAGGTGACCAAACTAAGAAGGTGCCCATGTCTTCTGATGAAGGTGGTAGTATTTGGCATCTTTGTAACCAATTCTTTAAGAAGAGCGGGAACTTGGACAAAGTTGATCCGGATGGTGTTCCTACGCATGGGTGCCATGACCTACAAAACAGACCAAAGATGAATCTCTCTTGTCTTTGAAATAGGTTAGTCCAATCCAAGATGCATGCAATGTCATGATGTCATGATGTTATGATAGAAAACACACCACAAGTATCCACAAAGAGCAAACATGGTAAAGTCACACAAGTCACACAGAGAACCCTTAGCTTTCAGGCTGGCAAGGAGTTTAGGTATTACCCTCTTTCAGTTTAGTTGGTTCAAACCTGTCCTAAAAATAGTAACCGGGTTCTAGAGGATCTCAATATCACTGACTACCCTCGATCGGTCATAATTCTAGTTTAGCAACCTTTTCTTGCGGCCGGAATCATCGCGAGAGTTTAGTCTCAATGAGTGTAGCATACTGCTACTGTTCTATGGCCAAGTTGGTCAATTTAAAGGTTCTAAGGTTAGTTGGTGCTTAATGACCCCTTAGCACAGACCCATATTCTCCTCGTTGCGCCACAAGGGATATCGGTACATACTAAAATGCCACACCAACGTAGCTACTGCTTCAACCGTATCGGTCTACGCCGTACAGTTCCCTCACAGTTTATTGCTACTTACCTAAAGGGTATCCCCCAGATCCGGGTTAGGATCTATAGTAACTCCGATACAAGCCCACAAATATAAAGCATGCAAGTCAAGCAATTGAAAACAATATGAACTATTCCTAAGGTACACCCCACTTATTAATAATCCCCAGCAGAGTCGCCAGTTCTGTGATACGGTGGGAAGAACTGACTGTTTTTGGAATGCTGGTTTGCGTTTTGCGTTTATGTTTGCAAAATGTCGCGGTAAGCAAGAGTCGCCACCGACTTTTATTTTATCCAACAAGGAAAGGAAAAAAGCACAGAAAAATTCTTTTTCGAGATATTTCTCGGGTTCGAGGGGTAGATTATAGAAAGGAAAGGTGTTAGCACCTTTTCTATCCGTGGTTATCCACGGGCTCTTAGGTGCTTGTGGGTTTGAAAAAGTTTTTGTTTTAACTTCGATTTAACTCTTGCTTTTGTCCTCAAGAGTGTAATGAAGTGTTTTTGAAAACTTTGTTTGAAAAGGAGTGTAAGTGTGAAAAATTTGTTTTGTTTTAGATGAGCAAGTATCTAAGAACTATCTACCTACTCGAAAAAGGAATCGTTCTATGCTAATTTCTTTTAGACAATGCTATCCCACTATTAGTGAGTAGGTAGCACCGTCGTTGGAGTTTGGGGGTCAATTCGAATGAGGGACATACGGTCACTAAAGCAATGTTAGGACGCCTTAGCGGTAACCCTAATGTCTTAGATCATTTGTTTGAGGCAACAATATCCAAGGCAACCATTTCGAGGCAACTATGATCTTTTAGACAAGAGGACGACCTCTAAAACGACCTATACTCAATGACCGTGTACGAAGGCAACCAAGTGGGGTGTACCCTAAGAGTGCACATGTGCGAGTGTGTCGTTTTCAGTTATTTTTATCTTTGCACATGTTAAGGGTGATCTAATTTGATTTTAGGTTAAAACATTCAATCTTGTCATGCCATCCTATTATCAAACATCTAACAGTTATAAATTACGGAAATAAAATACGGAATTTAAATTACAAGGCGTCGGGTATTTACATCGCCAAAGACAAACCCTTTAAAAATAAATAAAGCGATAAAAAAAATAAAGGTCCTATTAACTATTACAAACCGGAGGCAAGTACATTATTGGATAAAAAAAAAGTAAATCGCGTGCGGGAAATTAAATCGAGTACAAAGATTAGGGTTTTGACCCTTCAAAGAAGACATCTTTTTTTGGTTTTTTTTTAAGAAAGAAATTAGTCTAAATTAATTACTAAATTAAATTAAATAAATGAATTAATAAAAATAAATTATTTTTGGGTTTTTGTTATTTTAAGAAAGAAATATAAAATAATTAAGTGTTAGTAATTAAAACCTAATTAAATCTAATTTAATTTTAATTGTTTACAAAAAAGGGTTAAAGTTATTCTAATTAAAAACCTAAATTAATTTAATTAGTGTTTATTAATAAAAATAAAAATTTTGATTGAATATAAATATTTTTTGGTGATTTTATTTTATAAAAGATTGAATTTTTGATTGGTTAATAATTAAATAAAATAATTAAATCAATAAATAAATAAACAAAAAGAAATATGAAAGAGGAGTATGGGCCTGCTTTTATGGTGTAGATAGAAATATCTGAGGCCAAATTGTGTTGGCCCTTTGTTGACTTTTGAGATCAGGTGTTTGTGTGCTGACTTGGCTCTACGTAGACCCCCAGCGCTTGACCATCAGATTTGGCCTTGGGCCATCTGGCAATTGGAGGATTGATGGACCATGGTAGGCTACACGCATGAGTATGCATTGGAATACCTGAAAAGGAAAAATATAGAGAAAGTGGGGGACCTGGGATTCGAACCCAGGTCCTGATGGATATTGAACGTGCACGCTTACCACTAGGCCGCTTTGTTTTATTTGTTAGTATGATGAAAAGAATATATTATGTAATAAAAAAAGTCAATAGTCAGAACAAAAACAAAAATGCGCGTGTGGTTTGAATGGTGCAATGGGTGGACGCCACGTATTGTCTTCAACCTTCGTCCGTGGCTAAAACCCTGTAAAACCTATAGCTACGGACGCAGGCCGTCACTACAAGTCGTGCATATTCCAAAATCTGTTATAGGCCATAAAAATGCCTCCTGATGCCATGGTTAAACTCGCCTTCCTCTCTCGGTCATACCTATAGCCATTACCAAGGCTGATTTTACCTGAAACAGAAACCCCTAAACCAAACCTTGAAACCCTAGCTATGGCGAATCAACATACAGGTTAGATAAATGATATTAAATAATGTCAAAAGACTGCAAATGGCATGGTCAATCAAAATATGCAATTAGTTTTCGTTGTAGATGCAAGAATAATACAAATTGATTTCAAGAATGGAGCGGACTCGTGAACCACTTACAGTGCCTTAGAAAGCTGGAAAATATGTGATTTTGATTGGTTTCGCTTCTGAGAGTTGCCAGGAAGCGATTGTGATGCTTGCCAAGCCCTGAAAATGTCTCCAAGCTTGATTTCGATTTCAAGTTTTTTGTCACTTTTTCCAACTTTGTTTTGCCTCCTTCTGCAGCCTCCAACCCTTATTTCGTCCCTTGTGGCTTGTTTATGTATTGTATAGTGTGTTAGGGTAACAAACTTGGCTCAGATCTTCCCCCATCAATGCTTGCCAATTTGATTTGATTCACTCTTTATAACTTGCCAAATTTGCCAAATCTCAATCTTTTTGCACATGATATTGTATGATTCGAGTTTGATGATGATAATGATGATAATTACAACCTAAAACAGCCAAAAAAATCTTATGTAATCAAAGTTTTGGATTTTATATGATTTAATTTGATTTAAAATGAATAAATTCAAATAAAAATCAAATTAAATAATAAAAATAGGATATGGGTTCATGGATGAAGCTAGGACACGTGGGAAACTATGCAAGCTCAAATCAAGTGGAAAAGAATGGGCTCATTTGACAAAATTTGAAGTTTTGGGGATAGTTGACTTTTGGCAATTTTGCAAACAAGTCCAACTTCAACAATGCATAACTTCTTCAATTTGTAACCTTTGGAGGTATTCTTGGACTTTTTAGAAAGCTTGAGATGTCCTCTAACCAACCCTTTTGGTCTCATCGCATTTTGATATTCCATGCTCAAGTTATAAGCTTTGAAAAAAAAAGGTGTTTTTTTACTTTCAAAAATGACCTATAATGTCCAAATTTATAACTTCTTGTGAGTACATTTTTGGATCTTGGGGTATGAATATGGATTGTAGGAAATTTCATCCTCTTCAAAATTAGCTTTGGATGTGTCATTTCTCATAAAGTATGAGAAAGTTATGCTTGGTCAAAGTTGAGTTGACTTTTCCTACAAAACCCTAATTTAGCAACTTTTGAGTCTTGATGAATTTTTGAATACTCCTTGATGAATCATGATCAACCCTTGATCAAATGATGAAATATCCTTCAAAGTGAGAATGTTGAAAAAAAATCTTGAAGTTTGACTGTTTGTAGGTCACAGTTGACTTATGCCCTAGCACAGTCGATTTTTGGACCCTTGAGCAATTGACTGGGCTAACTTCCTTTGCAAGGCTTGAAATTTGACATGGATGATCTTGAGAACATATTAGGACATTAGGGAGTACTTGAGGCCATTTGGATTCAAGGATCTTTATGCAACACAAAACCCTAATTTGGGGTTGACTGCCTTAGGAGGTGACTTGTCTGACCAAGTCTTGAGCAACCTTGAACAACTTGGAGATTTTTCTTGAAATGTTTTGAGGAATATGGGAGGGCAAATTTTGGGGTACAACAGCGGCGTTATCATAATCTGGAGCCTCTAATTGTAAACCTATCAATCAACCCCCCCCCCCCCCCCCAATCAAAATCAAAAGAAAAAGTTAAGCTTTTACCCTTTTTTGCGCCTTTGTATTTATGGATCTCAAGTTTCTGGGTTTATGCTAATCACCCTCTTCTTTTCTCCTTTGATTCGCAGGTCACAACATAGCTCAGCGGCTGACGGTGGAATGATGACAGCGGCGGTTAGGGTTTTAAATGTTGAAACCCTAACCATCTTCCCCCTTCTTCAACAAGATCGGTATTGGTTCTTCCGTCCTCTCTCAAGAATGTCTTCGAAAATTCCTCTTCTTTTGTATTCTTCGCCTTTGTATTCCTCCGGCATCTCTGTACTTTCTCTCCTCACTCTGTAAACCCCCCCTCTCTGTTCTTCATCCATTAGTATATATAGGTTTTAGAATTTTATGGTTTTACTGGAATTACTGTTAGCAGTTCGTTAGCCTTAGATTTAGGGATTATGATTTTGTAAATCTTAAATTTTGTATTTGATTTAGGGTTCTTCAACTTGTATTATAGCAGGGATTTTGGGCTTTTAATGGATTCTGTAAAAAGATTTTGTAATGTAATATTTGATTGAAATTCTTCTATAAAAAATATTTGATTTTGTTTGAATGTATTGATTCTGTCATAAAGATTGGATTTACAGACATTTGTATTATTGAATGTTCTGGGCAATTTGTGCGCATGATTTGGCACGATTAGAACAATAACAGTTAGTGCAAATGATTGGAACAATGCATGTTTCTTCCTTTTTTGTTTGGCCAGTACTTGTCATCTCCTTCTGGGCCTACGCTGCTTAACTATTTTGGGCCTGCGTTAGCTTCTCTATTTCAGCCCAACAACATCATTTTTATTACAGCAAAATCACTCTTTACAGCAACAAAGTTTTTTTGATTGGGCCTAAATGGTCTTATGAAACAAACCTATTTCTCAGGAAAAGAAAACTCTTTATTAAAAACTTAATAAAATAGTTTAAAAATAATTATAATAAATCTCTTAATAAATTAATTATAAAAATGTTTAATAAAATAACATAATATTTTATTAATCAATTCTCTTAAACTCAATATAATGTTTCATAACAAATCTTAATGGGCCAATAAATTTGTAATCACACCCCCTTTGCTACTCAATCAAAACAAAAATGGGCCCTGAATTCTAATGGACTTGAAGTTTTCACCCCCTTTAACACTAAAATGGGTTTTATTAATTAAAACTTAATTATTAATTACTAGCAAATTAAACATAAGTGGACTTAATAATTTAATTACCTAGTAATTATTATCTCCTTTTTCCTTAAAATAATTTCCTATTTTTGAATTGCATGGGCCATTGGCCAACATGCTTTGCGAATGGGTTTACGGATACACGAGTCTTTCTGATTTAGAAAGCCCCGCTTTCCTGAATTTAGGGTACACCCCCTAGTCGGATAAAGACGGACTATCAGATATTGATACACCATCTTTAATTGAATATTTCTTCAACTTAATCTCGAAAAATAAAATCATCGAGGTAGGACTAATTTGGGGTATGACACATTGTTATGATTCTTCCCCGCTGGAGTTAAATCTGCATCAGAAAATCCCAAGCCATTATCAGCAGTTAGGCTTGCAACACAATTCTCAAATTGATCAGCAGTGGTCTTTTGTGGTACATAGGAATTCTTCAGGAATTTCAACAAAGCTTGGACAGGTGCTTCAGAGAATAATAATAAGGACAACATGGATATTTTTTAGAGTGTTTGCCCCAATTGTTCAACGATTTTGTAGTCACTTTTCAGATGATCTTCACAATTTCTTCAATCTCTTGTCTAGACGGGTCTTCAATTGTCACTTATTTCGAGGGTGCCTCTGTCAGGGCGGGCTCGGTTACTTTCTCTTTACCCCTGGCATTGGCAATTGACCCAGCAGCAGGAATGCGAACATGTGTTGTTATAGTTGTTGGAGGAGAGATCTCCTGAGAGAAGACCCTTCTTGTCCTATGACCTTACTAGTTCCGGCAATATTTGTAATTTCAGGATCTTCATTTTCATCAATCCATGGCTCTTTCTTGACAATATGATAATAAACTTCTGCCCCATAGTTCCAAGGCACAACTTTGTCATAGGAATAGGGGAGTGGCCCCAGTGTAGTTATAATCAGGGGAGCCACTCTCGGCTCAGCATGAATCCTTATAAGGCCTTTAGATTTGATCTGTATAGGAGTATTAGAAATGGTGTTTATGGAAACATCTTCAAGTCTCAGTTCTTAGAAAATACTTTTAGGAAAACTCTTTACGGACGGAGTTTTCTCCAACAGAATTTCATGGCTATCAATCAGGCGTTGGATACCTTTCTTCAGCCACATACAACCATTATTTTGGGAAGCACAATGGCAACAATTTTCAAGGCAGCCTGGAAATAAACCGACTCTTAACAGATTCTTCTTAACGGTCATCAAGG
Source organism: Vicia faba (assembly GCA_948472305.1). Classification (NCBI taxonomy): domain Eukaryota; kingdom Viridiplantae; phylum Streptophyta; class Magnoliopsida; order Fabales; family Fabaceae; genus Vicia; species Vicia faba. Next base: position 1,442,951,243 of record OX451741.1, on the reverse strand, counting down.
GAGTAGTCAAATCACTGATGAAGGAGACATAGGAAACACCGTCAACAACATTAACACCTTTACCATGACTGGGCATGGGTGCGGTAATCACATTAGGGGTTTCTGAAGGGTCAAACTCGATCACTTTGTTGTCAATCAGATCTTGGATTTTTCTTTTTAGGGCCCAACAATCAATGGTGTCGTGTCTAGGGCTATTGGAATGGTATGCACACCTTGCATTTGGGTTATACTTTGGAGATGATGTGTTGGGATTTTGAGGAGGATCTCGCAGTGTTATCAATTATGCTTTCAACATATGTTGTAATTTTTAAGACAATGGCATGTTGGTCCTGGTGAATTGTCTCCTCGGAGCGTCTGACCTATGATGATTGTTTTGTTGTTGTGGTAGTTGAACTGGGGTTGGGTTAGAAATCAATACTGCTCCTTTGTCCATAAACAACATTAGTTTCCTTCTTACCAATAAAGGGTTTCTTTTTAGCATTAGAGGTTGAGGCCATTGGTATTTTTCCACTTTTGATTTCGCTTTCAACTTGTTCTCCAGTCAAAATCAGCTCGGTAAACCCTGACGAAAAACTCCTAATTAGCAAATTAAAGAATGGGCCTGACAGAGTGCCCATGAACATGTCCACCAATTATCGGTCAGTCAAAGGGGGTTACACCCTTCCATCCAGGTCCATCCATTTTTTAGCATACTCCGTAAAGCCTTCGCTTAAGCCCATAGTCATACTTTGTAATTGCACGCGAGTTGGTGCAAGGTCAACATTGTATTGGTATTTCCTGTAGAAGGCAACAGCCAGATCCTTCCATGTGTGGATATTAGTCCCCTCTAGTGATAGAACCATTCCAACTGTGTTCCAGATAAGCTTTCTTAGAAGAAATGAACCCATAACTTCCTATTAGAGGTGTGTGGTTGAATCTTGTAGACATATGACCTTAAATGGAGTTTTGGACAGGAGACACCATCATATTTGGCGAAGACAGGGACCTTGAATTTGTGGGGAATGACCACCCCAGGGACTAAACCTAAGTCTCCAAATTCCAAACCAATTACTGTTTGGATCTCCACAGCCTTAAGTCAGTCTTCTAGCTGTTTGTGTTTATCATCTGTCGGTGGGTACTGCTCAGTGGAGTAGTCTTCATCCTCAGAAATCTGGTTATTTCCACACCTAATCCTGGTGCTTCTAACATCCTCTTCTTGATTGTCTTCTTCTTCAGAAGAAGCCTCTTCTATTTGAGCCAATTGGGCGGGAACTTGGAACCTTCTTCCCATGTTGAGAATTATAAGTGTTTGTTGGCAGTAATTTTGGTAAAACATTGACTTGATAATGTTTTTCTAAATGTCTTGACATTTGAAGCAAACTGGTTTTGAATGATGTCAAATAAGATGTCTTTACATCTGCCTCCTGATCTGAGCGTGACTTTATATTTGTTTCATGTTTTTATGCGCACCATTATTCAGGATTTGTGACTCATAGTTTGCGAAAAATATGGAGGAATATTTTTCTATTTGCATTATCCTTATGGATTATATCTTGGCCTGTTTTCATGGAAATATGCAAGGGATTGGAATATTTGTTTTTCAGCCCAAGCCCACTACTGCGCCTTTATAAGGACTTGCATCCTTATTCATCAAGCTACAACTTTTAAAAGAAGAATATATTATTTCTTTTTTAGAAGTCTAAGTCTTTTTAATTGTAATACACTCTAAGTATTGGTTTAATACTTGAGTTGTAATTTGAGTTGTTAATTGTGGATCATTCATAAGCTTTTAAGTATTGAATGATAGTCCTTAAAACTTAATATTTCTGATGTTCTTCACTGTTAGTGATTGAAGGGATTTGAGGAGGGCCTTATACCTAGGTGTCTTAGGTAGAAGTATAGCACGTGTAGTGATTAAGTGATTAGATCGTAAACTGGTTGTTTACTGAGGGTCTATGAATTGATACTATTTAGTGGACTTACCCCTGGCATGGTATCCCCCATAGTAGGTGTTGTTGTACACCGAACTGGGTTAACAATCCCTTGTGTTTTTACTGCATTTGATATTGTTCCATTTTATACTGTCCTTGGATATTTGTGTGATGACATCTCCTTCGACATCTCATATCTGATACCAGAATTTCAATTGGTATCAGAGCAGGCATCCTGCTCAATATCTGGGTGAGATCTAGGGAAGATACTTTCTGGTACTCTGGACAAGGAAGGAGGATTTCTGAGCAGACCACCCATCCTGAATGGAAGCAATTATGACTATTGGAAACCACATATGGTGGCCTTTCTAAAGTCTGGACAGTAGGGCTTGGAAAGTTGTCTTAAAAGGATGGAAACACCCTATCAAATTTGGAGAAAATGGAGAACCTACTTTTGAGTTAAAACCAGAAGAAGATTGGTCTAAAGAAGAGGATGAAATTGCTCTTGGAAATTCTAAAGCCTTGTGTAATACGGTGGTAGAACTAACTTGGGTGTTTTGTATTTGATCGCCATTGTTGCGGATAGCAAGAGTCGCGACCGACTTTTCTTTTATCCAATAAGGAAAGGTTGAAAAGAATAGGAAAGACCTTTCGAGATTATTTCTTGAGTTCGGGGGGTAGGTTATGGAAAGGGAAGGTATTAGCACCCTTTTCATCCGTAGTTATCTACGGGCTCTTGGTTGCTTGCTAGATCACTTGCTTTTGTTTGAAAATGTGCTTGTGATGTGGGTTTGAAAGTATTTTGAAAAACGTCTTTGTAATGATTCTCGTTTCTATAAGAATGCGTACAAAGTGTTGGTTTTTGAAAATAGTTCAAAGATGTGTTTGTGGAATTTGTTTTTGAAAGTGATTTTGAAAAGTGTCTTTGTAATGATTTTCGTCTCTATAAGAATGCGTACAAAGAGCTTAGTCTTTTGAAAATGTTTCAAATGAAAGTGTTGGTGTGTAAAATGTTTTCGTTGTGAGCAAGAGAGCAACTATGAGCGTCATACCTACTCAAAAGGTCTAATGTTCTTTTCCTCCCCCTTTAGATGTTGCTATCTTAACATTGATTTGGTAAGAAGCCCCATCATTGGATGTGAAGAGACGGACATGGGTCGTTTGCATAGTCATAGAAGGCAACCTATGGTATGTTTTAGCAATGTCGTTTTAAGGACTAAATCGTTTATCGAAGGCAACATTGAGGGTCATCGAGGGACTACGATATTTTATCAAGGGTCTTTGCTAAAACACCCATATTCGTGGGACATGACTATTTTCCGAGGCAAAAAGTGAGATTACCCTAGAGGTGCATGTGTGTAAAGTGTGTTTAATTGCATGCATTTTGTCTTTGAATTTTAGGTTGTCTACTTGTTGGTTTTATCTTGCCATACATCCTAATTACTAACATTTGTACAAAAGCAATAAAAATGCAGAACATAAATCCTACACTATTACAACCATATTGAATAGGAATAAAATGTAAAGACAAAACACAATAAAAGGAGGAAAAATGAGTGCCTCAATTTGGGCAGTAGAACCCTTCGATTATGCTCTTCCTGGCTTCCTTCGATTTGGCCTAGAAGTAGTGAGGACGCGCCTTTCAATTTCATCCCTTTCCTGTTTCTTTCGAATGGGACCCGAGAGTCAGTGTGTGGGTAGCTTTCGATTCTTCCTTTCTTCTTCCTTCGAATGGCCTGGAAGTAAGTGTGTGGAAAAGCCTAAGGCCACACTCTTAGTTCTGCTTGCAACTGTGAAGCAGTCAGGGGTGAAGCCTAAAGCTTCGGTTCATACTTCCTTCCTCCTGTTTTTTTTTGTTTTGGATTTAAATAGCAACATGGCATGAGGCCATGCTAGCATTATCTCATGGCCAGGTTAGTTCTTAAAACATGTTTGATAAACAAATAAAATAATCCATAAGAGTAGTAATGAAAACAAACTGAAAAGGTGGAAACGAAAAGGAAACAAATGTTATGTACATGTTTTGAAACGAAAAGCTTAAGGTCAGAGTGACTTACCTTGCTTGAAGCTGAGATATGTGGATTGGATCCTTAGCTGCTGGACTAGATGCTCCTGGATTCGAAGGAATGAAACAGGTATGGTGTTTCTTTGACTGGATTCGAAGGTCAAGAGGAGTGGGATTGTGTTTGTTATTTCTGGATTCGAAGCAAAAGAACAAGTGTAGTGTTCTTCTACTGGATTCTAAAGAAAAATAAAGTGTGGGGTTGTTCCTGGATTTGAAGGGAGGAAACAAGTGTTATGTTTCTAGTGCTGGATTCGAAAGGGTCAGAAACAAAGGTATGGTCTTTTGAATATGGGTATGACAATGTGTTAAGTGTTTGATAATTTTTACAAAATCAAAGTTTTCCCTCAGCTACCAAAAGCCTCTGGATGTGTTGTCCAGCCCCTTAGAAGTGTTATGGAGCCTCTTATTTATAGGCGGAGTTGGCTGAGGTTTAGGAGGGAAAACAAAACAATTTGAACAAAATGGGTAAAAAAAATTTTAGCTTTTGAGGGACAGTGTTCGTATGCCAAATTGGTGCAAGAATAGGGGCAATGTTTTAGGTCTGTTGTGCAGTAGTTTTGGAGCGTTATGGCCAGTGCATCAGGCCTGAACTTGGCAGCAAGCAACTTTTGATATCTCCACCTTTCGTTTTGACCACCTTCGACCAGATATTTCTTCAAACAATACTATTTGATTTTCATCCAACAAGTGTCTTTTGAATGGGTCATATGTATATTTTTGAAAGGGCCAAATATGTGTCCTTCGATTGGACCATATGCATCATTTTTGTGCACCATTTGCAATTCTTCAAATGGGCCACCATGACATGTCTTTCGAATGGGACACCAAGACATGTCTTTAGAATGGGACACCCAGACATGTCTTTTAAATGGGACACCCATTGTATGCCATAGTGTAGGAATTATGTGTGATCGAAACAGACTGTTTCCAAAGGAAATAATGCCCATTCGAAACTAGCGTGAAAAATGACCAATGCTTTGTTGGCTCCATTGCCTTGTGAATGCTAGACATGGGGAAGCCTTTGCCTTGTGCATACTGTCCTGAAGGGAATCCTGGCTTTTGTGAATCGAAAGAAGCATGCAAAGGGGAAAATGGCTTCAGAATCGAAAGGAAGCTGCAAGAGGCCGATGCCTTGTGCCTACTGGCCTGAAGAAGGTCCTTTCCTTATGAATTGGGAGCAAGCGTAAAGAAGGCACTTGTCTTCTGAACTGAAGGACATGAGCAGGAGGATTTTCCTCTTTGAATCGAAGGAGGCTAACAGGAGGCTTTTTCCTTGTGCCTGCTGGCCTGGTGGGAGCCTCTTGCTTTGAAGCATGCAATGAGGAAGCTATTTCTAAATCGAAGGCTACATGCAGCTAGCCATCACTTTGTGAATCAAAGAAAGCATGGAGGGAATTATTTGTCCAATCAAAATAGTCATGCAGGGATCAAATGTTCAAACGAAGCAGGCATGCAGGAAACCATTGCATTGTGAACCATGTGAGGCCAATGGTGCAATCGAAGGTTGCATGTAGGAAGCTCCTGCTTTGTAAATCAAAGCCAACATGTCAGAGGCCAACGCTCAATCGAAGGATGCAAGCCAAGCTTGCATTGAAAGAGGCCAAAAGTCCAATCAAAGGATGTGAATCGAAGGAAACTTGTTTTTTCTTCAATTTTGTCAAAAAGATTATTTTTATCTGCTTTGCCCTTTTTAACAGATTCCTCTTTAACTTGATGCTGAAAAATCCAATTGTACTTGTGTAAGCTTGAATTTTTGAGAATCCTTGTGAGAAATGCCTTGAGAAAAGAGAGGGCAAATTTTGGGGTACAACACTTTGAATGTTATATTCAATGGAATTGACAAGAACATTTTTAGACTAGTAAACACATATGAAGTAGCTAAGGATGCCTGGGGGATTCTTCAATCTACCCATGAAGGCACATCCGAAGTGAAGATGTCAAGACTTCAGTTGCTCACCACCAGATTTGTAAATCTGATAATGAAGGATGATGAAAGTATTAATGACTTCCATATGAACATTCTTGAGATTGCTAATGCTTCCAGTGCTTTAGGAGAAAAAATTCCAAAAGACAAATTGGTGAGAAAGATATTTAGGTCTCTTCCCAAGAGATTTGATATGAAAGTGACAGCCATAGAAGAAGCACAAGACATTGACAAGATGAAAGTGGATGAACTTGTTGGATCACTTTATACATTTGAATTAAGCATCCATGAAAGATCTGAAAAGAAGAACAAAAGCATAGCTTTTGTTACCAATACTGAAGATGAAGAGGAGGAATGTGAACTAGATACAGATGAAGGAATATCAAATGCCTTAGTTATGCTTGGAAGACAGTTTAATAAAGTGATAAAAAGGATGGATAGGAATATGTTGTACCCCAAAATTTGCATTTTCATGTTTTCCAAGGTCTTCCCCTACATGGTTGGTCACAAACCCTTGCCTAAGGAAAAGGAAAATTTATGAGTAGTGTTTTCAAGTACCCTTCAATTGGCATCTCCAAAATGCCCTTCCATTGGCATTTCAGCAAATCCTTTCGATTGGCCTTGCAACAGGATCCTTCGATTGGCATTCCTAAAGGTTCCTTCGATTGGAGCATCAGAGCTTCCTTCGATTGGAGCATCAGAGCTTCCTTCGATTGGAGCATCAGAGCTTCCTTCGATTGGAGCATCAGAGCTTCCTTCGATTGGAGCATCAGAGCTTCCTTCGATTTGGAGCATTAGAGCTTCCTTCGATTGGAGCATCAGAGCTTCCTTCAATTGGAGAATCAGAGGTTCCTTCGATTGGAGCATCAGAGCTTCTTTCGATTTGGATCATCCGAGCTTCCTTCGATTCGAACATTAGAGTGAAGTGATCTTCAATTGGCATACTAAGGCAGAGGGAAGTTCTGAACACTTTGAATCACAACCCAGAACCATTCAAATGAACTGAATCAGACCCATTCGAAGGAAATGAATCAGAGCCGTTCGAAGGAGCTGAATCAGGGCCATTCTAAGGAGGCCATCAGCTCATTCGAAAGAGAGTATTTGAAGGCTAGTATGTCCACATTTATGCCAAATTCAAAAATGGATAGAATCCCTTAACTTTGGCCAAGGTTACATATTGGTATTCATGGCATTCAAATGGTTGTTACAAACATTACTTCTCTTGTACCCTCACACTCCTATAAATACGAGGCCAAGGACACATTACAAAGGGACGAAAAAGAGTAGAGATATGCTGCCCACAAAAGGTTGTCAAAATTTTCATAAGTAATCCAAGCCAAGGAAACCCTTCAACAAAAGTATCCACGCCCAGAAGTCCCAGATCGAAGGTACCCACATCTAGAAAGTGTCAAATCGAAGGTTCCAACTACTAGTAAGAGAGGGTAAAATGTCAAACTTTGTATTTACATAACACATCCATGTTTGTTGTTTCATTCTATTTGTCATTCTAGACAAAATCAAAGGGCTTGGGTTTGGCACCCAGGTCATATTTTTCGTTTGCTAACACTTGCTGTAGATATAGCCTGAAAAGACACAGCGCACGCAGGATCGAAAGACCTGGGTTTCGATACCCAGGTCCTGTGTTTTATTTCACTAACATATTTTTGCAGATGTAGTGCCTCCACAGGTGATCCTTCAGGCCTTTCCAGCAACACCCTTCATAGAATCGAAAGGTAACCTTCTTCCTCTGAATCGAAGCCCCGCCTTTCTCCCTGCAATCAAAGTGTACCCATATCCTTCCCAAACCCAATCGAAGAGGGAGGGAAAGGGTGCAAATCGAAGCTTGCCCCGTCAATTCTCAAGCCCAATCGAAGGCTATTTACGCCCACTCCCTAGCTCAATCGAAAGAATTGGAGAAGGTGCAAATCGAAGCTTGCCCACGTCAATTCTCCAGTCCAATCGAAAGAAGGCCAAAGAAGGGTGAATCAAAGGAATCCATGGCATGGATCGAAGAAGTATTTCCTCTTTTTTATTTTTACTTTTTACTTGTCTTTTGATTTGGTTGTAATAGCGTATGACCTCTATTTTCTGTATTTTTTTACTGCTTTTCATATTAACTGCTAGTAACTAGGCGTGTATGAAAAGACTAATAATCAAACGTTAGCAAACTTAAAAAAAAGACAAAAAATAAATAACTGAATTGAACACAATTGCACACAAGCACCCCTAGGGTATCCCACTTTGGTTGCTTTCAAAAATAAAATAGTCATGAGGCAGGAACACTTTAGCAAAGACCCGTAAAATCAAAAGATCATAGTCCCTCAATGACCCTACAGTTTCCTTCTCGGTAAATGATCATGTCTCTTAAATAAAATTTCTAAAGCGTCTCCATATGTTGCCTTTATGACTCTAAAACATCCCTTCGATTGTCCCTCAACATCCAACGATGAGGCTACCTACTCACTAATAGTAGGATAGCATTGTCTAAAGGAAAAGAGGAAAAGAACGACCTTTTCGATTACAAAAGTAGATAGCTGTTAGAGGTTTGCTCAAACTATTTTTGCACTTACACATAAATACTATTATTTTTAAAAGACATTTTCAAACACTTTGTATATTTTCTCCACTATCCTGAGAAACATTACAAAGTTCGCCGTACTAAGGCGTTTTCAAAACATTTTCAAACACACAAAGCACAAAGGTATTTCAAAATGAGCAAACCCTTAAGAGCCCGTAGAAAACTACAGATGGAAAGGGTGCTAACACCTTCCCTTTCCATAATCTACCCCCCCCCCCTTACTCAAAAAACTCTCGAAAAGGTCTTTTTCTGTTCTTTTCACCCTTTCCTTTATTGGATAAAAGAAAAGTCGGTGGCGACTCTTGCTTACTGCAACATTTGCAAACACAAACGCAAAAACCGGTATTAAACAGTTGGTTCTGCCACCGTATCACAGAAATGGCGACTCTGTTGGGGATTTACAAAAAGTGGGGTTACCTTAGAGTTAGTTCATTATTTAACTGCTTTGTGTGCTTTGATTGCTTTACTTTTGAGGACTTTGTTTAGGTTATTATAGATCTTACACCCGGATCTGGTGCACCTTTTAGGTAAGTAGCAATAAATCATGGAAACTGTGTGGGGTATACCGATACGGTTAAAGTGATATCTACGTTGATGTGACACTTTGGTTGGTACCGTTAGCCCTTGAGTTAATCAAGGAGAATATGGGGCCGCTGTGTGGTGTCATGAAGCATCAGCTGACCTTAGAACCTTTAAATGAACAAATTTTCCATTAAGACGTAGCGAGATAGCCATCTTTGGTGTATTCCCAAAGTCGGCAGATACTCGATGCTACACTCATTGAGACTTGACTCCTGAGTTTTGTTTGGTTACGAGTCAGCCGCATATCGAACGAAGGTTATGGGAAAGGTCAGTGATATTGAGATCTCCTAGAACCCGGTTACTATTTAAAGGATAGGTTGAACCAATCCAACTTCAAGAGGGTACTACCTTAAAACCCCATGCGAGCCTAAACCTAAGGCTGCTTGTGTGATTTGTTTGCTTTTAACTTAAGCTACTTGCAGGGTTTTTATATAACAACATGATCCCCTTGCAGGATTTGTTTACAGACATTATTCAGTAACCTAGACTTCTTAGACTCACTTGTCTTCATCACCTTACACTTTTGCTTAGCGCATAGCATACACATCATAACATCATGCCACAACATTTCCTTAACCATTTCAAGGATCTCAAGGGTTTGTGATGCAGGTTATGTTAAATCAGACGTCTAGCAAGGGGATTTATTTTCCTCTAGCCAATGCCATCAAAAGACCAAAACACGACAACTTGAGTCAGGGGCTATGACCCACTTGATATGGTGAGCTTGACTCTCGTAGAAGGACACTCAACGGTACAAGGTTCTTCAATCAAAGCTGCAAAATTCAACTTCTGAAATTTTCTTATTTAAACCCACGAGATCCTTGAAAACATTTACATATCATGCATGTCATTGCATAATCAGGTTTCAGGACAGGTTTCTTATCTTCTTTGCTGCTTATTTCAGTAATAAGAAATGGATTTTGAACAGATAGTAAAGGATCTCCAAACTCAAGATGCTCAATTCAAAGAAATGTTCCTGAGTCTAGCCAAGGGGCAAGAAGAATTGAAAACATTCCTCATCGGGAATCTGACCAAGAAACATCTTGACAACGACAAAGATGAACAATTGGAACAACTGCAAGTTGAGGTAGAAGCAATAAGAACCCAGATGCTAGGGAAAATGGCTCTTATCCAAGGCCTAGTCTGGGGACAAGAAGAGCTAAGAGGCATTGTCAACAAGCTTCATCAAGACGGATGCAACCATATGAGGCAAACAGTTGAGGCGGGGGATCAAGTCATTCATCAATCCCTGATGGGACAAAAAGTTAGCTTAGAGAGTAGGACTTTCCAGATGGCTGTTACGCCAAGGGTTCAACAATGACCTCTCCAACCATAACAGGGTAATCAGCAAAAGCAAGACAAGCCCGAGAGGCAATTCACCAAAATCAACATGTCCTTGACTCAAGCATTGCATCAGGTATTAGAGGCCAAGCTAGTTACGTTAAAGGATCCTCCTCATAATCCCAACACTGCCTCCCCAATGTACAATCCAAATGCAAGGTGTGCATATCACTCCAACAGTCCAGGGAATGATACTGATAGCTGTCGGACATTAAAATACAAATTTCAAGACCTGATCGATGAGGGAGCGTTAGAATTTGCACAAGATGGTCAACTAGAATTCTTCTGTTATCCCTCCAAGGCACACCATATGAAGTGACAAGATCAGACGAAGAAGCTTTTGTTCATTAGAATTTTCAATTTATAACTTTCTTTTGATTATTCGAACATTTATTAATGTCAAACTTTGTTACTTTATTAATGCATTGCATATGTCTATTTTGAATCAATTCATTCGTATTCACTATATTTAAATTGCTTTCCTTTTGTGATATTTAATTCTCGATCAAAAGCTCTAAGCCTTTAGAGGGAGGATGAAGAGAACGATACCATAATTTCTACAATATTCTTTTGAACAGACCCCACTGACGATGTACAGTCGTTGTTTCAAATCCTAAACAATGGAGTTATAAGGAAGATATCCCTAGTCGACCCCTTTGAGCCTAAGAAGTAGGAATTTTCTTTTCACAAAAATTAAAACCCTTAATCATAATCTGGGGCAGGGTAGTTTTCTCAGTTAATTCAGATGTGCATTCAGTCGCAAGATTTCCCTTCATACATGACAAATAGTGTAGAAGATGCTCTTCAAAAGATGGTGATGGTTCCACATAGTCATTAAGAACAGGCAGTCATTATCTCTCAAAATAAAAACCCATTAAGTCAAAACCTATGAAGGAGACTTAAGAAAAAAACGGGGGCATCCCGCTGGCTGTAATCACAAAAGAAACAGTTCAGGCAAAAGACAGGGATAGCAAAATAAAAAAAAAGCTCCTACAAATCCTTAACAAAAGAAAAGGTTACAAAAATGACTACCTTCTCAAACAAACGTTCAATTTCTGAACCATCACCAAGTATCATAGCAAAGATTTCAGACTCAATTAGGATCTAAACGCATAATTAACTAAGCATAGGACGGAAGAACATCACGAAGAGCGGGTTGGGTACAAATAAAATTTGAGCCTTTATCCTTTGTTTCTTGAATCGTGAACCAGGCCACGTTATAACCCTTAAAAGTCCTAGCTGAAGCATGGGTTAATTCGAAAGCATACTGTTAAAAAATGTATCTTGACTCATGTAGGGTTCGCTATAAATCCTGAGCTGACATCACACTTTTACAAAATTTGTTTGTTTTACTAAAAAATGAATTTTCAAACTTCAAGACAGACATAAGTTTTACATTCTTAAAATACCATTATTTGCATATGACTATTTGTTCAACAGCATAGAAATTCGCACGACGGATATTCGATGAACAGAAATCCCCTCAATGAGAAGAATCACCTCAGATTGAAAGACATTCCAGTGATAGGCCTTTCATAATCAAGGGGCATGACATGGTGTCTAGCTGACCTGGGGCAGTCAAGTCAAGGTTCAAGGAATATCTCAAAAAATTCCAAATAGCCAGGGATAGAACTCCATCTGAATCACTTGGGGCATTGGACATGAATTCCAACAATGAATTATGTATGATCAAACAAACACCTTCTAGCAGTGTGACAACACTTACTACTAAGGACAGTGACAATTCTCTGCACCCGGTGAATATGGATATAGTCAGAAAAGACTATGCATGAAAAAGACCCGCTAGGTTGACTGGCCTAGGAAAAAATAAGGCCATCCCGGTGAACCAAAAAGGTTCAGGAAAAAGTTATGGATATACATAAAAAAGTGTACACTCAGAAAGTCGAAAACCTAAAAAGGCGGCTTGGGCAAAAAAGGGTATCCCGGTGGACTGAAAACCCGAAAGGGCTATCCAGGAAAAAGTTAGGGATTAAAGCGTACGACTATGTCCCATCATCTTGTCACTTTCCTATCAGTAGAAGACTTACCATCCTGCTCAGCATTTACCCAGCGCCCCATGAGTTGGGATGACACTCAAACCATCCACAAAGCCTCCACAAGTACTTTCTCTAGCAGGTACAGGGGCATAAACTTCCTGATGCAAAGTCACCACTACGTCCTCAGCATACGACCACGTGACATATATGTTCCCCACAGAGTAGAAACAACCAGATTTTTGATCTCTCCTTCCCCAAGCAGGAATTACCTCCTCCAGCGAAGTTCCTTCAGAGAGCTGAAATCTGTATCCCCCAGCCGAGTTTTATAATTTCAAACAGTTATAAAACCTCCTCCTAGGTAGGGTTTATTTCTCTAGCTACGGAAGTTCATACCCCAACAGAGTTTATTTCTCTACAGCAGCAAAATCTTCCAATAAAGCATCCTCCCTCCATAGAGTTATTCTCAAGTAGAGCCAATCCCCGGCAAATCATATCCATTCATCATCCCCAGCGGAAATGAAGGATTCAGCTTCCCAATACTCTCTAGCAGTAGTCCAGAATTTATTTTCCTATATTGGGAAACATCTCAATAGCATTCCATATTCATACATCATGGCATGTGCATACACATCGCATACAGCATAATCTCATTTATTTTGAGAACATCATCACAATTCATTTCATACATCATGACATTGCATATGGCTAACTCTTTACCTTTTTTAGGGAAAGATCAAATCAACAAACACCGCTACTTATGTGACATGGTAGTCTTCTCAAAAGCTACGTCTGATGAAGGGCTATTTCAGCAATTTCCTCATAAAGATGTCCACCCAAGACCTTATCTGGTTCAGTAAGATCGACACTAAGTTCTCTCTGATTTCTATTCCAGTTGAATATATTCCAAGACTTTTGTCTAGTTCAGTTGAATCGATGCTAAGATTCTTCTGATTTCCATTCCAGTCAAAGTTAATCCAAGACCTTCTCTGGTTCAGTAAGACCGACACTAAGATCTCTCTGATTTCTATTCCAGTTAAAGATATTCCAAAACTTTTGTCTGGTTCAGCTTAATCGATACTAAGATTCTTCTGATTTCCATTTTAGTAAAAGTTAATCCAAGACCTTCTCTGGTTCAGTTAGATCGACACTAAGATCTCTCTAATTTCCATTCCAGTTGAAGAAACTATAAAGCCCGGAACCCGACCGGATAATAGTCAATCAACAATTTAAGACACTGTGAAGCCTGGATTTCGACCAGATAACAGTATAAGGTGCTGCGAAGCCTAGAATCCGACTAGATAGTAGTTCACTTCTTCAAAGACACTATGAAGCATGGATTTCAACCAAATAACAGTATAAGGTGCTGCGAAGCCTGAAATCCGACCAGATAGTAGTTCACTTCTTCAAAGACACTGTGAAGCCTGGGCTTCGACCAGATAACAGTATAAAGTGCTATGAAGCCTAAAATCCGACCAGATAGCAGTTTACCCTATCATTTACTATGAAGCCCGGAACCCAACCAGATAATAGTCAATCAACAATTTAAGACACTATGAAGCCTAGATTTCGACCAGATAACAGTATAAGGTGTTGCGAAGCCTGGAAGTCGACCAGATAGTAGTTCACTTCTTCAAAGACACTGTGAAGCCTGGGCTTCGACCAGATAACAGTATAAAGTGCTGCGAAGCCTAGAATCCGACCAGATAGCAGTTTACCCTATCATTTACTATGAAGCCCGGAACCCAACCAGATAATAGTCAATCAACAATTTAAGACACCGTGAAGCCTGGATTTCGACCAGATAATAGTATAAAGCATTGTGAAGCCTGGAATCCGACCAGATAGTAGTTTACTCTGTCAATTACTATGAAGCCTGGACTCGACCAGATAGTAGTATACCTAAAATTCAAGTTGAATCCCGGATCCGACCGGATAACAGCTTAATTTCTCCAAATCACTGAAGCCTGGATTTCGACCAAATAACAGTATAAAGTACTGCGAAGCCTAGAATCTGATCAGATAGCAGTTTACTCTGTAAATTACTATGAAGTCTGGACTCGGCCAGATAGTAGTATATCTTAAATTCAAGTTGAAGCCCGGATCCGACCGGATAACAACTTAATTTCTCCAAATCACTGAAGCCTGGATTTCGACCAGATAACAGTATAAAGCACTACGAAGCCTAGAACCCGACCAGATAGAAATTTACTCTATCAATTACTATGAAGCCTGGACTCGACCATATAGTAGTACACCTCAAATTCAAGTTGAAGCTCGGATCCGACCGAATAACAGCTTAATTTCTCCAAATCACTAAAGCCTGGACGCAACCAGATAACAGTTCAAGTCACTGAAGCCTGGATTCCGACCAGATAACAGTTTGAGTTACTGTGAAGCCTGAGTACGACCAGATAACAATTTAATCTCATTTCCCCAGTAATTCGCTGTGAAGCTTGGAATACGACCAAATAGCAGTCAGCCTTATTATCTTCAGTAAGTCACTGTAAAGCCTAGATCTGACAAGATAGTAGTTTACTCTGTCAATTACTACGAAACCTGGACTCGACCAGATAGTATTATACCTCAAATTTAAGTTGAAGCCCGGATCCGACCGGATAACAGCTTAATTTCTCCAAATCACTGAAGCCTGGACGTGACCAGATAACAGTTCAAGTCATTGAAGCCTGAATTCCGACCAGATAACAGTTTGAGTTAAAGTGAAGCCTGAGTACGACCAGATAACAGTTTAATCTTATTTCCCTAGTAATTCGTTGTGAATCCTGGAATACGACCAGATAGCAGTCGTCTTTATTATCTTCAGCAAGTCACTGTAAAGCCTGGATCCTGACTAGATAGCAGTTCACTTACGTCTCTTCAATCAAGAGATAACTCCCCAGTAGAGTAACGGACAACTGACTAAAACTCTATTTTCCAAGACAAAGACCAATATTCCTCAATGGAGTCCTCTGAACGACAGGCATAGGAATTCCCACAAAGTAATATCTCATGAAATCAGCATTGTTCTAGACGGCATCTGTAAGCCCATCTCCGACGACTCTCCATCATATTCTCTGGATGGCATCTTTAAGCCCATCTCTGATGATCTTCCATCATTTTCTCCAAATGGCATCTATAAGCCCATTCCTAATATTACCTACACAGTCAAGTATCATTTCAAACGAGTGCAAATTTCTGGGCACTCTAGTGTTCAATCATCTTCCACCTTCAGATCACGAAAGGCAGACTGGCCAATCTATATCATCAGGTTTAAGAAGATTGAACAGGGGCAACTATTGTACCCTAAAATTTGCCCTCTCATGTTTTCCAAGGTCTTCCCCTACATGGTTGGTCATAAACCCTTACCTAAGGAAAAGGAAAAATGTGTGGGTAGTGTTTCCAAGTTCCCATCAATTGGCATCTCCAAAATGCCCTTCGATAGGCATTTCAGCAAAGCCTTTCGATTGACCTTGCAACAAGATCCTTCGATCGGCATTCCTAAAGGTTCCTTCGATTGGAGCATCAGAGCTTCCTTCGATTGGAGCATCAGAGCTTCCTTCAATTGGAGCATCAGAGCTTCCTTCGATTTGTAGCATCAGAGCTTCCTTCGATTGGAGCATCAGAGCTTCCTTCGATTGGAGCATCAGAGGTTCCTTCGATTGGAGCATCAGAGCTTCTTTCGATTTGGAGCATCATAGCTTTCTTCAATTGGAACATCAGAGCGAAGTGTCCTTCAATTGGCATACTAAGGAAGAGGGGAGTTATGAACACTTCGAATTAGAACCCAGAACCATTCGAATGAACTAAATCAGACCCATTCGAAGGAAATGAATCAGAGCCATTCGAAGGAGCTGAATCAGGGCCATTTGAAGGAGGCCATCAGCCCATTCGATAGATAGCATTCGAAGGCCAGTATGTCCACATTTATGCCAAATTCAAAAATGGACAGAATCCCTTAACTTTGGCCAAGGTTACATATTAGTATTCATGGCATTCAAATGAGTGTTACAAACATTACTTCTCTTGTCCCCTCACACTCCTATAAATACGAGGCCAAGGACACATTACAAAGGGACGAAAAAGTGTAGAGATACGCTTCCCACAAAAGGTTGTCAAAATTTTCATAAGTAATTCAAGCCAAGGCAACCCTTCAACAAAAGTATCCATGCCCAGAAGTCCCAGATCGAAGGTACCCATATCTAGAAAGTTCCAAATCGAAGGTTCCAACTACTGGTAAGAGAAGGTAAAATGTCAAACTTTGTATTTACATAACACATCCATATTTGTTGTTTCATTCGATTTGTCATTCTAGAAAAAATCAAAGGGCTTGGATTTGGCACCCAGGTCATGTTTTTCGTTTGCTAACACTTGCTGCAGATATAGCCTGAAAAGACCCAGCGTGCGCAGGATCGAAGAACCTGGGTTTCGATACCCAGGTCCTGCGTTTTATTTTGCTAACATATTTTTGCAGATGCAGTGCCTCCACAGTTGATCCTTCAGGCCTTTCCAGCAAAACCCTTCATAGAATCGAAAGGCATCCTTCTTCCTCTAAATCGAAGCCCCCCTTTCTCCCGGCAATCGAAGTGTACCCATATCCTTCCCAAACCCAATCAAAGAGGGCAGGAAAGGGTGCAAATAGAAGCTTTCCCCGTCAATTCTCAAGCCCAATCGAAGGCTATTCACGCCCTTTCCCTAGCTCAATCGAAAGAATTAGAGAAGGTGCAAATCGAAGCTTGCCCATGTCAATTCTCCAACCCAATCGAAAGAAGGCCAAAGAAGGGTGAATCGAAGGAATCCATGGCATGGATCGAAGAAGTCTTTTCTCTTTTTTATTTTTACTTTTTGCTTGTCTTTCGATTTGGTTGTAATAGCGTAGGACCTCTATTTTCTGAATTTTTTTAATTGCTTTTCATATTAACTGCTAGTAACTAGGCGTGTATAAAAAGACTAATAATCAAATGTTAGCAAACTTAACAAAAAGACAAAAACTAAATAACTGAATTGAACACAACTTCACACAAGCACCCCTAGGGTATCCCACTTTGGTTGCCTTCAGAAATAAAACAGTTATGAGGCAGGAACACTTTAGCAAAGACCCATAAAATCAAAAGATCATAGTCCCTCAATGACCCTACAATTGCCTTCTCGTTAAATGATCTCGTCCCTTAAACAAAATTGCTAAAGAGTCTCCATATGTTTCCTTTATGACTTTAAAATGTCCCTTTGATTGTCCCTCAACATCCAACGATAAGGCTACCTACTCACTAATAGTAGGATAGCATTGTCTAAAGGAAAAGAGGAAAAGAACGACCTTTTCAAGTACAAAAGTAGATAGCTGTTAGAGGTTTGCTCAAACTATTTTTGCACTTACACATAAATACGATTCTTTTCAAAAGACATTTTCAAACACTTTGTATATTTTCTCCACTATCCTGAGAAACATTACAAAGTTCATCATACTAAGGAGTTTTCAAAACATTTTCAAACACACAAAGCATAAAGGTATTTCAAAATGAGCAAACCTCTAAGAGCCCGTAGAAAACTACGGATGGAAAGGGTGCTAACACCTTCCCTTTCCATAA
This sequence comes from Vicia faba, assembly GCA_948472305.1. NCBI lineage: Eukaryota > Viridiplantae > Streptophyta > Magnoliopsida > Fabales > Fabaceae > Vicia > Vicia faba. The sequence goes on along the minus strand of OX451741.1, from coordinate 1,442,933,267 downwards.
TCTACCCCCCTTACTCAGAAAACTCTCGAAAAGGACTTTTTCTGTTCTTCTCAACCTTTCCTTTGTTGGATAAAAGAAAAGTCGGTGGCGACTCTTGCTTACCGCAACATTTGCGAATACAAATGCAAAAACTAGTATTAAACAGTCGGTTTTGCCACCGTATCACAGAAACCAAGATCAAATGTCAAGAACATCTCATCTGACATCCTTAATTCAAATAAGTTTGGAAGAAAAAGGGCTAAATAAAAATCCACTCAAGGGAAAGGAATAAAGTGTCATGGATGTGAAGGTTTTGATCACATTAGAGCTAAATGTCCTACATATCTTAAAAAACAGAAGAAGAATCTATCTCTTACTTGGTCTGAAGAGGATTCTGAGAGTGATCTTAAAGAGGAATCTGTAAAGTATGTTAAAGCATTGATAGGAAAATATGTGTTTGATGAAGATTCTAGTGATGGAGAACTAACCTTTGATGAGCTAGCTGCCTCGTACAAAGAACTGTGTCTCAAGTGCAGAAGTTTTCCTAGAAGGGGAGAAATAGAAAGCACACATAACCCAGTTGAAGGCAGAAAGGAAAGAGCATTTGAAAATAATTTCCAATCTGGAAACTGAAGTGACTTCTCTGAATTCAAATCTTAATAGAATAGTCAAATCTCTCGAGATGCTGAATAATGGGTCTGACACATTAGATGAAATTCTTCAAGTGGGAAGAGTGACATGAGACAAGACTGGTCTATGGTTTAATGAGAAAAAGGAACCTGTTTCAGAAGAACCTTCATCAAATTCAACTCATGCCAAGTCTAAACCAAAGATGTCGAATCAAATGTCTGAACATCATGGCAAGAAAAGATATCACGCAAACATCAGGGTAAGAATAAATTTACTCACATTAGAGAGAAATCCAAGCCCTAGAGGTGTCATCACTGTGGAAGGTTTGGTCATATAAGACCTTTCTGTTTCAAGTTGTATGGGTATCCTAAAACTACTCCTCTTCCCAAGACTATTCAGATCTCTCAAAATAACAAAAAGAAGAAACAGTGAGTTCCCAAGTCTAATGTTGCTAGTTTCATAGCTCATACCTCTCAGAGTATCAACCAAAGATGATTGGTACTTTGATAGTGGCTATTCTAGACATATGACATGTGTCAAGAATCTATTGATAGATATCAAATCTCATTCTACTAGTTATGTGACTTTTGGTGATGGAGCCAAAGGTGAAATCAAAGGTGTTGGAAAGCTAGAATGTTTAGGAGTCCAAAAACTTGACGATGTGTTACTTGTTAAAGGGTTAATAGCTAACCTAATAAGTATAAGCCAACTATGTAATCAAGGATTCAAAGTTAACTTCACTAAGGTAAAATGTTCTGTTTGCAATGAGAAGAATGGATTTATTATGAAAGGAATCAGATCTAAAGACAATTGTTATTTATGGGTTCCCCAATAGTTGAGCCTCTCCTCAACATGTGCATTAGCCAAAGAAAATGAAGTTAAATTGTGGCATCAAAAACTAGGACACTTGCATCTGAAAGGAATGAAAATAATCATATCTATTGAAGCTGTGAGAGGGATTCCTAAGCTCAAAATAGAAGAAGGGAGAGTTTGTGATGACTGCCACATTGGAAAGCAAACTAAGATGTCACATCAGAAGATCCAACATCTTACTACATCAAAAGTTTTGGAACTTCTTCACATGGACTTGATGGGACCTATGCAGGTTGAAAGTCTTGGTGGAAAGAAGTATGCTTATGTTGTTGTAGATGACTTCTCTAGGTACACATGGATAAGTTTTATCAAAGAAAAATCAGAAACTTTTGAAATGTTTAAAGATCTATGTCAAAAACTTCAAAGGGAAAAAGATATTCATGTCATCAGAATCAGAAGTGATCATGGAAAGGAATTTGAGAATAATAAATTTTCTGATTTTTTCTCTTCTGAAGTAATCAGACATGAATTTTCCTCTCCTATTAATCCTCAACAAAATGGGATTGTGGAACACAAAAATAGAATCCTTCAAGAATCTGCCAGAGCTATGATTCATGCTAAGAAGTTACCCTACCACTTTTGGGATGAAGGTATGACTACTGCGTGCTATATCATAACAGAGTCACTCTAAGGAAAGACACCTCATCCACATTGTATGAAATATGGAAGGGAAGAAAACCTACTGTCAAATACTTTCATGTTTTTGGAAGTAAATGTTACATCTTAGCTGATCATGAACAAAGGATGAAGATGGATCCCAAGAGTGATGAAGGAATATTCCTAGGTTACTCTACAAATAGCAGAGCTTACAGAGTCTTTAACTCCAGAACGAAAGTTATGATGGAATCCATAAATATTATTATTGATGATATAGGATGGAATGATGAAGAAGATGTCTTAGAAGATAGTGGAACATCTTTGTCTGATATTCCAAAAGAATCAAATGACAAAATTATTGATTTTAATCCACCTCAAGAAGAGCCTGAGCCTAGTCATCTCAATAAAGGGCCTTCAATTAGGACTCAGATAGATCATACTAAGGATCTTATCATAGGATATCTAAATAAAGGAGTTACTACTAGATCAAGAGAAAGGATATCAAACTCTTGCTTTGTTTCAAAAATTGAGCCTAAGAATGTCAAAGAGGTTTTAACTGATGATTTCTAGATTAATGCTATGCAAGAAGAGCTAGAATAATTCCGTAGAAATGAAGTTTGGGATCTAGTTCCAAGGCCTGAAGAGACAAATGTGATTGGCACTAAATGGGTGTAAAAGAATAAATCTGATGAAAAAGGTATGGTCACTAGAAATAAGGCAAGATTAGTTGCACAAGGATACACTCAAATTGAAGGAGTTGACTTTAATGAAACCTTTTCCCATATGGCCAGACTTAAATCAATCAGACTACTCATGGGAGTTGCATGCATTCTGAAATTTAAATTGTTTCAAACAGATGTAAAGAGTGCCTTCTTGAATGGCTATATGGATGAGGAAGTTTATATGGAACAACCTAAGGGATTTGTTGATCCAAGTTTCCCTAAACATGTTTACAAACTGAAGAAAGCTTTGTATGGATTAAAGCAGGCTCCAAGAGCTTGGTATGAGAGATTGACAAAATTTCTTGGTGAAATGGATATAGGAAAGGTGGCATAGACAAAACTCTTTTTGTCAGGGAAGAAGAAGGGATGATCATGATTGCACATATTTATGTTGATGATATTGTGTTTGGTGGAATGTCAAATGATATGGTTCAACATTTTGTCAAGAAAATGCAGTCAGAATTTGAGATGAGCCTTGTTAGTCAGTTAACATACTTTCTTGGTATGCAAGTTAAACAAATGGAAGATTCCACATTTTCATCTCAGAGCAAGTATGCTAAGAATATGGTAAAAAAATTGGGATGGAAAATTCCAGTCACAAAAGAACTCCTGCTCCCACACATCTGAAGTTGTCTAAAGATGAAAAAGGAGTAAGTGTGGATCAAAGTCTTTACAGAAGTATGAGAGTTTCTTGAATTAGAAAAATGCCAGCCTTATAGTGATTGATAATATGACTAATACGCTTCCCCTCCACCTTAAAACTTCCCCCTCTAATATTCAATGATCCAATAATCATTTCTCATTATTTGAGAACACCTTTGGAACCTCCCTTTTTTTCCTATCTCTTCTTTCCATCTCATTGATCTTCTCCATGTAATCCTTCTCCTTACCATTCGCAACTACCCCCAATTTGGAAACCACCTCCCACACCTTAGAACCAACATTGGTTTCAATAAGGCCCCAAAATCTCATATTACATTGAACAATATCGGTATTTGAGGTTCCTGGATATCATAGAACTTCTCCTCCTGAGAACCTATCCTCAAAACCAATATACTTGGAAGAATAATGAATCTAATATGTAACTGATAAGTGCAAATTGTAGCTATTTTTTTATATACTTTTTGTTGCACTTGTTAACTTTTTGTTGTAAATGTCGGTTGAATAAACCCAACTTTTGTGTAAATACATTTAGTTTGTATATATTTGTGTTTTTAATTCATTTTTGTAACATTTGATAGATTTTAATTCTTTTGTAGGTGTTTGTTTCATTTTGGAGCATTGAGGAATAAAGTGTCGAAGGCACGGCTCTAGATGCGCGTTTTCAGAATAAAAGACCAGTTTTGGGAAGTTTTGTCCAGGAGAGCCCACTTAGCATGCAGAAGGCCGCTAAGCGCGAGTGCGCTCAGTGTGTTTTGTAGCGCCCTGCTTGCGTTTGACATTTTTGGCAGAAGCATTCTTTTGAAGCCTGCCTAGCACAGTTTAGGTCAGTTTGATGTGTAAAATAAAGAAGTTGTGCTTAGCACGCCAGGCCCGCTTAGCGCGGTTTGCTGAGATTTGTTTTATAACTTCATTTTATTCATTTGTTAGCTTATGGTTTTGGGGATGTTTTCGCTCCCAACTCTATCAACCTTTAATTTTGTTAGGATTAGCTTAGATAGCAACTATGGAGCTTCCATACGGATGATCCGGGGTGGATTGCTCTTTAATCGGCACTGACAAACTGGTAGATTTACGGTTCATTTCTCTTTTTCTCTGTGTATTCTCTATTGGTTGGGTTTGTACATGTATTTACTTTGATCTTATGTATATTTTTTGCCCTTGGCGTTATATAAAACTTGTTTTACAAATCTGTCGATTGTTATCCTTGATTTTTGCTATGTGCTAGGTATTTGGTTGCTATAGACATATACTGCTTTAATTCTTATCTAGGATGATTATCTAATAGTGTCTAAATTCTAGAGATAGATTTAGTGTTGTTATTCCCTTAGGGTGTCTGTGATTAATGCCTCTTTCTTATTCGTGTCACTCTGAGAGATCATCGTGCAAGCGAGCACAATTGACTTCTGTGTTGTTGAGGTGGTTGAGAGATCTCTACCGAGGTGATGCAGTCGGCCTCTCAATTTGGGTTATAAATTACTTAGGTTGTGAGTGACACGTGATGACATTGATGAATTTTGTAGGTTTAGTATAACAGGTCAATAGGTTTAAGTCTATGAGAAGTAGTATATATGCATGCTTGATAAGTTATTCCTTTTTCCTTTTTATACATTTATTTTTTGTTGATAATTTTTCTTTCAACCCATTTATCCCCAAACTCATTAACAAGAGATTTGTAGAATGAAATTTCAATTCACCAATCTCTGCGGACATGATACGATATAACCTATATCATCCTCTAAATTAATAACTTACTTTTTACTTGCCGCTTTACCATTTCCAGCAGTAGCCTGCAAATAGTCCTCCTGTTATTAACACAAACTGAAGTGAATTCACTAACCGGGTTCTCCTTGGTGATATCAAGATTAGCTTGATCTATTTCAATTAATTTTAAAATCCTCTTCTTTTTCCTCCTCCACTTAATAGATAAAGTTCCTACCATATCATAAATACTTTTAATCTTAGGCCATCTATTTACCACTCCTAACTTCTTCCCCTCCATTTTTTATTTAATAAACATATCCATATAGTAATTAGCTTCAAATACTAGTGTTACCGGAAACTAAGAAATGGGATCTGAGAAAATAGGGACATCGGTTGAAGCCTCCTTCGCTGCCACCAGAGAACCATCAAAGCTGCATAAACCCTTCTTCACACTAGACTTCAGAGATGAAACTGGAACTGATTTCACAAACTCAGGCTTGTGCACGTTCCCAGAAGAAGCTGGTGAAACCTCATTTCGAAGTACCGAGTCTGCAACATTAATAATATTTTAATCACAGAAAATAGAATCCTCCACAAAAGTGTCAATGAACTCCGCTTCTCCATTGAACTCTCCACATTTGTTCCATTCATAATCAGAATCTGAAGATGAGTCAACTAAGCTAACCTTCTTCCTAGTTTGGTTAAGAGAAATCAACGGACCGTGGGTATCTTCAGACGGTCTATGTAACACCCTTCTAACCCCACTTGTATTATTCATATATTTTACGAATTAAATCAAATAAGATTCACCACTCAAAGGTGTCACACTTCATAGAAAACATCATTTTAACATTCCTGCTTCGTTACACGGGTTGTATCAATTTAAAACATACATTTGTTCATAATTCATCACAACATTTAGAAACATCGCAGTGGAATTCATCATCATAATATAGAAATTAACTTCACAAAACTCATACTTTTGTCTCATCAATTATTAAATCAATTTAACCATCACAACATCCATAAACTAAGTCAACATCAAATGAATATAACATTCGCATAATATAGTGTTCCCAACCCGATGTTACATATCAGAGTAAGACACCTCTAATTAACGGAAATAAATAACACACTATGAAGCTATCCTCAAACCTTCTACGAACTACTCCAAGTCACCTACGCGTTACCCACGTGGAGGCAACATTCAAACATAAAGAGTGAGTAATCATGATTCATTATAAAAGAACATCATCACATAGCAACACATAATATTCATCAATATTTTACACTCACATATACATCATAATATCACTTATACTTCTTTCATCATCAAACATCATATACTCACATAGTTCACAATTATCATCATATCACAACTCATCAACAAAATTTATGCAATGTCACATAAGATGTTAATGCAACACAATTTACTTAATGTGTGTAGTACCAATATTTTATGAAAACCTGGTTCATTTCCCTCCAAAGATCCTCACCATAGGATCGATTTACTCTTGGAACCGGAGCACATCATAAACTCACATAATCCGCACAATGGGATTGAGGCTCATCATAAGAGGACCACCATTCACAAATGTTATGAATGCATGATGTACAACATTGTCATATAAATTCGACCATGAATAGTCAAGTACATCATCATTCACTTAATCATCACATAATCCTCACATAGCATGTATTACATATTTAAAACATGCACATCACTAAGCATCATCAAGAATCACATCAAATATATCACAACAACGTCATAGCAACTTCATAACACTTTATAACAAAATCATTAAAATAAAACATCATAGAATACAACATATAATAAATCAATATCATGAACACATAGGCACAAAAATAATGCATCACATGTCTCATATTATTCTATTATATTATAGTTTAACACGCCAACTTCCCAATGCTTTGAACGACACATCAAACAAATTTATAAAACTCAAGTTACAGCATTTTTGAAGTTACTATCAGGTCTGCTCGCCGCCTCTTCGCCCAACGCTTCTGCTCGTGCTCTGCTCGTCGCCTCCTCTCTCGGAGACGTCCTGGAGATGCATCCCTCCCTATACATTTCTAGGAGCTCATCTTTTTCACAATCTCGCTCGCCATCTAGCTCGCTCGATGACGCTTGGGCGCTCTGCTTCGCTACCATGCTTGCCACTGGCTCACCTGATGATGCTTGTTAAACAACAACTTCTCAATTGCGATTTCTGCACTGTTCAGCCCCATTCCAACTTTGATTACAGTACAAAACTCAATCTGAAGCGCATTAGAAATCACATATATCATATAGCAACATCAAAATACATCATCTACACATTATAGGTCTAATCATGGAATTTCTATTTCATCACAATACCAATTTCATCATGTTTTTCACCAAATCAATATACAAGCAAACCCCCTACATTTATCCTAACCCTTTATCAATCATAATAGATCATATTAAACCCTTTGCCTTAATTCGTAGTGATTGATTCTTCGAACTCTAAGAACTGGTTCTCTTCTCCTCTTCTCTGTGTGCCCTAGCCTTCTCTTTGCATTCTCTAGAATTCCCAGATCGCACGGAATAAACTTTTTCTTCCTTATTTTCTCTTTTTACTTATTTTAACCCTTTGACCCTTTCTATGATATTCCCCTTATACCCTCATGTATTTCCACATATTGCCACCATGCCCTTAATACCTCTACACACAAATTATTCTATTTAATTATTATTAAATAATTCTAAATAAAATATAAACCATCTTATAACATCTAAATAATTAAACTAAAATCATCTAAATCCAAATTATTCTAATTAGCACCTTAGTCCACCACTATCCACAATATATCATCATATATCACACAAATAATCATCGATAATTCACAAATAGTTAGTTAAATAATTAATTCTAAACTTTAGGGTGTTACATTCTAACCTTGAAGAACTTCCCACATATCTCCACATCAATCAAAACATTCAAAGTGGTAACACCGATAGTCCTCACCAAGAATCTAGCAATATCCATATTTTCTGCTTTCATTGTATTCTCGTCGCAACAAACAAACGTGCCAACCGAATTTTCCAACTTTTCGAAGAACTCAGAATTCCAAGCAGGACAAGGGACGCCGTAGGCTCTAATCCACGTTTCTCTTTCATTATCTACATCTCCCTCCCTCCTTGATCCGATATCTAATAACTTCATCTTCGACTTCCTCGAGTAAACACAAGTTTTCCCGAAGAGGGGTCACTTTAATAGAGAAATATCCTTCAATATCAAATCTAGTTTGGATGTTGTAAGCCATACATGGGTTAACTACCTTTCCCCCATAAGCTTTCTTCAATATGAAAATAGATTTTGGATCTGGGTCGTAACTGAGTTTCCTTCCCTGCTTCCCTGCTAAATCTATTTCGAAAGCTTCCTCATTATTAACCACTTCTACAAACACCTTTCTCCCCTCAAACCCCCAAAATTCTTTGCATCCACCTTGCCATTGACATTTACCTCCTGCTTGAGAACCCTAGTTCTATCGTTCCTTCCTTCTACAAATGTAGTTGGAACTCTCCTACCAAAACGGGGTAGGTTAGCATGAATCTTCTTCCCATCTATAATTACATTATCGAGATTAATCACAAATAGCCTTTTGTCCTTAACCTTCGCAAACCTCGCGAACCCAGAGCGTTTGCCAAACTTATTCCTTTTTTTGTGAAATAACCACCTCTATAATTTTGCATATGCATCCAAACAATTCAAACATTTTTGTTACTCTGATTCTGTCTAGAATTTCTGAAAAGAAGAATGAAGAGAAAGATTCAACTTCCCCCTATCAAACCCTCCTCCCCGAAGAACAAACATCTCATCTGACTCCAGACTTTTAGAACCCTCTACCTTGGACTTTCTGCCATTCCATTGAAACCCTAACTGATAAACAGAAAAACACTGATGAAAGGAAAAGACGCATCACCCTGAAAAGGGCTACAGATAGGGGAGACTCTCTCTCTAACATATTTAGACTTTTTCCTTTTGAGTTACTTGAATAGTGATAAATAATAGACCAATCATTATAAAGAAAGAAAATTTTAAATAACGAGAAGAAAGAGTAATAATAAAGAAAGAAAATTTAAATATTGAGAAGAAAGAATAATAAAGACCAAGAGGTATGATAGAAAATAATAACTAATGTTTCACTAGATATTTAAAAAATTAGAAGAAAGAGTAATTTTTTTTATGTTTACTATAGATAATTCAAATATATGCCAATTTTACTATAAAAAATCAATTGAAAAATTTATTATATAAATAATTCAAATATATTAATTATGTAAAAGCCAATTATTTTTCTTATAATAAAAAGTAGAATTTTTGTTTGTAAACAACACATTGTATGTCTCGAGTACAGTGTCAAAAGAACATGGATAGCTACATCACCGCCTAGATGCACCGAAAATAAGTTATGGTTCCCATATTTCTGTGAACGAGTGTTAGTAGAGAAGTTAGTTCATGAAAGTAGGACTCGTTTTGGATCATTTAATATATGCATGCTTACTGGAAAAATTATCGAAATAGTTGACACTATGGTTAGTGTTGGAACATTCAATCATAAGATTTATAAACAATTGAGGGTTTGAGTATGTGGATAAAGAGATAGTGAGAGAACATAAGAGAGTTAGAGAGAAAAGAGGAGAGAGAGAGAGAGAGAGAGAGAGAGAATTAAGGGTGAGAATATTATTTTTCATTAACAATGGTGAGGATGCCTCCAAGGCATTTATACAAACATCACAAAGTGATCCGGGTAAAAAACACACAATGCAAAAACCAGAAAAATCTTAGCTTTCTTTTCTTGGTTTAAAAGAGAATCACTTTGACCATTGGAATTAATTGTGTCATGGATACAACAGAGGTTATCTTCGACTTTCTTGAGTTGATCATGGATATTTCCAAAGATCTCTTTGTTCAATATTTATAAATTATTCTTAAGAATTTTCAAATTTTTGTTTAGAATATATATGGGGCATCTTATGATATTGGTATTACAACTGTTTGCAATAACTTTGTGACAATCAGGATGGATGGACCACATGCTCCTAAACTTAAACTGTGAGGTATGTTTGCATATGGAGATTTCAAAATCTATCAGGAAAGGGAAGTGATCTGACATGGCCTTAGGTAAGGTTAAGCAAGAGACAATTGAACTAACATCAAAGAAAGTGAGGCTACAAATACATTTATCCAATATCCTTTGAGTGTGGTTGGAACACCTCCTGCCATTGGACCAGGTGAAATGAATTTCATGAGTGGGAAGATGGAGCAAGCTATTGTAATTGCTCCAATTGGATAAGTACTTCATAGGTGTGACATTTGGTGAGTGAGGCATGTGTTCATGATCTCAAAGAATTGCATTAAAACCTTCCATTAAGCACCAAAGGTCATGGTGTGATGATTGTAAAGATGTCAAAGTGGTCAAAAGAATCATTCTTTGCAAGTAATTTGTGGAAGCCTTGACAATAGAAAAATATATGTTAATGTTATTGACAAACATGGAAAAAGAGATATGATGGTAATCAGAAGTTAACAAGGTTGGATTTAGGGATGTGGAACACATGCACCAAAGGTTATGTTGAAGTTGTTCCCAACTGTTAACACCAAAAAAATTGAGGTTAAGTTTCTTCTACCAAGACTTAGGAAATGAGTCACCCTTCAACTAAGGTTCAACAATAAACAAAAAACCTAGTCTTATTATGTAGAATAAGTCTTTTAAGGACCAATTTGGTAGGAGAATAGGCTAACCCTTGAGAATTCCAAAAGATACACTTCATTATGAAGGGATTAAAGTGCATGTCCTTAACCTGGTAGTGCATAGACTCTTTTAACTTCATAATTTTATTGTTAATATCTCTTTTTTCTTTATCTAGAGATCACATATTGAAAGTTCTAGTTGCTCCCAACTTTTTCCATGTTGTCCCAAGATTCTTCCCAAAAATGTTGAACATTCACTAGAGGGTTTTCCTTGTGAATCATAAAGTCTTTAGGGTTGAGATCAACCTCATGTTTAGCGGAAACAACAAACTCATAACACTTTGAACTATTGTTATACGTGTTATCTTCCATCACAAATAATTGGTTTGCTTTCACCATAGTAGGTTAACCATAACTATCACAATTCCCATTTCAGGGACAACAACTAAAAAATGTGAGACAAGTATGGTCTTGGTGACACCCCCAGTCCCTTGCATAGGTGGCTTAGAACTAAAGGGTATCCCATTTGAAATATCTTTCAATGGTATGCACCTTCGAGGTTGGTTTTCCATTACATTGAGTCTTAGATTCTCCAATACCCTACAAGTTAGTGTCATTAAATACCACGTCAATTTTCTTTAGGTCATATTATCATACATTTGTCATAAGAAGCAGGGAGATTTTCATACTCCAAATTAACAAAAAGGCAAGACATTTCCTTTCCACGAGGACATTGTATCTTAAAGGTATCATCCGGTCAATATCCACAAACCCCCTTTCAAAATGGCCAACGAGTCTATCAGAGATAGATTTATTGGCGGTTGTGTGTGTGCATATTAGGGTGTCTACATTACTTGCAATGGAAAAAAAGATTCTAGGTCTCTAGTATTCATGAACAAGTTCATATATTTTAACTCATACACGAGTTAAATTTCCACGAAGCCACATACCTAACCTTTTTAAAATCTTACATTGATGAAAAGGAGAATTTAAAAAAGCCTTTACCAAGAGATGTCACCCCTCCCCATTTTCCAATGTCCTTCCATGTTGCCCGTAACATCTCGCACAAGAAATCCACTTTCAATGGTTATGACCCCTTTGACAATAGAATCCTACCACATAAAATGTGTTTTCAAGCCTCTAGACTAACTAGGTAGGTATTCATCCATAGAGATGGTGATTGAGAGATGATTGCCTTTGACCATCGGTTGTGAGAGTTAACTTGTTGGAATGTTGCAATTAGAGTTTAGAACTTGCACAAAACAATTTTTTGGCCTTGTAGAGATGATGAAGTGTTGTAGGATTTAGAGGATGGTATAAAAGAGTGTGTTGTATCCCAAAATTTTCCCTCTCATTTATCAAGTATTTTCTCACAAGATCTCCTTTGGTTCAAGACTGCACAAGGGTTGATCAGCTCAAGACACCTCCTTAAGCACTGATGACTGAAATTAGGGTTTGAGATTGCACAAGGATAATTGAACTTTTTATGCCTCATATGACTTTCATGGATAATTTTGGACCCTCAAGATTACTCATGTTAAGTTTCAAGTCTTGAATCACATTTTTGCTCAGTCAATTGATCAGTTGACCTAAAAGTCAGATGTATTGGGGAAAAAGTCAATTGTGGTCAATTTACAGTCAAAATTCATAATTTTTTATCCATGACAACATTTTAAACTCCTATATGTCATTTGATAAAGTTTGGACCACAATTCCTCAAGAAATTTGATCAGATCATCAAAAGGGCAAAATGGTTAAAATTAGGGTTTTGACTGAGAAGGGGCAATTTCTGATTGTTGACCTAGCAAATGGTTATTTGGTTTGAGACATGATATCAAGGTTTAAAATGCATCATTTTTACCTAATGGTATGACTCAAAACTTCCCTCAAGATCAATTGATTGATAATTGATTTTCAGTCAACTGATCAAAAGTTAACTGTACACTGAAAAGTCAAACTTTGACTTTTTGGTCAAAATCAAGTGTCAAAGATCACAATTCATCAAAACATGTCAAAATATGAAACTTGTTCATCAAGAAATTAAAAATTCAAGATTTCATTTTGAAAAGTCAAAGTTTCCAAACTTAGAAATTTTTCTAAGTGTTGAAAACTTCATATTTTTTCACAACTTTGAGGCAATTTTTCACCATGAAATTGTAGATCTCAATGATATCTAAAACATCGCTTTACACAAATCTTCCTAGAAATGCTTGGATCTCAAGTTATTAATCCATGAAATCATGGTCATGAAACTAAAACACTTAGTGAAATTATGAGCATTTTGGTCAGGATTTTGACCTAACTTCTGAGCTAAATTTCACATAGTTCCATTTAGATTTTGCAAAAGTGATTCAAAGAGGGGTTGTAGAGCACATTACAAGATTTCTAAAAAGTCTAAGAACTCCTTGAGATCATTTGTGAGCAAGGAGAATCGAAGGTCAGAAGTTAGAGTTTCAAGTTGTTTTACAAGGCAGAATTTCATGATGAACAAAATTGCAAATCCATGCTAAGCTGCACAATCTTTTCTTTGCAGGACTCAAACTTGTTTAGCACTCCATAATTATTGTTTTTAACATTTGTTAGAGGCTTTAATCTAAGCATTCAATGCATTGCCCATGCTTAATGGCATTTTAGGAAGAAAGTGCACATTGCCATTTTGGAAAAGTAGCTTTATGCACAAATCAGTTCTTGAGCTTTGCACTTGTTTTCTTCTGATCACACACAATCTAAAACCCAAAAGAAACTTCTCTCAAGCCTCAAACAAATCAGACCATGATTGTATTATGCCTTGAAACCATGTTTTCCCTTTTCTTAAAAATCAAGTAACATAGTCATAACTCTACATCTTGCACTTCTGACCCTCTGAAGTGCTAGAACATTTTCCTTACTTATGCACAAGTTGTTTGCATCAAAACACACGAATACACAAGCTCCAAAACTTAAAAAAACTCATAACTGTATCAGAAAACTCCATTGTTGCATAATCTGACCAAAAACTTGAAACTCACATCTCCCTCGTGCGTTTCCAAGCCTTTTGGTTCCTAAAGCTTCTCAACATCAAATACAAACCATCCAAAGTCCTTTTGCCTAACTATAACACCTCCATCATCAAGTTCCATTTTAAAAAATAGAGCTTTTCAAGTGGACTTCTCCGGAACTCCTCAGCCACTCTCAGCTCAAGCCAAGCATCACATTAGCTTCCTGGGAGCTTAAGAAAGCTAACCCAATCACTAGGACTCATTGAAAGCTTCTCAAACTCAAAACCCGATACCCTCTTGCAAGGTGAGTTTTCTGACTTTTTAACTATTCATATAGGCATTGTTGGGCTTTCATTTTCAAAGATAAAATGTAGATACCATTGTCACAAAGCTGTACATATCCATAGTTTGCATTTATATGGCCTGAGCTTAGAGAATTTTATAGTTGAAGTTTATGAAATTTTTAGGTTTTAAATTAGGGCCAGAAAAATTCCCACTCATCTTTGACTTTTAGCTTTAGTTATTTATATGGTTGGATTCGTGGGAAGAAATACCACAACTTTCATGTTTGTACTTTCCATTTTTGTTGAGAGATGAAGAAGTTACAGGTACTCTAGCTGGGCGTGAGGTTGAAGATGAAGTTCAGGCCATGGACTTGATTTGTACTATATATTTATGGTTTGATATAAGTGAATGGATGTATAGTCACCCCAGTGGTAAGGCGGCGCGCTGGTAACCAAGAGGGCGTGGGTTCAAACCCAGCGCGCTGCCTTTTGTTCTTTTTCACACTTTTACACTTTTTTTGGTTTCTTTGTTTGCAGCGCCTGGGCCCTAGCATTGGGATTTTTTTTCTTCTAATTTTCTAACCCCTGGCCCTATTTCTGCACCCCCCGGTCATTTATTTCTTATTTTATTTTATTTTTATTTTTAACTTATTTCACTTTCTTTTATCATCTTTATTATTATTATTATTATTATTATTATTATTATTATTATTATTATTATTATTATTATTATTATTAATATTATTAGTATTATTATTAACAAAAAAATCAAAAATATTTCATTTATTGTTTTTACACTTATTTAGTTTATTTGTTTTATAAAACAAAAAGAATAAAAACATTTTCTTAATAAATTAATTTCTTTCTTAATAATTAATATTTAGGTTGAGTTTTAACTATTATATTATTTTCTTGCAATTAAAATTAATTTAGAACTTAGGTTCCTTTTAATTAATTAATATCCATATTATTTTTATTAATTTAAAATATTTTAATAAATAAAATCCTAAAAAATCTCTTTTTAGTTAATTTCTTTTCTTATTTAGTTTAAGCTAACTTTATTTAATTTTCCTTAATCATTTTTTTAATTAGGTCAAGACTAAGCCCTTTCATAAAAAAACAAAATCATTTCTCTTCCCATTTATATTCTTGCAATTTTATTTTCAATTTTGTACAATATTCAATATGGTTGTAATAATTATTTAGATTTAATTTTCTTGCAATTTCCCCATTTGTAAATTTGTACACCCCCTCCCCTAATGATGTAATAGCTTAGTATTTTAATTTTCCGCAATTTAATGCTTTACATATAAATGCTAGTAAATTAGGGTTCGTATGGAAAGATAAAATCAATGTTTAGAAAACCCTAATTCAAAGACAAAACAATGCATGTAAATCAATACACTTGCACACTTACACCATTAGGGTAAATCCACTTTGTTGCCTTATGAAAATGGTCATAATACGCATGTAAGATGTCTTAGCAAAAACAAACAAAATACAAGATCATAGTCCCTCGATGACACTACAAATGTTGCCTTAAGAATGATCTTAGTCCCTCAAAGAAAATGCTAAGATATCTTACAATATTGCTATTCATGACTATACGATGACCCTTGCCCGTCCCTTTTACATCCAAAGGTAGGGTTTCTTACCAAATCAATGGTAAGATAACAATGCCAAAGGAAAGAGGAAATGAATATGAAAGACTTTTTGAGTAGGTAGAATGTTCCTAGTTGCTTGCTCATTTTCAAACCAAAACATCTTTGCTATTTTCAAAATAAACACCAACACTTTCAAAACACCTTTCACACTTGAAACATTTGCAAAAGATCAACACTTTGTATACATTCTTACGAACGAGATTCATTACAAAGTTTGCCTAAACGATAGCGCCTTTTCAAAATACTTTCAAAAACCACACAAAGCACATTTTCAAACAAAGTAAGTGATCTAGCAAGCAACTAAGAGCCCGTAGATAACTACGGATGAAAAGGGTGTTAATACCTTCCCTTTTCATAATCTACCTCCCGAACACAAGAAAACATCTCAAAGGTCTTTCCAGTTCTTTTCAACCTTTCCTTTTGGATAAAAGAAAAGTCGGTGGCGACACTTACTAACCGCAATATTTGCGATCGAACACAAAACACCCAAGTCAGTTCTCCCACCGTGTTACAGAGGGGTCGAATCGAAGCACTGCCATGAGATCAAGGGCACTATTAATATTGGGAATATTGGATCAATAGTTGCTTAGGAATAAAACAAGAGTTTGTTATAGTGTAAAATCGCCAAAACCGTCAATGATTAATATCGCCCCTGTATTATCATTATTTTATGGTGAGGTCTAGGCTACCGTTTATAAAATTAAGGGTAATTTATCCTTAATGATCTATACCAATGAAATTTTATCACATAAAGTTAATATTTAAAATCACATATTAACCTAAAACCTTAAGATACTGAGTCTATGTTTTTTGTCACTTAAAAAAAGTTAAATATCCTCTTTTTTCATCTAATGTAAGATTTTTTTTTTTGAATAACCAAGTATTAAAAAAAATTCACAAATAACCGCGTTTCGGAAAAAATTACGCAAATAACCATGTTTCAGATGACTCCCCAAAGGAGGAGCCATCTCACTTGGCGTCTACACCCATTATTTAAGGGGAGGCGCCATCTCACTTGGCGCCTATGTGCTTAGGGCATGCCCTAAGCCAAGTGAGATGGCGCCTAAGTGCAATTCTAGGGCAAATTTCTCTTTTTTTTTTGGTCCGGTGCGTTGCGTATTGGATACAGGATCAACAAAATTGACTTTTTATTATAAAAAAATAATTACATCCAAATGTATTACATTAAAAAAACAGATTAAAAAAAACAGATAAAAAAAACAGATAAATCAGTGATCCCCCGGAACCCGGTAATGACCCCCGATTCCACATCCCCGTCCTCGCCTTTCCCGTGCTGGGTGTCGTCGCGTTTCCTACTGTGGCAGGGTCGATGTCCCAGCGAAGTCAATGCATTCTGGATCCATGAAATCAGTCAGATCTCCATATTTAGAAGATCCGCTTTGGTATAGTCGGTTACCCATACCCTCAAAGTTTGGTCGTGTTGGCGGTGGGTGGGGTTCCATGATGGGTCTATAGCATTGATCGTCTGAGTATGGGGGGTAGAAAGGAAATGGATCTTGGGGTGTTTGGTATTGAGGATGTTGGGTGGTTTGGTGATACTGTGGTTGATGGTAGGCTGGGTCAGTTTGTTCGTAATCTTCCGACATTCCCAGATCAGGGCTAAGGCTGGATGTTGAAGGGCCCATATTGGGATATACAGAAGATTGAAATTGTGTGTGGGGTATGCGGGTGTGTTGGTATTGTGATTGGTATTGTGGTTGGGTGTGAGGCATATGGGGGTATTAGTACTGAGGTGGTGATTGTGGTTGGTTGTGGGGCATTTGAGTGTAATTGTGTTGTGGTGGGGACTGTGGTTGGGTGTTTGTGGTTCTGTTTCTTCTGGGGGGTTGGTGGGAGGTTGATGTGTGTTGGATTTGTTTTTGGGGAAACGAGGGTTGTGCCCATTGTGTGCGTGGGTCAACCAAGTACCTTGGATGAGACACGTGCATTTCAGGGTTACTAACCAACTTGTACCAAGATAAATATTGATTCGTGTGTCGCATATTACCATGATTGAGGAAAACCGGGAATTGCAAGACATATCGGTGATGCCTCTGCCACATATTACACCATTCCGGAGCAAAGTCTTTCCAGTTGGTAAGACCCCACTGGGCGTCGACCCTTTTGAGATACCATGGGGACAAACAAGTTGGATCACTTGGTATCTCTTGATGCATTCCGAATTGCATCTTCACACGGTCGCTGTGGTGCATCTCAACAATGTTGAACCGAATGATTGCAGTCTTCGCGGTCCAAATTGCTGCATCCTCGGGGTTTGGTTCATGGCCCAAACCCAAATATGGTCTCCAGACGAACTGCGAAAAAATTTAAATCAGGTTAACGAAAACACAATATATAAATAATTTAAATGAAGAAAAGTTTAAAGGTACGACGTACATCATCCGGGCCTAAGTGATCCAACAGATTGTGGTATAGTGCAACATTGAATCTTGGATTCTTGCCGTAATCCATACCCCTCACGCAATACCTAAAGGAAATGAAAAACATTTTATTTTTAGCATATATTTGGTGAAGAGATGAATAGTAATAAATGATATAACTTGGTGACTTACTTTGTTGCGTACGGGAAAACGAAAGTGTTGTTGTTAGCGGGGTTTAAGGACTCCATCCTCCACCAACCCCAGGCTTGTAGTAAAAAAGCGCACCCATAAAATGTACATTTTTCCTTGACTGCATTTTTGCACAAGGAACTGTATAGGTGGGCTAAAACTGTAGAACCCCAACTATACTTTCTTGTTTTTTCAAAATCTCTAAGTAAATGTAAATACATAAAATTTACACTATTTCCCGTACTTTCGGGAAATAAAAAGGTACCAAATAGTATCATAAGATAAGTTCTGGCTTTTACTACCCTGTCTTGCTCGGAGGAATTTTCGTTTAATTCCAAACTTGCATAATGATTTTTAAGCTCAGTGAGTAGTATTCCCTGACCTCTCGCACCACCACCTTCAACCATATCCCTGCCCAACAATTATTCACACTGAGAATTGGGTTGTTGAACTGACCCGTTCACGGCCTTACCATCGATAGGGAGACCTAGTAACATGTACACATCCTATAGTGTGACGGTACATTCACCTATTGGTAGGTGAAATGTATGGGTCTCTGGTCTCCACCTTTCCAACATTGCAAGATTGAACTTCGAATCAATTGTGCAGTTGGAGATCTTTATAACATGTCCAAAACCTGCGTATTCCAGATATGGTACGATAAATGGGTCGGGAGCCAAGTAGTTGTGAGATCGGATTCTGAATCTTTTGGTATCCTGAGTTAATAATGTAAAAGATGTAAGATTAAGTAAGATGAACATAGCATTACCTTAAGTATAAATAATGTATAACCAAATTAGAAACTTACAAATGCGGCAATGTTTTCCCTTGTGCCTCTGTGAGAATCGCCCATTGTTAGAAGAGCCATTATTTAAAATGCTTGAGATTATGAAAGACTTAGAAAGTGTAAGAGATTATGAAAGACTTAGAAAGTGTAAGAGATTATGAAAGACTTAGAAAGTGTAAGAGATTATGAAAGACTTCGTAGCAGGGAGTGAGACGAGTGTGGGTGTGAGAGAAGTATGATATGGTCTGTATTTATAGGCAAAAAAATTTCATAGAGTGAGTGAGGTGGTAGCTGGTGCACGCATGCATGAGATGTGTCACTCTTGCAGGCTAGGTGGCAGCCTAGGGGGTTACATATCTGCATGCATGTAACACGATTGGACATTAAGGGAGGCGCCATTGGACTTGGAGAAAGAGTACAAAAATAAAAGGTGTCGCTATCACAATTGGCGAATAAGAGGTGTCATTGGTTGCATAGTAGGCACAGGATACGTGAAAGCCTTTGGGATGCCATGCCTGAATGCATGTAACACTATTGGAGGTGATGGGAGGAGACTTACAAGTAACAATGTAGGTGCAGAGTAGGCGCAGGCTAGGTGGCAGCCTAGGGGTTACATATCTGCATGCATGTAACACGATTGAACATTAAGGGAGGCGCCATTGGACTTGGCGAAAGAGTATAAAAATGAAAGGTATCGCCATCCCCTTTGGCGAATAAGAGGTGTCATTGGTTGCAGAGTAGGCACAGGCTACGTGACAGCCTCTGGGATGCCATGCCTGAATGCATGTAACACTATTGGAGGTGATGGGAGGAGACTTACAAGTTACAGTGTAGGTGCAGAGTAGGCGCAGGCTAGGTGGCAGCCTATGGGGTTACATATCTGTATGCATGTAACACGATTGGACATTAAGGGAGGCGCCATTGGACTTGGCGAAAGAGTACAAAAATAAAAGGTGTCGCCATCCTAATTGGCGATTAAGAGGTGTCATTGGTTGCAGAGTAGGCACAGGCTACGTGACAGCCTTTGGGATGTCATGCCTGAATGCATGTAACACTATTGGAGGTGATGGGAAGAGACTTACAAGTTACAGTGTAGGTGCAGAGTAGGCGCAGGCTAGGTGGTAGCCTAGGGGGTTACATATCTGCATGCATGTAACACGTTTGGACATTAAGGGATGCGCCATTGGAATTGGCGAAAGAGTACAAAAATAAAAGGTGTCGCCATCCCAATTGACGAATAAGAGGTGTCATTAGTTGCAGAGTAGGCACAGGCTACGTGACAGCCTTTGGGATGCCATGCATGTAACACTATTGGCAACCTTGGGGGTTATATCCTTACTTAATTGAAATTCAGTATGATATTTTTAGTCTTACGTTTATCATAACACTGATTCACTTAATCTGTCAAACCTTCCAACCTTCAAACGTTCATACAATCAAACCTTCAAACCTTCAAACAATCAAACATACAAACCTTCGAATAACTCATAAACTTCAAACATTCCAACCTTCAAACCTTCATACAATCAATAAACTTCAAACATACAAACCTTCGAATAACTCATAAACTTCAAACATTCCAACCTCCAAACCTTCAAACAACCCGATGCAGTGGCCTCTGCACCACAATATGTCATCAAAGCACATTTCAACTGTGAAACATACATTTGTCCCACCTATGGGTTTTTGTTTAGAGACACAGACAACATTCGATTTCTTTTAAACGGGAAAGTCAATTTCTCGTACTTCAAAAAACGATTAGAGGCCAAACTTGGACGAGGCCCGGTGACACAGATATTTTATCAGAATCCATTTTTTTTGGAAACAACCAAATAACTTTTTATAAGGTTTAAGTTCAAGATGACGAGGATCTCCAGAATATGTTTTCCATCCATGTGTATTCTGGGTACGACTGTATTGAGTTGTACATTATGCTGCGAGAGCCTCAGGTGACACAAGTAGTTGATCCTTTGGAGAATGAACAAGCTGAGGTAAATGCAGTTGATGATGAAGAAGAAGATGACGAGTTAGAGTTTGATGAAATGGTGAATGATGATTCCGACGATGATGGCATACCTAGTATTCCTGCAAACGAAATCTACACACCACCTCCGCACATGACAAACTTCAACATGGGCGGAGATGAATCGTCTACTGATTTATTTTTCAATCCGTGTATGCAGTCGGATGAAAACTTAAAAGAGAAGGACAAGTCTCGTAACAGAGAGGAATGCATCAGAGCCATAAAAAAATTCCACATGCTTAACTCGGTTGATTTTAAGGTGGACCGTGTCAACCCAGAAAGGTACAAGATCAAGTGTGTCCACCCTGACTGTATGTTCAAGCTGACTGCATCATACAGATTAAGAGGTGATTGCTGGGTCATAGGTTCCATGACTACCCACACTTGTGTAAACATTAGGGTTTTCCGTTAACAGATTTTGCTACAATAAATATTGTGCGTACAAGAAAAATGCACGATATTCCGTCTACGAAATTACAACTGTTAACACAATTTCATCTGACCCATGCATCATCAATATTACATTGCTGTCTGTTTTGACTTCCTCCAACCATACATTAGGTCTTCTTGTCGCATGTGAGGTTGTTGTTCGTCTTCGCTGGATCCTTCGAATTTTCCCCCCTCCGCAATGTCTCCATCTAGCCATCGCATCAACTCCCGCTTCAGACGCTCCATGGAGTGAATGTGCCAGAATTTCATTTTCATCGCAGATTTCGTGGCGGAGAAGATAACGTAACCATCTCTGCTAAAAATCATGGGCGATGTCATGACGCAAATAACAGAGTAAAAAATAACAAAACAGTGCAAGAAAGTGTGAGAAACGATGGAGAAACTGACAAATTATTTATAAAACAGTATTTTGCCCTATGAGCCAAGTGAGATGGCGCCTCCTCTCACTTTTAAAGTGCATGCGCCATCTCACTTGACTAAAAGTGAGAGGAGGCGCCAAGTGAGATGGCGCCTAGGGCAAAATTAGGGGTGGAGGCGCCAAGTGAGATGGCTCCTCCTTTGGGGAGTCATCTGAAACATGATTATTTGCGTAATTTTTTTCGAAACACGGTTATTTGCGAAAATTTATTTTAATACCTGATTATTGTAAAAAAATATTCAAAATTTACGTATAGACTAATCAATATACTTTATAGACCTTATATGTATTCTTCATTTATATAATATTAAAATATTAATTATTTCAGTAAAAACTAGCACTAATATCCCGAAATTTAAGAGATGTCGTGCCTCCATATATTCCATCTATTCATTATTAGTATTATAATTTTATATAAATCAATAATAGATTTATGGTCTATATACACGCATTTCCGTCATTACAAAAATAATAGTATATTTTTAATTAATTAAATAATTTAAAAATTTTATATATAAATTTAAGAAAAAGGATTATCTAATGACGGTATAAATTATTTAAAAAAATTATTTAATACTAATAAGCAATATATATATATATATATATATATATATATATATATATATATATATATATATATATATATATATATATATATATATATATATATATATATATATATATATATATATATATATATATATATATATATATATATATATATATATATATATATATATATATATATATATATATATATATATATATATATATATATATATATATATATATATATATATATATATATATATATATATATAATTAATTAGATATTAATTTATATTTAGGGATATCTTTTAAATCTTCTTATATCTTTGTTAGAAGATATATTTTAGATTTAATTTTGTGTATAAATAGTCTAGTGGAGTAGGTTATTGTAATTCATTGTAAATCCTTATTTTAAAGTTGTCAGTAAATATTCCTTTTGTCTTTTATCTCTTCCTTGTGCACCAACAATTGATATGTAGAGCTTCTGGTTAGAAACTCTAGAATTTGGAAAATATTGTTTCATTGATAGAAATTCTGGGATTTGGGAAACATTGTTTTCATTGAGTTTCTGCGTATTGCACAAGGTAGAAGATGAACGGAAACGGCGGCGATATTTATTCCAAGCTTCCAGTATTTGATGGCAAAATTGGAATCGTTGGAAGATCCAGATGCGCGTGTTATTTGGTGCTCAAGATGTGTTAGATCTTATCACCGATGACTATGATCTGTTAGAAGCAGATGCAACAGAGGCACAAAAGATAGCACAGAAGGCGCTGAGGAAGAAAGATCAGAAGGCGTTGTTCTACATCCATCAATGTGTGGATGCGAATGTGTTTAAGAAGATTACTGGTTCTGAAACAACGAAGGCTTCATGGGACAACCTGATCAGATGTTACGGTGGTGACACATCAGTGAAGAAGGTGAAGCTTCAGTCTCTCAGAAAGCAATATGAGAATCTCAACATGAAGGACAACGAGAAGGTTTCTGAATATGTCTCTAGAGTGATTCTGATCACTAATGAGATGAAAGCTTGTGGAGAAACTCTGTCTGAACAAGTAATTATTGAGAAGATCTTGAGATCTTTAACTTCTCAGTTTGATTACACTGTGGTAGCAATTGAACATTCTAAATATCAAAGCACCATGAGAGTTGAAGAGATGCAAAGTAGTCTAGAGGCGCATGAGTTGCATATGACTACAAGAACTTCTGAGAGGGAAGTACAGCAGTATGCTTTGAAGGTAACTTCTGGTAAGAAGCATCAGAAATAGACTTGGTCAGAAGCCAGGAAGAAAACTAATGGTGGTCAAAGGTCAGAAGATTCAAACTCTGATAGGCAGAAGAATGTCCAGAAGGGAAAGGAGAAGTTTGACAAGAATAATATTCAGTGTTACTGTTGCAAGAACTTTGGTCACTATGCCAGAGATTGCTGGTACAACAAAGAAAAGAATTCAGAAGAAGCAAATATAGCAAGAGGAGAGTTTGATGATGACATGTGCTATTGTTGGCTTCTGAACTTGATAATCTGAATTCATCAGAATGGTAGTATATGGGCACAGGGTGTTCAAACCATCTTATTGGAAACAAGAAGTGGTTGGTTGATTTTGACTCTAGGAAGAGTACAAAGATCATATGTGTTAATGATAAATACCTCAATGCAGAAGGTATAGGAAATGTCAGAATCATTCTAAAAAATGGGAAAGCAGGAGTGATCCCGAATGTATGGTATGTACATGGCATGAAAAGCAATCTGATGAGTGTGAGACAACTGGTTGAGAAAGGTTTTTCAGTTACCACGAAGGACAATCTTCTGAAGTTGTATGACCGTAATCATAAGCTGATTATGGAGTCAGAACAGGGAAGGAACAGAACATTCAAGGTGAATGTTAGAACTGCAGACTCTGAATGTCTTAGTGCAACAAGTGTTGTCAAGGAGAGTGAGTTGTGACACAGAAGATTTGGTCATATGAATTTCAGAAGTTCAAGACATCTGAAATCAAAGAATCTGGTACATGGAATTCCTACAATCAAGAAGCCTGAAAAGTCATGCAAGGTGTGCATGGAAGGGAAGCAACCAAGATTACCATTTACATCAAAAGTAGTTCCAAGAGAAAAACATGCCTTGGGAGTAGTGCATTCTGATGTGTGCGGTCCTTTTCCAGTAGCATCAACTGGAGGGAATAAATATTTTGTGTCATTTGTTGATGAGTTCACCAGAATGACATGGGTATCTCTCATAAAGTTCAAACACGAGGTGTTTGCTAAATTCAAGAAGTTCAATTTGAAGGCTGAGAAATAGAGTGGCCAGACTCTGAAGATTCTTAAAACTGATGGTGGTGGTGAGTACAACTCCACAGAATTCAGAAGTTTCTGTGAGGAGAATGGAATTGAGCATGAGGTTACTTCTCCCTATTCTCCTCAACACAATGGTCTTGCTGAAAGAAGAAACCGTACTTTGCTTGATATGGTGAGAAGCATGCTGAAAGAGAAGAAGCTTCCTCATACTCTGTGGGGAGAAGCTGTTGCAACTGCATGTTATGTGCTCAACAGATGTCCAACGAAGAAATTGAAGGAAATAGTTCTTATTTAGAAGTGCAAGAAAAGTATTAGTCATCTGAAGGTGTTTGGTTCTGTATGTTATAAACATGTCTCAGAAGCCAAAAGACAGAAGTTGGATGATAGAAGTAAAGTGATGTTGCTGGTGGGGTACCATAATACAGGTTCGTACAAAATTTATTGTCCAGAAACTAACAAAGTTGTGTTCAGCAAAGACATCATTGTAGAGAAATCAGAAGTTTGGAATTGTGAAAAGTCTTGTCCTGACTCTAATGAGAGAACTTCTGAAGAAAAGTCAGAAATACATGTTTCTGAAGCTGGTAAAGACTCTGACTCTGAAGAAGATACAGAAGGAGAAGATGATTCTGACTCTGACTCCGATGGTGATCCAGACTCTGAAGACAGTCAAGGTTTTGGAGAAAGCCCAATTTCTGAAGCAAGTGCTTCTGAAGGGGAATGTTCTGGTGTCCAATGTTCTGAAGGTCCAGTTCATAGCAACAAAGAGTCTGAAGCATCCCAAGAAAATTTGCAGAGTTTGACATGTTGCAAGACACTGAAGTAGACTCTGAAGGAGAAGTTATTCAGTGTGCAATGTTAGTAAGACTCTGAACCCGTGAGTACGAAAGAGGCTCTTAAGCAACAAGTCTGGTTGCAGGCCATGAAAGAAGAACTTGATGCTATAGAGAGAAACAAGACTTGGAAGCTGACTGAACTTCTAAAAGGCAAGAAAGCCATCAGCGTTAGATGGGTTTTCAAGCAGAAGCTAAAGCCAAATGGATCAATTGGCAAACAAAAAGCAATATTAGTAGCTAGAGGCTTTCTACAGAAACTTGAGCTGGATTACTTTGAAGTGTTTGTACCTGTAGCGAGACATGAAACAATCAGACTAGTAATTGCAATAGCTGCTAACAGGAATTGGCCTCTGATGTCTTTAGATGTAAAATCTACATTTCTGAATGGTACATTACAAGAAGAGGTGTACGTCTCACAACCTCCTGGATTTAAGAAAAAGAATCAGGAAGGGATGGTGTTCAAATTACACAAAGCATTGTATGGATTGAAGCAAGCGCCCAGAGCTTGGAATTTGAAGATTGATTAGTTTTTCAAGGAACAAGGGTTTCAGAAGTGTGAGATGGAGTATGGTGTTTATGTTCAACATACTTCAGAAGGTAATATGATTTCGGTCTATTTATATGTTGATGACATATTACTCACAGGAAGTTCTGAACAAGAGATAACTGAGTTTAAGAAAGTTCTGATGAATGCATTTGAGATGACAAATCTTGGAAAAATGAGTTTCTTTCTAGGGATGGAATTTATGTACTCTGAGAAAGGAATCATTTTGCATCAGATGAAGTATGAACTAGAGCTTCTAAAGAGATTTGAGCTAGAAAATTGCAAAGTTGCTATCACACCTGCTGATACAAATCAGAAGTTGGACTCTGATTCTGATGGAGAGGATGTGGATGCTACAAGCTTCAAACAGATGGTTGGTTCTCTAAGGTATTTGTGTAATACCATACCTGATATTTGCTATGCAGTTGAAATGGTTAGCAGATTTATGAGAAAACCAAAGTGATCTCATTACCAAGCTGCAGTCAGAATTCTGAGGTATGTGAAGGGAACTCTGAAATATGGAGTGTTATTTTCGTCTGAAAGAAAGATTGAATAAGAACTTCTGAGTTATTCTGATTTTGATTGGTGCGGAGATAGAGTTGACAGAAGAAGTACTTTTGGGTACTTATTCAAATTTCTGGGAGATCATGTTTCTTGGTGTTCCAAGAAACAACATGTTGTTGCACTGTTAACTTGTGAAGCTGAATATATTGCAGGCGCTCTGACTGCATGTCAAGCTGTGTGGATTCTGAACTTGCTGAAAGATCTGAAGATTGAGGTAAATGAACCTCTGAAGCTGATGATTGATAACAAGTCTGCAATCAATCTTGTCAAGAATTCAGTGTTGCATGGGAGAAGCAAGCATATTGAGACCAAATATCATTTTCTGAGGAATCAAGTTCAGAATAAAAAATTAAAAGTTGTGCACTATAACACCCAGAAGCAGCTGACAGATATTCTGATAAAGACTATCAAAACTGATCAATTTCTTGGTTTAAGGGATGAAATTGGTGTTGTCAGTTTTGAATAAATATAAATTAAAGGACGGTGTTAGAATTAATTTAGATTTTATAATTAATTAAATATTAATTTGTATTTAAGAATATCTTTTAGATCTTCTTATATTTTTGTTAGAAGATATATTTTAGACTTAATTTTGTGTATAAATAGTCTAGTGAAGTATGTTATTGTAATTCATTGTAAATCCTTATTTTGAAACTGTCAGTAAATATTCCTTTTGCCTTTTATCTCTTCCTTGTGATATATATATATATATATATATATATATATATATATATATATATATATATATATATATATATATATATATATATATATATATATATATATATATATATATATATATATATATATATATATATATATATATATATATATATATATATATATATATATATATATATATATATATATATATATATATATATATATATATATATATATATATATATATATATATATATATATATATATATATATATATATATATATATATATATATATATATATATATATATAATGTTACTAATGAGTTTTTTTTTCAATTATTGGTTTTGTAACTATTTATAAGTGAAAGTTCATAATTTTATATTTATTTAAAAATTTAAATTTTTGTATCTCTTTTAAAATATGCTTTTAGAGAAGATATAAAATCAATTTTAATTAGTTATTGTTTATAGAAAAAAATTGAGAAAAAGCAAATTAATTATAAATAATATTTTATTTTATCTTTAAAAAATATATTTTTTTAATAAAATGTTCAAGTGAAATATTTTTTTATTTATAATTTGTAACCAAAATAATATGCATTTTTTTCTTATAAATTGTTAGCTAGAGGGGAGTGGAATACTTATTCGTCATAATTATATAATGATACTTAGCAATCATATGTTTGTTTATTTATCCATATTTGTTTGTGATTATATAAGTAGAATAAAGTAAGCGTGTTTAAACTTTAATCAAACCTAGTTCTAGTTTCTATTTAGAGATTTTTTTTAACACTTAGTATACTTTTTTTAGACTTTTTGTAAAATTTCTTAAATATCTACAGATTTTGGAGACGCATCGAAAGTATCATATTTGATAAAAACAAGTGTGCTCACATGTGTATCTTTGAAATCATTTTATTTTGTTAAAAAAGGTGATTTCAGAGTTGTTATTTTCAAAACAACGAACAAAACACAACTCTTTCATTCAAACACAAAATCTTAACTTTTCTACACCAAAATCCTTCATTTCTACTATCCAAACTTTGTTTCTCAAATTCATTTCTACTCATCTCCTCATTTCAGCTCTAATCAAGTCATTCTAACTCATCCCCAAGACTTTAATTTTGTGTAAGTTTTCTCCACTTCATTTTCATTTGATTCATCATACAATGTTATAATAGTTTATTAGGTTAGTTAGAATCAATAACATTGTATAAGTTGCTGTTAGAATAGTTTAATTTTGGTATTTGGATGACATAAAAATGGTATTAGGATGATTTAGAGCAAGAAGAAACTGTTAGTCGATAATGGTTATTCGCATGAAGTTTCAGAAGTGCATATCAGAAATCCCCCTGAACCAATTTCAAATGTGCATATAATTCTTGCCTGAGTTATTTATTTTTAATTAACAATTTAATTTAATTTTTCAAGAATATGGCGGACCAAAACGATCATTTGAGACAAGAACGATTGCATTTTTTTTCTTTTTTTACAGGAACAGTTGTCGATTAAGTTCGTGAATCATTCACGAAAAATATTTAAATTGTTTGTGCCTGGGGCCACTTGGTTCCACGAGACCATTGTTGAATCCAGACTTATCAGATTATGTTATACTGGTTACTCAACTATAAGCCACAACATGCAGGGGGCACTTGCAGAGGGGTGGCACAACGAGATGTCATCTTTCCACTTTCCTGTTGGAGAGATGACAATCACACTTGATGATATTGCTTGCTTGATGACATCGAAAGGGGTGGTCCCGAGGCGGTTGCCATGTTGAGAGGATGGTTAGGGAGGCTTCCAGTACGGCGCATTACAGTAGGCAGAGGATGTCACAGAGGGTGATGATCAGGCATACGCAGTAGCAATACCTTATGTTATGTCTTATTTTATGTTTTGAATGTAACATTACACACTTTTCGAACAACTTATGTACTATATTATATTTCCGTTTGTCTGAACATCTAATTTAATCGTTATGTCCGTATTATTATCTTTGTGTTTGATACTTTCAATATAATCCTAAGAAAAAGTAGTCCATTTTGAAGGAATAGATAATGATGTTGATTTAAACAAGAATGAAACAAACATAGGAAGTTTCGAAAATACGTATCTGAAACAACATCTACATATATTTCAGATATACATTTTCGAAACACCCATTGAAATTTAAAATCTAAACATTTAAATATTAAAACATGAAAATATAATGTCTTCAAAAATACACATAAAAAATATATTGATAAGTGAATTCGAAAATACATAATTGAAAGATATTTTTGAATTATCAACAATAAAAATCATTACTATTAAATGGAGAAAGAAATTCTCTTCTATTTAATCATACTTACAACTCAACTTCACCTTTTAAAACTAAAAATTAAAGTGAGAAAGTGGCTTCTCAAGTCACATCCCATGTGGAATTAAATATTAATTACGACTTTCGAATTTCAATGGCAAAAAAGCACTAAATAATTAAAATCGTACTCCTTCCCTACTACTTTTTCCCTTATTTTCTTGGGGACCTTAGAAAACGAGCAAAATCTTTTTGTTTTCTTTCACCGTATCCGAATAAAAGGAATTTCAAAAAGAGTGTAAGACAGCTTTTACATTTCCAATCACTTTTTTCATTCAAATCAAAATTAAAATTTTTTTAAATAGAAAATAAAAACCCATCCCAATCCTTTTCAAATTCACTTCATCAAATTCAAATCACAGAAAAAAATCATTCCTATTTTTCATTCAACAAAGAAAAAAGCTGGCATTTTCCATAAACAATACAAGTTCACTTTTTATAGGTCTTTTCACAATTTTATCTCCACATTTGTTATTATACTTGTTTGTCAGCATATCCATTCTTGGAACACAATTACAAAAAAGTAAAAAAGAAAATTAAAAAACAATTAAGGTTTAATTCATACAACGAGGACCATAATCTTCCCATAATACATATAGTAATTGAAATCACAAAATTTTTAAACATGTTTATAAGTGTGAAAGAAGCAAAGAAATAAGTTAAAGAACTAAAACTGAGTAGTACTAAATTGATGAGTAGCAAATGGAATATCATACATTGGAAGTGAGTTAGAAAAACTAAACTAAGGTAAACAAAAACATAATACATAGTACTAACATAGATTAAAAAAACAAAAATAATTAATAATAATAATAATAAGATAATTATTCTTACTATTTAGTTTCTTATTTCTCAAAGCCAGTCAGAGAAAAGTGCTTCCCAAATCTCAGTGTAAACTTCAACAATGATCTTGTGATGATGATACGAATTCAACGACAGAAAACAGTGTAAAAGATTCTCCAAATCACTAGGTGAAAATATTTGTTTCTCAACGATCATCTCCACCATGGAAGTTCTAAAGTCACTGTACGGATCACTCGAGCGTTTCACCACCGCGAACGTGTCTTTGACTTTTCCGTTCAACGGAAGAACACCCATGTCGGAACTCCGGTTGGGTTTCCGGCAAGAGGTTTTTCGACGGCGAGACTTTGAGGAGTCGGAAGAGAGAGACTTTGATGAGAAAAGTGTGTCGGTTTCGTCGTCTTCGTCGGTGCTGTACCACCAGTAGCTATCAAAGTTTGTGTCTTTTGCACATGAATTGAACGGAAAGGTTCTGTTTTTCTTCTTGGTTTGTGTTTGTTTCTTCTTCTTCGTTCTATTTTTCTTCTTTTTCGTTTTCGTTTTGTCTATGACGGTTTTTGATGATGCGTTGGTTTCTTCGTAGAAACCGAAGTTGTTTTTGTTGTTGTTGTTGTGTTCATCGTTGAATGTAGTGTTGTTTGGTGAACATGATTTTCTGTCGAGTTTAAGGTTGTTGTCGTTGTTGTTGTTATTGCTATTTGCACCGCAGAGAAATGGTGATGATGAACAAGTAGAGACTTTGCTACGTGGAAGAGAATGAGGAAGGTTAAACGACATGTCGTCGATGGTTTTTTGAGAGGGTTTGGATTTGGGACTGGGGTGGAAGGGTAGTAATGTTTTGGAAGGGATGTGGTTGTTAGGGGGTGCAAATAGTGGTTTTTCCATAACATCAGATACATGTTGTCGGGTTTTGCAGGAACCGAATGAGGATCGGAACATGCGAGAGATTCGCATTTTCAGACGGTTTTGGTTTTCCATGAGAGAGAGTGTTTTGGTTGAAATTTGAAGAATGAAGAAAATGGAGAGGGAGATATAAATGCATGAAAAACCGAAAAGGCAGTTTGGTAGATTTATATCGGATGAGAATGTAAAATTATTTTATACCTCTTACTGCATATAAATTAAATCTTTAATAAGAGAGAAAAGATAAATTTTACACGGTGCATATAAATTAAATCTTATTAATAATACTGCTTAATTTGAAAATGAAAAGATAAAGTTTAATTTAATTTATGAAAATTTTAATTTTCTTGTCTTTTTGTTGGTTCTGAATTGGGCAGTGAAAGAATCAATGAGAGAAATTTGATTTTGTAAACAGTGGAAATTGACCTTGTTCTGCCTTTAATCGTGCGTGTCTACCGCGTCGGGTTTTTCTATCTTCTTTTTTTACATTTCATAGTCTACGGATCCTCTTCCTTTCAATTCTTTATTTTTTCTAACTTTTTTTTTATTTCTCTTATGAATTATTTTCTTTTACATATTTTTCTTTTTAAAATAAATATCATTTATTTTTTATTTTATTCATTTTTTTTAATCTAAAGTCATTAAAACTAATTAGAGGATTTTTTTTCCTACAAAAGAGTGTTAAGAAAGATGAGAAATTTTTTGTTAAAAATATAAAAGAGATAAAAAAAATTGTGATATAGATAAAATAAAGGATAAAAATAATAAGAGAGTTTTGAAACGCCAAAAAAAAGTATTAGGAATTATTTTCTCTGTTTTAAAATAAGTGTCATATTAAAAAAAAAGAAGACTATTTCAAAATACTTATTATTTTAGATTTTCCATACAATTTTATATTTAATTTTTCTATTGTGTCATCTAATAAATACACTTAATTTATTATTTTCTTACTTAATATTAATATTATTTTGAATACACTAATAATTTATTCAGATAATTCGATAAAATTATTATTCTCTTATTTATTTATTATTATTTTTTAATCAATATAAAATATTTTATTATAAAAATAATATGAGACGGAAGGATAGACTCTATTTAGTAATGCTAGAAAGCAATGGATATCTGTTTTATAGTGGATAACTTTATAATTAATCACTTTTAAAATAATTGATATAGTATATAATTAATAAGTTAGTAGGTTGAATGTGTAGTGTTTTATAAAATTTATAGTTAAATTAGTTTATAAATATAAAATAATATATAAAAAAATTATAATTTTAAAAATTAAAATTATACGAATAAAATTGTAAAAACATAAGTGTAGTGTATTTTAAGAAAAATTGTTATATTTGATTTCAAGAAAAGTTAGAAATCGTAAACATTTTCAAGACAAAAAGGTGAAATTGCAAAGTATTCATAGTCAAATGAAGTAAAGCCAAAAATAGTATTGAGAAGGATGAATGAAAAACACAAGTAAGTAATAATACGTGGCAGGCGAGGAATTTTGACAGGTTTAGAGGTAAATTTCCTCGCACAATAAACAAAATCAAAGATCAGATTGTGCTCATTAGGACAAACTCAACAACTAGTGCTTCATCTTTTATGAATGATTTCCAAATCATCAAAGCCTTCAAGCTTGCTGTTAGACCCATGCAATTGTGAAGGAGCTTACCACCATGATTCTCTCCCTGCCAATATATTTTATACCCTTTAGCCATAATCACTCTACCATGAGAAATCTTCAATACCCTATGTTCAATTCTAGTGTAGTAGCCTAAATCATCATACATATTTATGAACAACTAATTATGCCTAAGCTCGGGATCATACCTCACATTACGTAGAAGGAATTCATGATCAAATAATATTTAAAGTTTGGTCATCCAAATCCATGAACTTGCAAGCTTGACTGTTACCGAGTCGAACGACTTCAACATTTTCCAACTTCAAAGTCTTAAACTATTTTTTCCTTGGGAAATATATGATAAGATCATCTTGAGTCCAAGACCTAAATCTTTTTAGTTTTCAAATTTGACATCACTAGTGCACCCACAATCATATAACTATCCTTATCTAAGACCATTGCCTCTTAGCAAAATCTCCATTGATGTGCCTCTTTGGACAATCCTTTTTAAAATGACTGATTTTTTGATAAATAATATATTTTAACTTTGACTTATCAAACCTCTTGGATTCGAACATCCATATACACCCACCTCTTACTCTTTAGACATTCAAGTATTCACCACTATCAGCAATCTTCAAAATTTTCACCTTGAAAAATTTCTTAGATCTCAAAGTCGTTTGAACTTCATCCAAAGTAATAATACAATCCCCACCATGAAAAAGGGCACCCTTGAATTTCTCAAAAGATATGATAAATAAGCTTAATAAGAATATAGTTTTATCCTCATCATCAATCTTCACCTCAATAATATTCAAATCATTAACGATATTGTGAAATTTCCCGAACTTCTCAAATATGAATTTGTTATCTACCAATTGAAATGAGTGGAGTTGTTGTTTCAGACACAACCAGTGAACCAAGTATTTAGTCATATACAATAATTCAATATTTGCCCACATCGAAGTTGAAGTATTCTGCTTGTCGACTTCCCTTAGAACTTTATTCCCGAGACATAAGATAATGATACTTTAGCTTTATTAATTATCTTGTTCTTCTTTGTTTGTGTTACGCGTGCATGTATCGATAAGATTGCTTGCATATTCACTTACCACAACTCAAAATCATTATTTCTGAAAAACTTCTCGATATCTCATTTAAAATCTATAGTGCTCACTTGTAAACTTAAATTTTTTGTTCCACAAATGATGTCACTTGTAGTGAAAATGAAAGGTGCAACCACACCCAAGACCTTCTTGTTGTGAAATACCGTGACAAAAAATAAAGGTAATCAAACTAAATAGCTTCAAACAAAAATTAACTTGTCAAATAGTATAAGTAAGAGAAAAATAAAAGATAAATACACAAAAAAATTGTTTATCTTGTTCGATCAAATCAGCCTCTCTCATGTAACAAATAATAAGTAGCAGGTAAATTGAATATTAAAAACATATTCCACCGTCTCATAAAAGTGATTTATTTATACTTTTTCTCTATCTCAATAATTATTGTCATTTTTACAATACCAATACATCATTTATTATTACTTTTACATTACTATATTCTTATTTATTACTTTTTATTTTATTCAACTATTCTATTAACTACAATTAATAAAAATATTCTAGTAAATAATATTAGTTTTATTATTAAAATCAACACATTTAACTATTTTTTAAGAATCAAATATTGCTTAAATATGACACTTTTATGAAACGGAGGGAGAATTATTTTCATAATCACTATCAAAATAATCTATCAACTTAATAGAAATATTTTACTTATTGTGTTGGATTGATTAAACTTAATATGAAGAAATGTTTAATAATATGTTTCTGAAAAAAAAATATGAATTTAATAAGTTGATACCCACCATATATATTGAGGTGTATCTTGTAAGTATAGCTTGGTGGCGTATAACAGAATTCAAATTTATTGTGTAAAATTTATATCACATTGTCCTTTTTTAATTTTTGGTCTAGCTTCAAAACTATTGGGTGTATGAGTGAAGCTCTGAAAAGCTTAAAACGTCCTGAATAAGTACCAACACAAGAGCATGGGCAAGACTTACTCCACAAGCACCATTCTCATTTGTCCACAACTATAAAGCTTTGCCACTTTGTACATCTTCATTGTACTATGCTAATACATTTTATAATTTTTTTATTTAAAAATTCATTGAATGATTGATTAATTTAGTGTATACTTTAACCATTATTGGTGCAGAATTTAAACAAAACAAGTTTGTACTCATTAGGTAAGTTTGGGTCTAAATGTTTTGAAATTGATTACTATTAGTAAAGTAATTGACGAATTGTACTGATTGGTTAAGTACTAAAAAGAAATGACCCATTGCAATATTACTGTGATTTGTAGGGGACCAGACCATGATCAAGACTCTAATTGGACTAGTTCAAGGCGCTTAATCATGTTTGAAATTCAAATAAAATAGTAAGATTAGCCTAGCCTTTTCAACATGAGGTTAAGAATCTTAACCTAGACTTGATTGTTCTACACAGTCCCGTGATAGATTTGGACAATTGGTAGTAGGACTATTATAGAAAAGATTTACTTTGAAATAAAAAACAACACTAGAGTTAATTTCTCCTCCTTTTCATATTTATTTCTTGATGTGAGGGAAATTAGTTAGCCTCAAAAACATGCATGGCCAATACAATCTAATAATGGAAAATGACAATTCAGCATTTCATTTCAAAAAGTAAATTAGTTACATGCTCACATTTATATTGAGCTTCACCCAATAGTAATGGTTCTTATAAGATAAACTATTTTTAACAAACTTGTAATTAATTGTAATTAACCAAAAATATATTTAATCTATGTTAACTCTAGTCTCAACGAAGAAAACAACTTATATCTCTCTTACTCCCACGTAAAATTAAGACGGATTTAAACAAATTACTTTAAATTTGGTCCCACATAAAGAAAAAATAGAGTTTAGTGAGAATGGACTAAGCCATTTAAAATATTAGAGATTATGAATTATAATATTAAAATTTGATAAAATAGAAAATATTTTTAGAAGAATTTAAATGAAGTGATACGAGAAAATAAAAGGACAAAAGATAAGAAAAGAACACATTAAATTTATTCTGGCTTGACTTAAAACTACGAGGACTATGTCCATTCCTCAAAGATGTAGTACATTGTGATAACCACTAACAATTTCTTTTACACCAAATTTTATATTAGATTTAGTTTGCAACCTCTAACCACTTTCACTACGATTATCTTAAATCCTAACTGATTTGGGCGTTGAAGGGCTAATCATGCAAGCACCCCTAGGTCCACCACACTGGAGGTCAAAGACACCACTTCAAGATAAACACCTTCGATTCCACAAGCATCATGATTGTGACCTTTGGGTCGAGACGCCCATCCCGAGAATCGATGGTGAATCTTCACTCTGTCGTAGCTTCCACAATATCATCTATTTCTGGTTCCACCATGCAATAATGGCGCCGTCTATGGGAATCGACTTCTTATACCTACGAAGTCCACGAGGTCCAGTCTGTTTCATAGATCCAAAATCCGAAAGCATATCAAGAGAAGGAATCAAATCATGAAGAAGTCAAGATCTTAGATCTATGCTGATTGGATCCATCCAAATCTGATCCAACTCCGATCGATCGTCCGTATCAATCTCGAACTATCGTGAAAAGACACTAAGAGATATCCTTAGAACCATAAAATTACGACTAGTTAGGATCAGTTTGAGTTTAATCCGACTAGGAATCTTGATCCCCCCCTTTGATCGAAGCTTGCATATGAAAATATGTATATCCAAATCTAGGTCCAACTCAAGTCTAGGCGACAATAGCAAAAACCGTGTCCGAGAAACACTTCCACATAAATATCGTCCTGGTCAATCCCGATCAGATATCTCACCATCCTAAATATCCCTTGTCGGCCATGTCACCACCACTCAGAATAAAGTTATAGAGTTGAATGTCGGCTGGTATAGAGAGACATGCATCCCATGGAACCAAATCACACTCCTGGTAGGAACCTAGTGGAATAGATAGAAGCTCCAAGCTTCAAGACACTAGCATACAAATAGCAAGCCGACTTCACTCCGAAGGAAAGGCATGCGGCATGACTGAAGAACCAATATCTAAAGAGGTGAAGCGGTGCAAGACTAAATGTTTTAGCTGAGTCTAAGTAGAACGAGGCTAGAACCGTGAGACCTTCAGTTGGAGTGGCTGATGAATATTTCTACCGCAACAAAGGGACGAACACTTCCTTTGGCCAAGTAACCAGCATTGGGCTTTCACCTGGAGAGAGAGCTCAAAGCTCAAAGTTGCCACACTGCTCCTCCCAGGAAGCATTACCCGGACACGTCTTCCAAATGCATGTTGTCTAGGAATCCAAAGACCCAAGCCTGTAGAGCAGACAACTATCAAGCCACCAGGACAACACATTTGAGAGCGATCGATTGATACATACTTGCGGTCGACCGCAATATTTAATTAATGTATTAGTAAATTACTGATAATATATATATATATATATATATATATATATATATATATATATATATATATATATATATATATATATATATATATATATATATATATATATATATATATATATATATATATATGCTATTATATTGTTGTTGCTATGATTTTTGTCTTGTCCCCTCTTTATGACGCCAAAATGTGAATGCACGTAATACTGAACCACGATACAACCAACTTAGTTGATTTCTGAGATAATGATTTTATGGATATTTTCGAAGATACATTCAACGTCCGACTACAACAATCAATTTCCTGCAGCGCCGAGCTTTCCTAAAGATTTCAAGGGTGTTGTCAGAGACACTTTGCACGTCTTACTACAAGAATCAATTCCCTACGGCGCTGAGCAAGCCTAAAGATTTCAAGGATGACGTCAGAGACGCTTTGAACATTTGAATACAAAAATCAATTCCCCACAGCATGTAGCATGCCTAATGTTGTCAGGGATACTGTAATACGGTGGAAGAACTGATTGTTATACTAGTTTTGCATTTGTATTTGCAAATATTGCGGTAAGCAAGAGTCGCCACCGACTTTTCTTTTATTTAACAAAGGAAAGGGTGAAAAGAACAGAAAAAGACCTTTCGAGATTTTTTTGAGTAAGGGGGTAGATTATAGAAAGGAAAGGTGTTAGTACCCTTTCTATTCGTAGTTTTCTACGGGCTCTTATATGTTTAGCTCATTTTTTGAAATACCTTGTGCTTTTATGTGTTTTGAAAATTATTTGAAAATGCCTTAGTGCGGCGATCCGCTTTATGAAAACTCTTGTGTCAGTCCTCAAGAGTGTTGATAAAGCATTTTTTTGAAAGTGTTTTTGAAATGTCTTGTGTAAGTGTAAAAGTTTTGTTTTGAGCAAGCATATAATAACTATCTACTTATACTCGAAAGGGTTCTTCTTTTCCTCTTATCCTTTAGACAGAGCTATCCTACTATTGGTGAGTAAGTATCCTTATCGTTGAATGTTTGAGGGACAATCGAAGGGACGTCGTACAATCATAAAGGTAACATATAGAGACACTTTAGCAATTTTGTTTTAGGGACTAGATCATTTACCGAAAGGCAACACTATAGGGTCATCGAGGGACTATGATCTTTTGATTCGAGGGTCTTTGCTAAAGCGTCCCCACTTTCGAGGGACATGACTATTTTATTTTCCGAAAGGCAACCAAATTGGGCGTATCTTAGAGGTGTATATGTGCAAGTGTGTTATGTTCAGTTATTTTAGTCTTTAGATGTTAGGTTTGCTAACGTTTGATTATTAATCTTGTCATACAATCCTATTATCATGCATCTAAACAGTTTAAATATTACATGGATTTAAAGTGTAGGAATTTAAATATACGCTATTACAATGCTTCAAGGATGGGGTATTTACATGTCCAAGCTTTTGGGAAAATAAAGCGGTAAAAGTAAAGTTCTAGTTAAGCTATTACATACTGGGAGCAGTTACAATAATTTGGAAAAATAAAACATAATAAATAATAACGCGCGCGAGTCGAAAGGAACGTTTAAAACCCTAAAAAAATTCTAAGTAAAATAAAAAATCTTTTTGTTATTTTTGTTAAGAAAATATTTGAATTAAATAAATCTAATTCTAATTGATTTTAAATTAATTAAAACAATTCAAAATAATTAAGTTAATTAATTTACAAAAATTAAAATTTATTTAGAAAATCCTAAGTCTATTATTATTATTATTATTATTATTATTATTATTATTATTATTATTATTATTTGGTTTTAAGATTAAATTTTTTTTTAAGTAAAGCATTAGAAAATAATTAAATAAGTAAATGAAAAAAAATGAAATGGATTGGGCCTGATTGCCAAAGTAGAAAGGGGGGTGCGCTGGAATTTTTTAGGCCCAAATAAGGAGAGGCCCAGATCTGCTTTGGGATCCAGTGTTGCTGGCCCTTGAGGGTGCATGATGGGCTAGTACCCCAGGGGCGATGGATCTGTATCCTGTTGATATTTTCTAGCCCAGATGTGAAGGCATACGGTAGGTGTTTGGTGACGCAACACGTTGGATCTGCAAAAGTTTTGTTAGAAAAAACAAAATAGATCATCTAGGTATCGAACCCAGGTTTCCTCCTTGCACACTCACTCGTCTTACCACTCAGCCACTTGTTCATTCGTTATTATAACTGAACCAATAACATTATATGTGAAAACCAATCAGAAAAATATTTAAATCAAAACACGCGCGTTGAGTGGGCCCTATCATTTTAAATGGATGAATCACAATGTGAGGCTCAGACACGCCAGCACAGGGGGGTCAAACCACCATACACGGTGGTTTACCTCCCTCTTCTTCGGCCAGCCAAAATCGTAATCTGCAAAACACGATGAGTTAAAAGAAAAAAAAGGGTCATAGTCCCCCTAATTAGGGGGCTGCTAGTTTAATGGCACCATTTGTTTGTCTTAAAACTCATGGTATCACTCAGTTTAGAACTCAACTGTTTTGAAACCATAACAATGGTGATTTGCCATCCCCGCGTCAAATCTCAAAAGCAATACGTCAAATATGTTCTAAACAATTATACTACATGATCTATGCAAACAAAATGAATTAACAATGCATAAATTTAGGGGTTCGATTGAGAAAAGTTTATCGATCAGTGAGATGGAGATATGACGTTCTGACTCGTTTCAGGCCTGTATGAGGGTTGGACATGACTCCTTGGGCTCTCAGGGAATTGTTTATGCCCTTGATTTGGACTGACGATGGCTGGAAATACAAATGCCACTTTTGACAATTTTGAATTTTTTGCAAACTTTGTAGAGTTTTTCTCAGGCTATGTATATGCGTATGATATGCTTGCATTGTGCTGTATATTTATAGGAGATGAGGAGGGAGTCATAGCATTGAAAGAAACAACCTTAATCATGTCCTTTAAGAACAAAATCACACATTTTGAAAAATTGCCATAATTGCATATTCTTGCCCAATTTGCATGTGTTATGAACCTGGACATGTCTAATTGAATTATGCACGAAATCTTGGGCCTTAAAACAAATCCAAACATCAACCCACATTGAATGGTTGGACAGTAATGAAGCAAATCCGTGAAAACTGTAAAGGCATTGTAAATAGGAAGAAAAGTTGCATTTTGAACTGTTATGTATTGACACAATGCTGCTATGCATCGACACATGACTCTTCTTGCTCCTGTAAAAACAAAATCATCTCAGTATGAGTCGATGCATAATGGGATGTGTCGACTCATGTACTTTTCCTCCCTCTGTTTTGGATCCTGGATAACAGTATGTATCGACACATAAGACTTTATGTCGACTCATACCCTGTTTGTGTAGACCCATACGCATTTGTGTTGACTCAAGCACCCTCTACCTTCTATTTTGGGGATGGATAACAATATGATTCGATGCATAAGGCCATGTGTTGACTCATACCCTATTTTGTCACTAGAATGAGTCGACTCATGTGGGTATGTGTCGACTCATGCTGTAGTTTTTTTCCTTGAACATTTGTTTTGAATTTGAACCTCTTTCAAGAAGCTGTGGTAGCCTCCCTCTGTATTGGAAGCTATAATGTATGAGCTTGTATCTTCCAAATGAAGCATTTCTTGAACTTGAGGATAAAAGTGAAGTTGTAGGGAATTAGATTCTCTTTGAAATGAGCTTTGGTTGGGGCAAAACGAATGAAGTATGTGAAAGTTATGCCTAGTCAAAGTTCAGTTGACTTTTCCTATAGAAACCCTAATTTAGCAATTCTTGACTTTTAATAAATTAGGAGCGTTTCTTGAGGAATCATGATCAATCCTTGATCAAATGATGGATATCACTTCAAAATATTGATGTTGACCAAAGATCCTGAGGTTTGACTGTATATATGCCATAGTTGACTTTTGACCTAATACAGTTGATTTTCAAACATTTGAGCAATTGACTGAGCAAACTTGTAGTGTAAGGCATGAAACTTGTCATGGACAATATTGAAGGCATATTAGGACAATGGAAAACATTTGAGACCTTTGGAGTTCACACATCTTGGTGAAAAGTGAAAGCCTAATTAGAGGTTCATTGCTTAGGAGGAGAATTTGTCTGGTCAATTCTTGGTCATCCTTGAGCAATTGGAAAGCCTCAATGAGCATGTCTTGATTAAAAATGGGAAAGAAAATTTTAGGGTACAACAACTGCCCCTGTTCAATCTTCTTAAACCTGAGGATTTAGATTGGCTTGTCTGCCTTTCGTGATCTGAAGGTGGAAGATGATTGAACACTAAAGTGCCCAGAAATTTGCACTCGCTTGAAGTAACACCGATGGTTGGTGATGTCGGGAATGGGCTTATAGATTCCATTTGGAGAATATGATTGAGAATTGTCGGAGATAGGCTTAAAGACGCCATCCAAAGCAGATGCTGACTTCATAAGAGGTCCCTTGGTGGGGAATTCCTGTTCCTGCTGTTTGAGGAGGAGTCCACTAGGAAAGGTTAGTTTATGTTATTCTCTTGCTTGAGGAAAACTCTGTGGGGAATAAAATCTAGGAACTTCAGTTGTCCAAGTCTCTACTGAAGAGTTATCTCTGTGCTAGAGAGATGAGAGTTTGCTGCTTTCTGGTTGAAGTCCAGGCTTCACAATGACTTGCTGGGGATAATGGAATTAACTGTTATCTGAAAATGTAATAAAAAGAGTTTGTGTAGGGTTGTTTTAGGATGAGTCTGTGTTAGTTTGCATCCGGAGATATATGAGAAGGATCTTGTGTGGGGCTGCTTCAGGATGAGTCTGTGTTAGACTGCATCTGGATGATGAGAAGGAACTCGTGTAAGATTGCTTCAGGATGAGTCCGTGTTAGACTGCATCTGGAGATCATGAGAAGAAACCCGTGTAAGATTGCTTTAAGATGAGTCCGTGTTAGACTGCATCTGGAAAGAAAGAACCCGTGTAAGATTGCTTCATCCAATCGTGTAGATAGTTTTCCCTTCTAGTTTCAGGTATTAATCTACAATAGTCGTCCACAGATAGTTATCCTGTCTTGTTTCAGGTATAAATCCAGGACTTGTTTTTGTTGGTCGTTGAGATAGTTGTCTTGTCTAGCTTCAGGTATTAATCTCTGACTTAAATAGAAGAAAGATAGTTTTCCCGTCTTGTTTCAGGTGTTAATCTTTAATCTGCTCATGTAGATAGTTTTCCTGTCTGGTTTCGGGTATTAATCTACAATCGGTCGTCCACATATAGTTGTCCTGACTTGTTACAGGTATTAATCTAGAACTTATTTTTGTCGGTCGTTGAGATAGTTGTCCTGGCTAGTTTCAGGTATTAATCTCTGACCTTAGAAAGAAAGATAGTTTTCCCGTTTGGTTTCAGGTATTAATCTTCAATCTCCTCAT
Organism: Vicia faba; assembly: GCA_948472305.1. Taxonomy (NCBI): domain Eukaryota; kingdom Viridiplantae; phylum Streptophyta; class Magnoliopsida; order Fabales; family Fabaceae; genus Vicia; species Vicia faba. The sequence continues at coordinate 1,442,890,159 of OX451741.1, read as the reverse complement.
GCAGATAGTTTTCCTGGCTTGTTACAGGTATTAATCTACAATTGGTCGTCCACAAATAGTTGTCCTGGCTTGTTACAGGTATTAATTTGGAACTTATTTTTGTCGATCGTTGAGATAGTTGTCCTGGATGGTTTCAGGTATTAATCTCTAACCTTAGAAAGAAAGATAGTTTTCCTGGCTTGTTACAAGTATTAATCTTCAATCTGCTTATGTAGATAGTTTTCTTGTCTGTTTTCAGGTATTAATCTACAATCGTTTATCCACAGATAGTTGTCCTGGCTTGTTACAGATATTTATCTGGAACTTGGAAATGCTGGTCACATAGATGGTTTCCCCGTCTGGTTTTAGGAATTAATCTGTAGCCTGTTGCAGTTGTTGGTAAATTCGTCTTGCATCGGGAGTTCATACCAATTGATCGTGTAGATAATTTCCCCGTCTGTCTTCGGGCATTAATCTTTCTCTTGTTGTATAAGTTGATAGTGTTTGTTTGTCTGCGAATTCAACTTGAAAAGGTAAAGTCAGTTTCATGCGATGTCAGGATGTATGAATTGCATGATGCTCTAAAAATAATGAGATTGTGATATATGCATTTGTGCTGCATATGCTATGATGTTTGTAGACATGATGTATGAACGCAATGTATGAACGTATCAACTATTCTATTGCGGTGTTGCAGAATTAGGGAAAATAAATCCCTGATTGTAGCTGAGGATGAAGAATGTCGATCTTCTGATTTTGTTTGAGGTTGAAATGTTGGGATACGGACTTCCGTTATTAGAGAAATAAACTCTATTAGAGAAGGAAAACTCCGTGAACTGCTTGGGGATTTTGTTGAAATCCTGTTGGGGAATCCTGAGAAGCTTGGCGACTTCACTGGGGAATTTTTGGAGTAGTAATTGGAGATTTTGCTCTGCCGGGGATATAAGAACACCTGACATCATTAGGCTGCTGTGATCGGTGGATCTGGAACTGACTGTTTAACGCTGGTTCGCGAAATGTCGCGGAAGCAAGAGTCGCCACCGTCTTTTATTTTCTCCAAAGGGAAAGGACAAAAGCACAGAAAAATTCCTTATAGAGATTGCTCTCGGTTCGGGAGGTAGGTTATAGAAAGGGAAGGTGTTAGCACCCTTTCTATCCATGGTTATCCATGGGCTCTTAGATACTTGCTCATTTGTGTTTTCAAAATGGTTTGTTTGCTTTTCAACTGTGGGTTTTAAAAAGTTTCTTTGAAAATTCCAGTTCGACTCTTGTATCGGTCCTCAAGAGTGTTTGAAAAATGCTTTCGAAAGCTTTTGAAAAGGTGTCGGTGTGAAAAGTATTTTTGAATTTGTTTTGAAATTAGAGCAAGTATCTAGAGTCGTCTACCTACCCTAAGGAATTCGTCTGTGTAAATGTCCTTAAAGTAGTGCCATCCCACCATTGAGAGGTAGGTAGCACCACCGTTGGAGGTGTTCGGGTCAATTCGAGGTTCGGGACATGGTGATCACCGGAGCAATAAGAAGATACCTTAGAAGCTACCCTCATGCCAGGTTCCCGGATCATGAGGACTTACTAAGACATCCTCTACTCGACGATCACCTTTCGAGAGGCAAGGCAACAGTGAAGCGTACCCTAGGGGTGGTGTGTGATTTGTGTGTCGTTTTCAGATATTTTGTCTTGTTCACGTCATGGGTGATCTACGCTTTTGTTTTTATTTAGACATTCATTCTTGCATGCAATTTATTAGCAGTTAAAAAGTTGCGAGAAATATAAAGTTCCTAAACTATTACAAAGGGGCGGGTCCACATCGCCAAATTAAATCCAGGACCCGATTTGACATAAAATAAAGTGCGAAAGATAAATATCAAGTTTACACGGCTTTGGGAGAATTACATGAATATTATAAGAACGGAAATAAAATGCGCGAATTGGAATTATTATCGAATGCGAGGGCGTTGGACCCTTTTTAATGAAATTACGATTTAACAAATTAATTAAATTAAAGTAACAAGAAAAGATTTTTGAGTTTTTGGTATTTACGGATTTTTAATAAGAAGATCAAATGAAACTAAGAAATTAATTAACCCTAATTCTAACTATTTTTATTTATTAAGAAAAAATATTAAAATTGAGCCTAAAATTAAACCTAATTAATTAATATAATTTTATTTACAAAAATATATAATTAATTATTAATATAGTGAAAAAGGAAAGGTAAAAATAATCAAAACCCTAATTCTACAACTTTTTAAGTTTATTGAGAAAAATGTTTGAAATTAAGCCTATAACTTAAAATTAAATTAAATGATACAATTTATTTACAAAGATATTAAAATAAAAATATATTTTTGTTTTTGTCTTTTCTGGTTTTTATATTTTTTTATGTTGAGAAAAATATTAATTTAAAGAATTAAGAATGAAACAATTGAATTAATGCAAATAATGGAAAATAAAAAAAAGGAATTGCAAACCCTTGGGGGGTTCTGTCCCCAAACTGGAGGTTTTGGGGGTAGCAATCAGGCCCAATATTCCAAGGCCTTGTTGACTTTTCATGCTAGCGTGTGGCTTCATTGACTGAGACATATCATAGGCTTTGAATCCTGGTCATAGGATGGACGCAGTGGGACGTGTGGCATATTGAGATTATGGGCGTATGATGGTCATCAGGGAGTAAGCTGCACAGGAACATGGTTAGAAGAAAAATATAGGGAAAGGGAGGGGGACCTGGGATCGAACCCAGGTCCTGCTGCTTACCAAATTACACGCCTGCCAGCTGAGCTACCAACGCACTTTGTATATTATATGACAAATAATTATTATGAGATAAAACAAGCGTTAGTGGCATTTTTCCGCGCGAAGTTCAAATACACCAACCATCGCCTTACACCTCATCTTCTTCCCCACTTGCTTGCTGTACCTGAAACAAAAACCAATTGAATAGCGGGGGTTTTAAACCCCCACTAAATAACAAGCACAAAAATAGAGATTAGGAATCCTTTGATCATAAATTGATCGCGAGCTATGCCTTGAATTCGTCTGAAACTCCTGATTTTAATGGTCTAAGTCTCGTGTTCTGATTTTACCCTATGCCAGAATCCCCAATTCAAGGTTTCTGAAAACCTAGAAAGCTCCAATGGTGGATCTTCTGATTTTGCACGAAAACTCAATTAAAGTATATGGTTAGTTTTAGAATCAATCAATTAGTATGAATCCACAAAAAAAATACAATGAGAATGCTTGAAAACTGAAACACGAATAGATATATTTTCATGAAAAGTGAAACATATTTCTACCAATTCTTCGCGTTAGGGATGATGGTTTTGATTCAGGCACGTTCCTTGAAGCCCCAGGAACACAATAGAATGGTTTTCTTGCCTTGAAAAGCCTTGGAATCACGTTTTCAGTTTTAGAATTTTTTGACAAAAGTGCAAGTTTTGTTCTTGTTTTCTGGCGCAGCTTTTAGGTGTCCAACACTAGGGTTTGCTTCTGGCTTATGTATGGAGTGATTAGGGTAAAGATTTTGATTCAAAAACCCTTTGCATTGATGGAAAGATATTTGATTTTCATGGCATAATCTTTCAAATCTTTTCCATGCATATTTGATACCAATCATGTCCAAATCACTTGATTCTTTCCATATCAGATAATGCACGAAATTTTGAGGATATTTCATGCATAAAAAGATTTGAAAAGCTTGCTTTGGTATTTTTTCCATATTTTAATTAATTAAATGAATGATTAGCAATTAAAAATTCAAATAAATAAATAAAAATGATGAATAAATTCCCTTTGGGCCAAATGGTCGTGCACATGCTTTGGATGATGAATCTTGGAAGAAAATGTGGCCCATTAGCAATTTTAAGACATTTGAAGCAAAATTGACTTTTCAAAATATCCAAAAATTTCCCAACTTCCACAAGGCATATCTTGCTCAATTTTTAAGCTTTGATCATGTTCTTTGACATTTTGGAAAGGTCTTGAAGTCCTCCAACCAATGCCTTTGGTACCATGTCATTTTGATTTACCAATCTCAAGTTATGGCCTTTGACTTAAAGTCCTTTTTTGTTGACTTTTGAAAATGACCTATAATGTTGAAATTGATAACTTTTTGTGAGAGCATTTCTTGGACTTGAAGTGTGAAGAGGAGTTGTAGGAAATGTCTTTCTCTTCAAAATGAGCTTTGGATGGAATTTTTCTGATAAACCATCTGGAAGTTATGCCTTGGTCAAGTTACAGTTGACTTTTTCAACTGTCCAAATATGGAAACTTTTGCATCTTGAGACTTTTTGAGCCATCCCTTGAAAATCATGATCAAGAATTGATCAAATGATGTTTGTGGCTTCAAAATAAGATGTTGACCAAAAATTTGAACTTTTGACTGTCAAATGACCATTTTGCCCCTACAGTTGACTGTAGTGCAATTAGGGTTTTTGACTGTGCAATTTTGTGCTGTAAGTCTTGAAACTTGGTATGAGGATGCTTGACCATGTTTGTAGGCATGTGGGACTTGATTGGACCCTTGGAAACTTCATTTTCTTTGTCAAAACCAAAACCCTAGTTTTTGACTGTTAGAAGGCCCTTGAACTGTGCAACCCTTGGGGAGATTTTGAAGCATGCTCTTTGAAATTCTTGAAGAATATGGGAGGGAAAATTTTGGGGTACAACAGTTGCCCCTGTTCAATCTTCTTAAACCTGAGGATGCAGATTGGCTGACGTGCCTTTCGTAATCCGAAGGTGGAGGATGATTGAACACTAGAGTGCCCAGAAATTTGCGCTCACATAGTAGCAGTGTGGTGGTGGAATGAGCTTATAGATGCCATTTGGAGATTTGATGAATAGGATGATGGGCTTATAGATGCCATGCTAAGAGATGATGGATGGTGGATGGGCTTATAGATGCCATCTGGATATTGATCGCGTAAGAGATTCCTTAGCGAGAGCTTGCGTACCTGAAAAAGAAAAATGATTACCTGACCTGTTACAGGAGCTGGTCTTCAAATTCTTTGTGTAGATGTGTCCTGTCTGGTTACAGGAGCTGGATCTGGAGCTTCAAACGATGATGAATGAACCAGGGATGGTTACTACCTCAACAGGAACGGTGAGAGAACCTTGGATGATTACTACCTCAACAGGAACGTCGAGAGAACCTTGGACGATTACTATCTCAACAGGAACGCTGAGAGAATTTGGGGCGATTACAACCTCAACAGTAACGCTGAGAGAATCTTGGGCGACTTCAACCTCAACAGTAACGCTGAGAGAATCTTGGGTGACTTCAACCTCAACAGTAACGCTGAGAGAATCTTGGATATCTTCTACTGAGTCTTTATCAGGAAAATCTGTTAGGGGTCGATTTAGCTGGACTAGAGAAGGCCTTTGACTGGATAAGAAACAGGAAAATCTTAGGGTCGATTTAACTGAACCAGTCTAGGTCTTGAAATCTTCAACTGGATAAGAAACAGGGAGATCTTAGGGTCGATCTGACTGAACCAGAGAAGGCCTTTGACTGGATAAGAAACAGGAAAATCTTAGAGTCGATTTAACTGAACCGGTCTAGGTCTTGAAATGTCTTCAACTGGATAAGAAACAGGGAGATCTTAGGGTCGATCTGACTGAACCAGAGAAGGCCTTTGACTGGATAAGAAACAGAAAAATCTTAGGGTCGATTTAACTGAACCGGTCAAGGTCTTGAATATAACTGAGAACTTAACTGGATCTTTCCTGAAAGGTAAAGGTCAGTCATATGCCATGCATGATATGGATCAAGCAATGATGTTCTCAACATAAATGAGATTTATAAGATATGATGCGTATATGCATGCTATAATGTATAAAAATGTGATTTTTATGAATGTATGTTTGTCGTCTAGGAAAGTAAATCCTTGACGGGTGCCGGGAAGTCACTCCTGGGCTGATATTGAAGAATAGATCTTTGCTTCCGCTGGGGATGATAGGTGCAGGAATACCGGTAGGAGAAGATAACTCCGTTGGGGACTAAACTTGGCGAATGGATTACTCTGTGGGGAGAAAAGTACTCTAACGATCTTGCTGGGGAACAATACTCTGTGGGGAGAGAGGTACCTTGTTGAATTGTTGATAATAACTTGCTGGGGATACCATTGTTGTGTTGGAAGTGTTAATAGACTTCGCTGGGGATAAGAAGACTTCGCCGAGGATGATCTTTCCGTGGCTTTTGGCTGAAGATAACCCAGTTATATCCTGGTAGGGAAATAACTCTTTGAATAAAGCCGGGAGACGCGTTCGTGCTCTGCGAGGATAAGCTTCCAGAATCTACTGGGGATAAGCTTATGCTGGGGAGATGGATTCAAACTTTCCTGGGGAGATCTTGATTGGACTCTCCTGGGGAAATTTTTGAACTGTAATTTTTGTAAGCTGAAAGAGGGAACCTATGTAGGGTTGCCTGATGATGAGCTCGTGTAAAACCGCATCTTGGAAAGAAGGACACATGTGTAGGGTTACTTTGAGGTTGGGCTCGTGTGGAGCTGCATTTGGAGTTGAAGGAAACCTGTGTAGGGTTTACTGACAATGAGTCCATATAAAACTGCATCTTTGGAAATAGAGGACCTGTGTAGGGTTCCTAGGTGACGAGTTCGTGTAAAACTGCATCTGGAGTTTTGAGAAGGAAACCTGTGTAGGGTTTACTGATGACGAGTCCGTGTAAGACTACGTCTGGAAAGAGATACCCTGTGTGGGGTTACTTCGGAATAAGTTCGTGTAAAACTTCTGGAGGAACCGGGGTAAAGTCATCTTGAGATAAGTCCGTGTAAGACTTCTTGATGAACCGGGGTAAAGTCATCTTGAGATAAGTCCGTGTAAGACTTCTTGATGAACCGGGGTAAGGTCATCTTGAGATAAATCCGTGTAAGACTTCTGGAGGAACCGGGGTAAGGTTACTACAGGATAAGTTCGTGTAAAACTTCTTGATGAACCGGGGTAAGGTCATCTTGAGATAAGTCCGTGTAAGACTTCTGGAGGAACCGGGGTAAGGTCACTACACGATAAGTTCGTGTAAAACTTCTTGATGAACCGGGGTAAGGTCATCTTGAGATAAATCCGTGTAAGACTTCTGGAGGAACCGGGGTAAGGTTATCTGCAGGGTAAGTTCGTGTAAAACTTGAGATAAATCCGTGTAAGACTTTTAGGAGGAACCGGTGTAGGGTCACTTTGATGATAAATCCGTGTAAGACTTTTTGATGAACCGGGGTAAGGTCATCTTGAGATAAGTCCGTGTAAGACTTCTGGAGGAACCGGGGTAAGGTTACTTGTGGAGGGTGAGTCCGTGTAAGACTTCGTCTGAAAACTGAGAAGGAACCGATGTAGGGTTACTTTGATGACAAGTCCGTGTAAGACTTTTTCTGAAAGAAAAGGAACCGGTGTAGGGTTGCCTGTGGATGAGTCCGTGTAAGACTTTGTCTGAAAGTTGAGAAGGAACCGGTGTAGGGTTGCCTGATGATGATCGAGTGGATGATTGTCCTGTTTGATTTTGGATGTTAACCCACGATCTGGAATTTGTAAAGGTAGATGGTGATCGTCTTTGCATTAACCTTTCTTTGGTACTTTGGTTGACAGAGCAACTGGATCGCCTGGAAGACTCATTATTGCCCCTGTTTCTGAGGTGAGGGGAAAAGATATCTTGTGGAGGTAGTTGACAAATCTTCTGGTAGACAGGTGATTAGATGCCGGGACATAGTCGTACGCTTAAATCCCTAATTTTTGCCTGGACCGCCCCTTCGGGTTTTCAGTCCACCGGGATACCCATTTTTGCCCAAGCCGCCTTTTCAGGTTTTCGACTTGCCGGGTGCACAGATTTTTTTCTTTTCATCCCTTATTTTTGCCCGAACCCTTTTGGTTCGCCGGGAAGCCCTTATTTTTGCCTAGGTGTGTCAACCTAGCGGGTCTTTGATTTTGCATAGTATTTTTTCGACTATGTCCATGCTCTCAGGATATAGGGAGGTGCCCCTGTCAGTAGCATTGTGTTGCCATACCGCCAGAAGATGTTTGATCGTACCAGATTTGTCGCTGGAATTCATGTCCAATGCCCCAAGTGACTCAGGCGGAGATTTTCCCCTGGCTATTGGCATTTTGAGAGATTCCTTGAATCTTGACTTCACTGCCCCAGATGATGGACAATGCTCATGCCATCCCCCTTGATTGGAAGTGTTTCTTCCACTGGAGGTGACTCTTTTGTTGAGAAGACCTTCGTTCATCGGATATTCGTTGCGTAAAGTTCTCTGCTGTTCAAACAAATAATCATATGCAAACAATGTTATCATAAGAATGCAAAGCTTATGTCTGTCTTGAAATTTTTGAAAATGCATTTTTCAATAAAAGCAAGTGAGTTTTTTTTTGTAAACTGTGATGTCAACTCGTTATTTTACCGCAAGCCTTAAGGAGTCAGGATACCTTTCGTAACAGTATGCCTTTGAACTAACCCATGCTTCAGCTAGGACTTTTTAAGGTTTATAACGTGGCCTGGTTCACGGTTTAAGAAACAAAGGATAAAGGCTCAAATTATTTGTACCCACCCGTTCTTCGTGATGTTCTTCAAACCTAAACTCAGTTGATCGTGCGTCAGACCTTGTTCGAGTCTTTGTCCTGATATACCAGTGATGATTCGGATGTTGACAATTTATTTTGAACAGGCAGTCATTTCCCTCTTTTTTGGTTGAGGGTTTGTACGATCTCTTTCTTTTGATTTTGCTATCCCTAAATTTTGCCTGAACTGTTTCTTTTGTGATTACAGTCAGCGGGATGCCCCAGTTTTGTAAGTCTCCTTCATGGGTTTTGACTTATTGGGTTTTTATTTTGAGAAGTAATGACTGCCTGTCTGTATGATTGTTCGGAACCATCACTGTCTTTTGTTTTGTAAGGACCTCTTTGGTGCCATTTGTTATGTACTTGGATCAACTGAGAGACTACCCTGCCCCAGGTTATGATTAAGGGTTTTAAATTTCGAAAAGAAAAACTCCTACTTCTTTGGCTCAGAGGGGTTGACGAGGGATTATCTTCCTTATAACTCCAGTGTTTAGGAATTGAAACAATGTCTGTACCTCATCAGCGGGGTCTGTTCAAAAGCATACTGTAAAGGTCGTGGTATCGTTTTCGTCATCCTCCCTCAAGAGGCTTAGCATTATTAATCAAGCATTGATTATCAGAAAAAATATGAAAATAATTTGCATATAGCGAATACGAATATATTGCTTCAAAACAGACATATGCAATGCATTAATGAAATAACAATGTTTAACATGAGTAAATGTTTGAACAAAAGAAAATTACAACTTGAAAATCCTAATGAACAAAAGTCTTTTCATCTCAGGGCTTGTCACTTCAAATGGTGCATCCGATAGGGATGGCAGGAGCATTCAGCCTGGCCCATTTGGGTGAAATCCACAGCTCCTTCCTCAATCAGGTCTTGGATCTTATTCTTCAGAGCCCAGCAGTCGTCGGTGTCATGGCCTGGACTGCCAGAGTGGTATGCACATCTTTCCTTAGACTTGTATTTTGGGGAGGCTGTGTTGAGATTCTTAGGAGGGTCCCTTAACGTCACCAGATTCAACCTCAACAATTGTTGTAAAGCTTGAGACGGTGACACATTGAGCTTGGTGAACTGCCTTTTAGGCCTGTCTGGTTTGCTCTGATCAGTCTGTTGTTCTTGGCGAGGTCGTTGTTGGACCTGTGAAGTAATAGCAGCTTGGAGAGGCCCAAACCTTTGACTTCTTGGAAGTTGATTAATGACTGGGTCCCTGACTTGGGCTGGTTGCTTCATGTCTTGATGAAGCTGACTGATCATGGCCCTCAGCTCTCCTTGCTTCTGAGCTAAACTTTGGATGAGAGTCCTTTGCCCCAGCATCTGGGTTTTCAATGTGTCTACCTCAGCTTGTAGACGTTTCAGCCGTTCGTCTTTGTCATCTTCGGGACTTTTCATGGCCAAATTCCCCGCGAGGAGTGTCCTCAACTCTTCTTGCCCCTTGGATAGGCTTAAGAAGATCTCCCTGAACTGAGTCTCTTGAGCATGAAGATTCTGGTTATCTTGTTGGCAAGCCATTGCTGAAATAAACAGCAGAGAAGGTAAGTGACCTGTAACAAGGGTACCTGTAATGCAATGATATGTATGATATGCATGTAATGTTTTCAAGGACCTCGCGGGGTAAACAGGAAAATTGCTAGAATTTGAATCCGGTTGCTTGATTGAAGGAATTTTATGTTGTTGAGAGTCCTTCTTCAAGGGTCAAGGCTCACCATATCGAGTGGGTCATAGCCCCTGACAACCTCGGCTAGAGGAAAATAAATCCCCTTTGCCCCTTGCTGGACAGTTGGTTCATCATGACCTGCATCACAAACCTTTGAGATCCTTGAAATGGGTTAGTCCTTATGCAGGATGTATGCAATGGTATGATGTTATGCTATGCATGGGGTAAAGTAGGTAAACCCTGTTATGAGTCCCAATTAAGGACTGTAAACAAAACCTGCAAGAAACTCAAGTGTCAGATAACAAGCATGCAAATAGTCAAGTTGGAAGGCACACAAGTCACACAAGAGAGCCCTTAGAGTTAAGGCCAGCATGGGGTCTAGGTATTACCCTCTTGAAGTTGGTGGGCTCGAAACCTGTCCTATCAGAAGTAACCGGGTTCTAAGGGTCCCAATATCACTGGACTGTTTTCATTGTTCATCGTTTCAATTTAGCCACTGAACTGGCGACCGAAATATTCCAAGAAAACAACCCTCAATTGAGTGTAGTATCGAGTATCAACCAACCTCGGACTGCACCAAAGTCAGTTATCTCACTACCCTAAAGAGGCCAAGATGGTTCAATTAAGGTTCCTAAGGTCAGTTGATGCTTCATGACACCACGCGGAGGCCCCGTACTCTCCTTGACTGGACTCAAGGGTTACCGGTACACACCAAAGTGCCACATTAACGTAGCAGACTGCTTCAACCATGTCGGTATACCCCGCACAGTTCCCTCACAGCCTTGTTACTACTTTCTAAGAAGGTATCCCCAGATCCGGGTTTAGGATTTATAGAACTCCCAAGACAGTACCCACAATAATAAAGCAAACAATTCAGAAAATTGAAAACACAAGTGATCTTAGTCCTAAGGTACACCTCACTTTAAAGTAATTCCCCAGCAGAGTCGCCAGTTCTGTGATCGGTGGATCTGGAACTGACTGTTTAACGCTGGTTCGCGAAATGTCGCGGAAGCAAGAGTCGCCACCGTCTTTTATTTTCTCCAAAGGGAAAGGACAAAAGCACAGAAAAATTCCTTATAGAGATTGCTCTCGGTTCGGGAGGTAGGTTATAGAAAGGGAAGGTGTTAGCACCCTTTCTATCCATGGTTATCCATGGGCTCTTAGATACTTGCTCATTTGTGTTTTCAAAATGGTTTGTTTTCTTTTCAACTGTGGGTTTTAAAAAGTTTCTTTGAAAATTCCAGTTCGACTCTTGTATCGGTCCTCAAGAGTGTTTGAAAAATGCTTTCGAAAGCTTTTGAAAAGGTGTCGGTGTGAAAAGTATTTTTGAATTTGTTTTGAAATTAGAGCAAGTATCTAGAGTCGTCTACCTACCCTAAGGAATTCGTCTGTATAAATGTCCTTAAAGTAGTGCCATCCCACCATTGAGAGGTAGGTAGCACCACCGTTGGAGGTGTTCGGGTCAATTCGAGGTTCGGGACATGGTGATCACCGGAGCGATAGGAAGATACCTTAGAAGCTACCCTCATGCCAGGTTCCCGGATCATGAGGACTTACTAAGACATCCTCTACTCGACGACCACCTTTTGAGAGGCAAGGCAACATTGAAGCGTACCCTAGGGGTGGTGTGTGATTTGTGTGTCGTTTTCAGATATTTTGTCTTGTTCACGTCATGGGTGATCTACGCTTTTGTTTTTATTTAGACATTCATTCTTGCATGCAATTTATTAGCAGTTAAAAAGTTGCGAGAAATATAAAGTTCCTAAACTATTACAAAGGCGCGGGTCCACATCGCCAAATTAAATCCAGGACCCGATTTGACATAAAATAAAGTGCGAAAGATAAATATCAAGTTTACACGGCTTTGGGAGAATTACATGAATATTATAAGAACGGAAATAAAATGCGCGAATTGGAATTATTATCGAATGCGAGGGCGTTGGACCCTTTTTAATGAAATTACGATTTAACAAATTAATTAAATTAAAGTAACAAGAAAAGATTTTTGAGTTTTTGGTATTTACGGATTTTTAATAAGAAGATCAAATGAAACTAAGAAATTAATTAACCCTAATTCTAACTATTTTTATTTATTAAGAAAAAATATTAAAATTGAGCCTAAAATTAAACCTAATTAATTAATATAATTTTATTTACAAAAATATATAATTAATTATTAATATAGTGAAAAAGGAAAGGTAAAAATAATCAAAACCCTAATTCTACAACTTTTTAAGTTTATTGAGAAAAATGTTTGAAATTAAGCCTATAACTTAAAATTAAATTAAATGATACAATTTATTTACAAAGATATTAAAATAAAAATATATTTTTGTTTTTGTCTTTTCTGGTTTTTATATTTTTTTATGTTGAGAAAAATATTAATTTAAAGAATTAAGAATGAAACAATTGAATTAATGCAAATAATGGAAAATAAAAAAAAAGGAATTGCAAACCCTTGGGGGGTTCTGTCCCCAAACTGGAGGTTTTGGGGTAGCAATCAGGCCCAACATTCCAAGGCCTTGTTGACTTTTCATGCTAGCGTGTGGCTTCATTGACTGAGACATATCATAGGCTTTGAATCCTGGCCATAGGATGGACGCAGTGGGACGTGTGGCATATTGAGATTATGGGCGTATGATGGTCATCAGGGAGCAAGCTGCACAGGAACATGGTTAGAAGAAAAATATAGGGAAAGGGAGGGGGACCTGGGATCGAACCCAGGTCCTGCTGCTTACCAAATTACACGCCTGCCAGCTGAGCTACCAACGCACTTTGTATATTATATGACAAATAATTATTATGAGATAAAACAAGCGTTAGTGGCATTTTTCCGCGCGAAGTTCAAATACACCAACCATCGCCTTACACCTCATCTTCTTCCCCACTTGCTTGCTGTACCTGAAACAAAAACCAATTGAATAGCGGGGGTTTTAAACCCCCACTAAATAACAAGCACAAAAATAGCGATTAGGACTCCTTTGATCATAAATTGATCGCGAGCTATGCCTTGAATTCGTCTGAAACTCCTGATTTTAATGGTCTAAGTCTCGTGTTCTGATTTTACCCTATGCCAGAATCCCCAATTCAAGGTTTCTGAAAACCTAGAAAGCTCCAATGGTGGATCTTCTAATTTTGCACGAAAACTCAATTAAAGTATATGGTTAGTTTTAGAATCAATCAATTAGTATGAATCCACAAAAAAAATGCAATGAGAATGCTTGAAAACTGAAACACGAATAGATATATTTTCATGAAAAGTGAAACATATTTCTACCAATTCTTCGCGTTAGGGATGATGGTTTTGATTCAGGCACGTTCCTTGAAGCCCCAGGAACACAATAGAATGGTTTTCTTGCCTTGAAAAGCCTTGGAATCACGTTTTCAGTTTTAGAATTTTTTGACAAAAGTGCAAGTTTTGTTCTTGTTTTCTGGCGCAGCTTTTAGGTGTCCAACACTAGGGTTTGCTTCTGGCTTATGTATGGAGTGATTAGGGTAAAGATTTTGATTCAAAAACCCTTTGCATTGATGGAAAGATATTTGATTTTCATGGCATAATCTTTCAAATCTTTTCCATGCATATTTGATACCAATCATGTCCAAATCACTTGATTCTTTCCATATCAGATAATGCACGAAATTTTGAGGATATTTCATGCATAAAAAGATTTGAAAAGCTTGCTTTGGTATTTTTTCCATATTTTAATTAATTAAATGAATTATTAGCAATTAAAAATTCAAATAAATAAATAAAAATGATGAATAAATTCCCTTTGGGCCAAATGGTCGTGCACATGCTTTGGATGATGAATCTTGGAAGAAAATGTGGCCCATTAGCAATTTTAAGACATTTGAAGCAAAATTGACTTTTCAAAATATCCAAAAATTTCCCAACTTCCACAAGGCATATCTTGCTCAATTTTTAAGCTTTGATCATGTTCTTTGACATTTTGGAAAGGTCTTGAAGTCCTCCAACCAATGCCTTTGGTACCATGTCATTTTGATTTACCAATCTCAAGTTATGGCCTTTGACTTAAAGTCCTTTTTTGTTGACTTTTGAAAATGACCTATAATGTTGAAATTGATAACTTTTTGTGAGAGAATTTCTTGGACTTGAAGTGTGAAGAGGAGTTGTAGGAAATGTCTTTCTCTTCAAAATGAGCTTTGGATGGAATTTTTCTGATAAACCATGTGGAAGTTATGCCTTGGTCAAGTTACAGTTGACTTTTTCAACTGTCCAAATATGGAAACTTTTGCATCTTGAGACTTTTTGAGCCATCCCTTGAAAATCATGATCAAGAATTGATCAAATGATGTTTGTGGCTTCAAAATAAGATGTTGACCAAAAATTTGAACTTTTGACTGTCAAATGACCATTTTGCCCCTACAGTTGACTGTAGTGCAATTAGGATATCTTTTCCTCTGTACTTGCTGGAGAAGGTATCTGCTGGAGAAAATATCTGCGGGGATTTTGTGGATGGCCCTTAGATATTGTACCGTCTCTTAAAGCCATTAGTAGCTGTCTTTCTATTTTTTATGCGTATATTTGTAAGAAGTAATCACATTCAAATGTATATGTTCAAAAATAATCACTGGAAGTTTTGCAAACAAAACAAATAATAAAAACAGAAGTTTTTTACTTTCAAAGGAATATCTTTGTATTAACTTAAATAAGAGTTCTTGTATAGGGAGACGAACATCATAGTAAGATAATGTCGTCGTAAGAATAAAACTTTACAAAATAGCGTACAAAGAAAACAACTGTGTAAAATAATCTCATTGGGTTCCCATTCTGCTATTTCGTTTATGCCTTTGAGCGTCTCATCTCTTTGTTGCTTGTCCGAAGTTGACTGAATTGATTAGTACCACTTAAGCTTGATAGTTGATACTGAAGATTGGCTGTAAGGTGATCCAACGAGACATAGTTATACACTTTAAATCCCTAACTTTTTCCTGGATCGCCCTTTCAGGTTTTCAGTCCACCGGGATACCCTTTTTTGCCCAAGCCGCCTTTTCAGGTTTTCGACTTGCCGGGTGTACATATTTTTTTATATCCCTAATTTTTCCCCGAACCCTTTTGGTTCGTCGGAATGACCTTATTTTTTTCCTAGGATACTCAACCTAGTGGGTATTTGTTCATGCATAGTATCTTTTAACTATGTCCGCGTTTACAGGGTGTGGAAGGTCGTCACCGTCCATAGTGGTTAAGATCATGGTTCCACCAGAAAATATGTTCTTAATCACAAATGGCCCTTCGTATGTAGGAGTCCATTTACCCCTGGGATCACCTTGTGGAAATATGATGCGTTTGATTACCAGGTTACTAGCTTGATATACCTGATGTCTGACCTTCTTGCTAAAAGCTTTGATCATACGCTTTTGGTACATCTAACTGTGATAGACAGCTGCAAGCCTCTTCTCGTCAATCAGGTTTAATTGGTCGAGTCGAGTTTGAACCCATTCTTCTTCATTCAAACCCGCATCCTTCATGATTCTCAAGGAAGGGATCTGGACTTCAATGGGTAGGAAAATCTCCATACTGTATACCAAAGAGAAAGGGGTTGCCCCTGTTGATGTGCACACTGTGGTACGGTAACCATGAAGAGCAAATGGTAACATCTCATGCCAGTCTTTGTCTGTCACTGTCATCTTTATGATGATCTTTTTGATATTTTTATTAGAAACTTCTACAATGCCATTCATCTTTGGTCGGTAAGGAGAAGAGTTATGATGCTGGATCTTGAATTGCGTGCAGAGCTCGGTGATCATAGTGTTATTGAGATTGGTACCATTATCCGTAATGATTCTTTCTGGAATATCGTACCAACATATGAGGTTATGTATGATGAATCAGGCCATAATGTTCTTGGTAACTGAAGCAAATGAGGCCGCCTCGACCCATTTTGTGAAGTAATCAATGGAAACCAGGATGAAGCGGTTCCCATTAGAAGCTGTAGGTTTGATTTCTCCAATCATGTCGATGCCCTACATTACGAATGGCCAGGGAGCAGTCAAGACATTTAGAGGAACTTGAGGCATATGTACTTTATCAGCATAGATCTGGAATTTGTGACAAGTTCGTGAATGTTGATAACAGTCTGCTTCCATAGTGGACCAATAGTATCCTACCCGTAATATCTTTTTAGCTATCATGTGCCCACTAGAATGGGTGCCAAAGGTACCTTCATGCAAATCAACCATAATCTTTTCTGCCTCACTCTTGTCTATACAGCGAAGCAAAGTAGAATCATGGTCGCGCTTGTAGAGGATCTTGTTACTGAGAAAGAACTTGGAAGAGAACCTCCTTAGGAATTTCTTATCATTGGCTGGAGCTTCCTTAGTATACTCTTGGGCTTCAAGATATTTTTTGACTTCATGGAACTAAGGCTTGTCCACTACTCCTTCAGTACCAATCTCGTGACGGTATGCTGGTTCATCCACCCTCTCAATAGTGATTTGAGGAGCCTCATTATCCCACATGACCTTGAACATGGATGACATAGAGGCTAGCGCGTCCGCTAATTGATTTTCCTCTCGTGGAAAATGCTCAAAGGTAACTTCTTAAAAATGTGGAATCAATGCCAACATACGCTCTTTGTAAGGGATAAGATTAGGATGCTTCATGTCCTATTCTCCTTTGATTTGACTGATTACTAAGGCTGAGTCTCCAAATACACTCAAGAATTTGATCCTCAAGTCGATAGCAGCTTTGTGACCCATGATGCATGCTTCATATTCAGCCATATTGTTGGTACAATTGAAACATAACCTGGAAGTGAAAGGAGTATGAAAACCTTCAGGAGATATGATCACAACATCGATGCCATTGCCAAGTGCGTTGGAAGCTCTGTCAAAAACCATATTCCATCTGGATCCTTTTTCAGGTCCTTCATCCGGTCCAGGTTCTTCATAATCAGTTACTAACATAATGTTCTCGTCCGAGAACTCAAAATTCATGGGTTGGTAGTCATCCACAACCTGATGAGCTAAATGATCAGCTAATACACTTCCCTTAATTGCTTTCTAGGTTGTATACTGAATGTCGTATTCGGTCAGGATCATTTTCCATCTTGCTATTCTTCCAGAGAGAGCAGGCTTCTCGAAGATGTACTTGATAGGATCCATTTTAGATATCAACAAGGTAGTGTGGGTTAACATATACTGTCTTAGTCGGCGATCAGCCCATGCTAAAGTGCAACAAGTTTTCTCGAGAAGTGAGTATCTTGTTTCATAATCGGTAAACTTTTTGCTAAGGTAGTATATTGCATGCTCTTTTCGACCAGACTCGTCATGCTGCCCCAACACACACCCCATTGAGTTCTCTAATACTGTTAAGTACATGATCAGAGGTCTTCCTTCAACTGGAAAAATTAAAATTGGAGGTTCTTGAGGATATTCCTTGATTTTGTCAAAGGAAATCTGGCAATCGTCATTCCTTTTCACTACTTGATCTTTCTTCAGTAATTTGAAGATTGGCTCGTAAGTAGCGGTCAGGTGGGAAATGAATATGGCAATGTAATTCAGACGTCCCAGGAATCCCCAAACCACCTTCTCAGTGCGAGGATTTGGCATTTCTTGTATAACTTAAATCTTTGCAGGGTCAAGTTCAATACCTTTTCCGCTGACAACGAAGCCTAAGAGCTTACCGGATCTTACTCCAAAGGTGCACTTATTTGGGTTCAACCTCTGTTTATACTTCTTTGGTATTTTAAACAGCTTCTGCAGAGGATCAAGGTGTTCCTCTTCATTCTGAGATCTGGCTATCATATCATCAACGTAGACCTCTATCTCGTGATGGATCATATCGTGAAACAAAGCTACCATGGCACGTTGATAGGTTGCCCCGACATTCTTCAACCCAAAAGGCATAACCTTGTAGCAGAAAGTGCTCCAATGTGTGACAAAGGTCGTTTTCTCCATATCCTCAGGTGCCATTTTGATCTGATTGTACCTGGAGAAACCATCCATGAAGGAGAATACCTTATGCTGTGCGGTGTTGTCAACCAGAACATCAATATGGGGTAGCGGAAAGTCATCCTTGGGGCTTGCCCTATTCAGGTCTCTGTAATCCACACAGATACGTACCTTACCGTCCTTCTTAAGTACTGGAACCACATTAGCAACCTATTGTGGATAAGAAGTAACAGCTAATAAACCAGCGTTGAATTGTTTCATGACTTCGGCCTTGATCTTTTCTGACATCTTTGGCCGCATGCGATGAACCTTCTATTTCAATAGAGGGCAGTCCTCTTTCGTAGGTAGGCGGTTGTTGTACCCCAAAATTTTCCCTCTCATTTTTCTCAAAACATACTCCTAGAGATCCTTAAGTTGCTCAAGGTTACCCAAGAGTTGACCAGACAAACTCTCTCCTAAGGAAATGTATCTTAAACTAGGGTTTCCATTTTCATCAAGATGGGTGAAACCCAAAGACTTAATATTCTCTCCATGGTCCTAATATGTTCTCAAGACCCTCCATGTCAAATTTCAAGCATTGCACAAGAAGTTTGCTCAGTCAACTGCTCAAATGCTTGAGAATCGACTATATTAGGTCAAAAGTCAACTGTGGCCCATATACAGTCAAACTTTAAGATTTTTTGGTCAAAATCAACATTTTGAAGTTATATCCATCATTTTATCAAGGGTTGATCATGATTCCTCAAGGAATGCCCTAAATTCATCAAAACCCAAAAGTTGCTAAATTAGGGTTTCTCAAGAAAAGTCAACCAAACTTTGTCCAGACATAACTTCCACATACTTTATCAGAAAATTTCCATCCAAGGCTCATTTTTAAGAGGATGCAATTCCCTACAACTCATCTTCATCCCACAAGTTCAAAATATGTACTCATAAAAAGATATGAATTTCTACATTATGGGTCCTTTTGAAAAGTCAACAAAAACACCTTTTGGGTCAAAGCTTCTTACATGAACATGGAAGACCCAATTGAAATGAGACCAAAAGGGTTGCTTAGGGAACATCCTAAGATTTCTACAAAGTCAAAGAACACCTCTCCAGGGTTAAAATTGGAGGATATATGCCTTGTCAAAATTGACCTTTTTTGTAAAATTGCCAAAAGTCAAATATGCTCAAAAGTGCATTTTTTTACCAAATAGGCCTAGCATTTCATGATTGCACCTCACTTATAACATGGTCCATGACCCAATTACTTATCCACATGTTATTTTCTTCATTTTCCAATTTATTTTGATTTTTTATTAATTGAAAATTGAATTAAATCAAATAATTGGTAAATAATATCAAAGATCTAGTTTGGTATGATTTTTTGACAGGATTGCAATCAAAATATGCTGAAATATCAAGGCCAAATCGAATCAAGCATGATTGGTACAAAAATGGGATAATTTGGCTCAATTTAGAAAGATATTATATGGCATGAAAATCAAATCAAATCTTCAAAACTTTTAAAGATACCATCTGTTTTTAGAACCATAATTCGTCCTAACATATATAATGAACAAGTAAAGGCAAAAGACAAGGGGTTGCAGTCGTGAAGAGGCCAGAACAAACTTCAAAATTTCAAAGAAAAGTTGTGGGTCGATTTCCATTCTAGAGGCCAATTCAAGCCATTCTAACATTACCAATAGATTGCTGGACATCTCAGGAACGTATCCCAATCAATTGCAAGTCACCCCATGTCCAGAATCACCACGTAGCAGTCACACAATTTGCTTGTTTTTTTTTAAAAATCGATTACAACCATTCTTGCATCATTAGCAAAATTTAGTGACATATTTGTGATCATTGATGTATTTCTAACATGTATGGATCGTTTAATTGAATTGCTGAGGCTTATATAGGCGTTTACCATTGTTAGGGGTTGCTCTGGTGTTTTAGGGTTTTTCTATACAGGTGAAATTAGCCCAAGAAAATAATACCATGATGCTCGTGAGGCCGAGACGAGTTGATTGGTATAGCCACAATTATTATCGTGCCTGTGTTGGATTTTTGACATTTGCAGTGTTATGGCCATGGAGGTTTGTTCGTGGGTATAGGGTGCACGCCTAATACGACAGAGGATGAAGAAGGTGATGAGGTGTTCAACAACCATTGGACCATTCAAACTCCGCGTGCTTTTGATTCAGTTTACCTTGTTTTCATATATTATATTATGGCTTTATTATGTTAACAAATAACAACAATAGCGCAACTGGCAAGGGAGTGTATTGGTAAGCGAGAGGACCTAGGTTCGATCCCAGGTCCCAGCAAAACTTTATTTTCCTATTTTCCTTTACAGATCACGTACATCACCTGCCCTAGCGTCCACCATATGTCATCACCCTCCATCCAATGGATGCACATCTGGCCAGATCCAATGCTTACCAGTGAAGGACCATGGTATACCCTCAGGTCAACGCCATATGGAATCAAATGCTGACTGGGCTTGGAGCTAATGGGCCTGGAGAATTTCAACATCACACCCCCTCCTACAGCATGACATAGGCCCAACTCTTTCCTTTTTCTATTTTTTTAATTTATTAAATTATTCTCTTGATTATTTTCTTTTTTCACAAAAATAACACAAAAATCATTTTTTATTTAATCAAAAATCATGAAAACATCAAAAATCTTTTTCATAAAAAATATTTTGTTTCTTTAATTAATTAATTTAGTTTAATTAATTTCGGGCAATTTAATTCCTTTTTTTCATAAGTTAAAAAAAATTAGAAATTAGGGTTAATTTTGTACATAACCTAATTAATTCTTTTCTCAAAAATAACCTAAATATTTTCATCAATTAGATTTTTAGGGTTTTTAACCATTTTCGCATTTAATTAGCCGCGCACATTTTAATTCTTTTTATTATAATTGTAACTGCTCCGAGTTTGTAATAGTAATTAGGGTTTTAAATTCCGTATTTTTATTTTCAGTCAAGATAATTATGTAACGGCCAAAGCCCTGTAATAGCTAGGTTTATTCTCTCGCACTTTTAAATTTATGCAAATCTTTAACTGTCTAGATGCGTGGCTAATATGATTGTATGGAAAGATTGTTAGAAAGTTAAAACGGTAGCTCACTTAATGTGCAAAGACTAAATAACTAAAAAAATTCACATGCACATATTCACTCCTAGGGTTTGCCTCACTTTGGCTGCATTCGGTAAAACAGTCATTAAGCATAGGAGATTTTAGTGGTTACCCTCCTGTCTAAAATATCCAATGTCCCATTCGAATGTCGCCTCGGAAATGTTTCCTCAGAAATGTTGCATCGAAAATGTTGCCTCAGAAAGATCTTAAGACTACAGGGTTACTACTAAGGTTCCCTACCCATTGCTTTAGTGACTGTACTCGTCTCTTTCAAACGTCCCTCATAAACTCCAACGACGGGGCTACCTACTCTTTAATAGTAGGATAACACTCTCTAAAGGAAACGAGAACGAACAATCTTTTTTCGAGTATGTAGAATCTTAAGTACTTGCTCAACAAAACTTTTCACACAAACACCTTTCAAAACCAAATTTCAAAACAAACTTCGTCACACTCTTGAGGACTGATACAAGGGTTATCACGAAGTAAAACTCTTTTTCAAAACAAGCACACACACAAGAAATTTAAAAAGATGAGCAAGTACCTAAGAGCCCATAGAAAACTACGGATAGAAAGGGTGCTAACACCTTCCCTTTCTATAATCTACCCCCCGTACTCAGAAATCTTGAAAAAGGTTTTTTATGTTCTTTTTCCTTTTCCATGATTGGATGAAATAAAAGTCGGTGGCGACTCTTGCTTACCGTGACATTTTGCGAACAAAAAACACAAAACGCAAACCAGTATAACAGTCAGTTTTGCCACCGTATCACAAAACTGACGACTCTGCTGGGGATTTAAAAGTGGAGTTTACCTTAGGATCTAGGTCATTTTTAAAATTGCTTTCTTGCTTGTTTGCTTTATTCTTAAAGGGTTTTGCTTGGGTTACTATAGATCCTACACCCGAATCTGGGGGCACTCATTAGGTAAACAATAATAGATCATGGAGGCTGAACGGCATATACCGATATGGTTTAAGCGATGGCTGTGTTAGTGTGGCACTTTGGTTGGTACCGGTATCCTTCGCAGGGAAACGAGGAGAATACGGGGCCGCCACATGGTGTCGTGAAGCACTAGCGGACCTTAGAACCTTAGTTGAACAAACTTGGCCATTAGAAAGTAGTGAGATAGCTTGGCCTCGGTGTAAAGCTGAGGATTGGTTGATACTCGATGCTACACTCATTGAGATCAAACTTTCAGGATATTTCGTCCACAAGAAAAGATTGCTTAAGCTGAGACAATGCCCGATAAAGGATGGTCAGTGATATTGAGATCCCTTAGAACCCGATTACTTTTTAAGATAGGTTTGAAACCGACTAAACTTCAAGAGGGTATGACATTTAACCTCATGCAGGCCTTAAACCTAAGGGCTTGGTGTGATTTGACTGTGTTTGCTATACCTACGGTTTATCATGACATCATGCATCATAACATAGCATCCATTCTTATTGCACTAACCATTTCAAAGACCAAGGGAATTTATCTTTGTTCTGTTTTGCAGATCATGGCTTCCGTTCATAGAAACACTATCTAAATCAGCTTTGTGAAGATACCTTCCCAACTCAAATAGCTAGTATCAAGGGTTTCTGAAACTTCAGCATTCACTAATAGACATGGTCAACTTCTCAACATGGTTACTTCAAACTTTAATGAAAAGATAATGAGTGTACTCTTTCAGTTCTTTGATCCCAAGCACCACAGCTTCACCTTTCCATCCTATCAGTTGGTGCCTACCTTGGAAGAATTCTCTCAGCTGCTGGATATACCCATTCTTGAACAGTTTCCCTTCACAGGGCTAGAAGAGGTTCCTAAGCCAGAAGTCATTGCCTCAGGTTTGCATCTGAAACGGGCCGACGTGGTATCCAATTGGGAAATAAGAAGCGGAGTCAAGGGTTTTCTAGCTAAGTTTCTGATAGACAAGGCCCAGCTGTTTTGGGATGATATGGATTTTCAGGCTTTTGAGGAGGTTTTGGCTCTTCTAATATATATGTTAGTCATATTCCCTAATCCGGACTCATTCATAGACGTGAATTCTATCAAGATCTTCCTCTCCTGCAACCCTTTGCCTACCTTGCTCGAAGATATTTTGCACGCTCTCCATACTCGTACCATGAAGAGAAGAGGGGTTCTTATATGTTGCATGCCATTGCTGTTGAGGTGGTTTATTTTTCACCTCCCTAAGTCCATACTGAAGAACGAAGAAGGTTTGGGTTGGTCACAAAGGATAATGTCACTCGCTCACATGGATATTCTCTGGTGTTCCCGAGCTATGGAAAACACCACTATTATTGACCGCTGCGGGGAGTACCCTAATGTCCCATTACTTGGTATCAGAGGGGGTATAACCTACAATCCTTGTTTAGCTCTGCGATAATTTGGTTACGCTCGAAGAGATGGTCCCCATGAGTTACTTATCGAGGGTATTGTATTCAACTATGAGGATGATGTTCAAGAGTATCGCCGGAGGTTCATACGAGCTTGGGGCATGGTAAACAGATCTAGCGCCAAGGCTTTGGGGCCAAAGGCTTCCATTCCTATGGAACCTTACCTCCAATGGGTACGAGCTCGCGCCCAGAAGCTTATGATGCCCTATGTGGCCGTTTTACCAGTGATTGTGGAACCCACTACTGAAGGGGGTATTCCTTACACGGTTCTCTATCCTTATATGCCCACTGATCTTGGGGAATTATAGAGGTCTTGGATTCAGTTGATGAAGGAGCGGGATACTTATAGGGATTAGTTCCATGCTCAGGAGAGGAAGGTTTTAGAGCTCACAAAGTAGCTCCACGAGGAAAAAGGACTCAATAATTATCTCAGCACAAAGAGGAAGCATCCATGGGAATTTTGATTTCTTTTCTAGTTTTAGATTTATTTTTAATTGTAACGCCTAAAAGGCATTTGAACTTCAAATTCAGCTAATAAAGTCTTTGTTTTACTTTAGTTTGCAAATTTAAATTTCCCAAAGTCTTTGAAATCATTGCATGCGCATCCCATTCATAACATTGTATGTACAAGTACCATTACAGGTTTCTCATCTTCTTCGCTTTTTATTTCAGCAGAAATGTCTTTCGAACAAAGCATCAAGGACCTTCAGGCACAAAACGCCCAGTTCCAACAAATGTTCATAAGTATGGCAAAAGGGCAGGAGGATCTGAAAGCCCTCATCCTGAAATAGAAAAAGAAAAAGAAGAAGGTTGCCAGTATTCTGAATATGGGCAGAAGGTTTGGAGAGCGGTTGAAGCGACAAGTCGATCTAACCTCTTCATCTAAGGAATGGGAGAATCGAGAAGAAGAGAAGGATCCCAATCCTGCAGTTTCTGACAATGATATCGATTATAATGATGAGCAATATCCTCATGCTGAGGATAAATACAAGCAGTTGTAAGATCGTTTGAGTGCCATGGAAGTTCAAAGGATACCTGGACTAAATTTCGAAGAATTGGGATTGGTGTCGAGAGTGGTCATCCCGCAGAAGTTCAAGGTCCAGTTTTTGCTAAGTACGATGGGGTGTCCTGCCAAAAACTCCATCTTCGCTCTTATGTAAGAAAGATCCAGCCCCACACTGCTGATAGAAATATGTGGGTTCACTTCTTTCAAGATAGTCTGTCAGGGACTCAGCTTGAATGGTTCTACCAGCTGGAGGGAGCAAATGTCTGAAATTGGGAAGATTTGGCTGCTGATTTCTACAAGCAGTATCAATACAATGCCGACCTTGCTTCTACTCGTACTCAACTCTAGAGTATGTCTATGGGTGCAAGTGAAGGCTTTAAAGACTATGCACAGAAATGGAGAGACTTGGCTGGAAGAGTTTAACCCCCATTGTCTGATAGGGAGTTGGTTGATATGTTTCTTGGGATGTTGTCTGGTCCATTCTTCAATCACCTGATTGGTAGCTCCTCAACTGGTTTCATTGAGATGATATTAGCTGGAGAAAGGGTAGAAGCTGGGATTCGGAGCCACAAGATGCAGAAAGATGCCTCGTCAGGTTCAGTGAAGAAGCCCTTCACGGGTAAGAAAGAGGTCAGTGCCATCTATAGCCCGAGGGGCCAAAACAGGGCTGAACATCGTCAAACAGTAAGTGTCGTAATGATACCTAGGCCTGCAGTTGATCCACAATGAAACAATCAACAAAGAATGGAAAGACCACAACATAAGTTTACCCGAATCAACATGACATTGGCTGAAGTTCTACCTCATCTTCTGAGATCTAACTTGGCAACCTTGAAAGAGGCTCCCAAGAATCCAAATACTACATCTCCCCGATATAATCCAAATGCGTGCCTATCATTATGAGAGTCCTGGCCACGATACCAATGACTGTTGGGCTCTAAGGAATAAGGTACAAGATCTGATTGAAGCCAAGGAAATTGAGTTCGATGCTCCGGAGAAGCCTAATGTCATAACTGCTCCCATGCCTAAGCATGGTCGTGGAATTAATGTTGTTGATACCGACTTGTTTGTGACCTTGGTGGATGAAGTTTCTACTCCTCTCATGACTATGAAGAAGAATTTGTTGGCCGGTTTATTTCTGGGTTGTGGTGAAGGTTGCCACATGTATTTGTTTCTACCTTCTGGTTTCCATTTGCTGAAGTCAGGTGTTCAACGCGTGATGGACAACAAAGAAATTTTGTTCGAGAAAACTTTGGTTCCTGTTGTTCCATCTGAAGACATTGCCATTATAACCATTTCCGCCAATCCTTCCAAGGTTTCCTCGAGAAGACCTGTTAGGATTACATCTGCTCCAAGAATTGCTCCGCTGATAACCACTGTTCCTGGTCCTGTCCCGTATGTCTCAGACAAAGCTGTCCCCTGGAATTATGGTGCCGATGTGTACTATCATGGAATCAAACAAGATTTGAAAGATGAAGAGGCTGGCCCTGATATTGGTAACATTGTCGAAACCACCAAAGTTACCCGAAGTAGAAGGGTCTTCTCCCCCGAGATTTCCCATAAGACTGTCAACAAGCCTAATATCATTCCATCAACTGTTTCTGCTAGTACATCAACTACTGCTCATGTTCTTACTCCGGTCATTACCCCTGTCGGCGAATCGTCTGATACCCGCGGCAAAAATTTATAGGTGAGCCTGCCCGGACAGAGGCACCTAGGAAAATTGTTGTGGAAGCCTCTAAGCAAGAGATATAGGAAATACTGAAAATAATTAAGAAGAGCGACTAAAATATGGTCAAGCAGTTGAGGCAGACCCCATCAAAGATATCCATGTTGTCTTTGTTGTTGTGTTCCGAAGCCCATGCGAAGGCTTTGATTGCATTCCTTAAGACTGCGCATGTGCCACAGGAAACTTCTGCTGATCAGTTCAAAGATTGCATGGCCAGCCTGACTGCTAACAATGGGCTGGGTTTTTCAGATGCAGACTTGACACCGAAGGGAAGGAAGCATAATGATGCTCTGCATGTCTCGATTGAATGCAGGGGCACCACTATGGCTCATGTGTTGGTAGATACTGGGTCTTCACTAAATGTTCTGCCTAAGAAGGCATTGGACCGGTTGGATTGCGAGGGTTTGACTCTAAAGCCTAGTAATATTGTGGTAAGGGATTTTGACAGGTCGAAAAGAATGGTGCACAGGGAGGTGGACATCCCTGTTAAAGTGGGTTCTCATACTTTTGGGTCCACCTTCTATGTGATGGATATCAGGCCGTCATAATCTTGTTTGCTGGGTCGTCCTTGGATCCACGAGGCTGGGGCAATTACTTCCACACTACACCAAATGCTGAAGTATCCGGTGAAAGGGGAAATTGTCACTGTGTGGGGGTGAAGAGGAGTATATGGTGAGCCACCTCAATTCATTCGGGTACATAGATATGGACAGGGAATTCATCAAAACTCCCTTTCAGAACTTCGAAGAGGTCCCTCAGATCTTAGCATCGACTGAAACTACTACCAACAACAAACCTCCTATGAAGATGGCTTCTCTCAAGGACGCTAGGTCCATGGTTGAAGAACGTGGGTGTGCCAATTGGGACCAGCTCCCTGATTTCACTCACAAAACTGACAAATTTGGTTTGGGATTTACTACAGGGGCTCAAAGGGCTATTCGACGCGCTCGGGCTGGAAGACCTCCCCTACACATCATTAATCGATGAATTAATGCCATTGAAGACAGCGAGGAGGACTCAGACATTGACAACTAGATCTACCCAACTACCAATGGTGGACTGAGTAACTGGACGGCTAGGGACTTTATACCAGTTTCTTTTATTCCGCAGTAATTGACTTGTTTTGAGATTTGTAATAAACAATTTAAAACTTTACGGCCTTGTGCCTTGTCCGAGGCACATTGGTTTTGTTTGTGGGGGCTGTTATTTGTCATTTCATATATCATTAATAAAGCATTGGACTTTTCTTGCATACAAATTTTGCGCTCTCTGTTTTTTCTTTTCTATTTTTCACTTTATCGAAACAGCTATTCTCTTACACACACTCACGTATCATAATGCAGATCCATATCCACTCTGGATCCCATTGATAACAGCTCTGCTATTGCCAGTTATGACTTCAAAAATCCGATCAACCAAGCCGAAGACGAAGGTGAGGATGATTGTGAGGTGGCTGGAGAACTTGCTAGACTATTACAACAGGAAGAAAGGGCCATACAACCTCATGAAGAGTTGGTTGAGACAGTGAACTTGGGTACTGAGGAAGACAAAAAAGAGGTTAAAATAGGTGCAAATCTGGAGCTTAGCGTCAAATAGAGGTTGATACAGATGGTGGATGACTATGTTGAGATCTTCACTTGGTCCTATGAAGACATACCTGGTTTGGACACTGATATTGTGGTACATCGCCTGCCGACTAAAGAAGACTATCCTCCAGTTAAACAGAAGGTCCGTCGTATGCACCCTGAAATGTCAGAGAAGATCAAGGAAGAGGTCATGAAACAGTTTGACGCAGGATACTTAGCTGTCACTTCATATCCACAGTGGGTTACTAACGTCGTTCCGGTACCTAAGAAGGACGGTAAGGTACGTATGTGTATGGATTATAGAGATCTGAACAGGGCAACCCCCAAGGATGACTTCCCTCTTCCTCACATTGACGTTCTGGTCGACAACACCGCGTAACACAAAATATTCTCCTTCATGGATGGTTTCTCTGGCTACAACCAGATCAAGATGGCTCCTGAAGACATGGAGAAGACAACCTTCATCACGCAGTGGGGCACCTTCTGCTACAAGGTGATGCCTTTTAGGTTGAAGAATGCTGGGGTAACTTATCAGCGTGCCATGGTCGCTTTGTTCCATGATATGATTCACCATGAGATCGAAGTTTATGTTGATGACATGATATCCAGGTCTCAGATTGAGGAAGAGCACCTGGACCATCTCCAAATGCTGTTCGACAGGTTAAAGATGTATAATCTGAGGTTGAATCCGAACAAGTGCACCTTCGGGGTAAGGTATGGTAAGCTTCTGGGTTTTGTTGTCAGCGACAAAGGAATCCAAGTAGATCCTGCAAAGGTAAAGGCTATACAAGAAATTCCAGCTCCCCGTACAGAGAAAGAAGTTAGAGGCTTCTTGGGATGCCTAAATTATATCTCCAGGTTCATTTCACATTTGATTGCTACTTGTGAGCCAATCTTCAAGATTTTGAAGAAAGATCAAGTGGTAAAGTGGAATGATGAATTCCAGACCGCTTTTGAAAGAGTCAAGGAATACCTTCAAGAACCACCAATTCTGATGCCTCTAGTTGAAGGAAGACCTTTGATATTATACTTGACAGTGCTGGACAATTCAATGGGGTGTGTGCTAGGGCAGCATGACGAGTCTGGTCGAAAAGAGCACGCAATATACTACCCTAGCAAAACGTTTACCGACTGTGAGACACGATACTCATTGCTCGAGAAACCTTGCTGCACTTTGGCATGGGATTCTCGCTAACTGAGACAGTATATGCTGACTCACACTACCTTGTTGATATCAAAGATGGATCCGATCAAGTACATTTTCGAGAAGCCCGCTCTCTCCGGAAGGATAGCAAGGTGGAAAATGGTCTTAACTGAGTACGACATACAATATACAACCCAAAAAGCAATAAAGGGGAGTGTATTGGCTGATCATTTGGCTCATCAGGCCGTGGATGACTACCAGTCCATGAATTTTGAGTTCCCGGATGAGAATATTATGTTGGTAATTGACTACGAAGAACCTGGACTGGATGAAGTACCTGAGGAGGGATCCCAATGGTCTATGTATTTTGATGGAGCCTCAAACACACTAGGTAACAACATCGGCGCTGTAATCATATCTCCTGAGGGCTGTCATACTCCGTTCACCGCCCTATTATGTTTCAACTTCACCAACAACATGGCGGAGTATGAAGCATGTATTATGGGTCTTCGAGCTGCTATCAACCTAAGGATCAAGTTCTTGAGTGTATTTGGGGATTCCTCTTTGGTGATAAGTCAGATCAAAGGCGAGTGGGATACGAAACACCCGAATATCATTCCTTACAAAGAGTATGTACTGACATTGCTCCCACACTTTGAGGAGGTAACCTTCGAACATTTCCCACGAGAGGAGAACCAGTTAGCGGACGCGCTAGCTACCATGTATTCTATGTTCAAGGTTAAGTGGGACAATGAAGCTCCCCAAATTACCATTGAGAGGTTGGATGAACCGGCACACTGCTGTGAAATCGATACCGAAGAAGTGGCAGACAAACCCTGGTTTCACAAAGTCAAAAGGTATCTCGAGACTCAAGAATACCCCGAAGGGGCATCTGTCAATGATAAGAATATTCTAAGAAGGTTCACTGCAAAGTTCTTCCTTAGTAATGGAATCCTCTATAAACGCAACCATGACTCCACACTACTATGGTGTGTAGACAAGAGCGAAGCAGAGAGGATCATGACAGATCTACATGAAGGCACCTTCAGAACCCATTCTAGTGGACATATCATGGCTAAGAAGATCCTACGGGCATGATATTACTGGTCCACTATGGAAGACGATTGTTATCAGCACTCTCGAACATGTCATAAATGCCAAATCTACGCTGATAAGGTGTATATTCCTCTGGTCCCCTTAAACGTCTTGACGGCTCCGTGGCCCTTTGCAATGTGAGGCATCAACATGATCATAGAAATCAGGCCCACCGCTTCCAATGGACATCGCTTCATCTTAGTAGCCGTTGATTACTTCACGAAGTGGGTTGAGGCAGCTTCCTTCGCTACAGTAACCAAGAACTTCGTGGCACGATTTATCCGACACAATCTAATATGTCGATATGGTGTGCCAGAGAGAATTATTACTGACAATGGTATGAATCTCAACAACACAATGATCACCGAGCTCTGTAAACAGTTCAAGATACAACATCATAATTCTTCCTCCTACCGGCTGAAGATGAATGGCGCTCTTGAAGCAACTAACAAGAATATCAAGAAGATTGTGTAGAAGATGACGGTGACATATAAAGGCTGGCATGAGATGTTACCATTTGCTCTTCATGGGTACCGTACCTCAACACGAACGTCGATAGGGGCAACCCCCTATTCTCTGGTATATGGCATGGAGGCAGTCCTACCCATCGAAGTCCAGATACCTTCTCTCAGGATTATGAAGGATGCGGGTTTGAACGAAGACGACTGGATCCGAACCCGACTTGATCAGTTAAATCTAATCGATGAGAAGAGACTTACTTCTATCTGCCATGGTCAGACATATCAACAGTGAATGATCAAGGCTTTTAACAAGAAAGTCAGATGCCAAGAATATCAAGTCGGGGATCTAGTGATCAAACGCATCATACTGCCGCAAGGTGATCCCAGGGGAAAATGGACCCCCACGTATGAAGGGCCATTTGTGGTTAAGAACATTTTCTTGGGAGGAGCTATGATTCTACCCACCATGGATGGTAACGACCTTCCTCACCCTGTCAATGCAGACATAGTGAAAAGATACTACGCCTAATCAAAGACCCGCTAGGTTGAATGGCCTAGGCAAAAATAGGGGCTTCCCGGCGAACCAAAAGGGTTCGGGCAAAAGTAAGGGATGAAAATGAAAAATCTGTACACCCGGCAAGTCAAAAACCCGAAATGGCAGCTTGGGCAAAAAAGGGTATCCCGGTGGACTGAAAACCCGAAAGGGCGGTCCAGGAAAAAGTTAGGGATATAAAGCATATCACTATGTCTCATTGGATCACCTTGCGACCAGACTTCGATATCGACTATCAAGCTCGGACGACACCAATCAATCTGATCAACTTTAGGCTAAGAAGCAAAGTGATGAGACGCTTGAAGATATAAAGGCAATAACAGAGTTGGAACCTAATGGGGTTGTTTCACATAGATGTTTTGTCTTTCTTTTACACAAATTTTATAATTTCTATCTTTCGGCGGTGTTCTCTTACTAGAGCGCCAACCTCCTTGTACAAAAACGCCTATTACAGGCCGACTTCAAAAATCAATACAAAATTGTTTTCACTTCGAGTTTGTTTTTGTTTTCTGTTTTGTTTTACAAGAACATCCAGTGATTTATTTTTGATATATGCATTTGAAAATGATTGCTGCTCATAAATATTTACATAAGAAACAAAAGACAATTACTCGTAATTCCAAAAACAGGAAAAAAACAAGAAGTGCAAAACCCGACAGTTACTCCGCCCATCAGGTATCGGGATAGAGTCAACTTTGGAGTACAATCATCAACGCATACACTCCCCATAGAGTAAAAGTATTCAAAAACATTGATGCCATCTTTCCCGAAACAGGACGTAACCACCCCAGTTGTAGTTCATAATCACGGGCGAGTAGGTAAAACTCATCCCCTAAGTAGAGTTTATTTCTCTGGGCACAAAGGCTCATCCCCGACAGAGTTCATCACTTCCGCTACAAAAATACATCTTCTAAGTTCATTCCCCATAGATTTTATTCCCAAGCAGCATCTCCTCCCGACAGAATATTTACAAATCTCTAGCAACTGTCAGGGATTTATTTTCCCAGACGCGAGCGTACCCCGACAGCATTTCGTGAACATACATCATGACATACACATACATATCATATACAACATAATATCATTTATTTGGAGAACATCATCTCACCTTGCATTTCATGCATAGCATATAACTAACCCTGATATCTTTTCAGGAAAAGAGGATTAGCTTCAACAAATTCAGCAGTTATGCAAGTCACATCTGCAGACGACTAACAGAAACTCAGTTCCCGAAACCAAACGGGTCAACTAATCTACACTATCGCTTCGAAGAAACCCTACTATCCAGGTTCCTTCTCACAGCCCTACTATCCAGGCTTTCATATCGAAGTAACCCTATGACCCAGGTTCCTTCTCACAACCCTACTATCCAGGCTTTCATATCAAAGTAACCTTACTATCCAGGTTCCTTCTCACAGCCCTACTATCCAGGATTTCATATCGAGGTAACCCTAGGACCCAGGTTCCTTCTCACAGCCCTACTATCCAGGCTTTCATATCGAAGTAACCCTACTATCCAGGTTCCTTCTCA
This sequence comes from Vicia faba, assembly GCA_948472305.1. NCBI lineage: Eukaryota > Viridiplantae > Streptophyta > Magnoliopsida > Fabales > Fabaceae > Vicia > Vicia faba. Next base: position 1,442,857,435 of record OX451741.1, on the reverse strand, counting down.
CAATCCTACTATCCAGGCTTTCATATCAAAGTAACGCTACTATCCAGGTTCCTTCTCACAACCCTATTGTTTAACCCCAATTTTGGCCCCTAAGATCCCTTCATCATACCATGTTGATTCAATCACAACAAGATCACATTAGGGCTTTTGGTTCTTCTACCTATCTTTAGCTTTGCTCTTTGAGGAATCCCAACGCACCTAGACTTGTTTTCTTTTGTGATCATGAATATTTTTCTTTGATTTTCTTTCTAATTAATAAAACGCAATGTTGGTTTGTCTTACTTGTTAATAATGTAGGTAAAGGCAATGAGGTTTAACAAGTTGCTCCATGGGTTCATGAGTTTATTTCCATGCCCTAGTCAACATAACTTAAGGAATTAAAACCTCACCATTGAAGTTGTTTTGGAAGAAATGGCATGACAAGGCTTATTTTGGTTCAACATATTTCAAAGTTATCAAAATTGATTCAAAAGTACAAGGGGTTGAGGGAAGAAGTTGTCATGATTGGACAAGGTCTTGTTCCTATTGGTCACAAGGGAACATATCTCTTAAATTTCAAGATATGGAAGTGGTTTTGGTGGCTATGAGTCCTCATCATCATCCTAAACAACTTCTATTCACAAATAAAGAATATTTGCACAAGAAGTTTGTTCAAACTTGTCAAAGTTCCTCAAAGCATTCTCTTAATCTAGAAGCCAGGGTTTTGAACTTCAAAGGAGCATATCTTGCTCACCTTTTGGTATTTTTGAGTGATTCCAAAGACATCTTTCTCTTCAAAAGCTACCAACAAATCACTTCAAAATTTCCAAGGAGTTTTCATGTGGAAGGAACTTGGTGAAGAAGAAAGATTACAAGTAATCCAGATGAATCCATAATTTTCCATATGTGACTTCAAATGGTCATAACTTGGTCAATTTTTATCACCTTGAGTCCATTCGTTTTCCATGATGATCTTAAAGATGTGTACTTTATGCCTTCTTTTATGTGAAAAGTGAGAAAATGGATGGAAGTTTCCTTAAGAATGCAAAAGATTATAGGTCATTTCATGATTTTTGGCCAACTTCAACAAGTCATAACTTGCTCAATTTTTGGGGATTTTGAGTGGTTCAAATTTTAAAATGTCATTCAAGAGGTCTACTTCATTCCATCTTTTTTGGTCAAGAGCAAATTCCAAGTGGAAGGCCATGTTTGGATACAAAAGATTATAGGTCATTTTGGAAGAAAAATTTGAAATATTTATAAGTATGGGAAGTCAACTCTTTTTATTCAACTTTGACTCCATGTAACTTTCAGCTCAAGCATCCATTTGATTCCATTCTTCTGCCAATGCAAATCTTGTAACCTCATCTTTCCAAAGCATCAAGAATTATGCCCTAAGACCCCTTGAGTTGGAAATGCCATAGATTTGAATTTGGTAACTTGAAACTAAAGTTTCATCACAAGTCAGATTTTGAAATCTTTGTTTTGGCTTCTAATCACAAGTTTTCCATGCGGTTTTGTTTCTAATCATGATTAGCAACTTCCCAAAAGTGTTTAGCATCATGAAACGCACGATTTAGCTGAGTTTTGATCAAGATTGAGTCACACTTTCTTCATGATGCAGACCCACACGAATTCCCTCCAAAACGCATCATTCACTCTTTCTTTTGATCCCATTTTCCTCTCCTATAAATACATGAACTATCCCATTCGTTTTCCCAAACTTAGAGTTCCAAGAATACCCTGCCAAAACCTCACACGAACCCACTTTTTTTTAATTCAGTTTCTGAAATTTAAGCTTCCTTTTCCAAAATTCTTTGTGCATTCATCATCCTTGAGCATCATACAAACTCTCCAGCACTTAAACCAATCAAAACAACCCATAATTCAAGCTACATAAGTCCAGTTTCAGAGCTTCTTACTTCAACTTTGAAAAGGTAGAATTCTCCACCATTTGGATCCAAATCAAGCACAAATCTATTCTACTCCTTCTTCTGATTCTAATGATACTTACAATTTTTAAATCCATTGAGAATTGAGAGAGAAATATCAAATTGAAGGTGCTCGCTATTTTCTGAGTTTTTGATTTATATCTCTCTCCATACCTTATATAAATTTGGCGCGATGGTTGTGTTAGAAACGTCTTGAAGAGACGAGTTCAATGATGCTAGCCTGGGATCCTAATTTTTCCATTTGAAGGATCTCACAAAATCCCCATTGCAGGGTGTCTGGGGGTTGAAGACGATGACATGTCTCGTCTCAGTCAATGATAGCGTGCCAAACATTTTAATTTCATTGGTTGCCCTTTTTCTGATCACATGTGTGTTTCACTAAGGTCCATATCAAGCACAACGTGTCTGGTCCATTGGATTAGCTTACTAACGCGTTTTGACTATGATCTAATGGTCCACATCTTTTTGGTTTTATTTTATTTTCTGATTTTATATTTTTATTGATTAAATTTTCAAAAATTCATAACTCTTTTATTTTTTATCCAAAAATTATGAAAAAATTCACAAAAATACTTTGAATTATTTCTGATCTCATGAATATTTTTTCACATTTTTATTTTAACATTTGGTATTTTTTATATTTTTTGTATTATTTGCTTACTTTTAATTACTTAAAAATTACTTTCTGACATTTTTTAATTCTGGAAAAATTCATAAATATTATTTTGCATATTCTTGACTTTCTGAAAATTTTATGGAATTTTATGTTGAGGTTTACTATTTTTGATCTATTTTATGTTTGTTTTAGTAATTTTAAATGGTTTAAAAATAGTTTCTGACTTTTAAAAATTACCAAATTTTTTATAAAAATATTTGGATCCATTTCTGATTTTTCTATGGCCTTATTTTTCTTTTCTTGATTAATTTGAACATAATTGATATTTTCCTCATCATTTTCTATTTTTAAACTTTTTTTTTACCTTTTAATGTATATATTAAATGTGATATTATTTTGTGATTATTTTCTGGCTGATCTTGGGTTAGGTTTCCGATCATGAACTTTATTAACATCATTGGATCCATGGTGTTGAGTTTAACTCCACAAAAAATGGATGAATGATTTTAATAATAGTTTGATTAAAATTTAATTCAAATGTGGTTTGTATATTCTTTTTTACCCTAATCCTCTTCATCTCATCCCCTTCTTATTGCACTAAATGTTGTTGGAGTATGATCTCTATATCATGTCTCAAAAATAAATGGTGCATAGATTGCTATTGACCGACCTCAAAATAGGCGCGACTTCTATATTAGTCCACTTACGATTGCTTAACATAGCGCTAAATTTTGTCCCGATTCAAATAAATGATCATTCGTGGCCCAAACTTATGATTGCAAGCCCAAGTATGTTAATTTGATCTCTTTGATCCAATAACCTTGAGATTCATTGTGTGGAGGCTTTGGTTCTACCAATCCTCTAATGGATCTACAACACTTTTGGTCAACGCAGATCACTTAAACATTGTTGATCATTAAATGGTACTTGTGAGAATTCTAAATGGATGATATACTTGACAAAAAGCAAATGCAACTTTTTGTGTGGAGGCTTTGGTTCTACCAATCTTCTAATGAGTTCCAAATTCAAGTTTCAAGATGGTCATCCAACTAACTACTAATTATTGACTTGTTTTATCTTATGCTTTTATTCTTTTTTATGCTTTATGTATTATTTACTTTTAGCATTTTCATTTCATGCCATTTTCATCTTTGCTCATTTGAGTATTTATTTCCTTGCCATTTTTACTTTGCTCACTTGAGCTTTTCTTTTCTTTTCTTAAGATACTTAATAATCAACATAAACCCTAAAAAACTCTTAATGATACTTGGACTATTTGGTTACTATCCTTGGCATTATGGAGCATGGGACCTTTTCTTGGACTTAGGATTAGAAACCTTGGCCTATCTTGGAGACCTTGTGATCTTATCTAATTATTTTGTCTGGAGTTCTTGAGGTTTACCTCAAGATATTGGTTTGCTTGTTTGTTTTTGTGTGCAGGTTTTTGTGATTACATTCTCTATTTGTAATCTAGAATTCACCCGTATACAGCCGTTACTCTGCCCAATTTTTGTGTAGACTTAATACACTTGAAGTTTGGTTCTCTCAAGAGGTCTAGTATCTTTGCTTGCTTGGTTTCAATCCAAAGAATGGGAATTCTATCTTGGCTCATAATGTCAAGTTTTGGCTTCTTGTTGGTTAGATAGTCCTTATCCTTAGCTTTTACCTTATGCTTTAGGATAATCTCTTCTTCTCCTCCCATCTTCTTTAATTTCAAAAATCTTCTCCCTCCTTTTGAAAACTCTTCTTGTTTCTAAACTTGAAATACTTTCATAATAAACTTGGACCTAGGTCCATGCATTTTCAAAAAATCTTTTCATCAATAAACCTCAATCAACTTAATAATACCTTGACACTTTTTGTGAGAAGACTAAAAGTCAATCAATCTCATTTCAAACCATTTTGCCACTTTGGATTTTTGACCTTTAAACTTTTCTCAAAAGATTAGACTCTTGTCAATCCTTGTAGTGATACAAACAACTATACTTCTACAATATATAGTGAAGTGAGATATTTTCCACTTGGGTGTTGAGTGAGGCATTGCTGATTTTAAAATCCAAGCCATATCCTCCACTTTGAGATGATTCAAATTCTCCTTTCTCATGATTGTGGGTAGTAAGTATGTTTTCCACACGGACAATGACGATGACGTCTTATCTCATAAAATTAACCAACACACTTGTGTTTCAAATTTTTAAAAGAGGAACTCCGTGTACCCTGATCCCCTATTACACGAAAGGTGGTATGTAGGCACTAAAGGTTCACAACCGCGGCGGGTGCAAAAATCATAAAAAATATTTCTCTTCTCACCTCCACCATCCATTTTCTATACAACACATTTAATAGCTAAAATATACAGATTTTACAAAGAGGTTTCTACATAGTACCGTAGATGTTTAGGGTGCTAATACCTTCCCTTTGCATAACCAACCCCCTTACCTTGAATCTTTCCCCCTCTTTTTGAGTTATTCGCTCTTTTCTCATTCCTTTGGAAACAATAAAGCGCGGTGGCGATTTTTATTTTGATTTGTATAAAGTCTAGTCAATCCAATGACTTAGTCTTGAACATTTCTACCGCTACAGAAAAATGGAGACTTCACTCGGGAAAGATTGACCTCTTGGTGGTCCATCCCTAAGTGGGTTGAGCCTATCTTTGTTTATATCTGTATATGTGCTATTGTTGTTTATGTGTTATATTTTGTATATATGTTTGTTTGGATTTTCCTGGTTTTCAGGGTGCTTGGTGATTACTCATAAGTCCTATACCCAGACTTGGGCAAACTTTAAGATAGGATGGGCGGTATAGTCATGTTAACTTTGAGGGAGTAATCCCAAAAAAGGAGGCATGAGATCCCCCACTCAGTGGAGGCCCCTTTGACTGTAGTGTCGTTTACCGAGTAATCGGGAAGACGTACTGCTTTCGACCTGGGAGCCTGCTGAAACTGAGGACCGTAGAACACCAAACCCATCTTGGCCTATTAGGTGTAGTGCGGAAGCTATGACAGAGTAATCCGGAAATAGTTATCACGCGATACTACGCTCGGACGAGTCTTTCTTGAGAATATTACTAATTACCAAGTTAATCGGGAAGTTGGTAATATCCGAAGGAAGGATGTAGACTCTGGGAACCTCTAGAACCTAGTTCGGCAGGTGATAACTTTTTAGACCAATACCTTATGGATAGTACCTTCGACCTCATGCTCGTGACGTTGAACCTATGAACCCTATATGTGTGATCTTGTGTGTGATTGTTTCATCATGCATCCATGCACTCATAAGCATATTTTGAAGAAAACAATATTTTAAGGGATTTAAAGGTTGACTATTTGTGAATATCTCAGGTACTTTTAACCATGGATTCTGGAAAGAGAAAGACTGGGAAATACAGTTTCAAGGATCCTGAGATAGATGAGTTGGTCAGTCTAATCCCAGAGATCGAGTGTTCTGTAGACTTTCGGAAGAAGTATGGATCCATTATTCCTTTCATGAAGCTGAAGATGAAGGGGGGTATTCTCCCAACCTTGGTCCAGTTCTATGATCCGGTGTATCACTGCTTTACTTTTCTCGATTATCAGTTGATGCCTACACTAGAGGAGTATTCTTATCTATTGGATTTACCTGTTACCGACCGTGTTCCTTTTACTGGTTTGGAGGGTGAGCCAAAACCACATGAGATTGCTGCTTTGATTCATCTGGGAAAGTCTAAGGTGGAAGCCCATATGACTACTAAAGGAGGGAGAAAGCTCGTTACTTTTCCAGAATGAAGAGTACGGTTGCTTTTGAGGCCATCTTTTCTTTACTTGCTTACATGTTGTTCTTATTTCCTAATGTGGACAAGTTTGTCGACATTAACGCTATATGGATTTTCTTGATTGGAAACCCAGTTCCTACACTGTTGGGTGGTGCTTATTACTCTGTTCATCTTCGGAGTTCTTATCATGGGGGAATGATTATCTGTTGCACGCCTTTGTTATAACGGTGGTTCATCTCTCATATGCCTCAGTCTGATGCTTTTTGGGATGTCAAGAAGGAACCCCATTGGGCTCCTAAGATCATGGAACTTACTCACTCGGATATTGATTGGTATCATCAAGCTTATCAGGATGTGGAGATTATTTACAGTTGTGGTAGTTTCCCCAATGTACCTCTTCTTGGTACAAAGGGAGGAATTAACTATAACCCTGTTCTTGCACGGCGACGGCTTGGTTATCCGATGAGGGATAAACCGAATAGTATTCATTTGAGTAGTTTCTTTCTGAAGGAAGGAGAATACCATAGGGAAGCTAGGGAGCAGATTGCGAAGGCCTGGCGTCACATTCATAAGAAGAGTAGGAAGGATTTGGGACCTAGGGGTGTTGTTTCTTTGGAGCCATATCTTCAGTGAGTTTGATCGAGAGCTATTCAGTTAAAGATGCCATATACTCGGGAGACACCCATGCCTGACCTATTTGTGAAGACCACTCCTCCCTTATTAGATAATCTAGAAGAGCTGCAACTTGCTTTGGTTAGGATGCAACAGGAAAGGGATGCTTGGAAGAACAAATTCCAGACTTTGGAGAGTTCCTACAGAGCAGACCTGAAGGAGAAAGACGATTTGATCGAGATCCTTGAGAGTCGAGCGGTAGAGTCTATGGAGAGGCAAGGGGATTTATTTTCCCCTAAGCCTCAAACAGGTACTGATTACTCACTTTCTAATCCAGATGATTGGAAGGAGGTTTCCATCAGACATGAGGAAGAAAACCAGAGGTTGAGGGCTCAGACTACCAGGCTCACAGGGAAGCGCCAGCGTACAGATTGATCTCCATCAGTTCTTTTTCTCAGGATTTTAGATTGTATTTTCATCTTGTACTTGGGATCATTGAAACTTGTAATCCATTTTGAAGTTATTATAATAAAAAATTTCAGTATTTCAAAAGCTTTATTACTCTGATATTTGCAATATACCTATAAATCTTAAATCCCTTGAAATATTAAATAATGAAGTAAAAATAATCATGTGAATTGCATGTTGTTGTACCCCAAAATTTGCCCTCCCTTTTTCACAAGAAATCACAACTTCAGGGTTTTCCCTGATCTTTCAAGATTGGCCCAAGAATCAGTCAAACAGACTTTTCTTATCAGTCTATCCAAAATTAAGGTTTCTATTGATTTTGTTGAGTTTGGCTCAGGAATTTGTCAAACAGACTTTTCTTTGACGACAAATCTGGAATTAGGGGTTTTCACTCGTATTTCTCAGAAGAATTTGAATCCACAGTATTTCAAATTGACTGTTACATTGTGTTGTACCCCAAAATTTGCCCTCCCATATTCCTCAAGATTTGTCAAGAATGACCTTCAAATTGCTCAAGATTGCTCAAGGGTTAGACAGTCAAACCATCTCCTAAGGCAGTCAATTCAAAATTAGGGTTTTGGTTCTTTCAAGGAATTTGGGGTTCTCAATGGTTCAATCAAGTCTCATAGGCCTATATACATTCTCTAGCACCTACATGCCAAGTTTCAAGACTCACAGTGCCAATTTGCACAGTCAAAAGCTCCATTTGATCTACAGTCAACTGCAAGGGCAAAATGGTCATTTTACAGTCAAAAGTCATAATTCTTGGTCAACATCTTATTTTGAGTTCAAAATCATCATTTGATCAAGTCTTGATCATGATCCCACAAGAATAGCTCAAAAATCATCAAGATGCAAAAGTTACTATTTTTGGACAGTAGAAAAGTCAACTGTACTTTGACCAGGGCATAACTCTTTCATGGTTTATCATAAAAATCCCATCCAAAGCTCATTTTGAAGAGGATGCAATTTCCTACAATCCATCTTCACACTCCAAGATCAAGAAATGTTCTCACAAAAAGTTACAAATTTTTACATTATAGGTCAATTTCAAAAGTCAACAAAAGTACACTTTGGGTCAAAGGCCATAACTTGAGATTGGTAAATCCAAATGACATGGGACCAAAGGCATTTGTTAAAGGACTTCAAGGGCTTTCCAAAATGTCCAAGAACATGGTCATATGATCAAAATTGAGCAAGTTGTGCATTGGAGAAGTTGGGCAATTTTCATGAATTTGCAAAAGTCGACTTTGCTCAAAACACCTTCTTTTTGCCAATGGGCCTCAAATCTCTTTTTGAAACTTCACCCATGACCTATGCACGACCCACCAAGTTAAATGGGATTTATTTTCTTAAATTTATTGATTAAATGGATTTTTAATACATATTAATTCATTTAATTAATTTAAATTATAAGAAAATAAAAGATTTGATTTTTAAATCAATTTGTGAACCAAATATGATCCAAATATGTTGACCAATTCGTGCACAAGCTAAAAGATACAAAAATATCCAATTTTGGCAACTTGTTCAATCATGGAAAATCAAGAATATTTGATTTATCAATCAAAGATTTAATCTTCAATGCACATGGGTTGGATCCATATTTTGACCTAAATTGATTCCCTTATATGCAAGCAAGCCAACCATAACCTAGGGGACGAGAAAAAGCTGCAGAAACGGCCATATCAAATTCAAGAAATTCCAAGAAAACTCAAAACTTGTTCTTGCAATCTAAGCCAATTCAAGGCGCTTTGTCCATCAAAACACATTGCAGGAGGTACCAGGATTGATTTGCAATCAAATTCAAGCATCACAGCTCAAGGAATCACGATATACAGTTTCACGGTTTGCACTTATAATTTAAAATCGTATCTCTTAATTCATATGCATTTGACATGTTTTTGTGACTGATTTTCATTGCTAGAGATCATACAAAGCTAATGGAATGATTTAATTGAACCCTAGTGCCCTAAATCGAGAGATGCCATGATTGAATTTCTAGGGTTTTCAAGCTTTCAAATAGGGCTTTCCGGACCAGGAAAAATTGGAACCAATGGGATACATGGTTGAAATCGTGAGGCCAAGACGATTGGAACCCATACCTCGCGAAATATTTATGTTTGCTCTATGTCTATTCGCTATTTTTCGTGCAGGGAGGTAGTGGAGGTTAAAAACCCCCGCTATCTGATTCTAGTTATGCAGGATAAAGGTTGAAGATGATGACGTGTTGTCATCTAGTTGGCCTATTTGAAAAATGCGCGCTTTTATTTTTTTCCAGGCATAGTTGATTGATTATCAATATAATATTTGTTGTATATATTAATAACAAAGATGCAGCGTGGCTCAGTTGGTGGAGGCATGAGTGGGATGCCCTTGGGACCTGGGTTCGAATCCCAGGTCCCCCAAAATATTTGTTACAATTTTTATCCAGGTGATTGCATGTGATTCAGCAGGCGTAGCATATCATGGATCTCCAGATCCCAAGCGCCAGATGGCCATCAGGCTAAATCTGATGGTCACAAGATGATGTCCACCGTGTGTCCAAGTCAACAAGCGCGTGGATGATCCTAGAAAGTCAAACAGGCTGGAATGTTAGTGGGCCAAGAATTGCAAAATACACCTCCAAAGTTGGCCCAAACCCCCCTGAGTTTGCATTTTTTATTTTCTTTCATTATTTATTTGCTTGATTTATTTTTATCATTTTTAATTAATTACTAACTAAAATAATTTATTTTTCCTAATAAAATCAGAAAACCTCAAAAAACAATATTTTTACTAATTTCACTATTTTATTATTTTTGTAAATAAATAACTTAATTTGTTTAGTTTTAGTTAGGCATAATATTAACATTTTTGTAATAAATTAAAATCAATGTAGAATTAGGTTTTTAAATATATTTAATCATCTTATTATTTTTATTTTTCTTAAACATCAAAAAACCAAAAAAATATTTCTTTTTATTAATTAATTAGTTTAGGTTTAATTTAATTAAATGCCAAAATAATAAAAATCTCTTTCTTTTCTAAAAAGGGTCAAAACCCTAAAAAACTCTCCGATTCAATTTTTCTCGCGCGCATGATTTGTTGATTCATATTTTGATCCATATAATTGTATTTGCTCCGAGTTTGTAATAGTTTTAATTAGGACTTTTTATCGCTTTATTTTACTTTCCGCAATTTACTTTTTCAAGGGTTTGTTTTTGGCGATGTAAATACCCGACGCCTTGTAATAGCGTAGTTTTATTTTCTGCAACTATTAACTGCTAGATATATGCTAACTAGGCTATGCATGACAAGATCTCTCTTAAATTAAAATCAACCGTAGCTCACCATAACATGTGCAAAGATAACATAACTGAAACCTGACACACTCGCACATGCCACTCTTAGGGTACGCCTCACTTGGTTGCCTCGACGTGGTCATTGAGTATAGGAAGTTTTAGAGGTCGCCCTCCTGTCTAAAGATCAAAGTTTCCTCGAAACGGTTGCCTCAGATAAAACGATCTATGACATTAGGGTTACCGCTAAGGCGTCTTAATGTTGCTTTAGTGACCACATGTCCCTTAAATCAAATTGACCCAAAAACTCCAACGACGGTGCTACCTACTTCTCCATAGTGGGATAGTACTGTCTAAAGGACATTTACACAGCTTATTTCCTTTTGAGTAGGTAGAGGTTCTTAGGTACTTGCTCTTTCAAAACAAACCAAAATTTTCGCACTTACACTTTTCAAACAAAAGTTTTCAACAACACTTCATACACTCTTGAGGACAGAAACAAGAGTTAAATAGAAGTTTTCAAACAAAACTTTTTTTTCAAAACCCACGAACACAAGAAAAGCAAAACTTTTTGAAAACATAGTGAGCAAGTGTGATCGGTGGAAATAGAACTGACTGTTTTTTAAGCTGGTTTCACGAAATGTCGCGATAAGCAAGAGTCGCCACCGTCTTTTATGTTCTCCAACATGGAAAGGACAAAAGCACAGCAAAATTCCTTATTCGAGATGTCTCTCGGTTCGGGAGGTAGATTTATAGATAGGGAAGGTGTTAGCACCCTTTCTATCCGTGGTTATCCACGGGCTCTTAGGTACTTGCTCTTATGTTTTCAAAATTTGTTTGCTTTTCATGTGCGTGGGTTTTGAAAAAGTTTCGTTTGAAAAATTTCTAAGTAACTCTTGTATCTGTCCTCAAGAGTGTATGAAAAATTTGTTTGAAAACTTTTGAAAGTGTAGGTGCGAAGAGTTGTTTTTGTTTGTTTTTGAAAAGAGCAAGTACCCATGAGAATCCACCTACTCTAAGGAATTAGGCTGCGTAAGAGTCCTTTAGATAGTGCTATCCCACCATTGAGAGGTAGGTAGCACCATCATTGGAGGTATTCGGGTCAATTCGATTATTAGGGACATGTGGTCACCAAAGCAATGGTAGGACACCTTAGAAATAACCCTAATGTCCTAGATCCTCTTATCCGAGGCAACCGTTTCGAGGCAACTGGATCTTTAGACAAAAGGGCGACCTCTAAGACACCCTATACTTGATGACCACGTCGAGGCAACCAGTGAGGCGTACCCTAGGAGTGGCATGTGCATGTGTGTTGTTTCATGTTAATGTTTATCTTGTACATGTTATTTGTGAGCTACAGATTGGTTTTATTATTCATACATTCTTTCATGCATTGTTAACAGTTAGGAGTGCGGAAAATAAATTGCAAAAATGTAAATCCAGCTATTACAAGGCGCGGGTCTATACATCGCCAAAAACAAAAACCCGTTTTGGAAAATAAAGTGCGAGAATTTAAATAAGGCGATAAAATCCTAATTAACTATTACATACTGTATACAGGTACATAAATATAATCAAAAGAAATGAATACGCGCGAATAGAAATTTAATCGGGAACGTCTTAAGGGTGTTGACCCTTTTTTTGAGAAAGAAATGAATTTTGTCCTTTTTTGCAATTAAATAAAAATTAAGCCTAATTACTAATTAATTGATTATTTATTAAAAGAAAAAAATGTTTTTTTTTTGTATTTTTATGTTTTTAATGAAATAAAATAAAAAAGGAATTAAAAATGTCAAAAGAAAAGCCTAAGTCTAAATTTGTTTTTATTTATTGTAAAAGGATATTAAAGTTAACTAATTAAACTAATTTAATTTACATTTATTTACAAAATAAGTTAATAAATAATGAAAATGTTTTTTTGGTTTTATTGTGAGAAATGTTAATTGGTTAATTAAATACTTAATAAAACTAATAATTAATAAAAAGGGAAATTATGAAAGAAAATAAAATTAAAAAAAAAAGAGAAAAAGGAAAAGAAAATAAGAACCCAGGGGGGTGTTTGGGTCAGGATGAGAGTTTGTTGACAATTTGAGCCCATTAAGAAGCCAGCCTTGTTTGACCTTTGGAGTTGTCTGGGGCGCTGGTTGACCAGGAATAGGGTAGTCACCACCTTTTGGCCAATGGATTTGCCTTGCCAGCCACCTGGCGTTTGGATAGATAGGGTGTATGATGGGTCACGTTTGAGCGCCTGCATGAGATCAAGTTAAGCAAAATATGAAATAATTATTAGGGGGACCTGGGATTCGAACCCAGGTCTCAGCGCTCCCTACACAAACGCCTTATCCAGCTGAGCTACATGCTTCATTTGATATAAAAATAAGTAATGGTTAATATATGTAATACAAGCAATATTCCTGGAAATAAAAAAAAACACGCGCGTTATTTTTTAAACGGGCCAATCACGTTATGACATATCATCATCTTCTTCCTCAGAATTCCTGGTTATTTACCTACGGATTTTTATCCGCAGGTAGTTTCGTAGGTCGCTTCAAAAATCACCCTCAGGCCATGGAAACGCTACCTGAGACCATGAGCATGTACGTCTTGGTCCCCTGAGCACACTTATACTCATCCTTTGTCTTAATTGTACCTGGAAATAAAATCCCTAAAAAAACATACGAACAAACCCTAGACACGGGAATTGTCACATGAGGCCTAAAAATGAAATTGAATGATGCCAGTAGGTTAGAAATCAAACAAGGAATATGAATATGCAAATATTTTTGAGAAATCATGCAAGAAAAGAGAAACACGATTCCATGTTCAGAGGTGATTTCATGGGTACTTACAACGCTGTATAGAGTGCCTTAAGCCTTGGCAAGGGTCGTGTTGGCTTCAGAAGATGGCCAGGAAGAAAGCTACGTCCTTAGTTTTGTATGAAAATGCCTGCAATATAGTTTTTGGTCTCTCACTTTTTTGGACAATTTTCAATTTTGTTCTGGCCGTTTTAGTGATCTCTAGGTCGTGAATGAGGCTTGTCACACTTGAATATGTAGTAATGAATGAGAATAAGTCACATTATGAGCCAATGATCCATTGCAATTAAGTTTTTGGATTTTGCTTAATCACCATTAAAGATCATTCCAAGTTTGTTCAAATTTTGAATTTTTATGCATAAAATGGCCCTAGCACGAAATTGGTAGGTTGTTCATGACACATAAAAGTCATTCAAATCAAAAGATGTTATTTAATTAATTTATTTGATTTTATTTGAATTTTATGGATTTAAAATGAATTAAATCAAATAAAATTAAATAAAAATAGAACAATTAATGTTTAATCTTGAAATTGATCATGGGACACGTGGGTGGCATGACAAGGCTGAATCAAGTGGAATAAAGTGGGCCCTTTTGTCAAAAATTGAAGTTTCAAGGATAGTTGACTTTTGCCATTTCACAAACATTTCCCAACTTCTCCAATGCATATCTTGCTCAATTTTGATCATATGAACATGTTCTTGGACATTTTGGAAAGGTCTTGAAGTCCTCTAACCAATGCCTTTGGTCCCATGTCATTTGAATTTACCAATCTCAAGTTATGGTCTTTGACTTAAAGTGCCTTTTTGTTGACTTTTGAAAATGACCTATAATGTTGAAATTGATAACTTTTTGTGAGAGCATTTCTTGGACTTGGAATGTGAAGATGAGTTGTAGGAAATGTCATCCCCTTCAAAATGAGCATTGGATGGGATTTTTCTGATGAACCATGAAAAAGTTATGCTTTGGTCAAGTTACAGTTGACTTTTCAACTGTCCAAAAATAGAAACTTTTGCATCTTGATGATTTTTGAGCCATTCTTGTGGAATCATGATCAAGACTTGATCAAATGATGATTGTGGCTTCAAAATAAGATGTTGACCAAAAATTTTGACTTTTGACTGCCAAATGACCATTTTACCCCTACAGTTGATTGTGGGGCAACTAGGGCTTTTGACTGTGAAGAATATGGGAGGGCAAATTTTGGGGTACAACAGTTGCCCCTGTTCAATCTTCTTAGACCTGAGGATGTAGATTGGCTTGTGTGCCTTTCGTGATCCGAGGGTGGAAGATGATTGAACACTAGAGTGCCCAGAAATTTGCACTCGCATAGTAGAATGTCAGCATGGTGATGGCGGGAATGGGCTTACAGATGCCATTTGGAGAGATGGTGGATAAGAGGATGGGCTTATAGATGCCATCTGGAGACGTGACAGAACCTTGTCGGGAATGGGCTTATAGATGCCATTTGGAGATATGGTGAATAGGAGGATGGGCTTATAGATGCCATCTGGGGATGTGACAGAACCTTGTCGGGAATGGGATTATAGATGCCATTTGGAAATGTGATGGATAGCTGTAGAGATAGGCTTAAAGATGCCATCTGGAGGTGTCGATCGCGTAAGAGATTCCTTAGCGAGAACTTGCGTACCTGAGAAAGAAGGATAATTTCCTGGCCTGTTGCAGGTGTTGATCTTCAGACTCTTCATGTAGATATACCTTGGCTAGATATAGGTATCGAATCTACAAACAATCGCTCACAGACGTGCCCTGGCTAGATACAGGAATCGAATCTGGAACTTCAAAAGGTTGCTTACAGACGTGCCCTGGCTGGATACATGTATCGAATCTACAAACAATCGCTCACAGACGTGCCCTGGCTAGATACAGGAATCAAATCCGGAACTTCAAAAGGTTGCTTACAGACGTGCCCTGGCTGGATACAGGAATCGAATCCGGAACTTCAAAAGGTTGCTTACAGACGTGCCCTGACTGGATACAGGTATCGAATCTACAAACAATCGCTCACAGACGTGCCCTGGCTAGATACAGGAATCGAATCAGGAACTTCAAAAGGTTGCTTACAGACGTGCCCTGGCTGGATACAGGTATCGAATCTACAAACAATCATTCACAGACGTGCCCTGGCTAGATACAGGAATCGAATCTGGAACTTCAAAAGGTTGCTTACAGACGTGCCCTGGCTGGATACAGGTATCGAATCTACAAACAATCATTCACAGACGTGCCCTGGCTAGATACAGGAATCGAATCTGGAACTTCAAAAGGTTGCTTACAGACGTGCCCTGGCTGGATACAGGTATCGAATCTACAAACAATCGCTCACAGACGTGCCCTGGCTAGATACAGGAATCGAATCTGGAACTTCAAAAGGTTGCTTACAGACGTGCCCTGGCTGGATACAGGTATCAAATCTACAAACAATCATTTACAGACGTGCCCTGGCTAGATACAAGAATCGAATCTGGAACTTCAAAAGGTTGCTTACAGACGTGCCCTGGCTGGATACAGGTATCGAATCTACAAACAATCATTCACAGACGTGCCCTGGCTAGATACAGGAATCGAATCTAGAACTTCAAAAGGTTGCTTATAGACGTTCCCTGGCTGGATACAGGTATCGAATATACAAATAATCATTCACAGACGTGCCCTGGCTGGATACAGGAATCGAATCTGGAACTTCAAAAGGTTGCTTACAGACGTGCCCTGGCTGGATACAGGTATCGAATCTACAAACAATCATTCACAGACATGCCCTGGCTAGATACAGGAATCGAATTTGGAACTTCAAAAGGTTGCTTACAGACGTGCCCTGGCTGGATACAGGTATCGAGTCTACAAACAATCATTCACAGACGTGCCCTGGCTGGATACAGGAATCGAATCTGGAACTTCAAAAGGTTGCTTACAGACGTGCCCTGGCTGGATACAGGTATCAAATCTACAAACAATCATTCACAGACGTGCCCTGGCTAGATACAGGAATCGAATCTGGAACTTCAAAAGGTTGCTTACAGACGTGCCCTGGCTGGATACAGGTATCGAATCTACAAACAATCATTCACAGACGTGCCCTGGCTAGATACAGGAATCGAATCTGGAATTGCGACGGTTGATAGTAATTATCTTTGGATTGACCTTTTCCCTGAAAAGGCAAAACATCAGTTGTATGCAATGTCATGATGTATGAGATGCATGATGTCATGATGTTCTCAAAATGAGATCGTGTCGTATGCACTTTATTGTGTATGTAAGCAGGATGTATGAAATGTGAAATGTCTATGAATGTATTTTCGTCTTGGGAAAATAAATCCTTGACGAATGCCGGGAAGTTAGATCCTGGGCTGATGTTGAAGAATAAAGTTCTTCATTTCCGCTGGGGGTGATGATTGCAAGAATAAACCGGTAGAAGAAGATGACTCCGTTGGGGAATAAACTTGTTGGAGAGATACTCTGCGGGGAATTACTCTGCGGGAAGAGATACTTTGCTGAGGTTTTGATGATAACTTCGCTGGGGATACCATTGCTAAGTTTTGTTGGAGAATTTGATAAACTCCGCTAGGGGATAGAAAGAACTTCTTCGAGGACGATCTTTCCGTGGTAATTAGCTGAGGATAACCCAATTATAAGCTCTGGTGGGGAATAACCTTTGAATAGAGCCGGGGAGATGCGTTCGTACTTCGCAGGTGATAAGCTTCCAGAATCTGCTGGGGAGATTGATTCAACTTTCCTGGGGAAACTTTTGAACTGTACAGGGGAGTGGCTCCACTAGGGCGTCTGGTATTCCACCGGGGAACAATCTTAGATCAAGACTGTCGGGGATGCTTGCTTAGGAACATCTGTATACTCCGCTGGGGAATATTTTGATCTTCTGGGGGTACCCAACTTCCTTAAGGCTGACAGTAGACTAACTCTGCTTGGGGAGAGCCTTGCTGACTTGTTAGGGATACTGTGCCTTTTGTAAGGCTGATGATAGACCCACTCTGCTCGGGGGGAATATTGCTGAGCCTTGTCTTACTCTGCAGGGAGTGAAGGTATCTCGGTCATGACAGAGCAGGTTTGTACAGTTCGGACCGTTCTTATTGCCCCAACTTCTGTGGGAGAAGGTATCTGCAGAGGTGCTTGATAACTGCCGATTGACAAATCTTCTTCTGGTAGGCAAGTGACGAGATGCCGAACATAGTCGTACGCTTTGATCCCTAGTTTTTTTTTGCCTGGACCGCCCTTTCGGGTTTTCAGTCCACCGGGATACCCATTTTTGCCCAAGCCGCCTTTTCAAGTTTTCGACTTGCCGGGTGTACAATTTTTTTATTTTCATCCCTTATTTTTGCCCGAACCCTTTTGGTTCGCCGGGAAGCCCTTATTTTTGCCTAGGCCAGTCGACCTAGCGGGTCTTTGCGTAGTATCTTTCGACTATGTCCATGCTCTCAAGATGTAGGGAGGTGCCACTGTTGGTAGTGTTGTGTCGCCGTACCACCAGAAGATGTTTGATCATGCAAGATTTGTTGGAATTCATGTCCAATGCCCAAGTGACTCAGAGGGAGGTTTTCCCCAAGCTGGTTGGCCTTTTGAGAGATTCTCCGAATCTTGACTTAACTGCCCCAGATGATGGACCATGATCATGTCTGCCCCTTGGTTAGAAGTGCTTTTGTTCACTAGATATTCTTCGTGCGAATTTCTTTGCTGTTCGAACAAAAAGTCACAGTTATGTGATCGGTGGAAATAGAACTGACTGTTTTTTAAGCTGGTTTCGCGAAATGTCACGGTAAGCAAGAGTCACCACCGTCTTTTATGTTCTCCAACATGGAAAGGACAAAAGCACAACAAAATTCCTTATTCGAGATGTCTCTCGGTTCGGGAGGTAGATTTATAGATAGGGAAGGTGTTAGCACCCTTTCTATCCGTGGTTATCCACGGGATCTTAGGTACTTGCTCTTATGTTTTCAAAATTTTTTTGCTTTTCAAGTGCGTGGGTTTTGAAAAAGTTTCGTTTGAAAAATTTCTAAGTAACTCTTGTATCTGTCCTCAAGAGTGTATGAAAAATTTGTTTGAAAACTTTTGAAAGTGTAGGTGCGAAGAGTTGTTTTTGTTTGTTTTTGAAAAGAGCAAGTACCCATGAGAATCCACCTACTCTAAGGAATTAGGTTGTGTAAGAGTCCTTTAGATAGTGCTATCCCACCATTGAGAGGTAGGTAGCACCATCGTTGGAGGTATTCGGGTCAATTCGATTATTAGGGACATGTGGTCACCAAATCAATGGTAGGACACCTTAGAAATAACCCTAATGTCCTAGATCCTCTTATCCGAGGCAACCGTTTCAAGGCAACTGGATCTTTAGACAAAAGGGCGACCTCTAAGACACCCTATACTTGATGACCACGTCGAGGCAACCAGTGAGGCGTACCCTAGGAGTGGCATGTGCATTGTGTTGTTTCATGTTAATGTTTATCTTGTACATGTTATTTGTGAGCTACGGATTGGTTTTATTATTCATACATTCTTTCATGCATTGTTAACAGTTAGGAGTGCGGAAAATAAATTGCAGAAATGTAAATCTAGCTATTACAAGGCGCGGGTCTATACATCGCCAAAAACAAAAACCCGTTTTGGAAAATAAAGTGCGAGAATTTAAATAAGGCGATAAAATCCTAATTAACTATTACATACTCTCTACAGGTACATAAATATAATCAAAAGAAATGAATACGCGCGAATAGAAATTTAATCGAAAACGTCTTAAGGGTGTTGACCCTTTTTTTGAGAAAGAAATGAATTTTGTCCTTTTTTGCAATTAAATAAAAATTAAGCCTAATTACTAATTAATTGATTATTTATTAAAAGAAAAAAAAATGTTTTTTTTGTATTTTTATGTTTTTAATAAAATAAAATAAAAAAGGAATTAAAAATGTCAAAAGAAAAGCCTAAGTCTAAATTTGTTTTTATTTATTGTAAAAGGATATTAAAGTTAACTAATTAAACTAATTTAATTTACATTTATTTACAAAATAAGTTAATAAATAATGAAAATGTTTTTTTGGTTTTATTGTGAGAAATGTTAATTGGTTAATTAAATACTTAATAAAACTAATAATTAATAAAAAGGGAAATTATGAAAGAAAATAAAATAAAAAAAAGAGAAAAAGGAAAAGAAAATAAGAACCCAGGGGGGTGTTTGGGCCAGGATGGGAGTTTGTTGACAATTTGAGCCCATTAAGAAGCCAGCCTTGTTTGACCTTTGGAGTTGTCTGGGGCGCTGGTTGACCAGGAATAGGGTAGTCACCACCTTTTGGCCAATGGATTTGCCTTGCCAGCCACCTGGCGTTTGGATAGATAAGGTGTATGATGGGTCACGTTTGAGCACCTGCATGAGATCAAGTTAAGCAAAATATGAAATAATTATTAGGGGGACCTGGGATTAAAACCCAGGTCCCAGCGCTCCCTACACCAACGCCTTATCCAGCTGAGCTACATGCTTCATTTGATATAAAAATAAGTAATGGTTAATATATGTAATACAAGCAATATTCCTGGAAATAAAAAAAACACGCGCGTTATTTTTTAAATGGGCCAATCACGTTATGACGTATCATCATCTTCTTCCTCAGAATTCCTGGTTATTTACCTGCGGATTTTTATCCGCAGGTAGTTTCGTAGGTCGCTTCAAAAATCACCCTCAGGCCATGGAAACGCTACCTGAGACCATGAGCATGTTCGTCTTGGTCCCCTGATCACATTTATACTCATGCTTTGTCTTAATTGTACCTGGAAATAAAATCCCTAAAAAACATACGAACAAACCCTAGACACGGGAATTGTCACATGAGGCCTAAAAATGAAATTGAATGATGCCAGTAGGTTAGAAATCAAACAAGGAATATGAATATGCAAATATTTTTGAGAAATCATGTAAGAAAAGAGAAACACGATTCCATGTTCAGAGGTGATTTCATGGGTACTTACAGCGCTGTATAGAGTGCCTTAAGCCTTGGCAAGGGTCGTGTTGGCTTCAGGGGATGGCCAGGAAGAAAGCTACGTCCTTAGTTTTGTATGAAAATGCCTGCAATATAGTTTTTGGTCTCTCACTTTTTTGGACAATTTTCAATTTTGCTCTGGCCGTTTTAGTGATCTCTAGGTCGTGAATGAGGCTTGTCACACTTGCATATGTAGTAATGAATGAGAATAAGTCACATTATGAGCCAATGATCCATTGCAATTAAGTTTTTGGATTTTGCTTAATCACCATTAAAGATCATTCCAAGTTTGTTCAAATTTTGAATTTTTATGCATAAAATGGCCCTAGCACGAAATTGGTAGGTTGTTCATGACACATAAAAGTCATTCAAATCAAAAGATGTTATTTAATTAATTTTTTTGATTTTATTTGAATTTTATGGATTTAAAATGAATTAAATCAAATAAAATCAAATAAAAATAGAAAAATTAATGTTTAATCTTGAAATTGATCATGGGACACGTGGGTGGCATGACAAGGCTGAATCAAGTGGAAGAAAGTGGGCCCTTTTGTCAAAAATTGAAGTTTCAAGGATAGTTGACTTTTGCCATTTCACAAAAATTTCCCAACTTCTCCAATGCATATCTTACTCAATTTTGATCATATGAACATGTTCTTGGACATTTTGGAAAGGTCTTGAAGTCCTCTAACCAATGCCTTTGGTCCCATGTCATTTGAATTTACCAATCTCAAGTTATGGTCTTTGACTTAAAGTGCCTTTTTGTTGACTTTTGAAAATGACCTATAATGTTGAAATTGATAACTTTTTGTGAGAGCATTTCTTGGACTTGGAATGTGAAGATGAGTTATAGGAAATGTCATCCCCTTCAAAATAAGCATTGGATGGGATTTTTCTGATGAACCATGAAAAAGTTATGCTTTGGTCAAGTTACAGTTGACTTTTCAGCTGTCCAAAAATAGAAACTTTTGCATCTTGATGATTTTTGAGCCATTCTTGTGGAATCATGATCAAGACTTGATCAAATGATGATTGTGGCTTCAAAATAAGATGTTGACCAAAATTTTTGACTTTTGACTGCCAAATGACCATTTTACCCCTACAGTTGATTGTGGGGCAACTAGGGCTTTTGACTGTGCAACTTGACCTTGTGAGTCTTGAAACTTGACATGTAGATGCTTGACAATGTGTATGAGTATATGGGACTTGATTGAGCCCTTGAAAACCTCAACTTCCTTGCAGGAACCAAAACCCTAATTTGACTGGCTTAGGAGGGTGGTTAACTGTGCAACCCTTGAGAAGACTTGAGCAAATTGAGATGATGCTTGTCAAAACTTTGAAGAATATGGGAGAGAAAATTTTGGGGTACAACAGCAAGTACCTAAGAGCCCGTGGATAACCACAGATAGAAAGGGTGCTAACACCTTCCCTTTCTATAATCTACCTCTCGAACCCGAGAAACATCTCGAAAAGGAATTTTGCTGTGCTTTTGTCCTTTCCTTGTTGGATTAAATAAAAGACGGTGGTGACTCTTGCTTACCGTGACATTTTGCAAAAACAAACGCAAACGCGAACCAGCATTCCAAACAATCAGTTCTATTCCCACCGATCACAGAACTGGCGACTCTGCTGGGGACATTATATAAGTGAGGTGTACCTTAGGATTAGATCACTTGTGTTTTCAATTGTATGCTTTGTATGCTTTAAATTTTGTGGGCTTGTATCAGAGTTTTATAGATCCTAACCCGGATCTGGGGGTACCCCTTTTAGGTAAGTAGCAATAAACTGTGAGGGATCTGTCCGGCGTAGACCGACACGGATGAAGCAGTAGCTACGTTGGTGTGACACCTTAGTCTGTACCGATATCCCTTGTGTTGGAACAAGGAGAATATGGGTCTTCTGAGGAGTCATTAAGCACCAACTGGCCTTAGAACCTTAAATTGACCAACTTGGCCATAGAACAGTAGCAGTATGCTACACTCATTGAGACTAAACTCTCGCGATGGTTCCAGCCGCAAAAAAAGGTTGCCAAACTGGAATTATGACCGATTGAGGGTAGTCAGTGATATCGAGATCCTCTAGAACCTGGTTACTATTTTTAGGACAGGTCTTAACCAACTGAAACTGAAAGAGGGTAGTACTTAAGCTTCATGCCAGCCTGAAATCTAAGGGCTCTTTTGTGTGACTTGTGTGCCTTCAAACTTGAACTACTTGCACATTCATTTTATCTGACAACATGAGTTCCTTGCAGGTTTTTGTTTACAGTCCTTATCCAATAATTTGGACTCATTGCAGGGCTTACTTATATCACCTCACACTTTTGCTTAAACGCATAACATACACATCATAACATCATACCATAGCATTTCCTTAACCATTTCAAGGATCTAAAGGGTTTGTGATGCAGGTCATGATGAACCAGACGTCAAACAAGGGGCAAAGGGGATTTATTTTCCTCTAGCCAAGGTTGTCTAGAAATCCAAGCGCGATAACTTGAGTCAGGGGCTACGACCCACTCGATATGGTGAGCATGACTCTTGAAGAAGGACTCTCAGCAACATGAAGTTCCTTCAATCAAGCTGAAAAATTCAAATTCTAACAAGTTTCTTTGTTTACCCCTTGAGATCCTTGAAAACATCGCATACATATATCATACATATCATTGCATTACAGGTATCATTACAGGTCTCTTATCTTCTTCGCTGTTTATTTCAGCAATCATCATGTCTACCGAACCTTCCACTGAGCAAGCTATCAAGGCCCTCTAGGCCCAGAATGCCCAGTTTCAAGAGTTGGTTATGAGCCTAGCTAAGGGTCAACAGGACTTGAAGACCCTGGTTCTGAAAGAGAGGAAGAAGAAGAAGAAGAGGACTGTCCTGTTCAACACTGGACGCAGGTTTGGAAACGGGCTGCAAAACGAAGTTGATCTGACCACCTCATCTGGAGGGAAAGACAGCCCATAAGAGAGAAGGGTTCCTAGCCCTATAGTCTCCGACAACGAGGCGGATTATGACGAAGAATAGTATCCTCCTGCTGAGGATAGGTACAAACAGTTGGAAGACCGCTTGAGCGCTATGGAGATACAGAACATGCCCGGGCTAGACTTCGGAGATCTAGGTCTATCCTCTGGGGTGGTGATTCCCCATAAATTCAAGGCACCTGCCTTTGCCAAGTATGACAGAGCTTCCTGTCCAAAGTTGCACCTCCGGTCATATGTGAGGAGGATCCATCCTTACACTGTTGATAAGAACTTGTGGATCCATTACTTTCAAGACAATCTCTCAGGGACTCAGCTTGAGTGGTTCTATCAGCTGGATGGAGCCAGTATCCGCGGCTGGGAGGATTTGGCCACTGCATTCTATAGGCAGTATCAATATAACTCCGACCTCGCTCCTATGCGTACCCAACTCCAGGGTATGTAAATAGGGACGGGGGAAGGATTTAAAGAATATGCTCAAAATGGAGAGATCTTGCCGGAAGGGTGCAACCACCTTTAACTGATCGTGAACTCGTCGATATGTTCCTAGGGACCCTGTCTGGTCCATTCTTTAATCATCTGATTGGAAACTCTTCAGCCGGGTTTATAGACCTTATCTTGACTGGGGAGAGAATTGAAGCTGGCATCAAAAGTGGGAAGATTCAAGAAGCTACATCGTCTTACGCTCATAAAAAGCCTTACAGTGGGAAGAAAGAGTCCAATGCTGTATACAATCAAAAGAGTCGTCGTAACCAACACGTAGGGGCAGTCTTGATCTCTGGTTCTGCGTCACACCGACAATAGCAAAAGGGAAATCAATGAAGGCCGGACGAGCCTAAAAGATAGTTCACCAACATCAACATTCCATTGTCACAAGCATTGCAGCACATGTTGAAGATGAATCTGATTAAGGTGATAAACCCTCCTCCGAACCCTAAGACTTCTTCTCCTAACTACAACCCAGATGCAAGGTGTGCTTATCATTCTGGTAGTCCGGGGCATGATACTGACGATTGTTGGGCGCTGAAATACAAGATTCAGAATATGATTGACGCTAAGGAGATCGAATTCGAGCCTCCTGAGACTCCCAATGTGATCACTGCTCCCTTGCCAAAACACGGCTAGGATTGGAAGCACTTTTGTTCATTTGAATTCTGAAGTTGTATTTTTCTTTGCTTATTCAAACAATTATCATGTCAAACTCTTTTATTTCATTAATGCATTACACGTGTCTGTTTTGAATTAATTGTTTTCACTATGCTTAAAATTGCTTCATATTTCCTTTTTGTGATGTTCAAACTCTCGATAAAAAAAATTCTAAGCCTTTTGAGGGAGGATGACGAAAACGATACCACGATCTTTACAGTATGCTTTTGAACAGACCCCGCTGACGATGTACATGCATTGTTTCAAATCCTAAACAGTGGAGTTATAAGGAAGATAATCCCTCGTCAATCCCTTCGAGCCAAAGAAGTTGGAGTTTTTTCTTTTCATAAATTAAAACCCTTAATTATAACCTGGGGCAGGGTAGTTTTCTCAGTTGATCCAGGTGCACAATGAATGGCATCAAAGAAGTCCTTCCGAGACAAAAAGACAGTGATGGTTCCCTATAATCGTCAGGACAGGCAATCGTTATCTTTCAAAACAAAAGCCCAATAAGTCAAAACCTATGAAGGAGACTTACAAAACTGGGGCATCCCGCTGACTGTAATCACAAAAGAAATAGTTCAGGCAAAAAGACAGGGATAATAAAATAAAAAAGAAAGAGGTCCTGCAAATTCTCAACAAAATGACTTCCTGTTCAAAATAAATTGTCAGTATCCGAACCATCACTGGTATGTCAGAGCAAAGACTCAAACAAGATCTAATGCACGATTAGCTGAGTTTAGGATCGAAGAACATCACGAAGAACGGGTGGGTACAAATAAAATTTGAGCCTTTATCCTTTGTTTCTTAAACCATGAACCAGGCCACGTTATAACCCTTAAAAGTCCTAGCTGAAGCACGGGTTAGTTCGAAAGCATACTGTTACAAAAGGTATCCTGACTCCTATAGGGCTCGCTGTAAAATCCTGAGTTGACATCACATTTTACAAAAATTTGCTTGTTTTATTGAAAACTGCATTTTCAAAAAAACTTCAAGACAGACATAAGCTTTGCATTCTTAAAATAACATTGTTCGCATATGGCTATTTGTTCAAACAACAGAGAAATTCGCACGACAAATATCTAGTGAACAAAAAACCTTTTCAATAAAAAGGGTCACCTCAAGTGGAAGAAACACTTCCAACCAAGGGGCAGACATAATCATTTTCCATCATCTGGGGCAATCAAGTCAAGATTCAAGGAATCTCTCAAGATGCCGAATAGCCAGGGGCAAATCTCCGCCTGAGTCAGTTGGGGCATTGGACATGAATTCCAGCAACGAATCTTGCATGATCAAACGAAGATCTTCTGGTAGTATGGCAACACAATACCACTGACAGTGACAACTCCCTCCACTCTGAGAGCATGGACATAGTCAAAAAAATACTACGCATAATCAAAGACCCGCTAGGTCGACTGGACTAGGCAAAAATAAGGGCTTCCCGGCGAACCAAAAGGGTTCGGGCAAAAATGAGGGATGAAAATGAAAATCTGTACACCCGGCAAGTCGAAAACCTGAAAAGGCGGCTTGGGCAAAAAAGGGTATCCCGATGGACTGAAAACCCAAAAGGGCGGTCCAGGCAAAAATTAGGGATCAAAGCGTACGACTATGTCCCGTCATCTCGTCACTTTCCTACCAGAAGAAGATTTGTCAACCGGCAGTTATCAAGCACATCATAGGCCTTCTTCTCCCGCAAAAACTGGGGCAATAAGAATTGTCCGAACTGTACAAGCTGCTCTGTCCTCCAGGTACAAGGTAGATTCAGTTGAAGAGTAGGACTAAGATACCGTCACTACCCACAGAGTAAGACAATAATGGTAGCCCTCCCCACTGAGACTTGCAACTACGAAGCAATCAACAATACTCTCCCCCAAGCAGAGTTAGTCTACCGTCAGTCCCGAAAAAGCTCGGTATTCCCAGAAGGTCTTAATATTCCCCAGCGGAGTATAAAGATATTCCTCAGCAAGCGTAGAGAGCCTCCCCGGCAGTCTTAATATTCCTCAACGAAATATAAGAATGTTCCCCGGTAGAATACAAGATACCCCAATGGAGCCATTTCCCCAGTGCAGTCTAAAAAAGTTTCCCCAATAGAGAATTGAATCATCTTCCCCAGTAGATTCTGGAAGCTTGTCCCCTGCAGAATACAAATGCATCTCCTCAGCCAAATTCAGAGGTTATTCCCACAAGAGTCTAACTGGGTTATCCTCAGCAAGTTGCAACTGAAAGATCATCCCCAGCGAAGTTCTTTCTATCCCCAACAGAGTTCATCTTCAAAATCTCCAACAGAGCTTATCAACGGAATCCCCAGCGGAGTTATCGTTAAAATCCCAGCAAAGCATCTCTTCCCATAAAGTACTTCCCCGCAGAGTAATCTCTTCACCAGGTTTATTCCCCAACGGAGTCATCTTCTCCTACAGGTTTATTCTTGCAACCATATTCGTGCATCATCCCCAGTGGAAATGAAGAATTCAACCATACTCTTCAACATCAACCCAGGATTTAACAAACTCCCCGACATTTGTCAAGGATTTATTTTCCCAGACAAAAATACATTCATAAACATTTCACATTTCATACTTCCTATTTACATACATGACAAAGTGCATACGACACGATCTCATTTATTTTTGAAAACATCATGACATCGTGCATTTCATACATCATGACATTGCATACAACTAACATTTACCTTTTTCAGGAAAAGGTCAATCAAAAGATGGCTACCATCAACCCTTTCAAGTCCCAGTTTAATACCTGTAACAAGCCAGGAAAATATCTGTGGACGATTGATTGTAGATCAATACCTGTAACAAGCCAGGAAAGTTATCTATATGAAGATATTGAAGATCAATACCTGTAACAAGCCAGGAAGACCATCTTTCTTTCTCAGGTCAGAGATTAATACCTTAAACCAGCCAGGACAACTATCTCATCGGCCAACCTCTTTAAGTCCCAGTTTAATACCTGTAACAAGCCAGGAAAATATCTGTGGACGACTGATTATAGATCAATACCTGTAACAAGCCAGGAAATTATCTACATGAAGAAGTTGAAAATTAATACCTGTAACAAGCCAGGAAAACTATTTGTTCTCAGGTCAAAGATCAATACCTGTAACCATCTAGGACAAATATCTCATCGGCCAACCTTTTTCAAGTTCCAGATTAATACCTGTAACAAGCCAGGAAAATTTTGTGGACGACTGATTGTAGGTTAATACCTGAAACTAGACAGGATAATTATCTACTTGACCATCATGAGGCGACCCTACACCGGTTCCTTCTCAATTTCAGATGAAGTTTCACATGGACTCATCATCAGTCAACCCTACATAGGTTTCTTTCCTTCCAAGATGCAGTTTCACATAGACTCATCCTCAGGCAACCCTACACCGGTTCCTTCTCATTTCCAAGATGCAGTTTCACACGAACTCATCGTCAAAGTAACCTTACCCAGGTTCCTCCAGAAGTTTTACACGGACTTATCACAAAGTAACCTTACTCAGGTTCCTCCAGAGGTTTTACATAAACTTATCCCGAAGTAACCTTACCCAGGTTCCTCCTTGCAATTTCCCGACGTAGTGCAAAGCAACCTTACACAGGTTCCTTCTCTCCAAGATGCAGTTTCACACGGGCTCATCATCAGTCAACCCTACACAGGTTCCATCCTTCCGAGATGCAGTTTCACACGGACTCGTCATCAGTCAACCCTACACAGGTTTCCTTCCTTCCAAAATGCAGTTTTACACGGACTCATCATCAGGCAACCCTACACAGGTTCCTTCTTTCAACTTACAAAATTACAATTCAACAAACAATCTCTAGATGGCATCTATAAGCCCATCATCCTACCAACAATCTCCAAATGGCATCTGTAAGCCCATTCCCGACATCACATTGCTGATATTACACCATGCGAGTGCAAATTTCTGGGCACTTTAGTGTTCAATCATCTTCCACCTTCGGATCACGAAAGGCACGCAAGCCAATCTACATCCTCAGTTTTAAGAAGATTGAACAGGGGAAACTGTTGTACCCCAAAATTTTCCCTCCCATATTCCTCAAGATTTGTCAAGAATGACCTTCAAATTGCTCAAGATTGCTCAAGGGTTAGACAATCAAACCATCTCCTAAGGCAGTCAATTCAAAATTAGGGTTTTGGTTCTTTCAAGGAATTTGGGGTTCTCAATGGTTCAATCAAGTCTCATAGGCCTATATACATTCTCTAGCACCTACATGCCAAGTTTCAAGACTCACAGTGCCAATTTGCACAGTCAAAAGCTCCATTTGATCTACAGTCAACTGCAAGGGCAAAATGGTCATTTTACAGTCAAAAGTTAGAATTCTTGGTCAACATCTTATTTTGAGTTCACAATCATCATTTGATCAAGTCTTGATCATGATCCCACAAGAATAGCTCAAAAATCATCAAGATGCAAAAGTTACTATTTTTGGACAGTAGAAAAGTCAACTGTACTTTGACCAGGGCATAACTCTTTCATGGTTTATTAGAAAAATCCCATCGAAAGCTAATTTTGAAGAGGATAAAATTTCCTACAATCCATCTTCACACTCCAAGATCAAGAAATGCTCTCACAAAAGTTACAAATTTTTACATTATAGGTCAATTTTAAAAGTCAACAAAAGTACACTTTGAGTCAAAGGCCATAACTTGAGATTGGTAAATCCAAATGACATGGGACTTAAAGCATTGGTTAGAGGACTTCAAGGGATTTCCAAAATGTCCAAGAACATGGTCATATGATCAAAATTGAGCAAGTTGTGCATTGGAGAAGTTGGGCAATTTTCATGAATTTGCAAAAGTCGACTTTGCTCAAAACACCTTCTTTTTGCCAATGGGCCTCAAATCTCTTTTTGAAACTTCACCCATGACCTATTCACGACCCACCAAGTTAAATGGGATTTATTTTCTTAAATTTATTGATTAAATGGATTTTTAATACATATTAATTCATTTAATTAATTTAAATTATAAGAAATTAAAAGATTTGATTTTTAAATCAATTTGTGAACCAAATATGATCCAAATATGCTGACCAATTCGTGCACAAGCTAAAAGATACAAAAATATCCAATTTTGGCAACTTGTTCAATCATGGAAAATCAAGAATATTTGATTTATCAATCAAAGATTTAATCTTCAATGTACATGGGTTGGATCCAAATTTTGACCTAAATTGATTCCCTTATATGCAAGCAAGCCAACCATAACCTAGGGGACGAGAAAAAGCTGCAGAAACGGCCATATCAAATTCAAGAAATTCCAAGAAAACTCAAAACTTGTTCTTGCAATCTAAGCTAATTCAAGGCGCTTTGTCCTTCAAAACACATTGCAGGAGGTACCAGGATTGATTTGCAATCAAATTCAAGCATCAAAGCTCAAGGAATCGCGATATACAGTTTCACGGTTTGCACTTATAATTTAAAATCGTATCTCTTAATTCATATGCATTTGACATGTTTTTGTGACTGATTTGCATTGCTAGAGATCATACAAAGCTAATGGAATGATTTAATTGAACCATAGTGCCCTGAATCAAGAGATGCCATGATTGAATTTCTAGGGTTTTCAAGCTTTCAAATAAGGCTTTCCAGACCAGGAAAAATTGGAACCAATGGGATACATGGTTGAAATCGTGAGGCCAAGACGATTGAAACCCATACCTCGCGAAATATTTATGTTTGCTCTATGTGTATTCGCTATTTTTCGTGCAGGGAGGTAGTGGAGGTTAGAAACCCCCGCTATCTGATTCTAGTTATGCAGGATAAAGGTTGAAGATGATGACGTGTTGTCATCTAGTTGGCCTATTTAAAAAATGCGCGCTTTTATTTTTTTTCCAGGCATAGTTGATTGATTATCAATATAATATTTGTTGTATATATTAATAACAAAGATGCAGCGTGGCTCAGTTGGTGGAGGCATGAGTGGGATGCCCTTGGGACCTGGGTTAAAATCCTAGGTCCCCCAAAATATTTGTTACAATTTTTATCCAGGTGATTGCATGTGATTCAGCAGGCGTAGCATATCATGGATCTCCAGATCCCAAGCGCCAGATGGCCATCAGGCCAAATCTGATGGTCACAAGATGATGTCCACCGTGTGTCCAAGTCAAAAAGCGCGTGGATGATCCTGGAAAGTCAAACAGGCTGGAATGTTAGTGGGCCAAGAATTGCAAAATACACCTCCAAAGTTGGCCCAAACCCCCCTGAGTTTGCATTTTTTATTTTCTTTCATTATTTATTTGCTTGATTTATTTTTATTATTTTTAATTAATTACTAACTAAAATAATTTATTTTTCCTAATAAAATCAGAAAACCTCAAAAAACAATATTTTTACTAATTTCACTATTTCATTATTTTTGTAAATAAATAACTTAATTTGTTTAGTTTTAATTAGGCATAATATTAACATTTTTGTAATAAATTAAAATCAATGTAGAATTAGGTTTTTTAATATATTTAATCATCTTATTATTTTTATTTTTCTTAAACATCAAAAAACCAAAAAAATATTTCTTTTTATTAATTAATTAGTTTAGGTTTAATTTAATTAAATGCCAAAATAATAAAAATCTCTTTCTTTTCTAAAAAGGGTCAAAACCCTAAAAAACTCTCTGATTCAATTTTTCTCGCGCGCATGATTTGTTGATTCATATTTTGATCCATATAATTGTATTTGCTCCGAGTTTGTAATAGTTTTAATTAGGTCTTTTTATCACTTTATTTTACTTTCCGCAATTTACTTTTTCAAGGGTTTGTTTTTGGCGATGTAAATACCTGACGCCTTGTAATAGCGTAGTTTTATTTTCCGCAACTATTAACTGCTAGATATATGATAACTAGGCTATGCATGACAAGATCTCTCTTAAATTAAAATCAACCGTAGCTCACCATAACATGTGCAAAGATAACATAACTGAAACCTGACACACTCGCACATGCCACTCTTAGGGTACGCCTCACTTGGTTGCCTCGACGTGGTCATTGAGTATAGGAAGTTTTAGAGGTCGCCCTCCTGTCTAAAGATCAAAGTTGCCTCGAAACGGTTGCCTCGGATAAAACAATCTAAGACATTAGGGTTACCGCTAAGGCGTCCTAACGTTGCTTTAGTGACCACATGTCCCTTAAATCGAATTGACCCGAAAACTCCAACGACGGTGCTACCTACTTCTCAATAGTGGGATAGTACTGTCTAAAGGACATTTACACAACTTATTTCCTTTTGAGTAGGTAGAGGTTCTTAGGTACTTTCTCTTTCAAAACAAAACAAACTTTTTGCACTTACACTTTTCAAACAAAAGTTTTCAACAACACTTCATACACTCTTGAGGACAGAAACAAGAGTTAAATCGAAGTTTCCAAACAAAACTTTTTTTTCAAAACCCACGAACACAAGAAAAGCAAAACTTTTTGAAAACATAGTGAGCAAGTACCTAAGAGCCCGTGGATAACCACGGATAGAAAGGGTGCTAACACCTTCCCTTTCTATAATCTACCTCCCGAACCCGAGAAATATCTCGAAAAGGAATTTTGCTGTGCTTTTGTCCTTTCCTTGTTGGATTAAATAAAAGGCGGTGGCGACTCTTGCTTACCACGACATTTTGCGAAAACAAACGCAAACGCGAACCAGCATTCCAAACAGTCAGTTCTATTCCCACCAGTCACACATTGTTTTTACGCTTGTTCACGATTGTTGTTTGTTTCTCAAAACCTAAACATCTGGGATAGGAGCTGAGGCTTTTGATTGAAAGTTTGAAGCATTGGTTTGATTAGTGAAGTGAAAGGTGTATGGATGTTTGTTTGTTTAAACTGTACAAATCATATGATTAATTGGAATGTCGGGCGTATTGTGGTTAATGCAAGGTTACGAGACTGCAAAGTTTGTTGATTGTTTATTTTATCTGAGTTAAAATTATTGGGATGCATTTCCAGTTATTTTAATTCAAGAGATTTAAATAATTAAATAGACAGTGCAGAAGAAATAAGGAAATATCTGACAAAGACTTTTTATTTATTTTAAATGTTGTTACAAATGTTATTCGAATACTGTAAATTTATTTACAGTGTTTACAATAATATTTATTACAATGAAAAGAAAATAAATCTAAAGTACAAGTTCTCTTGAAGTCTTCTATCTTCTACTGCTTCTTCCATTATCCAACTGGTATTTACCTGCAAAGACAGAAAAAAGAAATCAGTACAGTTAAATTGAAAAGCAGTTTTAAGCAGATAAATAAAAGATCATCATTAAAGCTTGTTGGTCGGAATCAAATTGTTTTTGGTTTCATCGTGTTTTACTCGTCCTCTTTGCAAATCACAAGAAGATTTCTCTTATTGGTTCACAAAGAGGAAAGTAAAATAATGTACAAAGCATACAATCAATTAAATGCAAAGATACAAGGCACAAGGCTGCACACAAAGAAGGCACAAGCTGCACAATGTCAAACTGAACAACAAATTGCACTAGTCAACCAAAAGCAAACCAAGTTGCACAAAAGAAAACTAAGTACACAAAGTTGTCCAAACCAAGTACACTAAGCTGTCAAAGTACACAAAACTGTCAATGCAGAAAATATGGAAGTACAATGCAGAGATAAACCAAGATACAAGCAAGCAAGCTTGTCAAAACATCTCATCATATTCTGGCCAACAAAAGTTTTCAGAATAAAGATATATTAAGAAATTTAAAAATGCTTTATGGAGAGAGAAAGAGAGTGAAGTAAAAGGTTTGAAGTTTTGGCAGGCTTAAAGGATATAAGAATAAAGAGGACAGGTTTTAACAGTTCAGGAGGAGAGAGCCAAAAAACTGCAACTAAAAGCTCCAACCTGTTTATACTGCAAATTATCAAAACCAGTAGAAAACCTGCCTGTACCAAACAAACAAACTCAGACCTGCTCAAAACTACACCAGAAGCAAGACAGCCTGCTTTCAACAAAAGCAAACTCAAACCTGCCTTACCAAACAAGCCTATTCAAACCTGTTTCAAAACCTGCAAAAACTCAGAAAGCAAGCTGATAATAAAACTTGTCTTCCCAAAACTCAAAACACAACCTGCAAGCTATCAAACTGCTTGTAAACACAAGCATAACCTGTAGCCTGCTGTAAAAAAAAACCAAAACTGCATAACCTGCATAACCTATTCAAAACTGCCTCAAAGGCTCAAGCCTTCCTTACCAAACAAACCTGCAAAATTGCTTGTGAATACAAGCATCAAGCATAACTACATAAGCCTGCATAACTACAAACACAACAGCATAACCTACCAAAAAGCATAACTCACAAGCCTCCAGGCATGCCTTACAAACTCAAAGCTTGTTTCCAAACACATTAACATTCATCACCATCAACATAAATCAGCAAAATATATCCAAACACCAAATCAATAACAACAATAGCAAAATCTTCAGAATAAATTCATCATCAGAATCAACAAAGCCCACAAAGAGGAAAAAGTCAGAAGTGAAGAGAACAACAAACAATATTCAGAATAAATTCATCATCAGAATCATCAAGCCAACAAAGAGAAACATATCAAAAATAATGTTTCAGACTGGATCATCACTAACATACTCAGAGAAGAAGAAGAGAATATTCATAAGCGAATGAAATAGCGTTTTCAGAAATAGGTTTCATCACCAAACGATTCAAGAGGAGCAAAAAGATACGAAATACCAGTAAGCTGTCATCACATTTCTCTTTCGCCGAGCCTCTTAGAAGCACCGTCGGCCAATTCACCTTCCTCCTCCTTCAAATTACAGAACGAAACACCAAGGCATATCTCTCAAAACTCTTACCACATATAAACATCAAAAGAAACATGGATTAAAACTCGTATACAATGATCAAGCAGAATGAAAGAGTAATATCACAAAAAAGCTAAAACAAGTTAACAAATTGTACCGTCACGAAGCAAGAGCCCTAGACCACTGTGAAGGAATGGCGGAAGGTGGATGGAAGCGTTGCTCCGGTGGCTAAGGCAAGGAGAGAGGATATCCGTTTGTCCATGGCTGAGAACGATGAAACAAAGAGGAAGAAGACGAGAGAAGGAGCGGCGCCGTTCACAAACCAAACCCTAATTCTGAAATTCTGAAACACAAACCCAAAAAAACTTTGTACAATGCAATTGGGCCTCTGCCCCATAAACCAAACTGAAGCCCAAACACGTTTGGCTCCTACACCCCCTTTACATCCAATTTTTTTTACTTACTTGGACCATACTAACCATTAGGCCCGTCATCATCATTTTTATTGAATTAATCTTTTTTTATCAATTATTTTCTTTTTTTACAATATACTTCCTTTTTCTCTTATTGTTAAAAAATAAATATTTTGTATAAATTTTCTTAATATTTTTTTCTAATGATTATTACATTTTAAATAAATATATATAAATAACAGAATTTCATTAAGTTAAATAATTCTTTCTTTTTCTTTAAAACCCTTTGTTTATATAATTAACAAAATGCAAATAAAATAATACATAATCTTTTTAGGTTAGAATCTTCATTTGATCATTTGTAAATAGCTATACGCATCTCATACTTCTTTGATTTCCATTATCTTATACCTTGTTATAATTGTACATTGAGAAAGCGACAAGTTCAATTTGGTTGTAACATAATACTTGGACATTACTATTCTGATACGACTCATCCCCATTTGTAAACATTTGTACCCCCATCCCCGGATACTCATTTGTAATAACTTAGACTTTAAATTCCCGCAATTTATCGCTTTCCATATACTGTATAGTAATTAGGGTTTGTATGCGAAGATTCAAAATCAATCGCTAGATGACCTAACACAAAGATAAATGCATGAAAATCAATACACAATTCACACTTGCACCTCTAGGGTAACCTCGCTTGTTGCCCCGGAAAATGCAATCACGTCCCTCGAGTGTGAGACACTCTAGCAAATGTCCCTTTGATAAACAAAGATCGTTAGTCCCTCGATGACCCTCAATGTTTCCTTCGATAAAATGATCTCGTCCCTTACAAAATTGCTAGAGCGTCTCACAAGTTGCCTTCAATGATTGTATACAATGACCCGCGCCTGTCCCGTTTAAACATCCTAACGCAAGATTGTTCATCAAACACAATGGTGAAACAACACTATTAAAAGGGTTAAAAACATAAGAAAGATCTTTGAGTAAAATAGGGTAGACAAACTCTTAGTTACTTGATCAAAAATCTTACAAAACATCCTTTCCGTTTCAAGCACACTCCACAACACAACTTCAAAAACAACTTTCAAAACATTGAATTATCTTTTCAAAAAGACACACACCTTTGTATATATTCAAACAAGAATCATTACAAAGGTTGCCTAGACAAGGCATCTTTTTCAAAACATTTTCAAAACCACACACACAAAGCACCATTTCAAACAAGTGAAAAGCAAAGGCAAGTGATCTAAAACAAGTAACTAAGAGCCCATGGATAACCATGGATGAAAAGGGTGCTAGCACCTTTCCTTTTCATAATCTACCCCCCGAACCCAAGAAAACATCTCAAAGGTCTTTCCTGTGATTTTTGACCTTTCCTTAGGATAAAATAAAAGGTCGGTGGCGACTCTTGCTAAACCGAACAAGTGCGAAAACAAACGCAAATCTCAAGTCAGTTCTCCCACCGTATCACAGAACTGGAGACTCTACTGGGGAAAATTCTAAAAGTGGGGTTACCTTAGGGTTTTAGATCACCTTTACATGCTTACCTTGATTGCTTTGATTGTTTTACTTTTTGGGTTCCTTGTTTGGCTTTGTTTTAAATCCTACACCCGGATTTGGGGACACCTTTTAGGTAAGTAGCAATAAACTGTGAGGGAACTGTGCGGGGTATACCGACATGGTTGAAGCAGTAGCTACGTTAGTGTGACATATTTGTGGGTACCGGTAGCCTTTGAGTCAATCAAAGAGAATACAGGGCCGCTGAGTAATGTCATGAAGCACTAACGAACTCTTAGAACCTTACTTGACCATCTTGGCCTTTTCAGGGGTAGTGAGATGACCGACTTTGGTGCAGTCCAAAGTTGGTAGATACTCGATACTACACTCATTGAGGATTGTTTTCTTGGAATATTTTGGTCGCCAGTTAAGTGGCTAAACCAAAACAATGAACACAGAAAATAATCCAGTGATATTGAGCTCCTTAGAACCCGGTTTCTATTTTAGGACAGGTTGAGCCAACTAACTTCAAGAGGGTATTACCTACGAACCCCATGCAAGCCTAAACCTAAGGACTTGTCTGCTTTGTGTGAATATGACTGTCTGTATATACATTTGCCTACTTCTGCATACATGTACATAACATCATAACATCATACCATAGCATTTTCAATAACCATTTCAAGGATCTCGAGGGTCTTTTGATGCAGGGTCACGTTGAACCAGACATCTACTAAAGGGCAAGAGGGTTTTCCTCTAAAAAAACGCCGTCAAAGATCAAGTGCAACAACTTGAATCGGGGGCTATGACCCACTTGACATGGTGAGCTTGATTCTCGTAGAAAGACATCCACTGATACAAAGTCCTCCAATCAAATATGTTGATCAAAATTCGACCTCTAACATTTTCTGGTGTTTACCCCGAAAGATCCTTGAAGACATGCATCCACATATCATCATAACAAGTTTTCCTTTTCAGGTCTCCTTATTCTCTTACTGTTTATTTCAGTAGAGATGGCTCTAGAAAGGACTGTCAAAGATATCCAAGATCAAAATGCTCAACTTCAAGAAATGTTCTTAAACCTGTCTCAGGGGCAAGAAGAAGTGAAAGCTCTCCTCACAAGGGGCATGGTCCTAGGGAATTCAAGCAGTGTCAGGAATAATCAGTTGGAAGAACTTCAGATTGAGCTGGAAACAATGAAGATCCATATGATGGGACAACTGGTGGGCCAGATGGCTCTCATTCAAGACCTGGCTCAAAGACAAGAAGAGCTCAGGGTTCTCGTCAACAAGCTGCTCCGAGACAACCAAGTGGGGAAAACATCTAGGGTTGAAGATCAAGTCATCATTCAACCTCCTTTGAGACAAGAAGACAAGGGAAAGGCTCCCCAACTTTCTTCAGGGTCACAAGCCCAGCAACAACCTCGTCAGCATCAACAGGGTAATCGGCGTAAGAAAAATACGTCTGGAAGACATTTCTCTGAGACTGACATACCATCATCTCTAATACTGAAACGTTTGTTGGAGGTCAATCTGCTTGCTTTAAAGGATCCTATTCAGAGGCCCAATACCTCTACTCCTAGCTATCACCCCGACGCGTTTTGTGCTTACCACTCCCATAGTCCTGGACATGACACCGATGATTGTTGGGCTTTGAAAAATAAGATCCAAGACTTGATTGACGAAGGAGTGCTGGAATTCATGCCGGATGGCGAGATGGAAATCTTCCGCTAAGGGTTCTCCACCTGAAATGACGAAGTTCGAACCAAGAGACTTTTGTTCCATTTTGAATTTTCAAGTTGTAATTTCTTTTGTTATTCAAACAATTATCTGTTGATGTCAAACTCTGTTTCATTAATGCATTGCATATGTTTGTATTGAATTCATCCATTCGTTTTCCCTATTCTTAAACTATGCTTCCTACTTTATTTATGATATTTAACTCTTGATAAAAAGCTACAAGCCTTTAGAGGGAGGATGACGAAACAATACCGTAATCTCATACAATATGCTTTTGAACAAGACCTTACTGACGATGTACAGGCGTTTCTTTCAAACCCTAAACACTGGAGTTATAAGGAAGACAATCCCTAGTCAACCCCCTTCGAGCCAAAGAAGTAGGAGTTTTCTGTTTAAAACACAAATTGAAACCTTTGATTAAACCTGGGGCAGGGTAGTCTCTCAGTTAATTCAAAAGATTGTGCATTGAAGTCGCAACTCGCAGTTCATAATACAACGAATGACATCAAAAACATTTCCTTTGAAACCAAAAGACAGTGATGGTTCCTTATCTCATAGGAAGTCAATCTCTCAAAAGAGAAAAGCCCACTGAGCCAAAACCTATAAAGGAGGCTTAAGAAAGCTGGGGCATCCCGCTGACTGTAATCTCGAAAACAGGAGCAGTCAAGAAAAAATTAGTGATAACGAATCAAAAGAAAAAGGTCATTATAAATCCTCAACAACATGAAAAATGTTGCAAAAATGATGACTGCCTACCATAAAATTCAACTTGTGTGGACCATCACCAAAATGTCGTTCCAAACTTGAATAGAGTTCGACGCACAATTAACTGAGTTTAGGATTGAAGAACATCACGAAGAGCGGGTGGGTACAAATATACTTTGAGCCTTTATCCTTTGTTTCTTAAACCGTTAACCAAGCCACGTTACATCCCTTCGAAAGTCCTAATTGAAGCATGGGTTAGTTTGAAAGCATACTGTTACAAAAGGTATCCTGACTCCTGTAAGGCTTTGCTCTAAATCTTGTGATGAATTTGTCTTGTAAAAAGTCTTCTGCTAAAAAAAAAGCATTTTTCAAAAAAAAAAATTCGAGACAAGCATAAGCTTTGCATTATTTAAATATCATTGTTTGCACATGTTTATTTGTTTGATAGCGAAGAAATTCACAACAGTGAATGTTCGGAGAAATGAAAACTCTCCCGGTGAATAAAATCACTTCAAGTGGGATGAAACTTCCGTTACAAAAATCTCCTATCAACAAAAGGGGATTTGATATGGTATTGTCCAGTTATCCTGGGGCAGTCCAGTCAAGATTTCAACAAATCTTTCAAAGTTAACCTGGGGCAGTCCAGTCAAGATTTCAACAAATCTTTCAAAGCTCAGTGAACCTGGGGCAGTCCAGTCAAGATTTCAAGAAATCTCTCAATTGCAGAGTAGCCCGGGGAAAGTCTCCGTCACTATCACTTGGGGCATTAAACGTCAATCTCATCAAAGGGTTACGTATAGTCCAAATTTCCTGGCAAACGCCACAAACATCTGATACTAGGGGCAATGATGAACCTCTCCGAAATCTTTCTGAAAAGAAATTCAAGCGTCCCCGAGAAGTTTATCATCTCTCTAAATAGACCAGCAGTCATGGGTTTATTTCCCCATTTGTCAAGGATTTATTCTCCAAAACAAATTACATTCCAAGTTGCACGGTCGTTCAAAATTTCCTTCATCACCTGCTGGAAGTTACGGTCGTCATCAAAAATTCCTTCATCACCTGTTGGAATTCACGGTCGTTAAAAATTTCCTTCATCACCTGTTGGAAGTTACAGCCACCAACAGAATAACGGACAATTGAAGCTCCTAAAAATCTTTTTCTCTCAAGAATGAAGATTCTCATCCTTGAAACCTCAAGAGATTGGTATACTCCCAACCTCTTGACCCTTAACAGAATGAAGATTCTCATCCTTGAAACCTCAAGAGATTGGCATACTCCCAACCTCCTGACCCTTAACAGAATGAAGATTCTCATCCTTGAAACCTCAGAATATTGGTATACTCCTAACCTCATGACCCTTAACAGAATGAAGATTCTCATCCTTGAAACCTCAGAAGATTGGTATACTCCAAATTTCCTGATCCTTAACAGAATGAAGATTCTCATCCTTGAAACCTCAAGAGATTGGCATACTCCCAACCTCCTGACCCTTAACAGAATGAAGATTCTCATCCTTGAAACCTCAGAAGATTGGTATACTCCAAACCTCCTGACCCTTAACAGAATGAAGATTCTCATCCTTGAAACCTCAGAAGATTAGTATACTCCCAATTTCCTGACCCTTAACAGAATGAAGATTCTCATCCTTAAAACCCCAAGAGATTGGCATACACACAATCTTATGACCCAAGACCTGAATGAAGATTCTCATTTTGGCTTCCTCATTAGATTGGCATACACCCAACCTCCTAATATTCCCGACAGAATGAAGATTCTCATTTCTCAAAGTGGTATAACATCTGAATTTCTGGTATCCCCAACAGAGTGAAGATTCTCATTCTTAAAGTGGCATACGACCTAAACCTGAACTTCTTCCAGACAGGAATAAGATTTTTCCAGAATCCTGAGTTTTACTCTCCAACAGGATAACTACTTTTCAACAGTATGGTTATTCCCCACAAGGTTCTAATTCCCCAAGCAGAGTGAAGACTCTCATTCTCAAATCC
Organism: Vicia faba; assembly: GCA_948472305.1. Classification (NCBI taxonomy): domain Eukaryota; kingdom Viridiplantae; phylum Streptophyta; class Magnoliopsida; order Fabales; family Fabaceae; genus Vicia; species Vicia faba. The sequence goes on along the minus strand of OX451741.1, from coordinate 1,442,816,704 downwards.
TCACAAAGTATTCCCCAGTGAAGATCTCCTCAAAACAGGAATCCCCAGTAGATTGGCATACAACCCAAACTCCTGATTCCCCAACAGTGGTCCCAGGACTTCTCATTTTCAACGATCAAAGGATTTTCAATCCCCTACAATAATCAAGTATTCACTTTCCCCGGCAGCAGTCAAAGATTTCACTGTCCAGGATTCATCTTCCTCAGCAAGACAACTACTCAGCTTACATACGCATCCATTACATTCATATCAAAAATATTGATGAAGTACAATTCACTGCATCATACATATCATGCAACATGACTTTATGTTAGCTAACATTTTACCCTTTTCAGAATAAGATTAAAAGGCTATCGTTAACAATTATTCAGATACAGTACAGATACACCCCAAACACGATAGTCATTCTAATACTCATTCAGACTTCAACAACCCGATACAGATTAGATACGCTCCAGACGTGACTGCCATTCTACCTCTCATTCAGATTCTACTATCAACCACAAGTTCAGATACGCTTCAGACACGGATGCCATTCTGTCCCTTACACCAACAACTTGATTCTCCCCAGTGCAATCGCCACGGAAGTCATTCTGTCACTTATTCAGATCCCAGTTACAGTCTCAGATACACTCCAGACACGGAAGTCATTCTGCTACTCATACAGATCTCAAATTCAGATACAATACAGATACACTCCAGACACGGCAGTGATTCTGATATTCATTCAAAATTCCAATACAGTTACAGTCTCAAATATACTCCAGAAACGGAAGTCATTCTGCTACTCATACAAACTTTAAGACTTCTGAAAAACAGTTTACGGATTCTCCAAACACGGATGTTAATTTATCGCTTGTTCAGATTCGACTTTTGAAAACAGTTTACGGATTCTCCAAACACGGATGTTAATCTATCGCTTGTTCAGATTCGACTTTTGAAAACAGTTTACGGATGCTTCCCAACACGGATACTGATCTATTGCTTATTCAACTTCAACTTCTGAAAACAGTTTACCGATTCTCCAAACATGGATGTCAATCTATTGCTTATTCAGACCCCCAGTTCATAGATGTTCCAAACATGGATACCTTTCTGATACTCACCCACTCACCTTCAACAAACATTCTTGGATGGCATCTTTTAAGCCCATATCCAGTAAGATTTTGTCACATCTCCAGATGGCATCTTTAAGCCCATCCCCGACAAGTTTTTGTCACATCTCCAGATGGCATCTTTAAGCCCATCCCCGACAAGTTTCTGTCACATCTCTAAATGGCATCTTTAAGCCCATTCCCCCAACTACGCTTTGACGAGTGCAAATTTTTTAGGCACTCTAGTGTCCAATCATTCTTTTACCTTCGAGTCGCGAACGGAAAAATTGCCAATCTAACTCTTCAGGTTCAAGAAGATTGAACAGGGGCAACTGTTGTACCCCAAAATTTTCCCTCCCTTTTTCACAAGAAATCACAACTTCAGAGTTTTCCATGATCTTTCAAGATTGGCCCAAGAATCGGTCAAACAGACTTTTCTTATCAGTCCATCCAAAATTAAGGTTTCTATTGATTTTGTTGAGTTTGGCTCAGGAATTGGTCAAACAGAATTTTCTTTGACGACAAATCTGGAATTAGGGTTTTTCACTCGTATTTCTCAGAAGAATTTGAATCCACAGTATTTCAAGTTGACTGTTACATTGTTTTTACGCTTGTTCAAGATTGCTGTTTGTTTCTCAAAACCTAAACATCTGGGATAGGAGCTGAGGCTTTTGATTGAAAGTTTGAAGCATTGGTTTGATCAGTGAAGTGAAAGGTGTATGGATGTTTGTTTGTTTAAACTATACAAAGCATATGATTAATTGGAATGCCGGGCGTATTGTGGTTAATGCAAGGTTACGAGACTGCAAAGTTTGTTGATTGTTTATTTTATCTGAGTTAAAATTATTGGGATGCATTTCCAATTATTTTAATTCAAGAGATTTAAATAATTAAATAGACAGTGCAGAAGAAATAAGGAAATATCTGACAAAGACTTTTTATTTATTTTAAATGTTGTTACAAATGTTATTCGAATACTGTAAATTTATTTACAGTGTTTACAATAATATTTATTACAATGAAAAGAAAATAAATCTAAAGTCTAAGTTCTCTTGAAGTCTTCTATCTTCTATTGCTTCTTCCATTATCCAACTGGTATTTACCTGCAAAGACAGAAAAAAGAAATCAGTACAATTAAATTGAAAAGCAGTTTTAAGCAGATAAATAAAAGATCATCATTAAAGCTTGTTGGCCGGAATCAGATTGTTTTTGGTTTCATCATGTTTTACTCGTCCTCTTTGCAAATCACAAGAAGATTTCTCTTCTTGGTTCACAAAGAGGAAATTAAAATAATGTACAAAGCATACAATCAATTAAATGCAAAGATACAAGGCACAAGGCTGCACACAAAGAAGGCACAAGCTGCACAATGTCAAACTGAACAACAAATTGCACTAGTCAACCAAAAGCAAACCAAGTTGCACAAAAGCAAACTAAGTACACAAAGCTGTCCAAACCAAGTACACTAAGCCGTCAAAGTACACAAAACTGTCAATGCAGAAAATATGGAAGTACAATGCAGAGATAAACCAAGATACAAGCAAGCAAGCTTGTCAAAACATCTCATCATGTTCTGGCCAACCAAACTTTTCAGAATAAAGATATATTAAGCAATTTAAAAATGCTTTATGGAGAGAGAAAGAGAGTGAAGTAAAAGGTTTTCAGTTTTGGCAGGCTTAAAGGATATAAGAATAAAGAGGACAGGTTTTAACAGTTCAGGAGGAGAGAGCCAAAAAACTGCAATTAAAAGCTCCAACCTGTTTAAACTGCAAATTATCAAAACCAGTAGAAAACCTTCCCGTACCAAACAAACAAACTCAGACCTGCTCAAAACTACACCAGAAGCAAGACAACCTGCTTTCAACAAAAGCAAACTCAAACCTGCCTTACCAAACAAGCCTATTCAAACCTATTTCAAAACCTACAAAAACTCAGAAAGCAAGTTGATAACAAAACTTGCCTTCCCAAAACTCAAAACACAACCTTCAAGCTATCAAACTGCTTGTAAACACAAGCATAACCTGTAGCCTGCTGTAAAAAAAACCAAAACTGCATAACCTGCATAACCTATTCAAAACTGCCTCAAAGGCTCAAGTCTGCCTTACCAAACAAACCTGCAAAACTGCTTGTGAATACAAGCATCAAGCAAAACTGCATAAGCCTTCATAACTACAAACAAAACAACATAACCTACCAAAAAGCATAACTCACAAGCCTCCAAGCATGCCTTACAAACTCAAAGCTTGTTTCCAAACACATTAACATTCATCACCATCAACATAAATCAGCAGAATATATCCAAACACCAAATCAACAACAACAATAGCAAAATCTTCAGAATAAATTCATCATCAGAATCAACAAAGCCCACAAAGAGGAAAAAGTCAGAAGCGAAGAGAACAACAAACAATCTTCAGAATAAATTCATCATCAGAATCATCAAGCCAACAAAGAGAAACATATCAAAAACAATGTTTCAGACTGGATCATCACTAACATACTCAGAGAAGAAGAAGAGAAGATTCATAAGCGAATGAAATAGCGTTTTCAGAAATAGGTTTCATCACCAAACGATTCAAGAGGAGCAAAAAGATACGAAATACCAGTAAGCTGTCATCAAAGTTCTCTTCCGCCGAGCCTCCTGGAAGCACCGCCGACCAACTAGCCTTCCTCCTCCTTCAAATTACAGAACGAAACACCAAGGTATATCTCTCAAAACTCCTACCACATATAAACATCAAAAGAAACATGGATTAAAACTCGTATACAATGATCAAGCAGAATGAAAGAGTAATATGAAAAAAAAGCTAAAACAAGTTAACAAATCGTACCGTCACGAAGCAAGAGCCCTAGACCACTGTGAAGGAATGGCATAAGGTGGATGGAAGCGTTGCTCCGGTGGCTAAGGCAAGGAGAGAGGATATCCGTTTGTCCATGGCTGAGAACAATGAAACGAAGAGGAAGAAGACGAGAGAAGGAGCGACGCCGTTCACAAACTAAACCCTAATTATGAAATTTTGAAACACAAACCCTAAAAAACTTTGTACAATGCAATTGGGCCTCTGCCCCATAAACCAAACTGAAGCCCAAACACGTTTGGCTCCTACACCCCCTTTACATCCAATTTTTTTTGTTTGTTTTTACTTACTTGGGCCATACTAACCATTAGGCCCGTCATCATCATTTTTATTGAACTAATCTTTTTTTATCAATTATTTTCTTTTTATACAATATACTTCCTTTTTCTCTTATTGTTAAAAAATATATATTTTGTATAAATTTTCTTAATATTTTTTTCTAATGATTATTACATTTTAAGTAAATATATATAAATAATAGAATTTCATTAAGTTAAATAATTCTTTCTTTTTCTTTAAAACCCTTTGTTTATATAATTAATAAAATGCAAATAAAATAATACATAATCTTTTTAGGTTAGAATCTTCATTTGATCATTTGTAAATAGCTATACGCATCTCATACTTCTTTGATTTCCATTATCTTATACCTTGTTATAATTGTACATTGAGAAAGAGACAAGTTCAATTTGGTTGTAAAATAATACTTGGACATTACTATTCTGATAAGACTCATCCCCATTTGTAAACATTTGTACCCCCATCCCCGGATACTCATTTGTAATAACTTAGACTTTAAATTCTCGCAATTTATCGCTTTCCATATACTGTATAGTAATTAGGGTTTGTATGCGAAGATTCAAAATCAATCACTAGATGACCTAACACAAAGATAAATGCATGAAAATCAATACACAATTCACACTTGCACCTCTAGGGTAACCTCGCTTGTTGCCTCGGAAAATGCAATCATGTCCCTCTAGTGTGAGACACTCTAGCAAATGTCCCTTCGATAAACAAAGATCGTTAGTCCCTCGATGACCCTCGATGTTGCCTTCGATAAAATGATCTCGTCCCTTACAAAATTGCTAGAGCGTCTCACAAGTTGCCTTCAATGATTGTATACGATGACCCGCGCCTGTCCCGTTTAAACATCCTAACGCAAGATTGTTCATCAAACACAATGGTGAAACAACACTGTTAAAAGGGTTAAAAACATAAGAAAGATCTTTGAGTAAAATAGGGTAGACAAACTCTTAGTTACTTGATCAAAAATCTTACAAAACATCCTTGCCGTTTCAAGCACACTCCACAACACAACTTCAAAATCAAATTTCAAAACATTGAATTATCTTTTCAAAAAGACACACACCTTTGTATATATTCAAACAAGAATCATTACAAAGGTTGCCTAGAGAAGGCATCTTTTTCAAAACATTTTCAAAACCACACACACAAAGCACCATTTCAAACAAGTGAAAAGCAAAGGCAAGTGATCTAAAACAAGTAACTAAGAGCCCATGGATAACCATGGATGAAAAGGGTGCTAGCACCTTCCCTTTTCATAATCTACCCCCGAACCCAATAAAACATCTCAAAGGTCTTTCCTGTGCTTTTTGACCTTTCCTTAGGATAAAATAAAAAGTCGGTGGCGACTCTTGCTAAACCGAACAAGTGCGAAAACAAACGCAAATCTCAAGTCAGTTCTCCCACCGTATCACACATGTCATGAATCATATTGCACATATTTCTTGCATTTATTATGCATATCCAGGTGCCTTACCCAGCTTTTTACTTCATTCAGCAAGCTGATTCATCATTACAACACTCGGGCTAATTTCAAAAAGAAGATGGACAACTTAGAATAGGAGAATCGCGAGCTGCGCGAAAAAGTTTCTGCTTTGAAGGCTGGCTTGGCCAATCTGACTACTCTGATGGAAGCTCTGGTGGTTGCTCAGAATCAGCCACCAAGTGTTCAACCTCAACCAACAAGGGCAAATATTGAAGTTCCGACTATTCCCGTATCTACTACTCCAACTGTTATTCAGAACCGTATGCCTCAAGGTTATCCATGGGGAATGCCAGAGAATTTTGCACCAGAATGTTTCAATCTTGGCCCTCAAGATGCTCTAGTGGTTCAGACTGTTGTTACTATGGCACCTCCTGTGGTGCATACTGTTCCTTCTGCACCTCCTTCGGCGAATTTGGTTTCGTTTGTTAATGAAGATGTGTGTCTTCATTTCCCTCCGCCGAGTGAAAACTTGGGTCTTTATGACAGAATGGATGATTTTCAAGAGCAGTTTGATAGAATGCAAAGAGATATGAAGGCTCTTAGGGGAAAAGAGCTATTTGGGCAGAATGTGAATGAGCTACGTTTGGTCCCGAATGTTAAGATACCTGCTAAGTTCAAGGTCCCATAATTTGAGAAGTACAAGGGCAACACTTGTCCTCGTGCCCATTCGGTAATGTACGTGAGGAGAATGTCTACCCACACTGATGATCAGCGTCTGCTGATTCACTTTTTTCAGGATAGTTTGACCGGCGCAACATTGAAGTGGTATATGAGTTTAGACAACGCCAACATCCATACTTTTAATGATTTGGGAGAAGCATTCATCAAACAATAAAAGTACAATGTGGACATGGCGCCCGACCGTGACCAACTTAGGGCCATGGTTCAGAAAGACAGGGAATCGTTCAAAGAGTATGCACAAAGATGGCGCGAGGTAGCTGCCCAAGTGATTCCTCCCATGGAAGAGAACAAAATGACTAAGATTTTTCTGAAGACGCTGGGCGCTTTCTACTACGAAAGGATGGTAGCAAGCGCACCAAGTGATTTTACAGAGATGGTAGGAATGGGTTTCCTCCTAGAAGAGGCTGTAAGAGAAGGCCGTTTGACGAAGAGTGAAGGATCCGGATGTGTGAAGAAGCTATCTTATGGGTTTACCAAGAAGAAAGAGGGGGACGCAAATGCTGTTATACAAGAGAGGAGGGTAAATTCTCCTAGAAGGAATTATCAGCGTCACCAGCAAGTCGCCTCGGTTACTCCTGTTATGAATGCCACTCCGACTACCGTTGCTTATCAAAGATCGCCCCAGCAGGGGAACCAAGGGAATAATCAGAGAAGGGAGAACTATGACCCTATTCCCATGAGCTATGCAAAGATACTACCGGCATTAATTCAGAAGAAGTTGGTCCAGACACAACCACCTCCCGCCGTACCATCACCATTGCCTTGGTATTACAAGGTAGACCAAACGTGTGCTTTTCATTAGGGAGCACCAGGGCATAGTGTTGAGAATTGTTATCCTTTGAGGACTGAAGTGCAAAGGTTGGTGAAGTCTGGAATTCTATCTTTCAAAGACATGGGACCTAATGTGAAAGATAATCCTCTACGCAAGCACAAGGAATTAAATGCTGTGAATATGGTGGCCGGATGTCCAGGCGACTTCCAGATTTTTGACATTAATCTGGTTAGAGGAGATTTGGTGAAAATGAACGTAGACCTCTGTGAATTCAGCTACTATACGCATGACCATGCCGGTTGTGCTGTTTGCAGTATAGACATACAGGGTTGCGAGAAGATAAAGGCTGATTTACAAGAGATGATGGATGAAGGTTTAATCCATATAATCAGGCCTAGGGAAGAGTATGAAGAGGAAGTGAATATGGTTTCTGGATGTCCTGGTGAATTCAGAATTTTGATGTGGAGTATTTGAATGAGGATCTCATGCAGTTGCATGCTACCTTCTGTTGTACTGCTGGTCAGGTGGAACACCAATATGGACCTTGCATAGTTTGCTGTCGAGACCCCCGAGGATCTTCTATTATGAGGGAGGGTGTTCAGTTGTTGTTAGACAATGGAACTATCAAGATCACGGGTCAGAGGGATGATTATCATGAGATTGATATGGTTGAAGTTTGTTTAATGGAAGAAGAGTCAGAGGAAGAGTATGTTTCCGCGGATGAGTATTTCTCTTCAGGCGAAGATTTGTTTCCCAGAAATTACTTTTTAATGGCGGATTGTGTTAAGGAAGGGGTAAACGTTATTATGCCTTGTTTTGGTGCACCCGCTCATCTTGAAGTGGAGTACCATAACAAACCAGCTGTTACCCCGTTGGTAATTAGCCTGCCAGGTCCTATTCCCTACAAATCAGACAAGGCCGTGCCTTACAAATACAACGCTACAATCTTAGAAGATGGGGTGGAAGTTCCCATCCAGCCAATGCCTGATGTTGGAAATATAGCTGAAAATAGCAGGGTGACCCGTAGCGGTCGTGTGTTTGCGCCGATTGTTCGAAGAGATGTTGTTACTTGAAATAAAATTGCTGAGAATGATGAGCCTAAGAGGGCTACAAGAGAGACTAGTGGAGCTACATTAGAGAAAGAAGTGGATGATATCTTGAAGATAATTAAGATGAGCGACTACATAATTGTAGATCAGCTACTGCAGACTCCTTCAAAGATATGTATCCTAGCTTTATTGATGAACTCCTCTGCTCATAGAGAATCACTGATGAGAGTACTAGACCAAGCTTTTGTGGAGAGTGACATGCCATTAGATCAATTCAGCAGCGTAATTGGAAACATTACGTCATGTAATAACTTGAGTTTCTGCGATGAGAAATTACCAGATGAAGGGAGGAATCACAACCTGGCCATCCACATATCTATGAACTGCAAGAATGATTCGTTATCCAATGTGCTAATTGATAATGGATCCGCGTTAAATGTTATACCGACGAGTACTCTCATGAAGTTAAAGTATCAAGGAGCACCTATGCGCCCGAGTGACATCATTGTGAAGGCTTTTGATGGGTCGAAGAAATCTGTCATCGGTGAAGTGGACTTACCCATCCATATAGGACCACATTTGTTCCTGATAACCTTCCAGGTCATGGACATTATTCCCGCATATAGTTGTTTGCTAGGACGGCAATGGATACACGAAGCAGGGGATGTCACTTCGACTCTGCATCAGAAGCTAAAGTTTGTGCGTGAGGGGAAGGTAGTGATCATAAATGGGGAGTAGGTGTTGTTGATATCCCATCTATCCTCTTTCAATATCGTAGAAGCGGATGAGGCTGCTGTTGGAACCCAGTTCCAAGCCCTATCCATTGACAACATAAGGAGAAATGAGAATTTTGTGGTTTCGCTGAAGGACACGCAGCAGGTTGTGCACAATGGTCATAATACAGTTTGGGGACGACTTGTGGATCCACCCGTGAACAAAAACAGAACTGGTTTGGGTTTCTCTTCGAAGATTGGTAAAGGCGAAAGTTTTAAGTCAAAGTCTTATGTGAACAGTTATCGTGATGTTTTCCGCAGCGGAGGCTACCTCCATCTAATTGGTTCTGGAATTAATGCTCTTGAAGAGGATGAAGCACAGCAGGAAGTACCGAATTATGTGACGCATGGAGTCAGAGTTCAGAACTGGGTCACCATTGATGTTCCTTCTTCCATACATGTTTCAAAGTAATTTGTTTTGTTAATCTATTTCTTTCTTTTGAAAAGCTTTCACTCAGCCCAAGGTGGAAGTATTAATGTTGTAGGGCTTATCTGTTTGCTGTGACTTTTAAGATCCATAATAAAAGTTGTCTTTGCTTTCCAAATTATGTCTTTATTTTCTACTTTTTCTTGGAAAATGGTAATCAGAAAAAAAACCTTTCAAAATAAATAATAACTGGAAATTAATCTGCATGATCACTTGTTATATGTGTCAGTTTCTAAAAGCAATCATAAATCATATGTGCAAATTAATTAAAAAACCCGTTGAATACAATGACCCTGCACCCTCTCCCAACTTTGAATGTCCTGTGTTTGGGGTTGAAGAAGAAGATTATGATGAGATTCCAGAAGAGGTCTCACGGTTTCTTGAGCACAAGGAAAATACCATTCAGCCATATAAAGAGCCTTTGGAAGTGATTAATTTGGGTTCAGAAGAAGATTCGAAGGAAGTCAAGATTGGAGCATCGTTACATCCTGATGTGAAGAGTAGGTTGATTGAGTTGTTGAAAGATTATGTGGATATTTTTGCTTGGTCTTATCAAGATATGCGTGGTCTAGATACAGATATTGTCGAGCATCATTTGCCGTTGAAGCCTGAGTGTTCACCAGTTAAACAAAAGTTGAGAAGAACCCACCCAGATATGGTAGTAAAGATCAAAGATGAGGTCCTAAAGAAGATGAATACTGGTTTTCTTGTGACGTCAGTGTATCCTCAATGGATTGCAAATATTGTCCCAGTACCAAAAAAAGACGGAAAAGTCCACATGTGCGTAGATTACAGAGATATAAATAAAGCTAGTCCAAAAGATGATTTTCCATTGCCTCACATCGACATGTTAGTGGACAGCACATCAAAATTCAAAGTATTCTCGCTGATGGACGGATTTTCCGGGTATAATCAAATAAGAATGGCTCCAGAGGACATGGAAAAAACAACATTTATCACACCCTGGGGAACATTCTGTTACATAGTGATGCCCTTCGGGTTGAAGAACGCTGGTGCAACGTACCAGAGGGCTATGACAACCCTATTCCATGATCTGATGCACAAATAAATTGAAGTATATGTTGATGATATGATTGCAAAATCCCAGACTGAAGAAGGGCATATAGAAGATTTGTTGAAGTTATTTCAGCATCTGAGGAAGTATCGTCTCCGCTTGAATCCAAATAAATGCACCTTCAGTGTTCGATCAGGGAAATTGTTGGGTTTCATTGTTAGCCAAAAAGGAATTGAGGTTGACCCTGATAAATTCAAAGCAATTCAAGAAATGCCAGCACCAAGAACTGAAAAGCAAGTCAGAGGTTTCCTCGGGCGTTTGAATTATATTTCCAGATTTATTTCCCACATGACTGCAACATGTGAACCGATCTTTAAGTTGTTAAATAAAGATCAAGGTTGTGTGTGGACGGATGACTGCCAAAGGGCATTTGAGAGTATTAAAGAATATCTGCTTGAACCTCCTATCTTGCTCCCTCCCGTAGAAGAAAGACAATTGATTATGTATCTAACAGCGTTAGATAAATCCATGGGTTGTATTCTGGGACAACAGGATGAAAAAGGGAAGAAGGAGTTCACCATTTATTATCTCAGTAAAAAGTTCACTGTTTGTGAGTCGTGGTATTCCACGCTAGAAAAGACATGTTGTGCTTTAGCCTGGGCGGAAAAGCGTTTGTGGCAGTATATGTTGAATCATAGCACTTGGTTGATCTCCAAAATGGATCCAATCAAGTATATTTTTGAAAAGCATGCTCTTACAGGGAGAATTGCCCACTAACAGATGTTGTTATCTGAATATGATATCGAGTACCGCACTCAAAAGGCTATTAAAAGTAGTGTGTTGGCAGATTACCTTGCTCACCAACCAGTGGAAGATCACCAGTCTGCAGAATATGAATTCCCCGATGAGGATGTGATGTTCCTAAAGGTGAAAGATTGTGATGAACCATTGCCTGAGGAAGGCGCTGACCCTGAATCTCGTTGGAGTATGATATTTGGTGGAGCTGTGAATGCTTATGGTAAAGGAATTGGTGTTGTGATTGTCACTCCTCATGGATCGCACATTCCTTTTACTGCGAGGTTAACGTTTGATTGCACTAATAATATGGCAGAATATGAGGCTTGCATGATGGGTCTTGAGGAAGATATTGATCTCAGAATCAAAATTCTAGATGTATATGGTGATTCAGCTTTGGTAATAAATCATATTAAAGGAGAATGGGACACTTGTCACCCTGGCTTGATCCCTTACAAAGATTATTCTAGAAGATCATTATCCTTCTTCAATAAAGTTGAATTCCATCACATCCCTAGAGATAAAAATCAAATGGAGGATGCTCTGGCAAGTCTGGCTTCCATGTATCAAGTGAATACTTGGAATGATATACCCCAAATTCCAGTTCGACGGCTAGATAGGCCCGCTCATGTGTTTACGACAGAGGAGGTAGCCGATGAAAAACATTGGTATTATGATATCAAGCATTTTCTTCAGACTCAGGAATACCCGATTGGCGCGTCGAGGAAAGATAGAAAGACATTGAGAAGATTGGCAGGAAGTTTCTTCCTCAGTGAAAATGTGTTATACAAGAGAAATTATGACATGGTCTTGCTCAGATGCGTGGATAGACACAAAGCAGACATGTTGATACATGAGATTCATAAAGGTTCATTTGGCACTCATGCTAATGGACATTCAATGACTAAAAAGATGTTAAGGGAAGGTTATTATTGGTTGACAATGGAATCTGACTGTTACAAATTTGCAAAGTAGTGCCATAAATGCCAGGTTTATGCAGATAAGGTCCATGTGCCTCCAACACTTCTCAATGTGATTTCCTCCCCATGGCCTTTCTCTATGTGGGGTATTGACATGATTTGGATGATAGAACTCAAAGCTTCGAATGGGCACAGTTTCATCTTGGTGGCAATTGACTACTTCACCAAATGGGTAGAGGCTGCTTCATATGCCAATGTTACCAAACAGGTGGTTGTGCGTTTCATCAAAAATAATCTTATATGCTGGTATGGTGTGCCGAGCAGAATCATCACCGACAATGGCTCGAATTTGAATAACAAGATGATGACAAAACTGTGTGAAGAATTCAAGATTGTCCATCATAATTCATCTCCATACAGGACAAAGATGAATGGGGCTGTTGAAGTTGCTAATAAGAATATCAAGAGAATTATCCAGAAAATGGTTGTTACTTATAAGGATTGGCATGAAATGCTCATTTTTTCTCTGCATGGATATCGAACATCTGTTCGCACTTCAACAGGAGCAACCCCGTTCTCCCTGGTGTATGGAATGGAAGCTGTACTCCCTGTCGAGGTAGAGATTCCCTCGTTGCGTGTGATAATGGAAACCAAATTGACAGAGGCTGAATGGGTCCAGAAAATGTTTGAACAATTGAATTTGATTGATGAAAAGAGAATGATAGCTTTATGTCATGGGCAGTTATATCAGAGAAGAATGAAGAAAGCTTTTGATAAAAAGGTCAAACCTCGTGAATTCAGAGAAGGCGACCTCGTGCTCAGGAAGATCATGTCTTTTAACACTGATTCTAGGGGCAAGTGGACTCCCAATTTTGAAGGCCCGTATGTTGTCAAGAAAGCCTTCTCTGGTGGTGCATTAATTCTTGAAACTATGGATGGCGAGGAGTTCCCACGTCCCATGAATGCTAACGCAGTCAAGAAATACTTCGCCTAAAGAAATAAAAGAACAGCTCGCTAAGTTGAAAACCCGAAATGGCGGCTTAGTCAAAAAGGAGTATCTCGGTAGGCCGAAAACCCGAAAGGGAGGTCTAGGCAAAAATTAGAGACATAAACAGAATAAATTTCCCGCTAAGTTTAAAACCCGCAAGGGAAGCTTAGGAAAAAGTTAGGGATTTTCTTGGCAAGTAACTACGTCAGACAAGACTTGATTGTTGAAGTAACAATCTTCTCGGATCCTCACCATACTTCAACAAAAGCTGCTGCTCAGGATTTCAAAAGTTGTTAGGGGGAATAGTGGTCATTGTATCTCAATGTAGCTTTTCCATTATGTATTACCATCTCCCAAACTTTGTAATCATCCATGGAGTCTCGCTATTCGTAGACTACCATTCTATTAATTAAATTCGAGCTTTTACCCAATTCTTTGTGTTCTTATTTTATTTAACTTGCAAAGACTCCATTTATTACTGATATAACTTTCAAAGCAAAAAGATTAAAAAACAAAATTGATTTTTTCAAAAAAAGAAAAAAGAGATTTTTACAATTTACTTTTACTTTGAGATTTTTGATGACACAATGACAACAAAAATGGTGATCCCAGGAATGAACAAACTCCGGTTGTTTTGAGAAGTTTTATTTCCCTCATGAAGGTTCTCTCAGGTAATTTTTCTAGTATGTGCGTGATCTTTATGTATTTCTCAGATAGTTAAAGACGATACCAATCGGTGTAAGGTGCAGTATTGGGTTTGTGATCCCATTGTTTCCAGTCAGGTCTTGGTTAATGTTTGATTTTGGGTTTGTATAGTCAGAAGCCTCTATCCCAGATTCATGCAAAGTCTTCCCTCATATGATAAAAGGATTTATTCCCTTGGTGTGCTGAGATGTCGCTCTTTTTGTAGTATTGGCACTAATGTTGACTTCTTGATTCCCCGGGAAGGCTATCCCAGGGTATCTTTTGTTGGAATAAGTTTTCATGATGTAAATTTTCAATCCGCATTTTTCCCAGGGAGGTAGGCTTGAATTCCCCAGTGAGGTTTGGTTATTTTAGCGTCAGTCTGCTCTATTTGAGGATGGTCTTGCAATCTCTAGTAGGCATGTTGCTTTTGGAAAACTGTTTCTCCGATGAAGCCGGAAGGAGGATGTTCTATCTCGGTATCTATTTAATTTGTCTACCTCCGAATTATGTTTCTCTTTAGTAAAGTTAAAGTCAGGCAATAGGTTTGGTTTCTGCAGTTGGCTTTTACCTTTCTTGGAATGATCTTTCTGGTTGAAGTTTAGCCAAGTGTTGTTAGTTCCTGAGGCGGTTTTGTTTGTTTGTTTGTTCCTACTGATTGTGTATCTGTTTTACTAGCATATGCACGATAACACTCATACATTCATACATACATCATGCATGGCTAAGATTGACAAATCATTGTTCATTGACATTGTGTTCTGACCTTCCTGCAGCGCTCCTTGCTTAGATGGATTTGGTTTTCCCTCTTGAGTTTATTTCTCAAAGGATGTATCTTCGTTGACTGTCTTGCTCCAGTTTATTTCTGATTTGGATCTGTGGTTGCATGACAATATTATTTACTTTGGATTTCTGAAAACTTTGAGTTTTAGTTTGTGCATTTATTTTGCAAGAGAAGACTTTATCTCTTCAGCAGGGATATCGTGGCATTTCCCCGGGAAGTCATATTTCTTTCCCCAGAAAGTCATTTCTTTTTGCAATTCTCCATGACAACAAGTAACAAGTCTCTTTATTTGAGACAACTTATGTTTGACCTTTTCCAGGAAAATTTCTTTGGTTAAAGAAGAAGTTGAGACCCGTTCTAGGTGAAACACAAGAATTTTGGGGAAAACTTGATATATTTTCTCTCTCTACCTTCAGTGAACATTGGTAGGATATCGGCAGTGAACGTCGGTGTTTATTATCTTTTTGCTATCTTCAGTGAACGTTGATAGTTCATCATCAGTGAACGGCGATGATATGATATATTTTCTCTTTCTACCTTCAGTGAGTGTTGGTAGGACATCGGCAGTGAACGTCGGTGTTTATTATCCTTTTGCTATCTTCAATGAACGTTGATAGTTCATCGTCAATAAACGGCGGTGATATGATATATTTTCTCTCTCTACCTTCAGTGAACGTCGGTAAGACATCGGCAGTGAACGTCGGTGTTTATTATCTTTTTGCCATCTTCAGTGAACGTTAATAGTTCATCGCCAGTGAACGGCGGTGATATGATATATTTTCTCTGTCTACATTCAAAGAACGTTGGTAGGACATCGGTAGTGAACGTCGGTGTTTATCATCTTTTTTCTATCTTCGGTGAACGTGGATAGTTCATCGTCAGTGAACGGTAGTGATATGATATATTTTCTCTCTCTACCTTCAGTGAACATTGGTAGGACATCGGCAGTGAACGTTGGTGTTTATTATCTTTTTTCTATCTTCAGTGAACGTTGATAGTTCATCGTCAGTGAACGGCGGTGATATGATATATTTTCTCTTTCTACCTTCAGTGAATGTTGGTAGGACATCGGCAGTGAACATCGGTGTTTATTATCTTTTTGCTATCTTCAGTGAACGTTGATAGTTCATCGTCAGTGAACGACAGTGATATGATATTCTCTTTCTACCTTCAGTGAAAGTTCGTAGACCATCGGCAGTGAACGTCGATGCTTGTTATCTTCCTCTCTGATTCAATTCTTTTGGTCCACCAGTGATTTATTTTCCTGGTGGAGTTGCTCCTTTGTTTCTTTATTTTTGTCGCATCCCCAATGATACTTTGCGTCTCTTTGGTACTGTTCATATGCATAAGCATTTTCATGTCATCTTAAGGCCAAAAATAGGGTTTGTTTTATATTTAAGTATCTTCGATCATGTCGACACGAAGATTTCAACCTTCGTATCTCCGGATAGAAGAAACTTAAATAAGGGCAGCTGTTGTAACCCAAATTTTCCCCCTAAGATCCCTTCATCATACCATGTTGATTCAATCACAACAAGATCACATTAGGGCTTTTGGTTCTCTCCCTATCTTTAGCTTTGCTCTTTGAGAAATCCCAAAGCACCTTGACTTGTTTTCTTTTGTGATCATGAATATTTTGCTTTGATTTTATTTCTAATTAATAAAATGCAACGTTGGTTGGTCTTACTTGTTAATAATGTAGGTAAAGGCAATAAGGTTTAGCAAGTTACTCCATGGGTTCATGAGTTTATTTCCATACCCTAGTCAACATAACTTGAGGAATTCAAACCTCACCATTGAAGTTGTTTTGTAAGAAAGGGCATGACAAGGCTTATTTTGGTTCAACATATTTCAAAGTTATCAAAATTGATTCAAAAGTACAAGGGGTTGAGGGAAGAAGTTGTCATGATTGGACAAGGTCTTGTTCCTATTGGTCACAAGGGCACATATCTCTCAAATTTCAAGATATGGAAGTAATTTTGGTGTCTATGAGTCCTCATCATCATCCTCAACAACTTCTATTCACAAAGAAAGAATATTGGCATAAGAAGTTTGTTCAAACTTGTCAAAGTTCCTCAAAGCATTCTCTTGATCTAGAAGCTAGGGTTTTAAACTTCAAAGGAGCATATATTGCTCACCTTTTGGTATTTTTGAGTGATTCCAAAGATATATTTCTCTTCAAAAAGCTACCAACAAATCACTTCAAAAGTTACAAGGAGTTTTCATGTGGAAGGAACTTGGTGAAGAAGAAAGATTACAAGTCATCCAGATGAATCCACAATTTTCCATATGTGAATTCAAATGGTCATAACTTGGACAATTTTATCACCATGAGTCCATTCTTTTTCCATTATGATCTTAAATATGTTTACTTTATGCCTTATTTTATGTGAAAAGTGAGAAAATGGATGGAAGATTCCTTAAGAAGGCAAAAGATTATAGGTCATTTCATGATATTAGGCCAACTTCAACAAGTCATAACTTACTCAATTTTTGGATATTTTGAGTGGTTAAAATTTCAAAATGTCATTCAATAGGTCTACTACATTCCATCTGTTTTAGTCAAGAGCAAATTCCAAGTGGAAGGCCATGTATGGATACAAAAGATTATAGGTCATTTTGGAAGAAGAATTTGAAATATTTCTAAGTATGGAAAGTCAACTCTTTTTCTTCAACTTTGACTCCATGTAACTTTCAGCTCAAGCATACATTTGATTCCATTCTTCTTCCATTGCAAAGCTTGTAACCTCATCTTTCCAAAGCATCAAGAATTATGCCCTAAGACCCCTTGAGTTGGAAATGCCATGGATTTGAATTTGGTAACTTGAAACTAAAGTTTCATCACAAGTCAGATTTTGAAATCTTTGTTTTGGCTTTTAATCACAAGTTTTCCATGCGTTTTTGTTTCAAATCATGATTAGCAACTTCCCAAAAGTGTTTAGCATCATGAAACGCACGATTTAGCTGGGTTTTGATCAAGATTGAGTCACACTTTCTTCATGATGCAGACCCACACGAATTCCCTCCAAAACGCATCATTCACTCTTTCTTTTGATCCCATTTTCCTCTCCTATAAATACATGAACTATCCCATTCATTTTCCCTATCTTAGAGAGCCAAGAATACCATGCCAAAGCCTCACACGAACCCACTTTTTTTTTAATTCAGTTTCTGAAATTTAAGCTTCCTTTTCCAAAATTATTTGCGCATTCATCATCCTTGAGCATCATACAAACTCTCCAGCACTTAAACCAATCAAAACGACCCATAATTCAAGCTATAGAAGTCTAGTTTCAGAGCTTCTTACTTAAACTTCGAAAAGGTAGAATTCTCCACCATTTGGATCCAATTCAAGCACTAATCTATTCTACTCCTTCTTCTGATTCTAATACTGCTTACAATTTTTAAATCCATTGAGAATTGAGAGAGAAATCTCAAATTGAATGTGCTCGCTATTTTCTGAGTTTTTGATTCATATCTCTCTCCATACCTTATATAAATTTGGCGCGATGGTTGTGTTAGAATCGTCTTGAAGAGACGAGTTCAATGATGCTAGCCTGGGATCCAAATTTTTCCAGTTGAAGGATATCACAAAATCCCCATTGCAGGGTGTCTGGAGGTTGAAGATGATGACATGTCTCGTCTCAGCCAATGATAGCATGCCAAACGTTTTAATTTCATTGGTTGCCCTTTTTCTGATCACATGTGTGTTTCACTAAGGTCCATATCAAGCACAACGCGTCTGGTCCATTGGATTAGCTTACTAACGCGTTTTGACAATGATCTGATGGTCCACATCTTTTTGGTTTTATTTTATTTTCTGATTTTATATTTTTATTGATTAAATTTTCAAAAATTCATAACTCTTTTATTTTTTATTCAAAAATTATGAAAAAATTCAGAAAAATACTTTGAATTATTTCTGATCTCATGAATATTTTTTCACATTTTTATTTTAACATTTGGTATTTTTTATATTTTTTGTATTATTTGCTTACTTTTAATTACTTAAGAATTACTTTCTGACATTTTTTAATTCTGGAAAAATTCAAAAATATTATTTTGCATAATTTTGACTTTCTAAAAATTTTATGGAATTTTATGTTGAGGTTTACTATTTATGATATATTTTATGTTTGTTTTAGTAATTTTAAATAGTTTAAAAATAATTTCTAACTTTTAAAAATTAGCAAATTTTTTTTAAAAATATTTTAATCCATTTCTTATTTTTCTATGGCCTTATTTTTCATTTCTTGATTAATTTGAACATAATTGATATTTTCCTCATCATTTTCTATTTTTAAACATTTTTTTACCTTTTAATGTGTATATTAAATGTGATATTATTTTGTGATTATTTTCTGGCTGATCTTGGGTTAGGTTTTGGATCATGAACTTTATTAACATCATTGGATCCATGGTGTTGAGTTTAACTCCACAAAAAATGGATGAATGATTTTAATAATAGTTTAATTAAAATTTAATTCAAATGTGGTTTGTATATTCTTTTTTTACCCTAATCCTCTTCATCTCATATCCTTCTTATTGCACTAAATGTTGTTGGAGTATGATCTCTATATCATGTCTCAAAACAAAAGGTGCATAGATTGCTATTGACCGGCCTCAAAATAGGTGCGACTTCTATATAAGTCCACTTACGATTGCTTAACATTGCGCTAAATTTTGTCCCGGTTCGAATAAATGATCATTCGTGGCCCAAACTTATGATTGCAAGCCCAAGTATATTAATTTGATCTCTTTGATCCAATAACCTTGAGATTCATTGTGTGGAGGCTTTGGTTCTACCAATCCTCTAATGGATCTACAACACTTTTGGTCAACGCAGATCACTTAAACATCGTTGATCATTAAATGGTACTTGTGAGAATTCCAAATGGATGATATACTTGACAAAAAGCAAATGCAACTTGTTGTGTGGAGGCTTTGGTTCTACCAATCCTCTAATGAGTTCCAAATGCAAGTTTCAAGATGGTCGTCCAACTAACCACTAATTATTGACTTGTTTTATCTTATGATTTTATTCTTTTTTATGCTTTATATATTATTTACTTTTAGCATTTTCATTTCATGCCATTTTCATCTTTGCTCATTTGAGTATTTATTTCCTTGCCATTTTTACTTTGCTCACTTGAGCTTTTCTTTTCTTTTCTTAAGATACTTAATATTCAACATAAACCCTAAAAAACTCTTAATGGTACTTGGACTATTTGGTTACTATCCTTGGCATTATGGAGCATGGGACCTTTTTCTTGGACTTAGGATTAGAAACCTTGGACTATCTTGGAGACCTTGTGATCTTATCTGATTATTTTGTCTGGAGTTCTTGAGGTTTACCTCAAGACATTGGGTTGCTTGTTTGTTTTTGTGTGCAGGTTTTTGTGATTACATTCTCTATTTGTATCTGGAATTCACCAGTATACAACTGTTACTCTGCCCAATTTTTGTGAAGACTTAATAAACTTGAAGTTTGGTTCTCTCAAGAGGTCTAGTATCTTTGCTTGCTTGGTTTCAATCCAAAGAATGAGAATTCTATCTTGGCTCATAATGTCAAGTTTTGGCTTCTTTTTGGTTAGATAGTCCTTATCCTTAGCCTTTACCTTATGCTTTAGGATAATCTCTTCTTCTCCTCCCATCTTCTTTAATTTCAAAAATAGCTTCTCCCTCCTTTTGAAAACTCTTATTGTTTCTAAACTTGAAACACTTTGATAATAAACTTGGACCTAGGTCCATGCATTTTCAAAAAATCTTTTCATCAATAAACCTCAATCAACTTAATAATACCTTGACACTTTTTGTGAGAAGACTAAAAGTCAATCAATCTCATTTCAAACCATTTTGCCACTTTGGATTTTTACCCTCTAAACTTTTCTCAAAAGATTAGACTCTTGTCAATTCTTGTAGTGATGCAAACAACTATACTTCTACAGTATGTAGTGAAGTGAGATATTTTCCACTTGGGTGTTGAGTGAGGCATTGTTGATTTTAAAATCCAAGCCATATCCTCCACTTTGAGATGATGCAAATTCTCCTTTCTCATAATTGTGGGTAGTAAGTATGTTTTCCACACGGACAATGACGTCTTATCTCATAAAATTAACCAACACACTTGTGTTTCAAATTTTTAAAAGAGGAACTACGTGTACCCTGATCCCCTATTGCACGAAAGGTGGTACGTAGGCACTAAAGGTTCACAACCGCGACAGGTGCAAAAATCATAAAAAATATTTCTCTTCTCACCTCCACCATCCATTTTCTGTACAACACATTTTATAGCAAAAATATACAGATTTTACAAAGAGATTCCTACAGAGTACCGTAGATGTTTAGGGTGATAATACCTTCCCTTTGCATAACCAACCCCCTTACCTTGAATCTTTCCCCCTCTTTGTGGGTTATTCTCTCTTTTCCAATTCCTTTGGAAACAATAAAGCGCGGTGGCGATTTTTATTTTGATTTATATAAAGTCTAGTCAATCCAATGGCTTAGTCTTGAATATTTCTACCACTACACCTACTATCCAGGATTTCAATTCGAAGTAACCCTACGACCCAGGTTCCTTCCCATAAGCCCTACTATTCAGGCTCTCATATCAAAGTAACCCTACTATCCAGGTTCCTTCTCACAACCCTACAATCCAGGCTTTCATATAGAGGTAACGCTACGACCCAGGTTCCTTCTTACAGATCTACTATCTAGGATTTCATATCAAAGTAACCCTACTATCCAGGTTCCTTCTCACAGCCCTACTATCCAGTCTTTCATATCGAAGTAACCCTACTATCCAGGTTCCTTCTCACAACCCTACTATCCAGGCTTTCACTTCAAAGTAACCCTACGACCCAGGTTCCTTCCCATAAGCCCTACTATCCAGGCTCTCATCTAGAAGAAAACCTACGACCCAGGTTCCTTCTCACAGCCCTACTATCCAGGCTTTCATATCGAAGTAACCCTACTATCCAAGTTCCTTCTCACAGCCCTACTATCCAGGCTTTCATATCAAAGTAACCCTACGATCCAGGTTCCTTCTCACGACCCTACTATCTAGGCTTTCATATCGAAGTAACCCTATAATCCAGGTTCCTTCTTACAGCCCTACTATCCAGGCTTTCATATCGAAAAAACCCTACTATCCAGGTTCCTTCTCACAACCCTACTATCCAGGCTTTCATATCGGAGTAACCCTACTATCCAGGCTTTCATATCGAAGTAACCCTACTATCCAGGTTCCTTCTCATAACCCTACTATCTAGGCTTTCATATCGAAGTAACCCTACGATTCAGGTTCCTTCTCACAGCCCTACTATCCAGGCTTTCATTTCGAAGTAACCCTACGACCCAGGTTCCTTCTCACAGCCCTTCTATCCAGGCTTTCGTTTCGAAGCAACCCTACTATCCAGGTTTCTTCTAATGACCTTACTATCCAGGTCATTTCTCTCTTATCTCCAGACAATAGTTCACAACCCTATAAGACCTGGGCCTGATCAAACACGATTGATTTTGCATTTCCCCAGTAAGTCGAGGCGCAACCTGCACACTGACCTGATATGCAGTTCACTTTCGCTTCCTCAAGCAGGAGTTATTTCCCCAGTAGAGTAGCGGACAAATGAAGCTCCTAAAATTCTATTTCTCCCCAAGACCAACATGCCTCAGCAAATTCCTCATCAACAACAGGAACATGAATTCTTATCAAAGGAATATCTCAGGAAATTAACATCCTCTAGATGGCATCTTTAAGCCCATCTCCGACGATTCTCCGTCACACCCTGGATGGCATCTTTAAGCCCACCTCCGACAATTCTATAGCAACTTCCAAATGGCATCTATAAGCCCATTCCCGATATCACCAAATCAAGTATCACTTTATGCGAGTGGAAATTTCAGGGCACTCTAGTGTTCAATCATCTTCCACCTTCAGATCAAGAAAGGCAGACAAGCCAATCTACATTCTCAGGTTTAAGAAGATTGAACTGGGGTAGATGTTGTACCCCAAAATTTTCCCTCTCATTTTTCTCAAAACATACTCCTAGAGATCCTCAAGTTGCTCAGGGTTGCCCAAGAGTTGACCAGACAAACTCTCTCCTAATGCAATGTATCTTAAACTAGGGTTTCCATTTTCATCAAGATGGGTGAACCCTAAACTTCATATGATCTCCATGGTCCTAATATGTTCTCAAGACCATCCATGTCAAATTTCAAGCATTGCACAAGAAGTTTGCTCAATCAACTGCTCAGATGCTTGAGAATCGATGATATTAGGTCAAAAGTCAATTGTGGCCCATATACAGTCAAACTTCTAGATATTTTTGGTCAACATCAAAATTTTGAAGTTATATCCATAATTTGATCAAGGGCTGATCATGATTCCTCAAGGAATGCAAATTCATCAAAACCCAAAAGTTGCTAAATTAGGGTTTCTCAAGAAAAGTCAACCAAACTTTGACCAGGCATAACTTCCAAATACTTTATCAGAAACTTTCCATCCAAGGCTAATTTTAAAGAGGATGCAATTCCATATAACTCATCTTCATCCCACAAGTTCAAAATATGCACTCATAAAAAGATATGAATTTATACATTATGGGTCCTTTTGAAAAGTCAACAAAAACACCTTTTGGGTCAAAGCTTCTTACATGAAAATGAAAGACCCAATTGAAATGAGACAAAAAGGGTTGATTAGGGGATAACCTAATCTTTCTAAAAATTCCAAGAACACCTCTCTAGGGTTAAAATTGGAGGAGATATGCCTTGTCAAAGTTGACCTTTTTTGCAAAATTGTCAAAAGTCAAATATGCTCAAAAGTGCATTTTTTACCAAATGGGCCTAGCATTTCATGATTGTACCTCACTTATAACATGATCCACATGTTATTTGCTTCATTTTAAAATTTATTTTGATTTTTTATTAATTAAAAATTGAATTAAATCAAATAATTGGTAAATAATATCAAAGATCTGTTTTGGTATGATTTTTTGACAGGATTACAATCAAAATATGCTGAAATATGAAGGCCAAATCGAATCAAGCATGATTGGTACAAAAATGGGATAATTTGGCTCAATTTAGAAATATATTATATGGCATGAAAATCAAATCAAATCTTCAAAACTTTCAAAGATATCATCTATTTTTAGAACCCTAATTCGTCCTAGCATATATAATGAACAAGTACAAGGAAAAAGACAAGGGGTTGCAGTCGTGAAGAGGCCATAACAAACTTAAAAATTTCAAAGAAAAGTGGTGGGTCGATTTCCATTCTAGAGGCCAATTCAAGCCATTCTAACATTACCAATAGATTGCTGGACATCTCAGGAACGTATCCCAAGCAATTGCAAACCGCCTCAAGTCCAGAATCACCACGTAGCAGTCACACAGTTTACTTGTTTTTTTTGAAAATCGATTACAACCATTCTTGTACCATTAGCATAATTTAATGACATATTTGTGATCATTGATGTATTTCTAACATGTATGGATTGTTTAATTTCAATTGTCGAGGCTTATATAGGCGTTTACCATTGTTAGGGTTTGCTCTGGTGTTTTAGGGTTTTTCTATACAGGTGAAATTGACCCAAGAAATTAATACCATGATGCTCGTGAGGCCGAGATAAGTTGATTGGTATAGCCACAATAAATTTATCGTGCCTGTGCTGGATTTTTGACATTTGCAGTGTTATGGCCATGGAGGTTTGTCCGTGGGTATAGGGTGCACGCCTAATACGACGGAGGATGAAGAAGGCGATGAGGTGTTAAACAACCATTGGACCATTCAAACTTTGCGCACTTTTGATTCAGTTTACCTTGTTTTCATATATTATATTTTGGCTTTATTATGTTAACAAATAACAATAATAGCACAACTGGCAAGAGAGTGTATTGGTAAGCGAGAGGACCTGGGTTCGATCCCAGGTCCTAGCAAAACTTTATTTTCCTATTTTCCTTTACAGATCACGTACATCACATGTCCTAGCATCCACCATATGTCATCATCCTCCATCCAATGGATGCACATCTGGCCAGATCCAATGCTTACCAGTGAAGGACCATGGTATACCCTCAGGTCAATGCCACATGGAATCAAACGTTGACTGGGCTTGGATGGCTAATGGGCCTGGAGAATTTTAACATCACACCCCCTCCTGCAGCATGACACAGGCCCAATTATTTCCTTTTTCTATTTTTTTAATTTCTTAAATTATTCTCTTGATTATTTTCTTTTTTCACAAAAATAACACAAAAATCATTTTTATTTAATCAAAAATCATGAAAACATCAAAAATCTTTTTCATAAAAAATATTTGTTTCTTTAATTAATTAATTTAGTTTAATTAATTTCGGGCAATTTAATTCCTTTTTTTTCATAAGTTAAAAAAAATTAGAAATTAGGGTTAATTTTGTACATAACCTAATTAATTATATTCTAAAAAATAACCTAAATATTTTCATCAATTAGATTTTTAAGGTTTTTAACCATTCTCGCATTTAATTCGTCGTGCGCATTTTAATTCTTTTTATTATAATTGTAACTGCTCCGAGTTTGTAATAGTAATTAGGGTTTTAAATTCCGCATTTTTATTTTCAGTCAAGATAATTATGTAACTGCCAAAGCCCTGTAATAGCTAGGTTTATTTTCCCACACTTTTAAATTTATGCAAATCTTTAACTATCTAGATGCATGGCTAATAGGATTGTATGGAAAGATTGTTTGAAAGTTAAAACGGTAGTTCATTTAATGTGCAAAGACCTAATAACTGAAAAAATTCACATGCACATATTCACTCCTAGGGTTTGCCTCACTTCGGTTGCCTTCGGTAAAACACTCATTAAGCATAGGAGATTTTAGTAGTTGCCCTCCTGTCTAAAAGATCCAATGTCCCATTCGAATGTCGCCTCAGAAATGTTGCCTCGGAAATGTTGCCTCGGAAAGATCTTAAGACTCTAGGGTTACTACTGAGGTTCCCTACCCATTGCTTTAATGACTGTACTCGTCCCTTCCGAACGTCCCTCATAAACTCCAACGACGGGGCTACCTACTCTTTAATAGTAGGATAACACTGTCTAAAGGAAACGAGAATGAACAATCTTTTTTCGAGTAGGTAGAATCTTAAGTACTTGCTCAACAAAACTTTTCACACAAACACCTTTCAAAACCAATTTTCAAAACAAACTTCATCACACTCTTGAGGACTGATACAAGGGTTATCACAAAGTAAAACTCTTTTGCAAAACAAGCACACACATAAGCAATTTAAAAATATGAGCAAGTACCTAAGAGCCCGTAGAAAACTACAGATAGAAAGGGTGCTAACACCTTCACTTTCTATAATCTACCCCCCGTACTCAGAAATCTCGAAAAAGGTTTTTTCTGTTCTTTTTCTTTTTCCATGATTGGATGAAATAAAAGTCGATGGCAACTCTTGCTTACCGCGACATTTTGCAAACAAAAAATGCAAAACGCAAACCAGTATAACAGTCGGTTCTACCAAAGTATCACAATGATGAACCACAATATCAATGTTAAGTCCCGACATTTCTTCGTATGACCAGGCAAAAACCTCAACATAGTCATGTAGCATCTGAATTAACTGCTCCTTGACACTATGCTCCAGATCGGCACCTATCTTGACTTCTTTCTTGTCCTCTTCCGTACCCAAGTTAATTGTCTCAACCGACTCTTCATGAGGTTGTATTGCCCTTTCTTCCTATTGTAACAGTCTGGAAAATTCTCATGGTACTTCACAATCTTCCTCACCTTCATCCTCGGCTTGGAAGATCGGATTTTCAAAGTCATAATGGGAAATAGCAGAACCGTTATCAATGGGATCTGTAGCGGTAGAAATGTTCAAGACTAAGACATTGGATTGACTAGACTTTATACAAATCAAAAGAAAAATCGCCACCGCGCTTTATTGTTTCCAAAGGAATGGGAAAATAGCGAATAACCCAAAAAAAGGGGGGAAAGATTCAAGGTAAGGGGGTTGGTTATGCAAAAGGAAGGTATTAGCACCATAAACATCTACGGTACTCCGCAGGAACCTCTTTGAAAAAATCTATATATTTTGGCTATGAAAATGTGTTATGTATAAAATGGATGGTTGAAGTGAGAAAAGAAATATTTTTTTATGATTTTTGTACCCGCCGCGGTTGTGAACCTTTAGTGCCTACGTACCACCTTTCGTGCAATAGGGGATCAGGGTACACGTAGTTCCTCTTTTAAAAATTTGAAACACAAGTGTGTTGGTTAATTTTATGAGATAAGACATCATCGCCATTGTCCGTGTGGAAAATATACTTACTACCCACAATCATGAGAAAAGAGAATTTGCATCATCTTAAAGTGGAGGATATGGCTTTAATTTTAAAATCAACAATGCCTCACTCAATCACCCAAGCGGAAAATATCTCTCTTTACTACATATTGTAGAAGTATAATTGTTTGCATCACTACAAGGATTGACAAGAGTCTAATCTTTTGAGAAAATTTTAAAGATAAAAGCCAAAGTGGCAAAATGGTTTGAAATGAGATTGGTTAACTTTTAGTTTTCTCACAAAAAAATGTCACGGTATTATTAAATTGATTGAAATTTATTCATGAAAGTGTTTTGAAAATGCATGGACCTAAGTCCAAGTTTATTATGAAAATGGTTCAAGTTTCAAAACAAGAAGGCTTTTCAAAAGGAGGGAGAAGATTTTTGAAATTAAAGAAGATGGGAGGAGAAGAAGAGATTATCCTAAAGCATAAGGTAAAATCTAGGGATAAGAACCATCTAACCAATAAGAAGCCAATACTTGACATTATGAGTCAATATAGAATTCTCATTCTTTGGATTGAAACCAAGCAAGCAAAGATGCTAGACATCTTGAGAGAACCAAACTTCAAGTGTATTAAGTCTTTGCAAAAATTGGGCAAAGTAACGAATGTATACGGATGAATTCCAAATTATAAACAAAGTATGTAATCTCAATAACCTGCATACAAAACAAACAAACAACCCAATGTCTCGAGGTAAACCTCAAGAACTCCAGACAAAATATCAAATAAAAGCACAAACTCTCCAAGATAGGAAAAGGTCTCAAATCCTAAGTCCAAGAAGTCTAATGCTCCATAATGCCAAGGATAGTAACCAAATAGTCCAAATATCATTAAAGATTTTTATGGTTCATGTTGATTATTAGGTGTCTTTAAAAGGAAAAGAAAAGCTCATGTGAGCAAAATAAAAATGACATAAAAGTAAATGCTAAAGTGAGCAAAATAAAAATGGCATGAAATATAAATGCTCAAATTGAATGGTACATAAAGCATAAAAAATAAAAAGCATAAAGTAAAGTTAATTGTTAGAAATTAGTGGTTAGTTGGATGATCATCTTGAAATTTGCATTTGGAACTCATTAGAGGATTGGTAGAACCAAAGCCTCCACACAACAAGTTGCATTTTCTTTTTGTTAAGTATATCATCCATTTTAGAATCCTCAAAAGTAACATTTTAATGATCAACGATGTTTAGGTGATCCGCGTTGACCAAAGGTGTTGTAGATCCATTAGAGGATTGGTAGAACCAAAGACTCCACACAATGAATCTCAAGGTTATTGGATCAAAGATATCAAATTAACATACTTGGGCTTGCAATCATAAGTTTGGGCCACGAATGATCATTTATTCGAATCGGGACAAAATTTAGCGCTATGTTAAGCAATCGTAAGTGGACTTATGTAGAAGTCACACCTATTTTGAGGCCGTTCAATAGCAATCTATGTACTTCATGTTTGGATAGATGATATAGAGATCAAATTCTTGTTCCAACTTTTCATCAAACACCTTATGATCATGGATCCAATTGAGCATGAAAATTCCAGTAAATTTTAAGAAAATAGCACTCATGGAGTTATAAAACAATGCTTAATGAATCAAAACCAGAAATCCACAAGAGATCACATTGTTAAAGATGATGATCCAACTTACCAAAGGTAGAATTTGAAAATTATCAAACAACTTCAGAATTTTCTTCAATTCAACAATAAGAATCAATCACCAAAGTTTGGATGTAGAGAATTAATGGAGAAAAATGTTTGGATGAAGGTTTAGCTCAAAGATTAGTAAGCTTCAATGCAAAGCTTATGAACGTTTTTTGAAAATGGAGCTTTGAGTGAATTTGGTAAAATGGAGAGAATTGAGAGATTTTTTAGCAAGATGATTTTGGTTATCAAAAGCTTGTCATTTGAATGAAATGAGGTCTCTATTTATAGAGTTTTAGAATTGGGATTAGTGGTAATTTGGTAATTGATTCTTGGAGCCAAAATTGAATTAGTGATATAATTTCAAATTATGCAGAAAAAATTGGAGCCAAAATGATAACAATTTGAATTTGCTGGCTTTTTTTTCAAAAAACACGTGCATTTTGCCATTATGAGTCGATACATAAGGGGTATGTGTCGATACATCCTAGCTGTATAACACAGCATGTGTCGATACATGCCTCTATGTGTCGATACATACTGTTGTTTCAACATATTACAGAACCACACAAACTGTATGAGTCGATACATAACACGTATGTGTCGACACATGCTAGTTTTACAAACAGGATGAGTCGATACATACATGCATGTGTCGACACATGCAAGTTGTGCATAACAAAATGAGTCGATGCATGCTGGATTTTTTCACCACAATATAGGATCAAAGCAACTTGGAAAGCCTTATTTGTTGGATGCTTCAACTTGGTACCTACAAAACATAAATTGTGCAAAGACAAAGACAAATATTTTTTTGTATTTTGGTTAAAGATTAGTCAACAACACATATACAAGATACACAATCAAGGTGCTTGGAAATTACTCAAGAGCAAACTTAAAGATAGGAGATAGAGCAAGATGAAGAACCAACCCTAATGTGATCTTGTCATGATTGAGTTGATATGATATGATAGGGGAATCTTAGGGGAAAAAATTGGGGTACAACAGCTACCCTTATTTAAGTGTCTTCTATCCGGAGATACAAAGGTTAAAAATCTTCGTGTCGACGCGATTGGAGATACTTAAATATAAAACAAGCCCTATTTTTGTCTCTAAGATGCCATGTAATGTTTATGATTATGAATGCAAATGGACATAGCAAAAGAGATGCAAAGTATCACTGGGGATGCAACCAAAATGAAGAAACAAAGGGGCAACCCCACCAGGAAAATAAATCGCTGGTGAATCAACAAATTGAATCAGAGAGGAGGATAATAAAGCATCGACGTTCACTGCCGATGTCTACCGACATTCACTGAAGGTAGATAGAAAAAGATATACTGACTCACAGATGACGGTAAACTACCAACTCAATAGTTGAAGGTAGAAAATCAAAAGATGTACCGACTCACAGATGACGGTAAAATTGCCAACTCAATAGTTGAAGGTAGAAGAAAAAGATATACCGACTCATAGATGACAGTAAACTACCAGCTCAATGGATGAAGGTAGAAAAGTAATAAGATACACCGGCTCACAGATGACGGTGAAATACCAACTCAATAGTTGAAGGTAGAAAATCAAAAGATGTACCGACTCACAGATGACGATAAACTGCCAACTCAATAGTTGAAGGTAGAAGAAAAAGATATACCGACTCACAGATGACGGTGAAATACCAACTCAATAGTTGAAGATAGAAGAAAAAGATATACCGACTCACAGATGACGGTGAAATACCAACTCAATAGTTGAAGGTAGAAGAAAAAGATATACCGACTCATAGATGACAGTGAAATACCAACTCAATAGTTGAAGGTAGAAGAGAAAATATCATATCATGCCATCGCCGTTCACTGACGAGGAACTACCACCGTTCACTGATGATAGCAAAAAGATAAGAAACACCGACGTTCACTGCCGATGCACTACCAACATTTACTGGACGTAGATTTTAAAATATCACATAATCGCTGTTCACTGACGAGGAACTACCACCGTTCACTGATGATAGCAAAAAGATAAGATACACCGACGTTCACTGCCGATGTACTACCAACGTTCACTGAAGGTAGATTTTGAATATATCATAAGTTTTCCCAAAATTTTGGTGTTTCACCTGGAACGGGTATCAACTTCTTCTTTAACCAAGGCACTCTGTCTGGAAAAGAGTAATACACAAGCTTATCTCAAATAAAGAGACTTCCCCTCTTTGTCAAGGGGAATTGCAAAGAAAGATGACTTTCTGGGGATAGAAATATGGCTTCCTGGGAAAAAGATATTGCTTCCTGGGAAAAAGATATGGCTTCCTGGGGAAAAATATATGACTTCCTGGGGAAATGCCACGGTATTCCTGCTGAAGAGATAAAGTCTTCTCGTGCAAAATAAATGCACAAACCTCAAAGTTCTCAGAAATCCAGAGTAAATGATATCGTCATTCAACCACGAATCCAATTAAAAACAAACTGGAGCAAGGCGGCCAACGAAAATACATCCTTTGAGAAATAAACTCAAGAGGGAAAACCAAATCCAACTAAGCAAGAAGCGTTGCAGGAAGGTTAGAACACAACATCAATAAAATGATTTGTAACAATGCATGATGCATGTATGAATGTATGAGTGTTATCATACATATGCTGGTAAAAGGATACATAATCAGTACAAACAAAACCGTCTCAGGTACCAACAACATTGGGCTAAACTTCAACCAGAAAGATCAATCTAAGGAAGGTAAAAGGCAACTGCGGAAACCAAACCTATTGCCTGTCCTTACTTCACCGAGGAGAAACATAATCCGGATGCAGCTAAATCAAACAGATACCGGGATAGTACATCTTTCTTCCAGTTTCATCGAAGAAACCAATTTTTCAAAAGCAACATATGCCTACTGGAGATTGCAAGACCAGCCTCAAATAAAGCAGACTGACACCGAGACAATCAAACCTCACTGGGGAACTCAAACCCACTTCCCTGGAGAAAAAACTGCGGATTGAAAACTTTTCATCATGAATACTCATTCCAACAACAGATGTCCTGGGATAACCTTCCCGGGGAATAGCACACAGACTTCTATGGGGAAAACAAATGTTTCACGACCCGTACTCCTACTGGGGATTTCAGTACTGATCTTGAATAGGGCAGATGGAAACCAAATTGTCAAAACATTTACTGGGGAATTCAGGCCCACTTTGAAAGAAGAAAAACATATGGACTTCACTAAGGGAGACAACGCTTCCTCATCGAGACATCTAATGGGGACTTCAAGCTGACTTCATTGGGGAGGTCAAAACCACATCATCAAGGGGAAACCAAGATACGTTCTTCACTGGAGATACGATCTTCACTGGAGAAAGCAGGGATACATGCTTCACCGGGGAAAGCAGAGATACGTGCTTCACTGGAGATACAATCTTCACTGGAGAAAGCAGAGATTCATTCTTCGAGAGTAATTATTGCACCAATTTCTTTGGGGAGAAAGGACTTCTATCAAATAAATGAGGCCTTCACTAGTGAATATTGGATTGAGTCTTCATATCATCCTATTCCAATAAAAGATGCCCTGGTATAGTCTTCCTGGGAAATCAAGAAGTCAATACTAATGCCAATACTTCAAAAAAGAGCGATATCTTAACACACCAAGGGAATAAAACCCTTTCATCATATGAGGGAAAACTTCGCTGGGGAATCTGGGACGGAGGCTTCTGACCATGCAAACCCAAAATCAAATGCGAACCAAAACTTGGCCGGGGATAAAGGGCTCACAAACCTAATACTGTACCTTGCACCCACGGGTATCGTCTTTAACTATCTGAGAAACACACAAAGATTACGCACATGCCAGCAAAAACGACCTGAAAAAACCTTCCTGGGGAATCCAGAAGTTCACATTATAGTAAGATGTCAAAAATATGGGGATTTTAAATCAAACCCAGCACTTGGCGGGAGAAAACCCAAAAAGTTGACAATTGTCTCAACAATTCTTTAGAAAATATACTGCCCTTGTCTAGCTACTTGGGAAACACATGACAACAATAATGTCGTAACAGGAGAAAGCACTGCTCTACAAGAGATTCCATATCAATAAAAAGGGAGAAAGAAATTCGTCAAATAAGCAAAGGCTTCATAACTCTTTTTAACCTCTGTTTGATCACCACTTGGTTGGGTAAAGAATCACACTCAGCTGGAGAAGTCTGCAGCAAGACTGGAAAAATGGGATCATAAACCCAATACCATAACACATCCTGTAGGAAACCCTTTAATTGATCAACAATTGTTAGAGGAATCCAAACATACGTCTACAAAACAGGTCACAAGAAACAATCCTGCTTGAGGAAGATTCTCAGCTTGGGGTAGACATAGCAACTATCTTAACAAAACCTGGATATGCCCTTGGAAACCAATCTGGTGTCCCAAGCTTACCGTGCTGATCAAGGTAAATTTCAAAACTTGCCCTTAGCTACATGCTTTTAGGATAACCCTTTCTGATCTTGACATAACTGCCATAGATTGACTGAATGTTGTATCCTCTTTGCTCCACAACTCTTCCCGGCAACATGCCTTTTGCTGACACTCAAATGTAAACTTTCATGATATCAAGCAGTTGTTTTACAAGCAGAAACTGTTTATTCTAAGAATGAAAATTCTAATGCAACAATTATGTAAGTCTTGAAGATTTTATTTGAAAAGATGCCGTAAAACCTTGTGAACAAATCACTAGCCAGGATGCGACATGGATTTTTTTGAAAGATAACAAAAGAAATATGATACCAATCACAATAATTTAGAAAAATTAATGGGAGTCAGGAAACACTATCTCATTGGAGTATGCTTTCGAAATAAACCCTGTTTCAATTAGGACTTTTGAGGGTTGTAACGTGGCCTGGTTCACGGTTTTAGCAAAAAAAGATTTAAGGCTCAAAAATATTTGGTGCCCACCCCCTTCATGATGTTCTTCGGTCCTAAGTTCAGTTAACTTGACACGAACATCCATCTCTCAAAAAAGATTTCAAGATGGTTGAGGAATCAAACAAGGTTTTCTTTGGACATGCAAGTCACTCATTCCTGCTTCTTTTGTGTTTCTTGTCACGCGACTCTGTTATTTGCTGAGGATTTCACATTGTAATCCTTTATCACATTTCAGGCTTTCCATTTCTTCCTTGCCTTCTGGATATATTCCTTTTGACTTTGAATCTGAAGTGCGGCGGGATGCCCTGACTTTTGCCTAAGCGACTTGTTTTTTCAAGTTCCGACTTAGCGGGGCTTTTTGTCTTTTTCTTTTTCATCATAATTTTTTATTCATATCATCTTTTTTCTTTTTCTTTTTGAACATGTCGCGTGACTTCGAGTCATTTGTGACTTCGAGTCATTTGTGACTTGCCGGAAGAATTGTGACTGCCCTATTTCTGAGTAGATGAAAGATAACCATTGTTGTATCGTCATCTGCTGATCTCATGGTATGTGAGAGATAGCCATTAAGATATCATCAATTGACGCATTCTTCTGAAGATTAACCATTGCGGTTTTGACTTTCCTCAACCTTTCGAGGGATAACCATTGTTGTATCCTTGGATGCATACTCTTGATGAGATTTGAATACTCAATCAGATTAACTGAACACTATCCTGCCCCGGGTTAAAAATGAGGTTTTTTTCTGAATAGAAAAAGAAACTCCTACTTCAAGGCTCAAAGGGGTTAACGAGGGTTTCACTCCCTTATATCTCCGGTGTTTGAGGATTTGAAACAATGCCTGTACATCGTCAACAGGGTTTTATCCAAAAGCATACAACCAGAAAATTTGTGTTTTAATATCATCACCCTCCTCCCAATCTCTGCCTAGGCAAGAGAATGGGTAACCAATTGGTATCATAAAGCAATTTAAAACTGAAAACAAATACAAGTGAAACAAATGAATTTCTTCAAGACAAACATACTCATTGTATTAAGATTAAACATTCAAATGTAAACAAGTTCTTACATGCAAACAGTGCAATGATAAACAAGAAAAATTACAAATGAGAAAGCAGTAAAAATGCTAATAAACCAAGATGACTCTCTTATCTGGACTTGCACTGAAGGTAACATTTCCTAAGCTTTGGAACTATCAACAACAGAGATTCATTCATGCCCTGCTAACAAATTGTTTTGAACATTAGGGACAATGTCCTTAAACGACAAGATACTGCTTCGGACCAACCTCTGAACTTCGACCTTCAAAGCAAAGCAATCTTCTAAATCGTGCCCAGGAGCATCCTGATGAAAGGCACAGGAAGCGTCAGCCTTATATCCTCTTGGCAGTTTTTCAGGAACAACTGGTCGAGCTTGAGTTTGAACCAGATTCTTCTTCAACAAAGAAGGATACAACTCTGTGTATGTCATAAGGATTGGATCAAAGCTCATTTTCCTCTGATGACATTGCCCTTGATTTCCTTGTTGAGGTACCCTCTAATATGCAACAGCAGTCAGAGTCTCATTGACGAATGGAGTCACAGAAGCAACTTATTGATTCCTATTATGAGATCTCCCTTGCCTACCACGAAGTATAGCGTATGAGTCTTGCTCTTTCTTTTTGGAAGAACTATCATCATTCTTCTTAGCACCATTTGACGAGTCCCCTTCTTTAGATAAACGGCCTTCA
Source organism: Vicia faba (assembly GCA_948472305.1). NCBI lineage: Eukaryota > Viridiplantae > Streptophyta > Magnoliopsida > Fabales > Fabaceae > Vicia > Vicia faba. The sequence goes on along the minus strand of OX451741.1, from coordinate 1,442,781,466 downwards.
CAGACAACTTCCTCTAAAAGGACACCCATGCCCACCATCTCTGTAAAATCACTTGGGGCACTTGCTACCATTCTTTCGTAGTAGAAAGCGTCTAGCGTCTTCAGAAAAATCTTAGTCATTTCCTTCTCTTCCATGGGCGGAATCACTTGTGCAGCCACTTCGCGCCATCTCTGTGCATACTCTTTGAACGATTCTCTGTCTTTCTGAACCATGGCCCTAAGCTGGTCACAGTCAGGCGCCATGTCCATGTTGTACTTGTATTGTTTAATGAATTCTTCTCCCAAATAATTAAAAGTATGGATGTTGGTGCTGTCTAAGCTCATATACCATTTCAATGCCGCACCAGTCATACTATCCTGGAAAAAGTGAATCAGCAGACACTGATCATCAGTATGAGTAGACATTCTTCTAACGTACATCACCAAGTGAGCACGAGGTCAAGTGTTGCCCTTGTACTTCTCAAACTCCGGGACCTTGAACTTAGCAGGCACCATAACATTTGGGACCAAACACAACTCATTCACATTCTGCCCAAATAGCTCTTTTCCCCTAAGAGCCTTCATCTCTCTTTGCATTCTATCAAACTGCTCTTGGAAATCATCCATTCTGTCATAAAGACCAAGTCTTCACTCGGCGGAGGGAAAGGACGACACATATCTTCATTAACAAACGGAACCAAATTCACCGAAGGAGGTGCAGCAGGAACAGTATGCACCACAGGAGGTGCAGAAGTAACAACATTTGGAACCACTGGAGCATCTTGAGGGCCAAGATTGAAACCTTCGGGTGCAAAATTCTCTGGTATTCCCCACGGATAACCTTGAGGCATACGGTTCTGAACAACAGTCGGAGTAGCCGATATAGGGACAGCAGGAACCTCAGCCTTTGCCCTTGTTGGTTGAGGTTGAACACTCGGTGGCTGATTCTGAGCAGCCACCAGAGCTTCCATTAGAGCAGTCAAATTGGCCAAGCCAACCTTCAAAGCGGAAAATTCTTCGCGCAACTCGCGATTCTCCTGTTCTAAGTTGTCCATCTTCTTTTTGAAATTAGCCCGAGTGTTGTAGTGATGAGTCAGCTTGCTGAGTGAAGCAAAGAAACTGAGTGAGACACCTGGATATGCATAACAAATGCAAGAAATATGTACAATATGATGCATGATATGCAATGCATATGATTATTTTTTCTTTATCATTTAATATTTCAAGGGATTTATGTTTTATATTGCAAACATCCAAGTAATAAAACTTTTGTTTCTCTTTCCAGAATCCATGGTTTAAAAGTACCTGGGATATTCACAAATAGTCAACCTTTAAATCTCTTGAAATATTGTTTTCTTCAAAAGATGCTTATGAGTGCATGGATGCATGATGCAACAATCACACACAAGATCACACATATAGGGTTCATAGGTTCAACGTCACGAGCATGAGGTCGAAGATACTACCCATAAGGTGTTGGTCTAAAAAGTTATCACCTGCCGAACAAGGTTCTAAGAGGTTCCCAGAGTCTACATCCTTCCTTCAGATATTACCAACTTTCTGATTAACTCAGTAATTAGTAATATTCTCAAGAAAGACTCGTCCGAGCATAGTATCGCGTGACAACTACTTCCAGATTACTCTGTCATAGCTTCCGCACTACACCTAAAAGGCCAAGATGGGTTAGGTAATCTATGGTCCTCAACTTCAGTAGGCTCCCAGGTCGAAAGCAGCACGTCTTCCTGATTACTCGGTAAACGACACTACAGTCAAAAGGGCCTCCACTGAGTGGGGATCTCATGCCTCCTTTTTTGGGATTACTCCCTCAAAGTTAACATGACAATACCGCCAGTCCTATCTTAAAGTTTGCCTAAGTCCGGGTATAGGACTTATGAGTAATCACCAAGCACCCTGTAAACCAGGAAAATCCAGACAAACATATATACAAAATATAACACATAAACATAATAACACATATACAAATATAAACAAAGATAGGTTTAACCCACTGAGGGATGGACCAGTAAGAGGTCAATATTTCTCCAGTGAAGTCTCCATTTTTATGTAGCGGTAGAAATGTTCAAGACTAAGCCATTGGATTGACTAGACTTTATACAAATCAAAATAAAAACCGCCACCGCGCTTTATTGTTTCCAAAGGAATGGGAAAAGAGCGAATAACCCAAAAAAAGGGGGAAAGATTCAAGTTAAGGGGGTTGGTTATGTAAAGGGAAGGTATTAGCACCATAAACATCTACGGTACTCCACATGAACCTCTTTGAAAAAATCTGTATATTTTGGCTATGAAAATGTGTTATGTATCAAATGGATGGAGGAGGTGAGAAAAGAAATATTTTTTATGATTTTTGTACCCGCCGCGGTTGCGAACCTTTAGTGCCTATGTACCACCTTTCGTGCAATAGGGGATCAGGGTACACGTTGTTCCTCTTTTAAAAATTTGAAACACAAGTGTGTTGGTTAATTTTATGAGATAAGACATCATCGTCATTGTCCGTGTGAAAAACATACTTACTACCCACAATCATGAGAAAAGAGAATTTTCATCATCTTAAAGTGGAGGATATGGTTGGATTTTAAAATCAACAATGCCTCACTCAATCACCCAAGCGGAAAATATCTCTATTTACTACATATTGTAGAAGTATAATTGTTTGCATCACTACAAGGATTGACAATAGTCTAATATTTTGAGAAAATTTTAAAGATAAAAGCCAAAGTGGCAAAATGGTTTGAAATGAGATTGGTTGACTTTTAGTTTTCTCACAAAAAAATGTCACGGTATTATTAAATTGATTGAAATTTATTCATGAAAATGTTTTGAAAATGCATGGACCTAAGTCCAAGTTTATTATGAAAATGGTTCAAGTTTTAAAACAAGAAGGGTTTTCAAAAGGAGGGAGAAGATTTTTGAAATTAAAGAAGATGGGAGGAGAAGAAGAGATTATCCTAAAGCAAATGGTAAAAGCTAGAGATAAGAACCATCTAACCAACCAGAAGCCAATACTTGACATTATGAGTCAATATATAATTCTCATTCTTTGGATTGAAACCAAGCAAGCAAAGATGCTAGACCTCTTGAGAGAACCAAACTTCAAGTGTATTAAGTCTTTGCAAAAATTGGGCAGAGTAACGGCCGTATACGGATGAATTCCAAATTATAAATAAAGTATGTAATCTCAATAACCTGCATACAAAACAAACAAACAACCCAATGTCTCGAGGTAAACCTCAAGAACTCCAGACAAAATATCAAATAAAAGCACAAAGTCTCCAAGATAGGCCAAGGTCTCTAATCCTAAGTCCAAGAAGTCTAATGCTCCATAATGCCAAGGATAGTAACGAAATAGTCCAAATATCATTAAAGATTTTTATGGTTCATGTTGATTATTAGGTGTCTTTAAAAGTAAAAGAAAAGCTCAAGTGAGCAAAATAAAAATGACATAAAAGTAAATGCTCAAGTGAGCAAAATAAAAATGGCATGAAATATAAATGCTCAAATTGAATGCTACATAAAGCATAAAAAATAAAAAGCGTAAAGTAAAGTTAATTGTTAGAAATTAGTGGTTAGTTGGATGAACATCTTGAAATTTGCATTTGGAACTCATTAAAGGATTGGTAGAACCAAAGCCTCCACACAACAAGTTGTATTTGCTTTTTGTCAAGTATATCATCCATTTTGGAATCCTCAAAAGTAACATTTTAATGATCAACGATGTTTAAGTGATCCACGTTGACCAAAGGTGTTGTAGATCCATTAGAGGATTGGTAGAACCAAAGCCTCCACACAATGAATCTCAAGGTTATTGGATCAAAGGGATCAAATTAACATACTTGGGCTTGCAATCATAAGTTTGGGCCACGAATGATCATTTATTCGAATCGGAACAAAATTTAGCGCTATGTTAAGCAATCGTAAGTGGACTTATGTAGAAGTCGCACCTATTTTGAGGCCGGTCAATAGCAATCTATGTACTTCATGTCTGGATAGATGATATAGAGATCACCATCCCTTAACATATAGCATAATTAAAAAAGAAAGGGATAAGATGAAGAGGGAGGGGAATGATAAGATAATTTGGATTACCATTTCAAAATCCTTTCATCTTTAAATTCAACCACTCCTCTAGATGGATTAAAGCACTAAACATATCATTAATCCAAAGCACCAAAAATGAATTAAATAATTCATTCTTAGGTAGATTTGAATTGATAAACATTTATCCAACTTCATCTACCTCACAAAGTCCATTGAGTTTAAAAACAAATTAAACATTGAAATTGCAGTCCAAATTATTCATCAAAGAGAGTAAGTAGAAAAAAATTTGAGTCAAAACAGCCCCAAAATAAGGCAGAAAAATATTTTTGGGATCAAATTCTTGTTCCAACTTTTCATCAAACACCTTATGATCATGGATCCAATTGAGCATGAAAATTCCAGCAAATTTTGAGAAAATAGCACTCATGGAGTTATAAAACAATGCTTAATGAATCAAAACCAGAAATCCACAAGAGATCACATTGTTAAAGATGATGATCCAACTTACCAAAGGTAGAATTTGAAAATTATCAAGCAACTTCAGAATTTTCTTTAATTCAACAATAAGAATCAATCACCAAAGTTTGGATGTAGAGAATTAATGGAGAAAAATGTTTGGATGAAGGTCTAGCTCAAAGATTAGTAAGCTTCAATGCAAAGCTTACTAACTTTTTTTGAAAATAGAGCTTTGAGTGAATTTGGTAAAATGGAGAGAATTGAGAGATTTTTTAGCAAGATGATTTTGGCTATCAAAAGCTTGTCATTTGAATGAAATGAGATCTCTATTTATAGAGTTTTTAGAATTGGGATTAGTGGTAATTTGGTAATTGATTCTTGGAGCCAAAATTGAATTAGTGATATAATTTCAAATTATGCAGAAAAAATTGGAGCCAAACTGATAACAATTTGAATTTGCTTGCTTTTTTTCAAAAAACACGTGCATTTTGCCATTATGAGTCAATATATAAAGGGTATGTGTCGATACATCCTAGCTGTATAACACAGCATGTGTCGATACATGCCTCTATGTGTCGATACATACTGTTGTTTCAACACATTACAGAACCACACAAACTGTATGAGTCGATACATAACACGTATGTGTCGACACATGCTAGTTTTACAAACAGGATGAGTCGATACATACATGCATGTGTCGACACATGCAAGTTGTGCATAATAAAATGAGTCGATGCATACCTTTATGGGTCGATGCATGCTGTATTTTTTCACCACAATATAGGATCAAAGCAACTTTGAAAGCCTTATTTGTTGGATGCTTCAACTTGGTACCTACAAAACACAAATTGTGCAAAGACAAAGACAAATATTTTTTTGTATTTTGGTTAAAGATTAGTAAACAACACATATACAAGATACACAACCAAGGTGCTTGGAAATTCCTCAAGAGCAAACTTAAAGATAGGAGATAGAGCAAGATGAAGAACCAACCCTAATGTGATCTTGTCATGATTGAGTTGATATGATATGATAGGGGAATCTTAGGGGCAAAAATTGGGGTACAACAGGATCCAGAGTGGATGTTGATCTGTAGTTTGATTTGTGGGTGTGTCTAAGAGCATAGTTGTATATTTTTTGATAAAGTAAAAAGCAGAAAAGAAAAACAAAGAGCGCAAATTTTTCATGCAAAACGTCCAATGTTTTATTGATGATATATGAAAATGAAGTAATGACCCTCACAAATAAACCATTGTGCCTCGGGTAAGACACAAGGCTTTAAAGTTTCAATTGTTCAAATATTACATATCCTCAAAAACAAAAAGACTAATTACTCTTGAATAAAAGTAATGGGAAAAAAATCCATGGCCTCCAAATTTCCGAGTCCATCGCCGATAGTTGGGAATATCCACTTGTCCAGGTCGCAGTCGCTATCACTGTCCTCCAGAGCATTGACTCTATGGTTGCTGATGCATAGTGGTGGTCCCCCAACACAAGCACGATGAAAAACTCTTTGGGCTTCTGAAGTAAAATCCAAACCAAATTTATTAGATTTGTAGGGAATGTCTGGAAGTTGGCCCCAATAGGTACACCCACCTTCTTCAACTACTGCTTTGGGATCCCTTAGAGAAGCCATATTCAGCAGAGGTATGGTAGTCTTTAGAACACTGGTAGCAGTCTTGGTGGCAATAAATGTCTGTGGAACCTTCTCAAAGTTTTGACAGGGGGTCTCAATGAACTCGCCATCCATTTCAACATACCTAAAAGAGTTTAGGTGGCTCACCATGTATTCCTCCTCCCCATGGACTGTGATAATCTTTCCATTGACTGGGTACTTCAACATCTGATACAAGGTAGAAGTAACAACACCAGCCCCATGGATCCAGGGTCGACCGAATAAACAAGAATAAGACGGACGAATGTCCATCACATAGAAGGTTGATTCAAAAGTTTGAGTACCAACTTTGATAGGGATGTCCACCTCCCCGTGTACCATTCTTTTGGAACCATCGAAGGCCCTTACCACAATATTATTGGGATTCAGTGTGAGCCCTTTGCAATCTAACATGTCCAGAGCATTCTTGGGTAAGACATTCAACAACGAACCTATATCCACCAGAACATGAGCTAGGGTAGTGCCCCCACACTCAACGGAGACATGCAGGGAATCATTTTGTTTCCTTCCTTTGGGAGTTAAGTCAGCGTCGGAAAAACCTAGTCCATTATCAGCAGTTAGGCTAGTAACACAATTCTCAAATTGATTAACGGAGGTCTCTTGAGGCATATGGGCAGACTTCAGGAATTTTGCTAAAGCCTTAGCATGGGCTTCAGAGCATAAAAGTAAGGCCAACATCGAGATCTTTGAAGGGGTCTACCCCAATTGCTCCACAATGTTATAATCACTCTTCTTTATTATCTTCAGTATCTCTTCCATTTCTTTTTTAGAAGCCTCAGGGATGACTTCTTTGTGTGCCTTCGTCTGGACAAGCTCAACCAATACCTCTTTGCCCCGAGTCTCGACCAACTCAGTAGCAGGGATAGCAACAAGGATAACAATAGGAGTAGCAATGAGAGTACTAGCAAGAGCAGCAACATGAATAATCATAGGAGTAACAATAGTCTTTGGAGAGATCTCGGGAGAGAAAACTCTTTCACTTCTCGTAATTTTACTTGTCCCAAGGATATTGTCAATGTCAGGATCAGTATCTTCAATAACTTTGTCTTCAACAGCCAACAGGTCTTGCTTGACGCCATGGTAATAGACGTCAGCCCCATAATTCCAGGGAGCAACTTTATCAGAGGAATATGGTATTGGCCCAGGAAGGGTGATGATCAAGGGAGAAAAATTTGGAACAGATGTAATCCTGACGGGTCTTTTGGTGGAGACCCTGGGAGGATTGTCGGAAATGGTAATTATCGAGACATCTCCACACAAACTTCTTGTAAGGCAAACTTTCTCAAACAAAATTTCTTTGTTAATTATCAGGCGATGGACGCCCATCTTTAACAACAAACAACCAAATGGTATATACATACATGAGTGGCAGCCTTCACCATATCCCGAAAATAAACCGGCTCGCAACAAATTCTCTTTAACAGTCAGAAGAGGAATAGTTATCTCATCCATTGAAGAAACAAACCAATCGTCATCAACAGCGTTGACACCTTGGCCATGTTTGGGAATTGGTGCGTGTTGTACCCCAAAATTTTCCCTCTCATTTTACTCAACACACGCTCATTGAGATCCTCAACTTGCTCAAGAATGCCCAAGAGTTGACCAGACAAACTCTCTCCTAAAGCAATGGACCTCCAACTAGGGTTTCCATTTTCATCAAGATGGGTGAGCTCCAAAGACCTCATATGCTCTCCATAGTCCTAATATATTCTCAAGACCCTCCATGTCAAGTTTCAAGCCTTGCACAAGAAGTTTGCTCAGTGAGCTGCTCAGATGCTTGAAAATCAACTGTATTAGGTCAAAAGTCAACTGTGGCCCACATACAGTCAAACTTCAAGATTTTTGTTAAACATCAACATTTTTAAGTGATATCCATCATTTGATCAAGTGTTGACCATGATTCCCCAAGGAATGCTTCTAATTCATCAAAACTCAAAAGTTGCTAAATTAGGGTTTTCTTAGGAAAAGTCAACCGAACTTTGACCAAACATAACTTCCTTATACTTCATCATAAATTTCTCATCTAAGGCTCATTTTGGAGAGAATCCAATCTATAACTCATCTTCATCCCTCAAGTTCAAAAAATGCACTCATGAAAAGATATAAGTTCAGACATTATAGGTCATTTCAAAAAGTCAACAAAAACACCTTTTGGGTCAAAGCTTCTTACATGAACATGGAAGACCCAATTGAGATGAGACCAAAAAAGTTGTTTAGAGGACATTCTAAGATTTCTAAAAAGTCCAAGAACACCCTCTTAGGGTCAAAATTGAAGGAGATATACATTGTCAAAGTTGGCCATTTTTGGAAATTTGCCCAAAGTCAATAATGCTCAAAATTGCAGTTTTGTCAAATGGGCCTAACTTTTTATGCTTGCATTGTGCTTCTAACACGGACCACGACCCTTGAGCTCACTCATATATTTTTCCATTATTTTTATTATTTATTTTGATTATTTATTCATTAAAAGTCAAAATTAAATAAATCAATAATGAAAAATATGTAAGATATGATTGTGAATCTTTTTCTCATCAAATAAACATCAAAATGTGCTGGAAAATCAGAGGGGAATCGTGGAAAGAGAGCAAGATTGGATTTGTTCCAAAAATGAGCAAAATCAAATAATTAAAAGCAATTATTTTTCTCATTGAAAGCATGGATTTCCTTCTTCTTTTGTTGATCTAATGCCTTCTAATACATATACACAATATGGCCAGACCTAGGAGGCATGCAGCTGATGCCAAATAACTGATCTAAAGCTTCCAAAATTCAAGAAGAAATACACTTAAACTCGGATTCTACATTGCAATCCACTCTTGGGCACCTCCTGAAGCTAACAGTACCATTTGCACACCTTAAAACTCCAAGAATCATCGCATAACATCATCACGGTTTGCCATTTTTTTCAAATTCGTATCCATGCATTCTTGCATTGTTAATCTATTTTGATTGCATATTCGTGTTCATATGGATGCCTATAAGCTTTCTGCTTACTTAATTTCTAGTTTTGATGCATCAATGCGAAATTACCATTGTTAGGGTTTTAACCTCCGTTTAAGGGCTTTGAGATGCAGGGAAAATTGGACCAAAAGAAGGTTACCATCTGTTTTACCCTAAAATTTTCCCTCTCATTTTACTCAACACATACCCATTGAGGTCCTCAACTTGCTCAAGGATACCCAAGAGTTGGCTAGACAAACTATCTCCTAAGGCAATGTACCTCAAACTAGGGTTTCCATTTTCATCAAGATGGGTGAACTCCAAAGACCTCATATGCTCTCCATGGTACTAATATGTTCTCAAGACCCACCATGTCAAATTTCAAGCCTTGCACAAGAATTTTGCTCAATCAACTGCTCAGATGCTTGAGAATCGACTATATTAGGTCAAAAGTCAACTGTGGCCCACATACAGTCAAACTTCAATATTTTTGGTCAACATCAAAATTTTGAAGTTATATCCATCATTTTATCAAGGGTTGATCATGATTCCTCAAGGAATGCCCTAAGTTCATCAAAACCCAAAGGTTGCTAAATTAGGGTTTCTTAGGAAAAGTCAACCAAACTTTGACCAAGCATAACTTCCTCATACTTTATCAGAAATTTTCCATCCAAGGCTCATTTTGAAGAGGATGCAATTACCTACAATTCATATTTATCCCTCAAGTTCAAAATATGCACTCACAAAAAAAAAATGAATTTCCATATTATAGGTCCTTTTCAAAAGTCAACAAAAACACCTTTTGGGTCAAAGCTTCTTACATGCGCATGGAAGACCCAATTGAGATGAGACAAAAAGGGTTGTTTAGGGGACATCCTAAGCTTTCTAAAAAGTCAAAGAACACATCTCTAGGGTTAAAATTGGAAGAGATATGCCTTGTCAAAGTTGACCATTTTTGCAAAATTGACAAAAGTCAAATGTGCTCAAAAATGCATTTTTTGCCAAATGGGCCCAACTTTTTATGCTTGCACCTTACTCATAACATGGTCCACGATCCAAATATTCACCCACACGTTATTTTCTTCATTTTTCATTTTATTTTGATTTTTTTATTAATTAAAAATTAAATTAAATCAAATAAATGACAAATAATAGCAAAGATTTGTTTTGATCTAATTTTTGGACAGAATCAGAAGCTAATTATGCTGGCATATCAGGATCAAATCGTATCAAGGTTGATTGGCACAAGAATGGTATGATCAGGCCTAATTTGGAAACAAATCACACAAAGGAAGAGTGAGATCAAATCTTCAAAAATTGCAAAGATACCAGCTGTTTTTATAACCCTAATTCACTTAGGGATATATAATGAACAAGACCAAGCACAAAAAGGAGGGCTGGCTATCGTGAAGAACACTAGAACAAACTCAAAATTTTGGCAAAAAAGTGGTGATCTGATCTCTACCCTAGAGGATGATTCAAAGCATTCCAATGCTCCCAATTGCATCCTGGAGTATCTCTGAAGCTAACTGGATCAATTGCAAGTCCTTTCACGCCCAAAAACGCTCGCTACACCTCATACGGTTTGCTTGCTTTTTTAAAATCGATTACTGCAATTATCGCATCATTAACACGTTTGAATGATATATTTGTGATTGTTGATGTGTTTGCAAAATGACTGAATGGTTTAATTGAGTTTTTGATGCCTAGATACGCATGGACCATTGCTAGGGTTTTCGTGGTCGTTAGGGCTTCTCCATATAGGTTGAATTGGCCAACGAAAAGGATATTATGATGTTTGTGGGTTCAAGACAAATTGAACCATGTAATTAGAATGTATTTATCATGCGTTTTGGTGATTTTTGATGTTTGCAGGGCTATGGGTACAAACATTTGTCCGTAGGTAAAAGGCAGGAACCTAAGGCGACAAATGAGGAGGAAGACGACAACGTGTCAAGATCTGACTGACCATTTTGAATTTCGCACGCGTTTGTGACTCAGTTACCATGTTTTATATATTATATATTATATATTATTATTATTACTATTATGTTAACAAACAAAACATGTGGCCCGGTTGATGAAGCGTGCATTGCAATGAGTGAGAGGACCTGGGTTCGATCCTAGGTCCCAACAATTTTCTTTGTTTTAATTCTTCTTTGCAGATCCTATACACCACTTGTCTAAGTGTCCACCATGCACCACACATATTCAACCATTGGATTCATGATCAACCAAATCCAACGCCTATCACTGAAGGACCATGGTGTACCATCAAAAAGGGCCAGCACTGGATCTCACGCATTGATTGGGCACAACAGTTATTGGGCCTAGCAAATTTCATAACACACCCCATAATTACTCATCAACACAGGCCCAATTTAATGCATTTTTTATTTTCTTTTATTTATTTTATTGGTTTAATTATTTATTTTTACAAATTAAGCATTTTTTTAATTAATCATAAATAAAAAAATCACAAAAAACACCAAAAATCTTTTTTTTCATAAAAAATATTTTATTTCCTTGAATTAATTAATTAAATTAAAGTAGGGCAATTAAATCTTATTTTTTATGATTAAAAATAATTAGAAATTTGGGTTGTATATAATTAATTTTTTCTTCAAAACTAACTTAAATATTTTCTCAAATTAGATTTTTAGGTTTTATAATTATCCTTGCATTTAATTCGTCGCGCACATTTTACTTACTTTTTTTAAAATTATTTTTGTAACTGCTCCGAGTTTGTAATAGCTTTAATTAGGTTTTAATTCCGCATTTTATTTTACAGTAAAAAATAATTATGTATTTGCGAAAGCCATGTAATAGCTAGAACTTTAAACTTTCCGCACTTTAAATTTCCGCAATTATAAACTGTTAGATGTATGCTAATAGGATTGTATGGAAAGAATACTTGAAAATTAAAACGGTAGAAAACCCTAAATGTGCAAAGACAAATTAACTAAAAATTTCACTCGCACATGCTCACTCCTAGGGTTTACTTCACTCCGATTGCCTTCGGTTAAACGATCATGAAGTATAGGGTTTGTTAGTGGTCATCCTCTAGCCCCGAAAGATCTAAAAATGACCCATTCGGATGTTGCCTCGGAAAAAGATCTTTAAGGCTTTAGGATGATTACTAACACCTCCTAACATTGCTTTTGTGACCGTGTCTGTCACTTTAAACGTCCCTTAAAACTCCAACGATGATGCTACCTATTTCTCAATAATGGGATAGCATGTCTAAAAGGAAAACGAATAGTCTATTTTTGAGTAGGTAGATTAACTCTTAAGTTCTTGCTCAATCAATCAAACAAACTTTTTTTTCACACAAACACTTTTTCAAAACAATTTTCAAAACAACTTCGTCACACCCTTGAGGACTGATACAAGGGTTATCACGAAGTAAACTTTTTTTTCAAAACAAGCACACACACAAGCAATTTTTAAAATGAGCAAGTACCTAAGAGCCCATGGAAAACCATGGATAGAAAGGGTGCTAAAACCTCCCCTTTCTAAAATCTACCCCCGTACTCAGAAATATCTCGAAAAAGGTTTTTTCTGTTCTTTTTCCTTTTCCTGATTGGATAAAATAAAAGTCGGTGGCGACTCTTGCTTACCGCGACATTTGCGAATACAAAACGCAAACTAATATAACAGTCGGTTCTGCCACCGTATCACAGAACTGACGACTCTGCTGGGGAAAATAATAAAGTGGGGTATACCTTAGGATCTAGGTCATTTTAAAAATTGCTTTCTTGTTTGTTTGCTTTATTCTTAAATGGTTTTGCTTGGGTTACTATAGATCCTACACCCGAATCTGGGGGCACTTTTTAGGTAAACAGCAATAGATCGTGGAGACTGTATGGCGTAGACCGATATGGTTTAAGCGATGGCTGTGTTGGTGTGGAACTTTGGTTGGTGCCAGTATCCTTCGTGGGGAAACAGGGAGAATACGGGGCCGCCGCGTGGTGTCGTGAAGCACTAACGGACCTTAGAACCTTAGTTGAACAAACTTCACAATTAGAAAGTAGTGAGATAGTCGGCCTCAGTATAGAGCTGAGGATTGGTTGATACTCGATGCTACACTCATTGAGATCAGACTTTCGAGATATTTCGGCCGCAAGAAAAGATTGCTTGAGCTGAAACAATGCCCGATAAAGGATGGTCAGTGATATTGAGAATCCTTAGAACCCGGTTACTTTTTAAGACAGGTTTGAAACCAACTAAACTTCAAGAGGGTATAACCTTTAACCTCATGCAAGCCTTAAACCTAAGAACAAGGTGTGATTTGTCTGTGTTTGCTATACCTTTGGTTTATCAAGACATTATGCATCATAACATAGCATCCATTCTCATTGCACTAACCATTTCAAGGACCAAGGGAATTTATCTTTATTTTGTTTTGTAGATCATGGCTTCTGTTCGTAGAAACACTATCCGAATCAACTTTGTGAAAATACCTTCCCAACTCAAAGAGCTAGTATCAAAGGTTTCTGAAACTTCTGCGTTCATCAAGAGACATGGTCGACTTCTCAACCTGGTTACTTCAAACTTTGATGAAAAGATGATGAGTGTACTCTTTCAGTTCTTCAATCCCAAGCACCACTGCTTCACCTTTCCAGACTATCAGTTGGTGCCTACCATGGAAGAATTATCCCAGCTATTGGATATACCCATTCTTGAACAGTTGCCTTTCACAGGTCTGAAAGAAGTTCCTAAGCCAGAAGTCATTGCCTCAGCTTTGCATCTGAAATGGGCCGATGTGGTATCCAATTAGGAAACAAGAAGCAAAGTCAAGGGTTTTCTAGCCAAGTTCCTAATAGACAAGGCCCAACTGTTTTGGGATAATATGGATTTTCAGGCTTTTGAGGAGGTCTTGGCCCTTCTAATCTATGGGTTAGTATTATTCCCTAATCCAGACTTATTCATAGAGGTGAATGCTATTAAGATCTTCCTTTCTCACAACCCTTTTCCTACCTTGCTCGGAGATATTTTGCACGCTCTCCATACTCGTACCATGAAGAGAAGAGAGGTTCTTATGAGTTGCATGCCATTGTTGTCGAGGTGGTTTATTTCTCACCTCCCTAAGTCCATACTGAAGAATGAAGAAGGCTTGGGTTGGTCATAAAGGATAATGTCACTCGCTCACATGGATATTATCTGGTGTTCTCGAGCTATGAAAAACACTACTATTATTAACCGTTGCGGGGAGTACCCTAATGTCCCGTTACTTGGCATCAGAGGGGGTATAACCTATAATCGTTGTTTAGTTCTGCGACAATTTGGTTACGCTCGAAGAGATGGTCCCCATGAGTTACTTATCGAGGGAATTGTATTCAACTATGAGGATGATGTTCAAGAGTATCGCCGAAGGTTCATACGACCTTGGGGCATTGTAAATAGATCTCGCACCAAGGCTTTGGAGCAAAAGGCTTCCATTCCTATGGGTACGAGCTCGCGCCCAGAAACTTATGATGCCCTATATGGCCGTTTTACCAGTGATTGTGGAACCCACTATTGAAGGGGGTATTCCTTACACAGTTCTCTATCCTGATATTCCCACTGATCTTGGAGAATTACAAAGGTCTTGGATTCAGTTGAAGAAAGAGCGGGATACTTATAGGGATCAATTCTATGCCCAAGAGAGGAAGGTTTTAGAGCTCACAAAGCAGCTCCAGGAGGAAAGAGGACTCAATGTCTATCTCGGCACAATGAGGAAGCATCCATTGGAATTTTGATTTCTTATAGTTTTAGATTTGTTTTTAATTATAACGCCTAAAAGGCATTTGAACTTTGAATTTGACTAATAAAATCTTTGTTTCATTTTGGTTCGCAAGTTTAAATTTCCCAAAGTCTTTGAAATCATTGCATGCGCATCCCATTCATAACATTGCATGTACATGTACCATTACAGGTTTCTCATCTTATTCGCGTTTTATTTCAGCAGAAATGTCTTCTGAACAAAGCATCAAGGGTCTCCAGGCACAAAACGCCCAGTTCCAACAAATGTTCATAAATTTGGCAAAAGGGCAGGAGGATCTGAAAGCCCTCATCCTGAAGGATAAAAAGAAAAAGAAGAAGGTTGCCAGTATTCTGAATATGGGCAAAAGGTTTAGAGGGCCGTTGAAGGAACAAGTCGATCTGACCTCTTCATCCAAAGAAGGGAAGAATCAAGAAGAAGTGACAAGGGAGAAGGATCCCAGTCCTAAAGTTTCTGACAATGATATCGACTACAATGATGAGTAGTATCCTCCCACTAAGGATAGATACAAGCAGTTGGAAGATCACTTGAGTGCTATGGAAGTCTATAGGATACCTGGGATGGATTTCGAATGGGATTGGTGTTGGGAATGGTCATCCCACAGAAGTTCAAAGCTCCAATTTTTGCAAAGTATGATGGGGTGTCCTTCCTAAAACTCTATCTCCGCTCTTATGTCAGAAAGATCCAACCCCACACTTCTGATAGAAATTTGTGGGTTCATTTCTTTCAAGATAGTCTGTGTAGGTGTTTAGTTATTGGCATGCTTTTTTGGTAAAACCAGGTGTGTGAATGTCATGACTAATGTCATAACATTCTGATTTATTAGGTACTGGTTTATTAGGTACCTTTGCAGAAAAATAGTGGCATACAGGTACTGCTGTTTATGAGTGTGTATCTGAGCATTTTGCAAAAAGATCACATTTATTGTCTTCTCAGTAAACAGGAATTCTGATGTCATAACAAATGTTAAGACATCCTGTACTGATCTAACAGTAGTGCAGTTTAGTTAATTCTGAGATTTTTCAGGAAGTTGGCTCATTCCTTCCAGAACAGAATCTCCCGTTGTCTTTGGGTTAACCTAGCTCAACCCTAAACTGGTTGATAAAGTCTTGTGACCAAGTCTTATGGTTAAACCTAATTAACCCTAGCTTTTTGTGGAAACCCTAACTGAAGAAACAACTGCTATATATTCAACAGGTCTGCTGTTTGGAAAACATCTTTTTGGACTGAAGATCAATCAGAAACTGTATAGTTTTAACTGCTGTAATCCAAGCAATTATCATTGTGATAAGTGACTTGGAATAGGTTTTGTTTGTAAGGGTTTTTGTACCACTCAAAGCTTTGAAGCAAGAGTGTTTTGTGTCTCTTGACTAAAGATTTGAAGCAAAGTCAAGTTAGGTTTATGTATCACTAAAACCTGTGAAGTAAGAGTGTTTGTGTTACGTGATTAAAAAGCTGTGAAGCATAATCAAGTGTATGTTTTGAAGAGTGTCTTCATTAATTCATTAGTCAATTGTTTTAAGTATCACTGCTGTGATTGAGGGGGAGTGAGTAGGAACTCAGGTTTAAGTAGAACTTAGATTGAAGTTGCATTGGGTAGGTCTTAAGTGAAGGAGATAAACTGGTTGGTTTATTCCTGAATTAATATCTCTTATAGTGGATTTCTTCCCTGGCTTGGTAGCCCCCAGAGTAGGTGTTGTTTCACACTGAACTGGGTAAACAATTGACTGTGTTCTTTACTGTTTTTGTATTTACTGTCTTAGAAAGTCAGATACGGTGTCATAACATTGACTGTGACATTGAGTATCTGCAGCCAGAATTTCAATTGGTATCAGAGCAGGCACCCTGCCTGTATTACTAGGTGAGATCTAGGGATATCACTTTCTGGCACTATGGACAAAGAAGGAGTTTTTGGAAATAGACCACCCATTCTGGATGGAACAAATTATGACTACTGGAAACCTCGTATGATTGCCTTCTTAAAATCTCTGGACAAAAAGGCCTGGAGAGCTGCTGACAAAGGATGGAACCATCCCACCATAACTGAGAAAGATGGGACAATCAGTGTGAAGCCTGAGGAAGAATGGAGTAAAGAAGAAGATGAGTTAGCCTTGGGAAATTCCAAAGCTTTAAATGCCTTGTTCAATGGAATTGATAGAAACATATTCAGACTAGTACATCAATATGAACTGGCCAAGGAAGTTTGGGACACTCTCAAAACTACCCATGAGGGCACTTCTAAAGTAAAAATGTCAAGGCTTCAGATGCTGACTACCAAGTTTGAGAATCTAAAAATGATGGAAGATGAAACCATTCATGAGTTTCACATGAACATCTTGGAGATTGCCAACACCTCAGGAGCATTGGGAGAAAAGATATCAGAAGAAAAACTGGTGAGAAAGATTCTCAGATCCTTGCCTAAAAGATTTGCAATGAAGGTAAATGCTATAGAGGAAGCCCAGGATATCAGCAAGTTGAAAGTGGATGAACTCATTGGGTCTCTTCAGACTTTTGAGACGGGGATCACTGAAAATGTTGACAAAAAGAACAAGAGCATAGCACTTGTATCCAACACTGAAGATGAAAACAAGGAGGATGAAGAAGAAAATATTTCAGAAGCTATAGCCATGCTTGGAAGACAATTAAACAAACTCATCAAAAGAATAGATCCAAAGTCAAGGTCTAATGTTCATAACATCCCATTTGACATTGACAGTTCTAGCAGAAGACCAAGGTCAGAAGAGAAGGGAAATCAAGGCATAGGAATTCAATGCCATGGTTGTGAAGGATATGGGCATATTCGAGCTGAATGTCCTACCTTTCTTAAGAAACAAAAGAAAGGAATGACTGTTACCTGGTCTGACTGTGATTCAGAAAGCAATTCTGAAGAAGAATCTGCCAAACTAGTTATTGCACTAACTGGTGTTTGTTCCTCTGAAAGTGACACTAGTGATGAGGAAGTGACATTTGAAGAACTGGCTGATACTTACAAGAAATTGTGTATCAGAAGTGCTGAAGTCTGTGTGCAGAATGAGAAACAAACAAAACTCATCATAAAGCTGGAGGCTGAAAAAAGGGCAGACCTTGAAACTATAAGTCATCTAGAAGGGGAAGTTCAAATGCTGAACTCAAAACTGAACCAGATGACCAAATCTGTCAAGATGCTAACAAATGGAACTGGCAAATTGGAAGAAATCCTTCAGGTTGGACAAAATATGGGAAACAAGTCTGGACTAGGATTTGTGGAAGCAAAGAAACCTGGTGCAGACAAGAAGATCAGGTCTGATAAACAAAGGTCAAAGCAGATGTCACAACATAACACTCAACATCGGGAACAGAAAAATATGAAGAAAAAGTACCAAAGATGGAGATGTCACCCTTGTGGGAGGTTTGGTCACATAAAGCCTTTCTGCTTCAGATTGTATGGATACCCTAATCAGAACCCAGGTGTCAAACCTAAGGCTAACAGGGTACCACATACTCCTCAATGGAAGAAAAAGGCTACTGCCCTGATAGCCCACACTTCCCTGAGAGTCTCTGCAAAGG
The DNA here is from genome assembly GCA_948472305.1 of Vicia faba. Lineage (NCBI taxonomy): Eukaryota > Viridiplantae > Streptophyta > Magnoliopsida > Fabales > Fabaceae > Vicia > Vicia faba. The sequence goes on along the minus strand of OX451741.1, from coordinate 1,442,763,048 downwards.
AAGACTGGTACTTTGACAGTGGGTGTTCTAAGCACATGACTGGAATCAAGAACATTCTCAATCATGTTAAGCCTCACACCACTAGTTATGTGACCTTTGAAGATGGTGCTAAAGGTGAAATCAAAGGAGTTGGTAATTTGGACTGCCCTGGAGTTCCAAATCTGAATGAAGTACTATTGGTAAAAGGCCTGACTGCTAATCTCATTAGTATCAGTCAATTATGTGATCTAGGATTCAAGGTCAACTTCTCAAAATATGAATGTCTTGTAATTAATGAAAAACAAGAAGTTGTAATGAAAGAAATCAGATCTAAAGACAACTGTTACTTGTGGCAGCCTGAGAACACTAATAACTCCACTATGTGTTCTATTGCCAAAGAAGAAAAAGAGGTGAAACTGTGGCACCAAAAACTTGGCCATCTTCATCTAAGAAGAATGAAAAGGACTATCTCTATGGAAGCAGTCAGAAGGATTCCAAGACTGCAAATTGATAAAGGGAGGGTTTGTGGTGAACATCAAGTGGAAAGGCTTGGTGAAAAGAGATATGTCTATGATGTGGTGAATAACTTTGAAGTTGTTAAAGAACTGTGCAAAATAACTCAAAAAGAAGGGTGTATTGTCGGAATCAGAAGTGATCATGACAAGGAATTTGGAAACAACAAGTTTAATAAGTTCTGTTTCTCAGAAGGAATTAGTCATGAATTCTCTTCTCCTATAACTCCTCAACAGAATGGAGTTGACAGAAGGAAAAATAGGATCATACATGAATCTTCCAGAGCTATGATTCATGTCAAAAGAATTCCTTTTCAACTTTGTGCTGAAATATTTGCAGCTGGTAGTAGCTGTTCTCAAATTATCTGGACAAAACAGATGCTCACTGAGTATAATGTCACACAAGATGTTATGACATTGTACTGTGACAATCTGAGTACAATCAACATTTCCAAAAATCCTATTCAGCATAGTAGGACCAAGCACATTGACCTTAAAAATTACTTTATCAGAGACCTTGTAGAGGAGAAGACAATTAAACTGGAACATGGTGTCATTAAGCTACAGCTGGCTGACATTTTTACCAAGGCTCTTGATGCAAATCAACTTGAAAACTTGAGGGGCAAGATGGTTATTTGCCAACATGAGAAATTATAGCAATTAATTTTGCTCAAAACAAGGGTTGAAGGAGTTATTTTTGTTAAGACTATTTTAAGTGGGTTAATCATATATTTCCCAAATTCTTTCAAAATTACTAAGAAGTTGAATAGACACACATTTGCCTCCTTCCACTCTCGACTTTGCAACATCTTTTTTTCTCTCATTCAAAGTTTTCTCCCTAGTTGCTACTGGTTTTCCAAGTCAATTAAAATGTCTCAAACTTCATCCTCATCCAAGACAACCGTTTCATCTTCATCATCTGATCAAGATTCTCGAGCAATCACCTCATGCATGGATTCTGAAGTCCTGGAGATTACTCCTCTCAGAGAAATAGCAACTAACCCTTCCAAGGTCAAAAAGCTGAGAACAAGGCATGCAGGAAGGTCTCAGGCGACGTCTTCCGGTAATCCCTCTCAACCTTCATCTTTTGTACCTAATAGGGAAGGATTAACTCATGTACACCAAGCAATAGCTAGGCTTGTTACAAGAATCCTGAGTGAGAACCACTCTGTACCAGGGATTTTTGTTCCATTAAATCAAGAATCAGCAAGCCCAAATGTTGAAGCAAATCCAGATGTCTCTGAGAATGTTGAGACACCAGATGACAACATTCAAAAACCATCTGAAAACCTGGATGACATTCAGAACCCTTCAGAGAAGAATGTTGAACCACCTGTTATTGACGTGGATGAGGAATACTCAGACAATGACCTGATTGCAAATATCAACCCTAGCATAGCTAGGAGAATGATGAACAGGAAGGGAAATCAAGATGCTGCAAAAGGTCTGAACAAAGAGAAACCTGCTGATAAGAAAACCAGGTCTGAAAGGAAGACTGGTACTGTGAAGACTGGAATGTCCAAAGGGAAGGTGAAAGCCCAAGTGCATACTGGGAGTCTCTCAAAACCTGCTAGACAACCAATTACAAAGAAGAGAAAAGAACCTGAGTCTTCTGATTCTGATGAGGAATCAGAGTTTGAAATTAATGCTGAAGACATTCCTATCAGAAAGAAACTCCCTTCCAGCAAAATGGCTAGAGTTCCTGAAGTCCCAACAGACAACATCTCTTTACACCACCCTGACAATGCCAACAGATGGAAGTATGTTTGCTTAAAGAGAATAGCTTTAGAAAGAGAACTAAACAATGGTGCCATGGATTGCAAGGAAATCATGGACCTGATCAAAGCTGCTGGACTAATGAAGACTATGGTAAAATTTACCAAGTGCTTTGAAAATCTGGTCAAGGAATTTATAGTGAACTTGTCTGATGAATGTGCTAATGGAAGGTTAGCTGACTTTGAATGTGTTTATGTTAGAGGAAGAAGGGTTAATTTCTCTCCATCAGAAATTAACAAATTTCTTGGAAGATCAAATGAGGATTGCCCTGAACTGGAAGTCACTGACAATGAAGTATGCCAAACCATCACAACAAGACAAGTCAAGTGCTGGCCCTTGAAAGGCAAGCTAAATGCCAGCAAACTAAGCATGAAATTTGCCATCCTGCACAAGATTGGTGCAGCCAACTGGGTCCCTACCAACCACAAATCAACTATCTCCACAGGATTGGGGAGATTCATTTATGCTGTGGGAACCAAGACTGAATTTGACTATGGCAGGTATATTTTTGAACAAACTTTAAAACATGCTGGTAGCTTTGCTGTCAAAGGCCCTATTGCCTTTCCCTCCCTCCTTTATGGAATTATCCTTGCAGAGTACCCTGATATCCTGGTGGCAAGAGATACTGCTTGCAAAAGAGCTCCTGCTCTTGGGTTACACTACAAGATTTTTCAGGGATCTCATGTTCCTGATATTGTCATAACATCAGCTGAGACATCATCTGTAAAAACTCAGTCCAAAACATCTGATGTTATAGCTATATTGAAAGAGACCTGCAAAGAGCTGGAGACTAGGAAAAAGACTCTAGAAAACCTAATTGCCAGGTTAGAACAGGAGGAGGCTGAAGGAAACAGAAGGGAAGAGGGTGCTGCTGAAGATCAACTCAATACTGAAGAAAGTAGCTCCTCTGAAGGGGACAGTGCTTAAAGGTTGGTGAAGTTGATGCTGGTTCCTGGTGGAGTTTGCAAGTGTGTTCAGATTTTAGTTGTTGTTTTTATTACTTTTTCTGGATGACTGTATAAACATTTAAGTACATGTATCTTTGGCCCATTTGTGGCTAAAGAGGGGGAGATATTTTGTGGTTAATTCCTTGATAGACACTATATTTTTCTGCAGTCACATTTATTCTGCTGCTATCTATTCTCTGATTGCTTAGGGGCTTTAGCCAAAAATCTTCCAAAGGGGGAGTTTGTAGGTGTTTAGTTATTGGCATGCTTTTTTGGTAAAATCAGGTGTGTGAATGTCATAACTAATGTCATAACATTCTGATTTATTAGGTACTGGTTTATTAGGTACCTTTGCAGAAAAATAGTGGCATACAGGTACTGCTGTTTATGAGTGTGTATCTGAGCATTTTGCAAAAAGATCACATTTATTGTCTTCTCAGTAAACAGGAATTCTGATGTCATAACAAATGTTAAGACATCCTGTACTGATCTAACAGTAGTGCAGTTTGGTTAATTCTGAGATTTTTCAGGAAGTTGGCTCATTCCTTCCAGAACAGAATCTCCCGTTGTCTTTGGGTTAACCTAGCTCAACCCTAAACTGGTTGATAAAGTCTTGTGACCAAGTCTTATGGTTAAACCTAATTAACCCTAGCTTTTTGTGGAAACCCTAACTGAAGAAACAACTGCTATATATTCAACAGGTCTGGTGTTTGGCAAACATCTTTTTGGACTGAAGATCAATCAGAAATTGTATAGTTTTAACTACTGTAATCCAAGCAATTATCATTGTGATAAGTGACTTGGAATAGGTTTTGTTTGTAAGGGTTTTTGTACCACTCAAAGCTTTGAAGCAAGAGTGTTTTGTGTCTCTTGACTAAAGCTTTGAAGCAAAGTCAAGTTAGGTTTATGTATCACTCAAAACTGTGAAGTAAGAGTGTTTGTGTTACTTGATTAAAAAGTTGTGAAGCATAATCAAGTGTATGTTTTGAAGAGTGTCTTCATTAATTCATTAGTCAATTGTTTTAAGTATCACTACTGTGATTGAGGGGGAGTGAGTAGGAACTCAGGTTTAAGTAGAACTTAGATTGAAGTTGCATTGGGTAGGTCTTAAGTGAAGGAGATAAACTGGTTGGTTTATTCCTGAATTAATATCTCTTATAGTGGATTTCCTCCCTGGCTTGGTAGCCCCCAGAGTAGGTGTTGTTTCACACTGAACTGGGTAAACAATTGACTGTGTTCTTTACTGTTTTTGTATTTACTGTCTTAGAAAGTCAGATACGGTGTCATAACATTGACTGTGACATTGAGTATCTGCAGCCAGAATTTCAGTCTGTCAGGGACTCAGCTTGAATGGTTCTACCAACTGGAGAGAGCCAATGTCCAAAATTGGGAAGATCTGGCTGCTGCTTTCTATAAGCAGTATCAATACAATGCTGACCTTGCTCCTACTCGTACTCAACTCTAGAGTATGTCCATGGGGGCCAATGAAGGCTTTAAGGACTATACACATAAGTGGAGAGACTTGGCTGGAAGAGTGCAACCCCCATTGTTTGATAGGGAGTTGGTTGATATGTTTCTGGGGACGCTATCTAGTCCATTCTTCAATCATTTGATCGACAGCTCGTCAGCTGGTTTCACCGAGCTGATTCTGACTAGAGAGAGAGTAGAAGATGGGATTCGGAGCGGCAAGATACAGAAGGATGCCTCTTCGAGTTTGATAAAAAAGCCATTTTGATGGTAAGAAGGAAGCCAGTGCCATCTATAGCCCGAGGGGTCAAAACAGAGCTGAACATCGTCAGACAGTAAGTGCCGTAATGATACCTAGGCCTACAATTGTTCCACAATGCAACAATCAACAAAGGGTGGAAAGACCACAATGAAAGTTTACCAAAATCAATATGACATTGGCTGAAGTTCTACCTTATCTGCTGAGATCCAACTTGGCAACCTTAAAAGAGTCTCCCAAGAATCCAAATACCATATCTCCCTGATTTAATCCAAATGCTCGGTGTGCCTATCATTCTGAGAGTCCTGACCACGATAGCAATGACTGTTGGGCTCTAAGAAATAAGGTACAACATCTGATCGAAGCCAAGGAAATTGAGTTTGATGCTCCGGAAAAGCCCAATGTCATAACTACTCACATGCCTAAGCACGGCCGTGGAATTAATGTTGTTGATACCGACTTGTTTGTAACCTTGGTGGATGAAGTTTCTACCCCTCTAGTGAACATGAAGAAGAATTTGCTGTTGGCCGGTTTATTTCCGGGTTGTGGTGAAGGTTGCCACATGTGTTCATTTCTACCTCCTGGTTGCCATTTGCTGAAATTAGGTGTTCAGCGCCTGATGGACAGTAAAGAAATTTTTTCGAGAAAACTTTGGTTCCTGTTGTTCCATCTGAAGACATTGCCATTATAACCATTTCCTCCAATCCTTCCAAGGTCTCCTCAAGAAGACCTGTTAGGATTACATCTGGACTAAGAATCGCTCCGCTAATAATCATTATTCTTGGTCCTGTCCCGTATGTCTCGGACAAAGCTGTCCCCTGGCATTATGGTGCCAATGTGTACTATCATGGAATCAAACAAGATTTGAAAAATGAAGAGGCTGGTCCTGATATTGGTATTATTTTCGGAACCAACAGGGTTACCCGATGTGGAAGGGTCTTCTCTCCCGAGATTTCCCTTAAGACTATCAACAGGCCTATTGTCATTCCATCTGCTATTCCTGTTGGTACATCAACTACGACTCCTATTCTTATTCCAGTTATTACCCCTGTCGGCGAATCGTCTAATACCCGCGGAAAAGAAGTTATAGATGACCCTTCCCGGACGAAGGCGCCTAGAAAAATTATTGTGGAAGACTCTAAGCAAGAGATAAAGGAAATACTTAAAATAATTAAAAAGAGAGACTAAAATGTGGTCGAGCAGCTGGGGCAAAACCCCTCAAAGATATCCATGTTATCCCTGCTATTATGCTCCGAGGCCCGTGCGAAGGCTTTTATTGAATTCCTCAAAACTGCGCATGTGCCGCAAGAGACTTCAGTTGATGAATTTAAAGATTGCATGGCTAGCCTGACTGTTGACAATGGGCTGGGTTTTTTAGATGCAGACTTGACGCCGAAGGGAAGGAAGCATAATGATGCTATACATGTCTCGATTGAATGCAGGGGCACCACTATGGCTCATGTGTTGCTAGATACTGGGTTTTTGCTGAATGTTCTGCCCAAGAAGGCGTTGGACCAGTTGGATTGCGAGGGTTTGACTTTAAAGCCTAGTAACATTGTGGTAAGGGCTTTTGATGGGTCGAAAAGAATGGTGCGCGGGGAGGTGGACATCCCTATCAAAGTGCGTTCTCAGACCTTTGGGTCCACCTTCTATGTGATGGACATCAGGCTGTCATATTATTGTTTGTTGGCTCGTCCTTGGATCCACGAGGCTGGGGAAGTTACTTCCACACTACACCAAATGCTGAAGTATCCGATAAAAGGGAAGATTGTCATTGTGCGAGGTGAAGAGGAGTATATGGTGAGCCACCTCAATTCCTTCCGCTACATAGAGATGGACGAGGAATTCATAGAAACTCCTTGTCAGAATTTCGAAGAGGTCCCTCAGATCTTGGCATCGACTGAAACTACTACCAGCAACAAACCTCCTCTGAAGATGGCTTCTCTCAAGGACGCCAGGGCCGTAGTTGAAGAAGGTGGGTGTACCAATTGGGGTCAGCTCCCTGATTTCACTCACAAAACTGACAATTTGGTTTGGGCTTTACTATAGGGGCTCAAAGGGCTATTTGACGCGCTCGGGCTGGAGGACCTCACTTACACATCCGTAATCGGGGAATTAACGCCATTGAAGACAGCGAGGAAGACTCAGACATTGACAGCTGGATCTACCCAACTACCAACGGTGGACCGAGTACCTGGACGGCTAGCAACTTTATACCAGTTTCTTTTATTCCGCAGTAATTGTCTTACTTGTTTTGAGATTTATAATAAACAATCTAAAAATTTACGGCCTTGTGCTTTACCCGAGGCACATTGGCTTTTCTTGTGAGGGCTATTATTTGTCATTTCATATATCATTAATAAAGCATTGGACGTTTCTTGCATACAAATTTTGCGCTCTCTTTTTTTCTTTTCTGTCGTCACTTTATCAAAACAGCTATTCTCTTACACACACTCTCGTATCATACTGCAGATCCATATCCACTCTAGATCCCATTGATAACATCTCTGCTATTGCCAGTTATGACTTCAAAAATCCGATCAACCAAGCCGAAGACAAAGGTGAGGATGATTGTGAGGTGCCTGGAGAACTTGCTAGACTATTACAGCAGGAAAAAAGGGCCATACAGCCTCATGAAGAGTCGGTTGAGACAATAAACCTGGGCACGGAGATAGACAGAAAAGAAGTCAAGATCGATGCAAATTTGGAAGTTAAGGTCAATTAGCAGTTGATACAAATGTTGCACGACTAAGTTGAGATCTTTGGCCGGTCATATGAAGACATGCTAGGTTTAGACACTGATATTGTGGTTCATCGTCTTCCGAACAAAGAAGACTATCCTCCGGTTAAACAGAAGGTCTGCCGTATGTGTCCCAAAATGTTAGAGAAGATCAAGGCATAAGTCATGAAGCAGTTCGACGCAGGATTCTTAGCTGTCACTTCTTATCCACAGTGGTTTGCTAACGTCGTTCTGGTACCTAAGAAGGACGGTAAGGTGCAGATGTGTATGGATTATAGAGATCTGAACAGGGCAAGTCCCAAGGATGACTTCCCACTTCCTCACATTGACGTTCTGGTCGACAACACCGTGCAACACAAAATCTTCTCCTTCATGGATGGTTTCTCTGGCTACAACTAGATCAAGATGGCTCCTGAAGACATGGAGAAGACAACCTTCGTTACACAGTGGGGTACCTTCTGTTACAAGGTGATGCCTTTTGGGTTGAAAAATGCTAGGGAAACCTATCAGCGAGCCATGGTCGTCTTGTTCCATGATATGATTCACCATGAGATCGAAGTTTATGTTGATGACATGTGTAACGGTGAAAATCGGAGATCAAGCTATTAATTAACTTGACTCACAAAAGCAAGAGTCGCCACCGCGCTTTATTATTTCCAAGGGAAAAGGGAAAAGAGCGAAATAAAACCCTAAACTATGCAATGTAAAATAATACTTAAAAGTAATGAAAAATACAATGCGTTTTTTTGAAAGAGATCGAGAGTTTGGGGGTTGGTTATGCAATGGGAAGGTATTAGCACCCAATGCATCTGCGGTACTCCGCAGGAACCTTTTGAAATATCTGTTTTTTGGTTTAAAATTGTTTGTTATATACAAGGGTGTATTTATCTACAACTGTGTTTGATTAAGGGGAAAAATGAGTTTTTATTATTGCGTTCGTGAGGGTTTCGCGACCCTTTGCCTACGTATCCAATGAAGGAATCAAAACACCGTAGTTCCTCTAGAAAAAAGTTGATTTGTTTGTGTTTTTTAGTGGGAGACATTAATGCACGCATTCTAGCAATAGGCACGGCCGATATCGCGGTAGAACGGGGATAACATGCCCTTGGGGGAGTTTTGATTTATTGACTGTTTTTGCATGTTTTAAAGTATATTCAAGTAATGATTAAAGAGTGTTTTTCTTTTGGATTTTTTTGGTTTGTTTATTTGTTGATTTTATCTCTCTATGCACCTAATTACTAACATTTATACAAAGTAAATAAAATGCAGAAAGATAAAAACCTACGCTTTTACAAACATATCAAAAGATATAAAAAATATAAAGGAAAAGCAAAGATAAAAGTAAGAAAAGAGTGTCTTTCGATTCAGGCAGTAGCATCCTTCGACTGGAATTCTGTTGGCCTCCTTCGATTGGGGCTAGCACCAATGGAGTCACGTCTTTCGATTAGGCTTTGGAAGGGGCAAGGTCCTGTCCTTCGATTGGAGGTAAGCAGCCTTCGATTTGCATTTTGTTGGCCTCCTTCGATTGGGCAAAGGCAACAGCAAGGTCCTGTCCTTCGATTGGGCAAAGGCAGCAGCAAGTTGTATCCTTCGACTGGGAAAAGGCAGCAGCAAGTTGTATCCTTCAACTGGGGGCTGGCACCAGTGAGGTTCTGTCCTTTGATTAGGGGCTGGCACCAGTGAGGTTTTGTCTTTCGATTGGCCTGGAAGTCAGTGAAGCGTGTCTCTGGCTGGGCCTGGAAGTCAGTGTCGAAATCAAAGGCTTCGTTTCATACTCCTGTTTCCTGTTTCTTTCATTTCAAACATTAAATGACAACATGGCCTGAGGCCATGCTAGTAAAACAGTTTAATAATTAAGGCTAGTTCAGGTAAACAGAAAGCAAAACGAAAGGATTAACTTTTAAAAAACATGTTAACAGGATGGAAACGAAAGGAACAAATATGTACATGCTTGAAACAAACAAAAGTATTATTTACATGTTATGGCATGAAACGAAAAGTTCAAGGGTAAGAGTGACTTACCTTGATGGAGGTTGGAACGTGTGATGGGCCTTGAGTGGTTGCCTGGAGCGCTTTTGGATTCAAAGAGAGGGACCAGGGGTTTGGCCTTTGATGCTGGATTCGAAAGAGGATAATAGGCGCGAGGTTCTTCCTGCTGGATTTGAATGGTAACAAGGTATAGGGGGTCACAGGTTGTGCTGGGAATGCTGGATTCGAAGGAAGGCAAGAAATAAGTCTTATGTTTCTTTCCAAACTGGAATCGAAGGATAATCACAGAAGGTTGTATTTCTGAGTTTGAACAAAATAACTATGTGTGGGGTGTTCTTCAGAATCGAAGGAGACTGAAGTGTGTGGATTCTTGTTTTTTTTTCTCACAAGTATTGAAGGGACTTGAGAGATTTTTTGTGTTTGAGAAAATTTGGTGTTTTTGAGAATTTTCTGAAGACTTGTTCGCCTGGCCCCAAAAATCCTCCTTGAACATGTTGTGAAGCCTTGTATTTATAGGCGAGCTTTGATGTGGTTTTGGGGGGAAACCAAATGACATTTGAACTGTTTGGGTATACTGCCCCCTTGTTTTCTTCAGTGCAGCTCTTGTGCACTCCTTTTTTGTGCAAGTACAGGACTGAGACAGCGCAGGCTTATCAGCATTTTGGAGCTTAGTGGCAGGTTGGTGCAGGACTGCTGCGTAGCAGCACAGCTGGCTTGAGTTTGGCAGTACAGTGGTCCAACTTGTGAATTGAAGGAGAGTGTATTTCCAAATCGAAGCTTGTGACTGAAGGGAGCAATGTTGAATCGAAGCCTATTTGCAGGTAGTAAACTTGTCCAATTGAAAGTGGGCTTGCAGGCAGCAAACTTGTCTAATCAAAAGTGGGCTTGCAGGCAGCAAACTTGTCCAATCGAAAGTGGGCTTGCAGGCAGCAAACTTGTCCAATCGAAAGTGGGCTTGCAGGAAGCAAACTTGTCCAATCGAAAGTGGGCTTGCAGGCAGCAAACTTGTCCAATCGAAAGTGGGCTTGCAGGCAGCAAACTTGTCCAATCGAAAGTGGGCTTGCAGGCAGCAAACTTGTCCAATCGAAAGTGGCATGCAGGAGGCAAAAAAGTGCAAATCAAAGGACCTGTCAGCATATGAAATCAAAGAAACAAAAAAAAAACACATTTCGTGCTTGATTAGAAGTTAGTGATACATAAGCTAAGAATGTTCAAAACACTTGACAATTTATGCATAATTACTGCTCAAAGGTTAGAGGTTAAAACCAACTGTATTTAGTGACCTTGACTTTTGTATGCAAAAATAAAAATGGGATCTTAGGTCAAAAATTGGGGTATGAAAACATGATAGCCAGGTCTCAAACTGAGGAGGAGCACCTTGATCATCTACAAAAGTTGTTCGACAGGTTGAAGATATATAAGCTAAGGTTGAATCCGAACAAGTGCACCTTCAGGGCAAGGTCTGGTAAACTTCTGGGTTTCATTGTCAGCGACAAAGACATCCAAGTAGATCTTGCAAAGGTAAAGGATATACAAGAAATGCCAGCTCCCCGTATAGAGAAGGAAGTTAGAGGTTTCTTGGGACGTTTAAATTATATCGCCAGGTTCATTTCACATCTGACTGCTACCTGTGAGCCCATCTTCAAGTTTCTGAAGAAAGATCAAGTGGTAAAGTGGAATGATGAATGCTAGACAGCTTTCGAAAGAATCAAACAATACCTTCAAGAACCAGCAATTCTGATGCCTCAAGTTGAAGGAAGACCTTTGATATTATACCTGACAGTGCTAGACAATTCAATGGGGTGTGTGCTGGGGCAGCATGATGAGTCTGGTCGAAAAGAGCATGCAATATACTACCTTAGCAAAAAGTTTACCGACTGTGAGACACGATACTCACTGCTCGAGAAAACTTGCTGCGCTTTGGCATGGGTTGCTCGCCGACTAAGACAGTATATGCTGACCTACACTAATTTGTTGATATCTAAGATGGACCTAATCAAGTACATCTTCGAGAAACCCGCACTCTCCGGAAGAATAGAAAGATGGAAGATGATCTTAACTGAGTACGACATACAATATACAACCCAAAAAGCAATTAAGGGGAGCGTATTGGCTGATCATTTGGCTCATTAGGCCGTGGATGACTACCAGACCATGAATTTTGAGTTCCCGGATGAGAATATTATGCTGGTGACTGACTACGAAGAGCCTGGACCAGATGAAGGACCCGAGGAGGGATCCAGATGGACTATGGTTTTTGATGGAGCTTCAAACGCACTGGGTAATGGCATCAGCATTGTAATCATATCTCCTGACGGCTGTCATACTCCTTTCACTGCCCGGATATGTTTCAACTGCACTAACAACATGGCGAAATATGAAGCCAGTATCTTGGGTCTCAAGCCGCTATTGACCTCAGGATCATGTTCTTAAATGTCTTTGGGATTTAGCCTTGGTGATTAGTCAAATTAAAGGCGAATGGGATACGAAGCATCAGAATCTTATCCCATACAAAGAGCACGTGCTGACATTGCTCCCACACTTTGAGGAGGTAACCTTTGAACATTTCCCACGAGAGGAGAATCAGTTAGCAGACGCTCTATCTACCATGTCTTCTATGTTCAAAGTCATGTGGGACAAGAAACCCCCCGAATCATCATCGAAAGGTTGGATGAACCAACACACTATTGTAAGATTGATACTGAAAAAGTGGTCGACAAACCCTGGTTTCGTGAAGTGAAAAGGTACCTCGAGACTCACGAGTATCCCGAAGGGGCATCTGTCAATGATAAGAAGTTTTTGAGAAGGTTCACTATGAAATTCTTCCTCAGTAATGGAATCCTCTACAAGCGCAACCATAACTCTACCTTACTGAGGTGCGTAGACAAGAGCGAAGCAGAGAGGATTATGACGGATCTACATGAAGGTACCTTCGGAACGCATTCCAATGGACATACCATGGCTAAGAAGATCCTACGGGAAGGATACTACTGGTCCACTATGGAAGCATATTGTTGTCAGCACTCCCGAACTTGTCATAAGTGCCAAATCTACACTGATAAGGTGCATGTGCCTCCGGTTCCCTTGAATGTCTTGACAGCTTCGTGGCCCTTTGCCATGTGGGGCATTGACATGATCAGAGAAATCAGGCCTACTGCTTCTAATGGACATCGCTTTATCTTAGTGGCCATTAATTACTTCACGAAATGGGTTGAGGCGGCCTCCTTTACTACTGTGACCAAGAACGTTGTGACGCGGTTTATCCGACATAGTCTGATCTGTCGATATGGTGTGCCAGAAATAATTATTACTGACAAAGGCACAAATCTCAACAACACGATAATCACCGAGCTCTATAAGAAATTCAAGATACATCATCATAACTCTTCTCCCTACCGGCCAAAGATGAATAGCACTGTTGAAGCGACTAATAAGAATATCAAGAAGATTGTACAGAAGATGACGGTGACATACAAAGACTGGCATGAGATGTTACCATTTGCTCTTCATGGGTACTGTACCTCAACACGGACGTCGACAAGGGCAACACCCTACTCTCTGGTATATGGCATGGAGGCAATCCTACCCATCGAGGTCCAGATACCTTCTCTCAGGATTATGAAGGATGCGGGTCTGAACGAAGACGACTGGATCCAGACTCGACTTGATCAGCTAAATATGATCGAAGAGAAGAGACTTACTGCTATTTGTCATGGTTAAACGTATCAAAAGTGAATGATTAAGGCTTTTAACAAGAAAGTCATACGTCAAGGATATCAAGTCGGGGATCTGGTAATCAAGCGCATCATACTGCCGCAAGGTGATCCCAGGGGAAAATGGACTCCCAACTACGAAGGGCCATTTATGATTAAAAACATTTTCTCGGGTGGAGCCACAATCCTAACCACCATGGACGGTGACGACCTTCCTCACCCTGTCAATGCAGACATAGTGAAAAGATACTACACATGATAAAAGACCTGCCAGGTTGACTGGCCTAGGCAAAAATAAGGGCTTCCTGGCGGACCAAAAGGGTTCGGGCAAAAATAAGGGATGAAAATGAAAAAAATTATACACCCGGCAAGTCGAAAACCTGAAAAGGCGGCTTGGGCAAAAAAGGGTATCTCGGTGGACTGAAAACCCGAAAAGGCAGTCCAGGCAAAAATTAGGGTTGTAAAGCGTATCACTATGTCCCATTGGATCACCTTGCGATCAGACCTCATTATCGACTATCAAGCTCGAACGACACCAATAAATCTAATCAACTTTCAGCCAAGTAGCAAAGTGATGAGACACTCGAAGACATAGGGGCAATAGCAGAGTTAGAACTCAATGGGATTGTTACACATTGTTGTTTTCCTTTTACACAAAATTGTATAGCTTATATTTTTACAGTGGCGTTCTCTTATTAGAGCGCCAGCCTCCTTGTACGAAAACGCCTATTACAGGCCAACTTCAAAAAATGAATACAAAATCATTTTCACAAGAGACTATGAGTTTTTCCTTTTCTGTTTTGTTTTGTACGAACACCCAATGATTTATTCTTGACATATGCATTTGAATATGATTGCTGCTCATAAATATTTACATAAAAAATGAAAAGACAATTACTCATAACTTAAGAAACAGGGGCAAAAACAAGAAATGTCAAACCCGATAGTTACTCTGCCCAGTAGGTACCAGGACAGTGACAGCTTGGGAGCATACTCATCAGTACATACACTCCCCCACAGAGTAAAAGATTCAAAGCATTGATGTCAACTTTTCCGAAACAGGAAGTAAGCTCCCCAGCTAGGGTCCTTCAGAAACCTGACAGCTATATCCCTTAGCCGAATGTCATAATCGCGAGCAAGTCATCATAATTTTTATCTCCCCAAGAAGAGTTTATTTCTCTGGATACTGAAGCTTAATCCCCGACAGAGCCCATTACTTCAGCTACGGAAATTCACCTTCCAAGTTGTTCCCCGCAGAGTTATTCTCAAACAGAGTCTCTCCCTGACAGAAGTACAATCATTTCCATTCACCATCCCTAGCGGAAGTAGAAGAGCCATATTTCTCTACAACTGTCAGGAATATTATACCTTCCAACAACAGTCAGGGATTTACTTTCCCAGGCTCAGACATGTCCTGACATCATTTCATGTACATACATCATGACATGCGCATACATATTTCATACATCATAATCTCATTTATTTTGAGAACATCACCATACAATACATTTCATGCATCGTATATAATTAATTATGTATCTTTTCAAGAAAGATGGTTATCATCAACAATTCCAACAGATCAAGATTAAATCTATATCTGCAGACAACTAATAGAAAATCAGTGCCCGAAGATCAAACGGGTCAACTAATCTCTATAACCAAAAACGAAGTTACCCTACTATCTGGGTTCCTTCCCATAAGCCCTACTATACAGGCTTTCATCTTGAAGTAACCCTACTATCCAGGTTCCTTCCCATAAGCCCTACTATCAAGGCTTTCATCTCGAAGTAACCCAACTATCCAGGCTTTCATCTCGAAGTAACCCTACTATCCAGGTTCCTTCCCATAAGCCCTACTATCCAGGCTTTCATCTCGAAGTAACCCTATTATCCAAGTTCCTTCCCATAAGCCCTATTATCCAGGATTTCATCTCGAAGTAACCCTACTATCCAGGCTTTCATCTCAAAGTAACCCTACTATCCAGGTTCCTTCCCATAAGCCATAATATCCAGGATTTCATCTCGAAGTAACCCTACTATCCAGGTTCCTTCTCGTAGCCCTACTATCCAGGCTTTCATTTCGAAGTAACCCTACTACCCAGGTTCCTTCTTTTGTATCTCCAGACAACAATTTACAACACTGTAAGACCTGGACCCGACCATATACGGTCGATTTCACATTCCCCCAGTAAGTCGCTGTGCAACCTGGACCCTGACCAGATAGGCAGTACACTTCCACTTCCTCAATCAGGAGCTAGCTCCCCAGTAGAGTAATGGAGAACCGAAGTTCCTATACTCTATTTCCCAAGACACAAAACAACATTCCTCGGTAAAGTGCTCCTCAATGGCAGGTACAAGAATTCTCGCAAAGGAATATCTTATGCAATCGATATCTTTTCTAGATAGAATCTTTAAGCCCGTCTTCGACGATTCTCTGTCGGCTTGCAAATGGCATCTGTAATCCCATTCCCGATATCACCAATCAGTATTACTTCATGCGAGTGAAAATTTCTGGGCACTTTAGTGTTCAATCATCTTCCACCTTCAGATCACGAATGGCAGACCGACCAATCTCCATTCTCAAGTTTAAGAAGATTGAACAGGGGAAGCTGTTGTACCCCAAAATTTGCCCTCTCATTTTACTCAACACATGCTCATTGATATCCTCAACTTGCTCAAGAATGCCCAAGAGTTGACCAGACAAACTCTCTCCTAAAGCAATGGACCTCCAACTAGGGTTTCCATTTTCATCAAGATGGGTGAGCTACAAAGACCTCATATGCTCTCCATAGTCCTAATATATTCTCAAGACCCTCCATGTCAATTTTCAAGCCTTGCACAAGAAGTTTGCTCAGTCAGCTGCTCAGCTGCTTGAAAATCAACTATATTAGGTCAAAAGTCAATTGTGGCCCACATACAGTCAAACTTCAAGATTTTTGGTCAACATCAACATTTTGAAGTGATATCCATCATTTAATCAAGGTTTGACCATGATTCCCCAAGGAATGCTTCTAATTCATCAAAACTCAAAAGTTGCTAAATTAGGGTTTTCTTAGGAAAAGTCAACCAAACTTTGACCAGGCATAACTTCCTCATACTTTATCAGAAATTTCTCATCCAAGGCTCATTTTGTAGAGAATCCAATTCCCTACAACTCATTTTCATCCCTCAAGTTCAATAAATGCACTCATGAAAAGATATAAGTTTAGACATTATAGGTCATTTCAAAAAGTCATCAAAAACACCTTTTGGGTCAAAGCTTCTTACATGAACATGGAAGACCCAATTGAGATGAGACAAAAATATTTGTTTAGAGGACATCCTAAGATTTCTAAAAAGTCCAAGAACACCCTCTTAGGGTCAAAATTGAAGGAGATATACATTGTCAAAGTTGGTCATTTTTGGAAATTTGCCCAAAGTCAATAATGCTCAAAATTGCATTTTTGTCAAATGGGCCTAACTTTTTATGCTTGCATTGTGCTTCTAACACGACCCACGACCCTTGAGCTCACTCATATATTTTTCCATTATTTTTATTATTTATTTTGGTTATTTATTCATTAAAAGTCAAAATTAAATAAATAAATAATGAAAAATATGTAAGATATGATTGTGAATCTTTTTCTCATCAAAAAACATCAAAATGTGCTGGAAAATCAGAGGGGAATCGTGGAAAGAGAGCAAGATTGGATTTGTTCCAAAAATGAGCAAAATCAAATAATTAAAAGCAATTATTTTTCTCATTGAAAGCATGGATTTCCTTCTTCTTTTGTTGACCTAATGCCTTCTAATACATATACACAATATGACCAGACCTAGGAGGCACGCAGCTGATGCCAAATAACTGATCTAAAGCTTCCAAAATTCAAGAAGAAATACACTCAAACTCGGATTCTACATTGCAGCCTTCCTCAAGGGGATTTGAGGATTGCAATCCACTCCTGGGCACCTCCTGAAGCTAACAGTACCATTTGCACGCCTTAAAACTCCAAGAATCATCGCATAACATCATCACGGTTTGCCATTTTTTTAAAATTCGTATCCATGCATTCTTGCATTGTTAATCTATTTTGATTGCATATTCGTGTTCATATGGATGCCTATAAGCTTTCTGCTTACTTAATTTCTAGTTTTGATGCATCAATGCGAAATTACCATTGTTAGGGTTTTAACCTCCGTTTTAGGGCTTTGAGATGCAGGGACAATTGGACCAAAAGAACGTTACCATCATACTCGTGAGATCAAAACGAGTTGATCTGTATGCTTAACATTGATTTATCATGCCTGGATTTGATTTTTGAGGTTTGCAGGGTTGTAGTTACAGTGGGCGTCCGTAGGTAAAAGGGTTGATATCTAAAGCCACGATCCAGGGGAGAAGACAATGGCGTGACAACCAACCACTGACCAATTTGAATTTACGCGCATTTTTAGGCATAAGGCGTGCGTTGTTATTATAATATTGTTTGTTTATTATATTACCGGATAAGCAATACAGCATAGATGGCAAGGAGTGTGGGCATGTAAAGCAACAGACCTGGGTTCGATCCCAGGTCCAAACATTTTCTCATTTTCTGAATGATTCTTTCAAGATCTAGTATGCCTCACAGTCAAGCGTCCATCATGCGTTCCCGTCAATAGTCTGTCAGATCTCCTCAAGCCTGGATCAAACGTTCCAGATTTGATGACCACGCTGGAGATTTAAAGGGTTAGCATCACAGGATCCTTTGCAGCTTTTTGGGCCACCAACCTTAGGCCCATCAAATTCAGAATCACACCCCCCTGATTGATAACAACATCAGGCCCAATTTTAGTTCTTTCTCTTATTTATTTATTTATTATTCTATTTCATTTATTTATTTTATTTATTTCAAAATTTTATTATCAAATCAAAATCATGAAAAAATAAAATCACAAAAATGTAGAATTAGATTTTTTTATATATTAAATTTTATTGAAAATAAATTAGATTAATTAGATTCACTTGATTGCTTTTTTTTAATTAATTAAAATTAATTAGATAAATTAGGTTTAAGTTGGCTAATTAAATTATTTTCTCAATAAAAAAAAACACAAAAATATTTTTTAATTAATCAGGTTTTTTAGGCTTCTAATTTATCCTCGTATTTAAGTCATCTCGCGCGCCTTTACTTTCTTTTAATTTAATTAATGGAACTGTTGATGGTTTGTAATAGTTTCAAATTAGGGTTTTATTTACTGTTTATTCCCCAGTTTTTGATTATGTAATCCCCTCCCCAAAGCCTTGTAATAGTTAGGATTTTAATTTCTCGCTTTTAATTTCCACAACTATTTAACTGCTAGATGTATGGACGATAGGCTTGCATGTGAAAGATAAATGATTAATACAGTAGAAAACCATAATTGTGCAAAGATAATTAACTGGAAAAAACACACTTGCACATGTTCACTCCTAGGGTTTGCCCCACTTGGTTGCCTCGGAAATAATGGTCGTGTCCCTCGAATGTAGGGATACCTTAGTAATGACCCATGATTCAAACTCTTCATAAAGATCATAGTTCTTATTGGTCCCTCGAGTTGCCTACGAATTGATCTTATGATGATAGTCCCTTCGAAACACTAAGGTATCTTTACTTGTTGCCTTCAGTGACCATTTCATCCCTTCGAACGTCCCTTTATAACTCCAACGATGGGGCTACCTACTCCTTAATAGTAGGATAGCGCTGTCTAAAGGAAAATGAACAAACTTTTTTCGGGTAGGTAGAAATCTTAAGTACTTGCTCAAAATAAATAAACTTTTTCACAAACACTTTTCAAAATAGTTTTTCCAAAACGACTTCGTCACACTCTTGAGGACCGATACAAGGGTTATCACGAAGTAAACAGAACTTTTCAAAACAGACACTAGCAATTTTCAAAATGAGCAAGTACCTAAGATCCCATGGAAAACCATGGATAGAAAGGGTGCTAACACCTTCCCTTTCTATAATCTACCCCCCGTACTCAGAAATATCTCGAAAAAAAGGTTTTTTTGTTCTTTTTCCTTTTCCTTTGTTGGATGAAATAAATGTCAGTGGGGACTCTTGCTTACCGCGACATTTGCGAATACAAAATGCAAACCAGTATTAACAGTCGCTTCTGCCACCGTATCACAACGCAGTTATTACATTAGGTGTCTCTGGAAGGTCAAATTTAAATCTCCTTCGCCTCAATGAGATCTTGTACCTTATTATTTAATGCCCAACAGCCGTTTGTATCATGCCCCAGAGTTTCAGAATGGTAGGCACATCGAGCATTTGGGTTGTAATGGGGAGATGCAGTATTAGGATTCTTCGGGCTCTCCTTTAGGGTCACCATATTGGACTTCATTAGGTGTGGCAAAACCTGGGATATGGTCATATTGATTCGAGTAAACTGTCTTATAGGCACATCTGGTCTACGATGATTGTTTCATTGTTGGTTTGATGCAGGATTGGAAATCATAACAGACCCTACCGTTGGGCGACATTCAATTTTGTTTTGATTTCTTTGGCCATAAGCAGCACTAACCTCCTTCTTTCTAGTGAAAGGTTTCTTTGCAGTACTGGAGGATGCATCTTTCTTGATGTTACCACTTGTAATACCAGCTTCTACTTGTTCACCAGTCAGTATCAGTTCCGTGAACCCAGCAGAAGAGCTTCCAATCAGATGGTTAAAGAATGGACCAAACAACGTGCTCAAGAACATGTCCACCAGCTCTCTATCAAACAACGGAGGATGGACTCTTCCCGCAAGGTCTCTCCACTTTTGGGTATAATCTTTAAAACATTCCCCGGAACCCATTGACTTACTTTGCAATTGAGTACGAGTTGGGGCGAGGTTAGCATTATATTGGTACTGCTTGTAGAAAGTAGCAGCCAGATCTTCCCAATTGCAGACATTGGTTCTCTCCAGCTGATAGAACCATTCCAATTGAGTCCCTGCCAAACTTTCCTAGAAGAAATGTACCCACAAACTCCTATAAATAGTGTGGGGTTGAATCTTCCTGACATATGACCTTAAGTGTAGCTTAGGGCAGGAGACACCGTCGTACTTAGCAAAGGTAGAGGCCTTAAATTTCTGCGGGATGACCACCCCTAAGATCAGTCCTAGCTCTTCAAAATCCAGCCTGGGTACCCTCTGGATCTCCATAGCATTGAGCCGATCCTCCATCTGTTTGTATTTATCATCAGCAGCAGGATACTGCTCCTCAGAATAGTCGATTTCATCTTCCTCAGACCCTGGGTTGTTGTCTTCTTCCTTGGGCTTTTCTCCTTGATTGTCTCCCTCGTATAATGTAGTTGTGAAATCTAGAGCTCGCTTGGTCGGTCCTCTGAACCTTCTACCCAAGTTCAAGACACCAGCTGGTTTCTTTGCCTTCTTGGTCTTCTCTTTGACGATCAGAGCTTTCAGATCTTCTCGCCCCTTGGCCAGATCCAGGAACATTTGCTGAAACTGAGTGTTTTGAGCTTGGAGGTCCTTTACTATTTGTTCAAGAGCCATTTCTTTTGTTGAAATAAACAGCAAAAAGAATAAGAAACCTGTCTTGAAATACCTGCTTATGCAATGAAATGTATGATATGCTTATGCAATGTTTTCAAGGACTTCAATAATTTTAAATTTGAGAGCCAAACTGAAACACCGATTTTATTAGTAGAATTCAAATTACAACATCCTTTTAGGCTTACAATCAAAAATTAAAAACTCTTAAAATATAAACATCAGGTTTCCCATGGGTTCTTCCTCTTTGTGCCTAGGTAGACATTAATACTCTCCTCTTTCTGAAGTTGCTTTGTGAGCTCCCACACTTTCTTCTCACTGGTATAGAATTGATCTCTAAAGGTATCCCGTTCTTCCTTTAGCTGAATCCAAGACCTCTGCAGCTCTTCAAGATCAGTGGGCATATCTGGATGGAGAACTGTATAAGGAGCATCCTCTTTGGCGACCGGTTCCACAACCACTAGTAAGATGGCTGTATATGGAATCTTAAGGTTTTGGGCGCGAGCTCATACCCATCTAAGGTAAGGTTCCATAAGGATGGAATTCTTGTGCCCCAAAGCCTTACTATCCACCTTCTTTACCATGCCCTAAACTCGTATAAATCTTTGACAATACCCTTGAACATCATCCTCGTAGTTGAACACAATGCGTTGGATCAACATATCATGGGGACCATCTCTCCGAGCATAACCGAACTGCCGTAGAGAAAAGGAAGGATTATAAGTGATACCTCCCCTAATGCCGAGGAGGGGGACATTAGGGAATTCCCCACAATGGTCAATAAGAGAAATATCTCCCAAAGATCTGGAGTACCAAAGAATATTCGAATGAGAAAGTGACATTACCCTTTGTGACCAACCCAAACTTTGTTCGTTCTTCAATATTGATTGAGGAAGGTGCGAAATAAACCACCTAGACAGCAAAGGCATGCAACACATAAGAACCCCTCTTCTCTCCATAGTACGAGTGTGGAGGGAATGCAAGATATCTCCTAGAAAACTAAGCACAGGGTTACCAGAGAGAAAAATCTTGACTGCATTCACATCTATGAGCAAGTCCGGATTAGGGAACAGTACTAACCCATAGATTAGAAGAGTTGGGACTTCTTCGAAGGCTTGGAAATCCAATTCATCCTAAAACAGCTGAGCCTTTTCTAATAGGAACTTGACTACGAAACCCTTGACCCCGCTTCTTGTTTCCCAGTTGGATATGATGTCACCCCATTTCAGATGTAAGGCAGCTGTAATGACCTCTGGTTTTGGAGCTTCCTCTAAACCGGTGAAAGACATTTGATCTATAATGGGTACGCCCAATAATTGAGAGAACTCTTCCATGGTGGGTACCAATTGATAGTCGGGAAATATGAAGTAATGGTGCTTGGGGTCAAAGAACGAAAAGAGTACCCCCACCATCTTCTCATCAAAGCTTGTGGTAACCAGGTTGAGAAGTAGACCATATTTATTGGTGAATGAGGAAGTATCTGAAACCCTTGATACTAGTTCTTTGAGTTGGAGAGGTATTATCACAAGCTGATTCAGATGGTGTTTCTACGATCAGAAGCCATGATCTGCAAAACAGAACAAAGATAAATTCCCCTAGTCCTTGAAATGGTTAGTGAAATGAAATATGGATGTTATGATGCATGATTTTATGTTTAAACAGTTTAATCACACACAAGAAAAACACATAAGACCTTAGGCTTAGGCTTGCATGGGGTGTATAGGCAAATACCCTCTTGAAGTTTAGTTGGTTCAACCTGTCTTAGAAAATTAACCAGGTTCTAAGGAGTCTCAATATCACTGATCTTTCTTTATCAAGCATTGTTTCAGCTCAAGCGATCTTTTCTCGCGGTCGAAATATCTCAAAAGTATGATCTCAATGAGCGTAGTATCGAGTATCAACCAATCCTTAGCTTTATACCGATGCCGGCTATCTCACTACTTTCTAATGTCCAAGTTTGTCCAACTAAGGTTCTAAGACCGTTAGTGCTTTATGAAACCACGCAGCGGCCCCGTACTCTCCTCGATTTACACAAGGGATACCCGTACCAACCAAAGTGTCACACCAACACAGATATCGCTTCAACCATATCGGTTTATGCTGTACAGTCTCCACGATCTATTGTTGTTTACCTAAAAATAGTGCCCTAGATCCGGGTGTAGGATCTTTAGTAACAACCCAAACAAACCCTCAAAAGTAAAGCATACAAAACACACAATGTAATGCAATTTAAAATGAATTAAGATCTAAGGTAACCCCACTTTTTATATTTCCCCAGCAGAGTCGCCAGTTCTGTAATACGGTGGCAGAACCGACTGTTATACTGGTTTTGAGTTTGTATTCGCAAATGTTGTGGTAAGCAAGAGTCCCCATCAACTTTTATTTTATCAACCAAAGGAAAGGGTGAAAAGAACAAAAAAAGTCCTTTTAAGAGTTTTCTGAGTAAGGGGGGTAGATTATGGAAATGGAAGGTGTTAGCACCCTTTCCTTTCGTAGTTTTCTACGGGCTCTTATATGCTTAGCTCATTTTTTGAAATACCTCGTGCTTTTGTGTGTTTTGAAAAGTATTTGAAAATTCCTTAGTGCGGCGATTCGCTTTATGATAACTCTTGTATCAGTCCTCAAGAGTGTTGATAAAGTGTTTTTTTGAACGTGTTTTTGAAATGTCTTGTGTAAGTGTAAAAGTTTTGTTTTGAGCAAGCATCTAAGAACTATCTACTTTTACTCGAAAGGTTTGTTCTTTTCCTCCTATCCTTTAGAAAGTGCTATCCTACTATTAGTGAGTAGGTAGCCCTATCGTTGGATGTTTGAGGGATATTCGAAGGGATGTCGTACAGTCATAAAGGCAACATATAGACACACTTTAGCAATTTTATTTTAGGGACTAGATCATTTACCGAAAGGAAACACTGTAGGGTCATCAAGGGTTTATGATATTTTGATTCGAGGTTCTTTGCTAAAGTGTCCCCACTTTTGAGGGACATGACTTTTTTATTTTCTGAAAGGAAACCAAAGTGGGCGTACCCTAGAGGTGTATATGTGTAAGTGTGATATGTTCAGTTATTTTAGTCTTTAGATGTTAGGTTTGCTAACGTTTGATTACTAATCTTGTCATACAATCCTATTATCATACATCTAAACAGTTTAAATATTACAGGGATTTAAAGTGCAGGAATTTAAATCTACACAATTACAATGCTTCAGGGAGGGGGTATTTACATGTCCAAGCTTTTGGGGAAATAAAACGGTAAAAGTAAAGTCCTAGTTAAGCTATTACATACTGGGAGTAGTTACAATAATTTGGAAAAATGAAACATAATAAATAATAACGCGCGCGAGTCGAAAGGAACATTTAAAACCCTAAAAAAGTTCTAAGTAAAATAAAAAATCTTTTTGTTGTTTTTGTTAAGAAAATATTTGAATTAAATAAATCTAATTCTAATTGATTTTAAATTAATTAAAACAAGTCAAAATAATTAAGTTAATTAATTTACAAAAATTAAAATTTATTTAGAAAATCCTAAGTCTATTATTATTATTATTATTTATTTTATGATTAAAAAAAATATTTTTAAGTAAAACATTAAAAAATAATTAAATAAGTAAATAAAAAAATGAAATGGATTGGGCCTAATTGCCAAAGCAGAAAGGGGGGTGCACTGGAATTTGTTAGGCCCAAATAAGGAGAAGCCCAGATCTGCTTTGGGATCCAGTGCTGCTGGCCCTTGAGAGTGCATGATGGGCTAGTACCCCAGGGGCATTGGATGTGTATTTTGTTGATATTTGCTAGCCCAGATGTGAAGGCATACGGTAGGTGTTTGGTGACGTAACATGCTGGATCTGCAAACGTTTTGTTAGAAAAAACAAAATACATCACCTGGGTATCGAACCCAGGTTTCCTCCTTGCACACTCACTTGTCTTACCACTCAACCACCTGTTCATTCATTATTATAACTGAACCAATAACATTATATGTGAAAACCAATCAGAAAAATATTTAAATCAAAACACGCGCACTGAGTAAGCCCTATCATTTTAAATGGACGAATCATAATGCGGGGCTTAGACACGCCAGCACATGGGGGTCAAACCACGATACACGGTGGTTGACCTCCTTCTTCTCCGGCCAGCCAAAATCGTAATCTGCAAAACACGATGAGTTAAAAGAAAAAAAGGTTATAGCCCCTCTAATTAGGGGGCTGCAAGTTCAATGGGACCATTTGTTTGTCCTAAAACTCATGGTATCACTCAGTTTGTAACTCAACTATTTTGAAACCCTAACAATGGTGCTTTTCCATCCCTGTCTCAAATCTCAAAATCAATACGTCAAATATGTTCTAAAAAATTATACTGCATGATCTATGCAAACAAAATGAATTAACAATGCATAAATTTAGGGGTTCAATTGATAAAAGTTTTACCGATTAGTGAGATAGAGATATGACGTTCTGACTCGTTTCAAGCCCGTATGAGGGTTGGACGTGACTCCTTGGACTCTTAGGGAATGGTTTATTCCCTTGGTTTGGACTGATGATGGTTGGAAATACAAATGCCACTTTTGACAATTTTGAATTTTTTGCAAATTTTGTAGAGTTTTTCTCAGGCTATGTATATGCGTATGAGATGCTTGCATTGTGCTGTATATTTATAGGAGATGGGGAAGGAGTCATAGTATGGAAAGAAACATTCTTAATCATCTCCTTTAAGAACAAAATCACACATTTGGAAATATTTCCATAATTGCATATTCTTGCCCAACTTGCATGTGTTATGAACCTGGACATGTCTAATTGAATTATGCACAAAATCTTAGGCCTTAAATCAAATCCAAACATCAGCCCACATTGAATGGTTGGACAGTAATGAAGCAAATCCGTGAAAACTGTAAAGGCAGTGTAAATAGGAAGAAAAATTTCATTTTGAACTGTTATGTATCGACACAATGCTGCTATGCATCCATACATGACTCTTCTTGCTCTTGTAAAAACAAAATCAACTCAGTATGAGTCGATGCATAATGGGATGTGTCAGCTCATGCACTTTTCCTCCCTCTATTTTGGATCCTGGATAACAGTATGTATCGACACATAAGGCTTTGTGTCAACTGATACCCTGTTTGTGTCGACCCATACGCATTTGTGTCGACTCATGCACCCTTCATCCTTCTATTTTGGGGCTGGATAACAATATGAGTCAATGCATAAGGACATGTGTCGACTCATACCCTATTTTATCACTAGAATGAGTTGACTCATGTGGGTATATGTCGACTCATGCTGTAGTTTTTTTGCCTTGAACATTTGTTTTGAATTTGAACCTCTTTCAAGAAGCTGTGGTAGCCTCACTCTATATTGGAAGCTGTAATGTATGAGCTTGTATCTTCAAAATGACGCATTTCTTGAACTTGAGGATATAAGAGAAGTTGTAGGGAATTGGATTCTCTTTGAAATGATCTTTGGTTGGGGAAAAACAAATGAAGTATGTGAAAGTTATGCCTAGTCAAAGTTCAGTTGACTTTATAGAAACCCTAATTTAGCAATTCTTGACTTTTGATAAATTAGGAGCATTTCTTGAGGAATCATGATCAACCCTTGATCAAATGATGGATATCACTTCAAAATATTGATGTTGACTAAAGATCCTGAAGTTTGACTGTATATAGGCCATAGTTGACTTTTGACCTAATACAGTTGATTTTCAAACATTTGAGCAATTGGTTGAGCAAACTTGTAGTGTAAGGCATGAAACTTGTCATGGACAATCTTGAAGGCATATTAGGATAATGGAAAACATTTGAGACCTTTGGAGTTCACACATCTTGGTGAAAAGTGAAACTCTAATTAGAGGTTCATTGCTTAGGAGGAGAATTTGTCTGGTCAATTCTTGGTCATCCTTGAGCAATTGGGAAGCCTCAATGAGCATGTCTTGAGTAAAAATGGGAGGGCAAATTTTGGGGCGCAACAGATGCTGATATAGATGCTTTGCACGTCTGGCCATAATAATCAATTCCTCACAACATCGAATGCACCTACAGAGTTCAGGGGATCTGTCAGAGACACTTTGCATGTTTGACTATAACAACTAATTCCCCTATGGGTGCTATCGAAAACACTTTGTATGTTTGAATACAACATTTAAATACCCCATTATCAAAGAACTACATGCAATTCTGCGTAGGTGGATAACCCCCACCTTCGTTTCTAGCTAATCCAAGGGACGTGAGTGGTGGACCCTAGATACGTCCACTTTGATCCAAGATTTACCTCGGGGAAGGGACAAGGATCATCTACCATTGACAGGGGAATGATACTTTGTGGTGTGGATCACGGCTTAAATTATGACCTTATCTAGCTGGTTTAATGCCCCTTTTTATTGTAAATACAGATTCAAAGCATAGTTGGATCTAGCAGGTCTCATGCCTCAAATATTGTGAATCAGACGAACGAACACATATATCTGGATCAACATCTCATTAACAAAACACACACTTCTTAATGCGACACACTCGCTAATAAAACATTCGAATGTAGCTTTATGAAAGTCTTAAGTTTATTTACACTTTAAGCAAATATTTTTTAGCACTATTTCTAGCAAAAGAAATCTACAAACTGCATAGCTCAAAATTGAACCATGACGCTCTCCGTCTCTCACACGATTGAAAGTCAATATTAAAGGGAACATGATATAAATCCAAAAGAAGAAGCATGTGAAAGGTAATAATATAAATAAATATTATTTACAACCTGAGAAACGAAGGCCCGACAAAGTCTTACAGGAACAAAATGAAAATAAAGAAGAAAAGGGACAAATATCCTTAAACACCTGCTCCCGCATTCAACGCTCCTAGACTACCCTTGACTTTCTCTTCAGGAACAACTTGGAAAAGGTTAAGTTGGTCTGTAGTGACGGAAATGTCGGGACAGAATACTCGCGTTTGCTCTAAAGTCTGATCCCTAATCTGGCATATGGACTCCATAACCCGCTAAAAGGACTCCCAATATTTCTTTCGTTCAACAACCACATCTTCCTCAAGGAATTTCAGAACTTTGACTCGTGCATCCTTTTTCTACTAAAGAGTCTTCTGATTTGCTTTAAACTCATGGCACCCCTTCGCGCACCCCCTAAGGATTTTTCCAATGATCTCTACCCTCAAAAAAGTGTGGAACCTTTTTTGCAGGTAGCAAACCTTTAATCAAACATCAACTTTTGATGATGACAACTAAGGACAATTAATAATGAGTCAAACACATTACTAATACGGTTAAAGATGCAAACCTAGATGTTATGGTTTGATGAACTTTACCATCCTAAGAAGGGAAATAAAGTAAAGATGCAAACCTATATGTTATAGTTTGATGAACTTGACCATCTGAAGAAATCAAACAAAGAGATACAAACCTAGATGTTATAGTTTGATGAACTTGACCATCTGAAGAAGGCAAGAAAAATGGAAAATATCCAAAGCCTCAAGCGATCTCAAGTAGTGTCAACACAAAGATAGTATCTAACAAAGGGCTTGTAGGAAAGGAATCAATCTTCTGATTTAGTAAGGGAGTTAACTTATGTAAGCAAAGGGATTTTCCTTAAAATTATAAGGATATAAGCACACACACACATACACACACACATACACACATTAAAAACTTTTTAAAATGTTTTAATCAAAGATAAAACATCTTCAAAAATGTCTTGGAGTTGTGCTAGATGGCTTAGGAGCTGCGGAAACAGCAAGAGGGAAATATTTGACTTATCTAATCGATTGGGTCCTTGGTCTAATTGATTAGATTAGTTCAAACTTATGCCCCAAGTCATTTAGATGACACTTTAATGATGTGCAACAACTATATATTTTTTCTTTCCTTTTTAAGTACTTACAATCAATAATTTTTTAAAATCTAATCGATTAGAATAAGTGATAATTGATTAGGCAACAATAAAATTCATTGATTGCAAATTATATTTTAGGAATACCTATTTCCTATAAATGAAGGCTCATTTTCTCATTTTAAACCATCCAGAATCGTGTTTTAGAACTACCTTTCTCTCTCTCTCTCTCTCTCAATTTTATTTTAACTTTCTCTCACTAGATGTTATAGCCAAATGATTTTGTGAGGAAAATCTCTTTGCGAATGAGATTACTTGTGTAATTCTAGAAAGGGTAGAATTGTAAAAATTCACCAAGGAATTTTTTTAGATATACCTTGGTTGAATACTGTCCAATTAGGGATTATTTATGGTTAGAAGCTAAACCTGATAAAAGCTTAGGTTGGGTATTGTGTGATCAGTCATAGGTTGAAGATTAGTCGATATTAAAATCTTCCTTGGTTCTTGGTTAGATTGGTTAAAACCAAGATAGGTTGAAGATTAGATTGAAATTAAAATCCTCATAGGTTAAGAGACCAGTCCGGTTAAAATCTTAGAGGTTGTTTGGTTATCCTGTTAAACTAGAGGAATTGAGCTCAAATATTTTGGAACTTGAAGACTAACAGCTCCAAGGTCCGTGTTTGTGAAAAGGAGACTAACTGGTTCAGCCCATTGTTGGGAAGGAAGATTGGCCACTTCACTCTCAACATTATATTGAAGAAAAGATGAAAACGCCCTTATTTATCGTCATGTAAAATTTGCTCGAAGGTCAACCATCATTTCCTTGTATAAGGGGGTTTGTGAGTCTTTCTACTAAAATATATCAAGTATTATTATAAACTCTCAAGACCATGTCTTGGGGAGAGCAATAGGTCCCTTTGATTTGACTGAACCTCTATAATTCACTGTGTTTTTCTTCTTCCCTTTACTATTTATTTTCCACCGCTTCTTCTTTTAAAATGTTTTTAAACTCTAATTTAACTTGCCAAAACACGAATAACAACATGAACAACATGAACAACAACAAGAACAACACGAACAAAAACAAGAACAAGAAGAAGAAGAACAACAAGAACAACAAAAACAAGAAGAACAACAACAAGAACAACATAAACAAGAAGAAGAAGAACAACAATAACAACAAACAAAAACAACGTACAACAACAAGAACAACAACAAGAACAACAACAAGAACAATAACAAAAACAACAATAATAAGAACAAGAACAATAAGAACAAGAACAAGAACAAGAACAACAACAATAACTATAAAAAGAACAATAAGAACAACAACAACTAACATTGATAACTTGAATCAATACTTTCTTTGTCTCATTCAAGATGGAGAATAGATGCTTTTGAGTTTTGCTTATGGAAGAAATGATATTTTCGAGCTTGGTTTAGTGGAAAAATAGAGTGTCGTAAATGAAAGATGATGTTTGAAGGTAGAAGATGAAGTTCGTCTAAGTTTTAGGTTTCACGCGGATCGCTAACAGTGGTGTCATGAGCGTTGATAGTCACTTGAATGGACGATTGAGATTTATTTAAGGATTGTGAAGAAACTCAATAATTATTCTACATACAACAACAATTGTATTGAATTACCGTTGTTGTATGTATTTTAATAAAATATAAAAAATGCAGCACTAGAAAAGCAACAACAATAAGATTCGAACTCATGACCATGTGCGCTGCATACAACAACGATTGTATTAAATACCCGTTGTTGTATGTCTTTTAATAAAATATAAAAAATAAAGCAGTAGAACAACAACAACATCAAGAATCGAACTCATGACCATGCGCTACTTTTTACCACGATTGGAACTTCCAACCGTGGGAAAAGTGACTTAATTTTGAAAATAAAAAAAGCGCCTAGTAGAATAGATTCTACTACGGTGGATCCTTTAACATAGTGACTTATGTGTTATTGTTTGCGAGTTTTGTAGTAGTGATATATTCAAAATATAATCGTTTGTAAGTTTAAAATAGGAATAAAAGATATCTAGTTGTTGCACATCATTAAGGCGCTCTCCAAATCGCTTTGGACTCAATTTTGATGTGAGCTATTTCAACAGTCCATAATTCATAAAAAAGTTCAAGATATTTTTTAAGATATTTTGTTTCCAAAAATAATTTTGAAAATTTTTTTAGTGTGTGTGGTTTAGCCATGTACTTTTGCGAGAATACCTTTTATGTGTTATATAATATTCACTCATACTAATTTAGGTAGAGCTTTGTTGCGCTTCAAAACTTTGCCAGATACTCTTTTGTAGACACTTGCTTGAGATCACTTAGAATGAGGCTTGAGTTATATTTTAATTGATTGCCATCATTTGAAATTCATGTCCATCAAACCCTAATTCTTAAGTTTGCATCTTTATCTGCTTAACTTCTTGTACTTGACTTGTTAGTAGACATTATTTGTCATCATCAAAGGTTGATATCCTTGTTAAAAACACACCCCCTACAAAACAAGGTTCCATAGGAAGAAACTTCGCCGATAGGGGTAAAGGGGAATTCATCTTGACTCCTCTTGGTAGGAGAAGGAGAGGATGAAAGCTCACAAAAAAGGCTAGCTGTTGTAGTAGCCAGCAGTTCCACCTCA
The DNA here is from genome assembly GCA_948472305.1 of Vicia faba. Classification (NCBI taxonomy): domain Eukaryota; kingdom Viridiplantae; phylum Streptophyta; class Magnoliopsida; order Fabales; family Fabaceae; genus Vicia; species Vicia faba. Next base: position 1,442,731,701 of record OX451741.1, on the reverse strand, counting down.
GGACCTATACCCGAGGTAGTAGTATAAACTATCACCAAGGTAGAAACCATAGACTGTATCTGAACTACTCGAGCAGTAGAATAAACCATCACTCGTCCTAACGGGTTAGCCGTAAGACCCTGATCCTTGGCGAGCACGATACACTTCTACAACCGATCCATATTATGTGCATCATATAAGTTACACTTGTTAAAATAAATAAAATAAAAAGAGATGGGGGGTCCCCATCCTTACCAAAGAGCGTTTGTCTCTCTACATGACCAGGGAACTAATGATTGCATAAGTTTCAAACCACTTCTTCTTTTTATAAGAATGAAGTACTTCGCCATGACCAAACCCTTCTTCATAACTGAGCACCTGATACCAAGCATATAAATTCTCCTTCATTTCCACCTCCTCGGAGGAAAGAGGGCTTAAACTACTATGGTAAGAAGAAAGAGACAAAAAAAGTGAGCTTGATACCAAAATATTATAAAAGTACAGTCTTGCAAGAGCGAGCGAATCCCATTGTAGCCGAAGGTGAAGATAAGGCAAAATGAGTCCCGGGAGAAATAGGTTTCACCAACATGAAGCGTTTGAGAAAATCACCCAAGTCATTGGTAAAATATTGAACCTAGGGACCTGGAGGAGAAGAAACATCAATCCTTGATCCCGAAAATCATTCTAAGAAGTGTGGAACACATAAAAGAGATCAAAGAAGAGCTCCAAAGAAGGTGTCAAAGACTTACGCTCGTCGTAGAGTTGGAACACCTTCATATAATCCCAAGACCCCAAATAAAGTTACAAGGAGGCAACCCTCAAGTGGTTCATCACATCTACCTTAAAATTAGAGAAGGGAAGACCTACCCCTAACCTGGTAAAGAGGCATTTGTACAAAGGAACCGAGCAAACCTCGAAAGAGCTCAATGCCTTCGCCGCTGAACCTACATGAAAAATATACCAATTCGAGGGATTGTTTACCATAATATTAGCATTGGATATAGCCTCAGTGGTATTTAGAGTGAAAGGAGTCCCTACCACTTCGGCAGCCACCCAATGGTATCTATTGGCATTATCCGGATTAACTAACCGAAGTCCCCTTTTGGGCGAACTCATCAGCCTAAAAATAGTCTCCAAGACTGATCTGAGACACATCATTAGACTGTTTCCGACATTCCAAATGAGTGCGGTTTCAACATCACTAGGCTTATGGCCATTCATTCCCTGGTTACCCTGAAAAATTTAGCAGTACACTCCCTCTTTTGTTAGACAACTTGTATTTCAGCCTCAGTTAAGACAAGGGGAGACATCGAATTCTCAACAAGATTATAACTTCAATCAACTTCACCTCAAAATAGAGCCTCTGAAAAACCCATAGAAAGAGATCCATAAAAAAGAGAACCTCTAGATGCCTCTTATGTTACTGAATCATCAATTAGAGATACTAATTTCGATTTAAAGTCTCCACTGACAAAAGAAAGGGAGATGTGATTCAGATTCCATTCCCCCTTTTGAAGAAGAAGAAGCACTACCTTTCGAGTCAGTGTCTATGATAACAAGGTTTTCACTCATATTAACAAAGAAACAACAAACGCTTAAATAAAAAGCTTGACTTAGAGGAAATACCTTAAAATGTGAGGCCAATGACAAATATGTGAAGGCTGAAGGTCAAAGCTTTGAAGCTTTGAATGTGCGATGATAGTTACTCTAGGAAAAATTCTATTAGAGAAGAGGGAAGTGTTCAAAGGAAATAAGGAAAATTGAATCTAATGGGATGAAAAAAATTCCCCCAAATTTCTTTTATCCTTATATAAGTAAAGACAATCGAATGCATAAGATTGAAAGTAAAAAGCAAGTATGAACCAACAATCAAATTTCAACTTGGGAACACGTTCAAACTCAAGGGCACTCAAGTACACAGTAAGCTGCATCATGCCACTCTCTACCTTTTTAGGTCACAAGACAAGAGAATCAACAGAACATTTCGATGAGGGGACCATGTTTAATGCTCATGTTTCCCATCACTATTTGGAAATCCCAATGTGATGCATGCCAGCAAAGGCATAAACGACCATTCCTGAAGCTTGGCCACGACTGCTAAAATACTTCAATGATATTGTGAGTGCCTGACGAGTCTCTGGAGAAATTTTTCCATGTCAATCAAAGGCCCAATAAGGAAAGGCCCAATTATTCTACCCGCTCCGTCAATCCCAATGTATAAATACCTTCTTAAAGGGATTTCATGTACAAAATATATAATCTCCACTTTCACTATGATTATCTTGATCCCTAACTAAGTAAGGCGTTGGAATCCTAACCATGCAGGCACTCCTCAGGTCCTCTGCACCAGAGATCAAAGAAACCAGTTCAAGATAAAAACATCCAATTCTACAAGCATCACAATCACAACCTTCAGACCGATATGGTCATCTCTAGAATCGTCGGTGAAGCTTCGCTCCGTCGTAGCTTCCATAATCGACTCTATTTATGGTTCCACCATATAACAATATTGTAAGTGTTTAGTTATTGGCATGTATTTTTGGTAAAACCAGGTGTGTGAATGTCATGACTGATGTCATAACATTCTGGATTATTAGGTACTTTGTGCAGAAAAAGAACGGCATACAATAGCTGCTATTTATGAGTGTGTATCTGAGCATTTTACAAAGATCACATTTATCACTTTCTACCAAAATCAGTAAATAGGAATTTTGATGTCATAACAAATGTTAAGACATCCTGTACTGATCTAACAGTTATGCAGTTTGGTTAATTTTGAGATTTTTCAGGAATTTGTTTCTTTCATTCCAGAACAGAATCTCATGTGGACTTTAGGTTAACCTAGCTCAACCCTAATCTGGTTGATAAAGTCTTGTGACCAAGTATTGAGGTTAACCCTAATTAAACCCTAGCTTTTCGTGGAAGCCCTAACTGAAGACACAGCTGCATATATATTCAACAGGAAAGCTGATTGGAAATTAACTCTTTGACAGAAGATCAATTAGGGGCTGTATAGTTTTAACTGCTGTAATCCAAGCAAGTATCATTGTGATAAGTGACTTGGAGTAGGTTTTGTTTGTAAGGGTTGTGTATCACTCAAAGCTTTGAAGCAAGAGTGTTTGTGTCTCTTGACTAAAGCTTTGAAGCAAGGTCAAGTTAGGTTTGTGTATCACTCAAAACTTTGAAGCACGAGTGTTTGTGTTACTTGATTAAAAGCTGTGAAGCATAATCAAGTGTATGTTCTGAAGAGTGTCTTCATTATTTCATTAGTCAATTGTTTAAGTATCACTGCTGTGATTGAGGGGGAGTGAGTAGGAACTCAGGTTTAAGTTAAACTTAGATTGAAGTTGCATTGGGTAGGTCTTAAGTGAAGGAGATAAACTGGTTGGTTTATTCCTGAATTAATATCTCTTATAGTGGATTTCCTCCCTGGCTTGGTAGCCCCCAGAGTAGGTGTTGTTTCACACTGAACTGGGTAAACAATTGACTGTGTTCTTTACTGTTTTTATTTACTGTCTTATAGAAAGTCAGATACGGAGTCATAACATTCACTGTGACATTGAGTATCTGCTGCCAGAATTTCAATTGGCATCAGAGCAGGCACCCTGCCTGTATTACTGGGTGAGATCTAGGGATATCACTTTCTGGCACTATGGACAAAGAAGGAGTTTTTGGAAACAGACCACCCATTCTGGATGGGTCAAATTATGACTACTGGAAACCTCGTATGATTGCCTTCTTAAAATCACTGGACAAAAAGGCTTGGAGAGCTGCTGACAAAGGATGGAACCATCCCACCATAACTGAGAAAGATGGGACAATCAGTCTGAAGCCTGAGGAAGAATGGAGCAAAGAAGAAGATGAGTTAGCCCTGGGTAATTCCAAATCTTTAAATGCCTTGTTCAATGGAATTGATAGAAACATATTCAGACTAGTACATCAATGTGAACTGGCCAAGGAAGTTTGGGACACTCTCAAAACTACCCATGAGGGCACATCCAAAGTAAAAATGTCAAGGCATCAGATGCTGACTACCAAGTTTGAGAACCTAAGGATGATGGAAGATGAAACCATTCATGAGTTTCACATGAACATCTTGGAGATTGCCAACACCTCAGGAGCATTGGGAGAAAATATGTCAGAAGAAAAACTGGTGAGAAAGATTCTCAGATCCTTGCCTAAAAGATTTGCAATGAAGGTAACTGCTATATAGGAAGCCCAGGATATCAGCAAGTTAAAGGTGGATGAACTCATTGGGTCTCTTCAGACTTTTGAGATGGGGATCAGTGAAAATGTTGACAAGAAGAACAAGAGCATGGCACTTGTATCCAACACTGAAGATGAAAACAAGGAGGATGAAGAAGAAAATATTTCAGAAGCTATAGCCATGCTTGGAAGACAATTCAACAAACTCATCAAGAGAATGGATCCAAAGTCAAGGTCAAATGTTAAGAACATTCCTTCTGACATTAACAGATCTTATGACTCCAGTAGAAGACCAAAGTCTGAAGAGAAGGGAAATCAAAGCAGAGGAATTCAATGCCATGGATGTGAAGGATATGGGCACATTCGAGCTGAATGTCCTACCTTTCTTAAGAAACAAAAGAAAGGAATGTATGTCACCTGGTCTGACTGTGATTCAGAAAGTAATTCTGAAGAAGAATCTGCCAAACTAGTTACTGCACTAACTGGTGTTTGTACCTCTGAAAGTAACACTAGTGATGAGGAAGTGACATTTGAAGAACTGGCTGATACCTACAAGAAATTATGTATCAGAAGTGCTGAAGTCTGTCTGCAAAATGAGAGACAAACAAAACTCATAATAAAGTTGGAGGCTGAAAAAAGGGCAGACATTGAAACTATAAGTCATCTAGAAGGGGAAATTCAAATGCTGAACTCAAAACTGAACCAAATGACCAAATCTGTCAAGATGCTGACAAATGGAACTGACAAATTGGAAGAAATCCTTCAGGTTGGACAAAATTTGGGAAACAAGTCTGGTCTAGGATTTGTGGCTGCAAAGAAATCTGATGCAGACAAGAAGATCAGCCCTGATAAACAAATGTCAAAGCAGATGTCACAACACAACACTCAACATCGGGAACAGAGAAATATGAAGAAAAAATACCAAAGATGGAGATGTCATCATTGTGGGAGGTTTGGTCACATAAAGCCATTCTGCTTCAGATTGTATGGATACCCTAATCAGAAACCATGTGTCAAACCTAAGTCTAACAAGGTACCACATACTCCACAGTGGAAGAAAAAGGCTACTGCTCTGATAGCCCACACTTCCCTTAGAGTCTCTGCAAAGGAAGACTGGTACTTTGATAGTGGGTGTTCTAAGAACATGACTGGAATCAAGAACCTTCTCAATAATGTTAAACCTCACACCACTAGTTATGTGACCTTTGGAGATGGTGCTAGAGGAGAAATCAAAGGAGTTGGTAACTTGGACTGCCCTGGAGTTCCAAATCTAAATGAAGTACTATTGGTAAAAGGCTTGACTGCTAATCTCATTAGTATCAGTCAATTATGTGATCTAGGATTCAAGGTCAACTTGTCAAAGTCTGAATGTCTTGTAACTAATGAAGAACAAGAAGTTGTAATGAAAGGAGTCAGATCTAAAGACAATTGTTACTTGTGGGAGCCTGAGAACACTAATTACTCCACTGTGTGTTCTATTGCCAAAGAAGAAAAAGAGGTGAAACTGTGGCACCAAAAACTTGGCCATCTTCATCTAAGAGGAATGAAAAGGATTATATCCATGGAGGCAGTCAGAGGGATCCCAAGACTGCAAATTGATGAAGGAAGAGTTTGTGGTGAATGTCAGGTTGGTAAGCAGACTAGGATGTCACATCCAAAGTCAATACATCTGACCACTTCTAAGGTTCTAGAACTTCTACATATGGATCTGATGGGACCAATTCAGGTGGAAAGTCTTGGTGGAAAAATATATGCCTATGTTGTTGTGGATGATTTTTCCAGATTCACCTGGATTAACTTCATTAGGGAAAAATCTGATGTATTTGATGTTTTTAAAGAACTGTGCAAAAGAATTCAAAGAGAAAAAGAAGGGTGTATTGTCAGAATCAGAAGTGATCATGGCAAGGAATTTGAAAACAGTAAGTTTAATGAGTTTTGTTCCTCAGAAGGAATTAGTCATGAATTCTCTTCTCCTATAACTCCTCAACAAAATGGAGTTGTAGAAAGGAAAAATAGGACCATACAGGAATCTGCCAGAGCTATGATACATGGCAAAAGACTTCCTATTCATTTTTGGGCTGAAGCTATGAATACAGCCTGTTATATCCATAACATAGTCACTTTGAGAAAGGGAACCTCATCCACCATTTATGAACTCTGGAAAGGAAGAAAGCCAACTGTGAAGTACTTCCATGTATTTGGCAGCAAATGCTATATTCTGGAAGATCGTGAACAAAGGAGAAAGCTGGACCCTAAAAGTGATGAAGGTATATTTCTAGGATACTCCTCCAATAGCAGAGCTTATAGGGTATTCAATTCCAGGACCAAAGTCATGATGGAATCAATAAATCTCATAGTTGATGATTATCATGAAGAAACAGATGTCCCTTGTAATGTTGAGACATTCTTTGAGACTCCAACTCAACAGAATGACCTTCCTAACACCACTATAACAGACTCTGAATCCAAGGAAGCTATCAAAATCCCTTCCATCAGAATTCAGAAAGATCATCCTAAAGAACTCATCATAGGGGATCCTAACAGTGGAGTCATTACAAGATCTAGAGAAATCATCTCAAACTCTTGCTTTGTGTCTAAAATTGAACCAAGAAATGTTAAAGAGGCTTTAACTGATGAATACTGGATTGGTGCAATGCAAGATGAATTGAACCAATTTAAGCAATATGAAGTTTGGGAGTTAGTTCCTAGACCAGAGGGAACAAACATCATTGGCACAAAACGGATATACAAGAACAAATCAAATGCTGAAGGAGTTGTCACTAGGAATAAGGCAAGACTTGTTGCCCAAGGATACACTCAAGTTGAAGGGGTTGATTTTGATGAGACCTTTGCCCCTGTAGCCAGACTGGAATCTATCAGACTCCTATTGGGAATCGCTTGTCTCCTGAAGTTCAAGTTATTTCAGATGGATGTAAAAAGTGTCTTCCTAAATGGGTACTTAAATGAGGAAGTTTATGTGGAACAACCTAAAGGTTTTGTGGATCCAAACCACCCTGATCATGTCTACAAATTGAGGAAAGCACTATATGGCCTGAAACAAGCTCCTAGAGCATGGTATGACAGGTTAACAAAATTTCTCTCAGACAAAGGATACAGAAAAGGAGGCTTGGATAAAACTCTCTTTGTCAAAAATGAAGGAGGGAAGTTAATGGTAGCTCAAATATATGTTGATGACATAGTGTTTGGGGGAATGTCAGAACAAATGGTTAAACATTTTGCTGACCAGATGCAGGTTGAATTCGAAATGAGTCTCATGGGAGAACTGACTTATTTTCTTGGACTGCAAGTCTCACAGATGGAGGACTCAATCTTTCTCTCTCAAAGCAAGTATGCAAAGAACATTGTCAAGAAGTTTGGTATGGAGAATGCCAGTCACAAAAGGACTCCTGCACCTACTCATTTAAAGCTATCCAAAGATTCAAGTGGGGTTAAGGTGGACCAATGCCTGTACAGAAGCATGATAGGAAGTCTGTTGTACTTAACAGCCAGCAGACCTAACATTGCTTTTGCAGTTGGAGTTTGTGCAAGATACCAAGCTGATCCTAAAGTCAGTCATATCAACCAAGTGAAGAGAATTTTGAAGTATGTAAGTGGAACTTACAACTATGGCTTGCTGTACTCTCATGGTTGTGAACCAACTCTGACTGGTTATTTCGATGCTGATGGGCTGGAAGTGCTGATGATAGAAAAAACACCTCTGGAGGATGTTTCTTCTTAGGAAATAATCTAGTCTCCTGGTTCAGCAAGAAATAGAACTGTGTGTCTCTCTCTACTGCTGAAGCTGAATACATTGCAGCTGGTAGTAGCTGTTCTCAAATGATCTGGATGAAACAGATGCTTACTGAGTATAATGTCACACAAGATGTTATGACATTGTACTGTGACAATCTGAGTACAATCAACATTTCCAAGAATCCTATTCAGCATAGCAGGACCAAGCATATTGACATTAGACATCACTTTATCAGAGACCTTGTAGAGGAGAAGACGATTAAATTGGAACATGTTGCCACTGAGCTACAGCTGGCTGACATTTTTACCAAGGCCCTTGATGCAAATCAATTTGAAAATTTGAGGGGCAAGTTGGATATTTGCCAACATGAGGAATTGTAGCAATTAATTTTGCTTAAAACAAGGGTTGAAGGAGTTGTTTTTGTTAAGTCTATTTTGATTGGGTTAATCATATGTTTTCCCATCTCTTTCAAATTTATTAAGAAGTTGAATAGACACTCATTTACCTCCTTCCTCTCTCGACTCTGCAACAAATCCCATTCTCTCAATCAAAGTTTTCTCTCTAGTTGCTACTGGTTTTCTAAGACTATCAAAATGTCTCAAACATCATCCTCATCCAAGACGACTGTTTCATCCTCATCCTCTGATCGAGATTCTCAGGAAATCACATCATGCATGGATTCTGAAGTCCTGGAGATTACTCCTCTTAGAGAAATGGCAACTAACCCATCCAAGGTCAAAAAGCTGAGAACAAGGCATGCAGGAAGGTCTCAAGCTACTTCATCCGGTAATCCCTCTCAACCTTCATCTTCTGTTCCAAATAGGGAAGGCTCAGCTTATGTTCATCAAGCAATAGCTAGGCTTGTTACAAGAATTCTAAGTGAGAACCACTCTGTACCTGGGATTTCTGTTCCATTAAATCAAGAATCAGTAAGCCCAAATGTTGAAGCAAATCCAGATGTCTCTGAGAATGTTGAGACACCAAATGACAACATTCAGAAATCATCGGAAAATCTTGATGATATCCAGAACCCTTCAGAGAAGAATGATGAACCATCGGTTATTGATGTGGATGAAGAATACTCAGACAATGACCTAATTGCAAATATCAACCCTAGCATAGCTAGGAGAATGATGAACAGAAAAGGTAATCAGGATGCTGCAAAATGTCTGACCAAAGAGAAGACTGCTGATGTTGCTCACAAGAAAACCAGGTCTGAAGGCAAGACTGGTGTAGAAACTGTGAAGACTGGACTGTCCAAAGGGAAGGTGAAAGCCCGATTACATGCTGGGAGTCTCTCAAAGCCTGTGAGACAACCAATAGCAAAGAAGAGGAAAGAACATGAACCTTCTGATTCTGATGAGGAATCAGAATTTGAAAGTGATGCTGCAGACATTCCTCTCAGAAGGAAACTCCCTTCCAGCAAAATGGCTAAAGTTCCCGAAGTCCCCACTGACAACATTTCATTTCACCACCCTGAAAATGCCAACAGATGGAAGTATGTTTGCTTGAAGAGAATAGCCTTGGAAAGAGAACTGAACAATGGTGCTATGGATTATAAGGAAATCATGGACCTAATCAAAGCTGCTGGACTAATGAAGACTGTGGTAAAGTTTACCAAATGCTATGAAAATCTTGTCAAGGAATTCATAGTGAATTTTTCTGATGAATGTGCTGATGGAAGGTCAGCTGACTTTGAATGTGTCTATGTGAGAGGAAGAAAGGTTAATTTCTCTCCCTCTGAAATTAACAAATTCCTTGGAAGATCAAATGAGGCTTGCCCTGAACTAGAAGTTACTGACAATGAAGTATGCCAAACCATCACAGCAAGACAAGTCAAGTGATGGCCCTTAAAAGGCAAGCTGAATGCTAGCAAGCTAAGCATGAAATTTGCCATCTTGCACAAGATTGGTGCAGCCAACTGGATTCCTACCAACCATAAATCAACCATCTCCACAGGATTGGGGAGATTCATTTATGCTGTTGGAACCAAGACTGAATTTGACTATGGCAGGTATATTTTTGATCAAACTTTAAAACATGCTGGAAGCTATGCTGTTAAAGGCCCAATTTCCTTTCCCTCCCTCCTATGTGGAATTGTCCTTGCTCAGTATCCTGACATCCTAGTGGAAAGAGATACTGTTTGCAAAAGAGTTCCTGCTCTTGGGTTACACTACAAGCTATTTCAGGGATCTCATGTTCCTGACATTGTCATGACATCAGCTGAGACATCAACTGTCAAAACTCAGTCCAAAAATTCTGATGTTATAGCTGTGCTGAAGGAAACCTGCAAAGAGCTGGAGACAAGGAAAAAGACTCTTGAGAACCTAATTGCCAGATTAGAACAGGAGGAGACTGAAGGACACAGAAGGGCAGAGGATGCTGCTGAAGATCAGCTCAATGCTGAAGGAAGTGCCTCCTCTGAAGATGACAGTGCTTGAAGTATGGTGGAGGTGTCAAGCTTGCTGCTGGTGCCTGTTGCTGCAAGTGATATCAGATTTTTTTTGCTGTTGTTTTTATTACTCATTTTGGATGACTGTATAACATATAAGTACATGTATCTTTGGCCTATTTGTGGCTAAAGAGGGGGAGATATTTTGTGTTGATTACTTGGTAGACATCATTTTTTTTCTGCAGACATATTATTTCTGCTGCTCTCTATTCTCTGATTGCTTAGGGGTTTTAGCCAAAAATTTGCCAAAGGGGGAGTTTGTAAGTGTTTAGTTATTGGCATGTATTTTTAGTAAAACCAGGTGTGTGAATGTCATGACTGATGTCATAACATTCTGGATTATTAGGTACTTTGTGCAGAAAAAGAATGGCATACAGTAGCTGCTATTTATGAGTGTGTATCTGAGCATTTTGCAAAGATCACATTTATCACTTTCTACCAAAATCAGTAAACAGGAATTCTGATGTCATAACAAATGTTAAGACATCCTGTACTGATCTAACAGTTAAGCAGTTTGGTTAATTCTGAGATTTTTCAGGAATTTGGTTCTTTCATTCCATAACAGAATCTCACGTGGACTTTAGGTTAACCTAGCTCAACCTTAATCTGGTTGATAAAGTCTTGTGACTAAGTCTTGAGGTTAACCCTAATTAAACCCTAGCTTTTCGTGGAAGCCCTAACTGAAGACACAGCTGCATATATATTCAACAGGAAAGCTGATTGGAAATTAACTCTTTGACAGAAGATCAATTAGGGGCTGTATAGTTTTAACTGCTGTAATCCAAGCAAGTATCATTGTGATAAGTGACTTGGAGTAAGTTTTGTTTGTAAGGGTTGTGTATCACTCAAAGCTTTGAAGCAAGAGTGCTTGTGTCTCTTGACTAAAGCTTTGAAGCAAGGTCAAGTTAGGTTTGTATATCACTCAAAGCTTTGAAGCACGAGTGTTTGTGTTACTTGATTAAAAGTTGTGAAGCATAATCAAGTGTATGTTCTGAAGAGTGTCTTCATTATTTCATTAGTCAATTGTTTAAGTATCACTGTTGTGATTGAGGGGGAGTGAGTAGGAACTCAGGTTTAAGTTGAACTTAGATTGAAGTTGCATTGGGTAGGTCTTAAGTGAAGGAGATAAACTGATTGGTTTATTCCTGAATTAATATCTCTTATAGTGGATTTCCTCCCTGGCTTGGTAGCCCCCAGAGTAGGTGTTGTTTCACACTGAACTGGGTAAACAATTGACTGTGTTCTTTACTGTTTTTATTTACTGTCTTATAGAAAGTCAGATACGGAGTCATAACATTCACTGTGACATTGAGTATCTGCTGCCAGAATTTCAAATATATATATATATATATATATATATATATATTTATTTAATTACTTGCAAATAAAGAAATGTTTGGCATAAATCATACCATAATCAATAACACTCATTCCATAATTAATTACTAAGCAAGTAATGCACGATAATCGATTATATACAAACTATAACTAATTATAAAGCAAATAAAATACCTCATAATCAATTTTGAATGAGGCCTAATAGATTAAGATTGAACAAAAGATTTTTTTTTTACTTTTCCAAAATGTTGTTTTAGAAAGTTTTTGAAACAGATGAAGTTTTGAAAAATAGTTTTAGTGAGTGTGTGTATATTTTAGTACTTAGATAGATGACCACTATTTATAAAATGATCCTTAAAATATAAGACAATGAAGATTCAAATCAGAGACGATTTTTAGTAGTTAGGTTTGTTTCTTGATTGTGGTTCATTTGCATTTGATCTTTTAAGCCTACAATCAGTAAATTCATGCTTTTTTATTCAAGTTATTATTTCTTCATTATTGTATGATAGTTTATGACATTTTACTTTCTTTTCCTTTTCCGTCATTAAAACTTGTTAAGCACATAGAATCACGTTCTCATTTTTTATTATGACAAATCATCTCTGAAGATGGTGACTTGAAAAAGAGCTTAAGATGAATAGGAATTGGAGTTTTAACTTCCTCTGAAAAATATAGCGAGTATACTCTTTCTTTTCTAAGAGTATACTTCTCTCCCTTTAGCATTATAAAAAAGTGGGATAAATTACATTACCTAATAGAAGCACAACTTTGATAACCACATCCAAAAAATCTTAAAGGACAAACTTCTTCCCCGCATTTAGAGCCATCTACCGTTAAGACTAATTTATTGGTGGAAGTCTTTGTTGACCTCTAGGTTTGAATTTGTATTTTATGTATCATTTCCCCTTTTTCTTTTACTCAAATTTTGTATGAATATGAAATCTCCATTACTTTGTTAGCCCACTCAACAGGAAGCATCAGTGGTAGGATAAATATGAGGATAAAGATACATAAATTTACATAGAAAAGATACCAACAATGTGCATGTTCAAACAAATGGAAAAGGGTAAGAGAGAGAATTGATCATACGTCGAATCTTACTTCTTCAACTTACCTCCCTTCCTCATCTTTGTTGATGTAGTATGAATTAACATCTATTTTGGCATATTAAATATCTTAAATAGATCTTAAATATTTTGATTTTAGATATTCCTTCCTTTGTACCATTTGAGATATCTCATATGACATTATCAAGAGAAAATTCTTTTGACGTGTTCCCATCTTTTGGTAGATTTTGGTGGGGTTGTTGTTATTCCTCATCCTTGTCATTATAACTTAAGTATTTAACCTTAGATACCCAAATCATTTTGACTCCTTTAGCATTAATGTAAGGCATGTCTCCTTTAGGAAACCATTTTTATATGACCTTTGTTCCATGATCTTTTATTGTATAACAAGAATATGAAGTGTGACCAAATTTATTACAATAAAAATACTTAGGCATATTATGATTAGAAATCTCATTAGAGTTAAAAAATTTATGAAATATTTAACGTTAGTTTCAGGTTGATAGTCTAAGTCAACTTTATTATAAGTTACTCTTTGATTACATTTTGATTACATAAGATGATATCCAAGTTATCTTTCATTTTGATAAATTTATCAAGAATTTTATGTAAGTTTTCAATCTCATTTTTTAATATTGTGTATTTTACATACTTGATAGATTTATCACGTAAATTTTCACAAGAAGTAGAAGAAGAGTTTTTAATTAAAAAGTTTGTTTCTCTCTAAAAAGTTTTATTTCTTTGATTTTTTTTCTATTTTAAGAGAAGAAATAGTCTTATTAGATATCGAAACAATATTTTTTTAACTTACTTGATTCATTACATAAATATTTATAAATAGTAAACAACTCCTTATATGTAAATTCATTTTCAAAGTCTTTTACCTAAGTTTCTTTGTAGTTTGTAATGGGACAATGGTTGACTTCTTACTCTTTTTTTTCAGACTCATTAGATAAGTTCATATTGTCATAATCCCTCACAATGAAATATCTTTCTAATTAGTTTGTAGTGTTTTGTATCTTTTAGACTTCCTTTGGTTCTTCAGATAGTTTGGCTTTATGTGACATTTTTTGCTGCACTAGAAACATGTTGAAATGAAAAGTATGTTTTCTTTACTTAAGATTGCTTTTCATGCCTTTAGAATTCTTTGAATTTGGGAATTATTGCCCAAAAAAAAAATCTTGAATTTAGATTTTTGAAAATTAGATATTAATTATAAAAAGGATTTTTATTAACAATAATAACTAATAATATGGATAATTACAATGGATGTTAGAATTTAAAATAAGGTTAGTATAATAAATATTGCTTGAAAAAATTAATACCTAGCTCTCGAGGAGAGTATTCCTCGTGCGGGCTATGATTTATCCTGGCGGATAGGCACCTAACGCGTTAGGGGGAATCATCCTCATGTCATTCTATATTGTTTAAGTGAGGGTTATGGTCGAGGACAGGGTCCTCGTTCCTTTGTGCGCCCTTTCACTTGACTAGTGGTGGAAGGGTGGATTTGATTTGACATTGAATTCATTTTTGTCCTATGCTTTTCTTGTAAAATGGCCAGTAGTTCTGAAGAGGAAGTAATGAGCGAGCAAAAATTCATCTGACCAATCTACGTCCGACCAAATTACAACTGAAAAGAGTTTGTCCGAGTAGACCACGTCGGGGTAGCCCGAAGTATCGGGGAAGAACGTGCCAGTACACAAAGTGCCCGTGGTTCCCGACTGGGAAGATTGGATTGCTCCTGGTCCCCGAGAGATTGATTCGTATTTTACCGAGCACTCGAAGGAGGCGTTCATGGTAGTGTCTGCATGGATGGAACAGGAGAATGCCGAGGAAAATTGGGCTTTTTATGTCCCTGGGAAGCATGACAGGATCTGTTCAATATATGAGGACAATCATCCCATATGTACGAGATCATTTTTAAAGATCTGGGGCTCAGGATGCCCTTTACTAACTTTCAAGTGGCCGTTTTTTACCATCTTCGCCTTGCTTCTTTGCATCTGCACCCTAACTCGATATCCTTCCTGTGGGCATTCGAGATTGTGTGTGAGCATCTAAAGATCGAGGCTATTGTCTACTTATTTTTCTATTACTTTCACCTTCAGAGGGGAGGACGAGGCAAGCAGTTTGGATGGGTCTCTCTGAAGTAATCAGTTAAGCTGTTAAAAGCCTACCTTGAATCTATCCGAGATTTTAAGAACAAGTATATCTTGGTCTAGCCTGTGCCAGCGAAAGTTATTTTTAATGTCTTCAATAGTGTCCCTAAGCTCAACCCGGATGGACGATAGGTGTTAACCGAGAAGGGTGAGGCTATGATGGAGCTTGAGCATAAGTTTAATTTTTATTGGCATAGGGAGCACTTTGATCGGAGTACAAATCACTATATAGTAAAGATGGGTCAGGTGAATGCCGATGATCAAGCTAGTTATGACCAGTTGTTGGCTTTTGTCCCGGGAATACCCCTAGTCCAGCATGTGAGAAAAGGGGGAAGTCTTATTATCGACGAGGATAGGAAGCCGGTGTTCGAGCCTGGTCTTATAAATGTTAAGGAGCTCCTCGAATGCGAGGACCCTGCTAAGTACTTAGGTAGTTATCTTCCATTTTGCTTGGGTTTGCGTGCATGTTTATTCATCCCCGTTTGTTGACTTTGACTTGTTATTTTGCAGGAAAAATGAATTCTTCCCAGGAGCGTATGGTAAAATCGGTTTCCATTAAGGATAATAAGGGACTAAAGTCCGTTAAAGGCTATTAAAGGGAAGTGAGGATGGCACCCCAGACTACGTCGGAGACGTCACCGACTGGCCACTCTATTGGGCATCCTTCTCCTCAACAAGTGTCCTCGAGGTTCAAGATACCATGTATTAAGGGTACTGTCAATTTGACAGGGGAACATGAAAAGGGAAAGTTTAAACTACTCCATGCTTTGATACAAGACCTACTTAGAGGGTTGTTATCTACAGGTCCACAGAGCTGAATCATTGGTGCTCGAAGAGATGGAATGTCTGAGCAAGAAGATGATGCTTGCCCGAGATGCTGGTGCTCTGATGAGGATTATTGGGATGGCAGTTGTGTATACTGAGGAGTTCTTCCCATGAGAATGAGTTGAAGAAGTCCCAGGATAAGGTAGCGATTCTTGAGGGGAAGCTCTATAGGCAAAATCTTCCAATAAAGTGTTATCAGAGAGCCCGACTAAGTTGACCGAGGAGCATAAGACTCTTGACCTAGAAAAAAAGACCCTTGAGGACACGATCGTAGCTATGAGGGTAGAGGTGGCTCCTGTCGAGGATGAACCAGATGAGGCTAAGGGTCTGAAAACCCAAGCAGAGTTTGTTGCTCGCCTCCAATTGGCAATGGATGATGGTCTAGCCAATGCTGAGGGAAGCTTCAACAATATCGTGGCACAGCTCAGAGTGGTGAATCCTGGTGTGAAGAAGAATACAGTCGGGACAGAGTTCCTCTATTATATGGTGGATGGGAAGATTGTTGTCCCCAACTTCCTCAAGCTTGGAGATGAAGAATCAGTCGAGAAACCTATCCAAGAGGATCATGCTCGCGAGGAGGGATATCAGCTTAATGTTTGACCATCTTATTGTTGCTCTCTTTTATTTCAGCCTGTGTGTCATTTTATTGTAATCTATTTCAGGGCTCTGTCTCTTTTTATGTAATATTCAAACAATTGTTGTCCTTATTTCCATTTGTTCGTATCTTTGGATGGGGGCTTGGCCCTCTTTACGTAATGGTTTTGACAATTGCGGCCTTTTTGGTCGTATTTTGATATGTTTTTCCGACTGTTGTGGTCGTTCTCTTTATCCGCAATGTCTTAGTTATTTTGCTTTTATGTATGTATGCTTATTTACTTAGGACATTTTATTTTTATTAAGAGTTTTAGGGGTTTACTCGTTAGTTTTCAAATTTTCTAGTGAGAAGAGACTGGTCAAATGGAAAGGGTGGTTTCTGGGCCTAGGCCAGAACTCAGGCCTCATTTAGAGGGCCCGAGTTCGGCGGCATGTTCTTCCCATCACGAGTTGGGTGTTCTACCATCGTGCTACAACGATGGTGGAGCTCATTTAAGTTTTCCATGCCGGGCTAATAATCTGCTCGTTATAATGGTGGAGACTTGCCTCTTTGTTTAATTTGAACTGCCATGCTTGTACCTAGGCTTACACATGTGGTCGGGCAAGTTGTGCTCGTTGTTTCATTGAAGCACGCTAACTGTGTCATTTTTTAAATTGTAATATTGCCTTAGTTTTTCGGTGTTCTAAGTTCGAGCAAGTTGTTCCACGTGTAGGGTTTTCCAGGTAGTAGGCTCCATTCCCTGTCTTAGCATGAACGCGATAGGGGCCTTCCCAGTTTACGGCGAGCTTGTCTTTACGATATTCTTTGTGCTTTCTCTTTAAGACTAGGTTGTTGACTTTGAACTCACGTCGTATGACTTTGGTGTTATATCGTATCGAGATTTTTTGTTTAGGGGAGGCTTCTCGTAAGGCCGCTCCCGTTCGGATTTCCTCGACAAGGTCGAGCTCCTCCCTTAATGCTACGTCGTTAATCTCTTCATCGAGGGGAGTTTATGTTTGTCTGGAGGGCTCTCTGATATCGACCGAGATGGCGGCCTTGGTTCCAGATGCTATTCGAAAATGACTCTCTCCGATGGACGAGTGAGCTATTGTTTGATAGGCCTAAAGTACACTATGTAGCTCCTCGACCCATTTATTTTTGGTTTCATCCAACCTTCGTCTAAGGCCTCGCAGGATCACCCTGTTTGCAAACTCGGCTTGCCCATTTGTCTGTGGGTGCTCGACCAACGCGAAGTGTTGGATGGTGCCTAACTTGGTAACGAATTCCTGGAAATTTTTATGTCTAAATTGTGTCCCGTTGTCCGTGAGAATTTCTTGGGGGATGCCGAACTGAGCAAGGATGTTTCTTTTATAGAAATGGAAAACGTTTTGTATGGTTATTCTGGCCAGCGCTTCTGCTTCTATCCACTTGGTGAATTAATCCACGCCTACTATTAGGTATTTGTTTTGGTTTGATCCTACCAATAATGGTCCAAGGATATCCAAGCCCTACCATGAGAAGGGCCAGGAGGAGGAAAGGGACTTGAGCTCGCTCGGAGGTGCCAATTGCATGTCCCCGTGGCATTTGCATTTGTCACACTTCTTTATGTGCTCTTTGGCGTCGTGCTACGATGAAGGTCAGTAGTATCCTACCCGTAATGCTTTTCTGGCCATGGATCTTCCACCCAGGTGCTGACTATTGATTCCTTCATGGATTTCTCGCAGGATATGGGCTAATTTGTCATCTTCGACACATTTGAGGAGGGTGATGGAGAATCCCTTTCTGTATAATTTATCCTCGACCAAAACATACGAGCAGACTATTTACCTGACTATGCTGACTTCTTTCTGATCGGTTGGTAATTCTTCGTTTGTGAGATAGTTGTATATCGGGGTCATCCAGCAATTACTGTCTCCTATGGCGCACACGTCTAGAGGCGAGGAGGTCTTTTCAATGCTCGGTTGAGTAAGAATTTCATGTATTACTGATTTGTTTCCCCCTTTATTCTTTGTGCTCGTCAGTTTTGACAGGATATTTGTCGGGTGTTATGCTTGCGGAGAATGTGATGTACGTCTACGGACTCGAATTTATTCATTCTTTCTTGGACCAAAGTCCAGTATTTGCGCGAGATGGTCGTTTTTGACCTAATATTCTCTCTGTACCTAAGATGTGACGAGATGGGAGTCCGTGAAGATTTTCACTTCTTCGGCCCCTAGATCTTCGTCCAGGCGCAACCCTGCTATGAATGCTTCGTACTCGGCTTACTTGTTTGAGATCGAGAAAGACAGTGTGAGGGAGACTTCGATCAAGATTCCTTTCTCATTTTCCAATATAATGCTTGCTCCGCTCCCTGTCAAACTAGAAGCTCCTTCAACAAAGATGGTCCATTTGTGTGCCCCACTCAGGGAGGTTGGTGAGTTCATCTCGGCCACAAAGTCAGCCAGTACTTGAACCTTGTGGGCTTTTCTACTTCCATATTTGATGTCGGACTCGGAGAGCTCTAACAACCATTTTAGCATCTTTCCCACCATGGAAGGTCGACCGAGTAACAGCTTAATTGGTTACTCTGTTCGAACGAAAATTGTGTGCCCAGGAAATAGTGTCTTAGGGCCTTGTAAGGCTCTGCTCGAGAAGTAGATGGGTTTCTTCCCCTTGGGGGTTTCTCGGATGAGGGAAGCCTTACAGCCTTGGATGCTACGACCAAATAGAGATAGAGAATTTTTTCCTTCTCTGGTCGTTAAAGGACTGGTGGTTGTGACAGTGCCTGCTATAGGTGGATGAGGGTGCGTTCCCACTCCTCACCCACTCGAAGGTTGCCTCTTTGAAGAGAAGTTTGAAAAGAGGAAGTGCATGCTGGGCAGATTTTGCTACAAACCGGGATAACAAGGTGAGCATTCCATTCCAGTTTTGAATCGATTTCTTTGATTCCGGCATTGGAAATTCAGAATATTCCCAGTATTTTTCAGGGTTAGCTTCGATTCCTTGTTCTCTTAGGTAGAAACCAAGGAATTTGCCTGCCTGTACACCGAAGGTGCATTTTTATGGGTTGAATCATATTCTGCATTTCCTCGCCTACTCGAAGACTTTCTTTAGGTGGAGAGCATGATTGGTTTCTTCTTTAGACTTGACGATCATGTCGTCCATGAACACCTTAAGCATGTCTCTAATTTCTCCTCTGAAGACCTTGTTCATCATCTATTGGTATGTAGCGCCGGTGTTCTTCAGATTGAAGGGCATTAATTGTAGTAATAGTTACCCGACTATGTCATGAAGGCCGTGTACTTATTATCTGTTTTTGCCATGGGGATCTGGTTGTATCTAGAGTATGCATCCATGAATGACAATAATTTAAAATCTGCTGAGTTATCGACTAATTTATCAATGTTTGGAAGGGGTAAGCATCTTTGGGGCAAGCCCTATTGAGATCAGTGTAGTCAATGCACATGCGCCATTTTCTATTACTCTTTTTTACAAAAACTACATTAGAGATCCAGGTTGTGTATCGGGATTCAGAAATAAATTTTGCCTCTAGGAGGTCTTTGATAACCTGCTTGGCAACCTCGGTTTTCTCCGGGAACTGTCGACGCCTATGCTGAGAAACTACCTTAATGGCAGGGTCTATCATCAGATGGTGGCAAGCTATCTCCAGGTCTAAGTTGGATATCTCTGCTGCACTATTGGCGAACAAGTCTGCATTCTCTCTAAGGCACACCTTTAGCTATCTTTTGGCTAAGTCGGGGAGGTTAGTGCCAATCTTGACTCCTCTGGATGGATCATCACCAAGGGGAATGATTTCAAATTCCCCGTCTGGGATTGACCGCACAGGATGCACTGCCTCGTTGTTGCTCGTAGTTGAGGAGGAGCTTTCTGATTCACACAGGGGCTCTTTTCCCTTTCTCTTCTACTCCCAGAGATCCTTCTTTGTGAACCGACTGTTGAGGTCCCTTGCGTCGACGTGTGACAATGGCTCGGGTTCCTTGGAACTGCTGGGTAGTGCAAATCTGTTAGAAATTCTGGGTTTCATGCTAATGGATCTTAAGCCATTGGCAGCAACTTTAAAGCATCTCCTTGTTGCTTATATGTCCCCATAAAGAGTGGCGATGAGTCACTGCTCGGTATAGTATTTCATTTTCAGTTGCACTGTGGAGGGAACTACTATCAATTCAATTAGGGTAGGCCTCCCAAAAATTAACTAATATAGGGAAAGGTTGTCCACCATGAGGAACTGCTCTTGATCGACCTAGGGGTTTCAACATCCTCAAATGTGACAATCATCTCGACATATCCCCAGGGATTGATGATGGAACCGTTGAATCCCTGGAGGTCATAACAAATATAAGGGGTCAGGTGGCTCTTGTTTAGTTGTAGAGTGGTTAATAGATTAAAGTACATTATGTTCATCGAGCTGCCTTGATCGACCAAGATTCGCCTGACATTAAAGTTAGCCATTCGTGCTATTACGAGCAGAGGAATATTGGAGTTGGGGGACCCCGCCAGAAAGCTCTTCTCTGTAGAATGCAATGGGAACATAACCCCCCTACTTAATCGAGGGAGGCACTCTTCTTGGAGCTAGTGTCCAAAGAGTTACTTGAATCTTCTCTTGAACGAGCCCACTTTACACTTGTTAAAGCCCCTGCCAGATATAACCATTGCCGCAGAAAATGTCTCCTAGGGGCTATGGGTCGTGAAGTTCATAAGGACTTCATCCAGGTCATCAAAGTAGAAGTCCTCGAGCTTGGTGATGCTCAGGGCGACGGGCATGCGGCTCACATCGGGGGAAGGCTTCTCTCCTTCAACTTTCTTGTACTCTTAGGCGTCTTCGCGAGAACCTTCCTTCTTTTTATATTGTTTGAGATACCCATCTCGAATGAGTATCTTGATGCATCCTTCAGGTGGATGCATTCTCCAGTATTGTCCCCGTGACTTTTATGAAGTCGACAATATTTGCTTTTGTCTGTCCCAGGTTTGGATGGAGTTTGACGGGGAAAGCGTACCCTATCTTTCTTGAACTCTGAGTTGGTGCATTCTTTTAGAATCCGATCGTGCAAAGCATTGAGGGTGTGTAGTCATGGAAGCGTCTGGTTGGCCCCTGTAGTCTTTAGAATCAAGAGGTTTGTCCTCCCTTTTCTTTTCTTCTCCTTAACGGGACGTCGATGGCTCATCATTCTTTGAAACTATTGCATTCTCATGATGGCGCGAGTCTCTCGCGTTGTTAGAAACCTCTTTCTCCTCATACTGGATGTATGCATATGCTTTGAACATAAGGGAGTCCAACATTGTAGGAGTCCTTATGCCAACCGCTTTAGCAAAGTCACTGTGATGGCGCAAGCCTTGCTTGAGGAGATATTTTTTCATTCCGTCCATCATGGAGACTTTGACGGCTTCCTGGTTGAACCTTCCGATGTATGCTTGAAGGGACTCATTCTTCCCCTGGATTATGGCCTCGAGTGCAGGTTCTGACTTGGGATGTTGGTGAGATGCCGTAAAATGTCTTGAGAATTGTTGATAACACGAAAAGTTATAGCATATTCCGCCCGATTTACATAGATAAAGCTTCTGATTCTTCATTTATTATGTCGCATTATGTCTTTATTTGTAGTATTTGCAGCATATTTCAGGTATTTAATTTCTGCAAAGCATACATGAGAAAAGGAAGAAGAATATTGGAGAAATGAAGAAGAAATGGCACTTTAGGAGCAAAAATGCAAACATTCTGTATCAGAGGCCATGCCGCCCGTCACAGGCGCATGCCGCCCATCACAAAGTCCAAAAGTGTGCCCCTTTTCATACTTCTTGTCCCGACCGACACATAATGAAAATACGAGCCCCATGCCACAACGCATGACACTCGTCTCACGTCATATCTTCATTTACGAAAATGTCTCCATGAAATGCATGACTTGTTGATTTTTCTCCACGCTTGAAGAACTAAGATCAAGGGAGTGTTCCTATTTTTGCTCAACATATGGAATCTATAAAAGCCGGATAATTACAAAAAACCGAGGACTACACACGTCTGCTCCAATTTCTTATTTTTCTGCATACTGCAACGTTGTTATTTTTTTTCCAATTTTACAGTTTTTGATATTTTTCGTGTTTCGTTTAGAATTTCGGTAAGCAAAGAAAACCATTACCATTAAAGAAATATTACTTCACATCGGAGGAATATTGCAACTTTAGTTTCTTTCTAGCTTCCAGAATTTTGTTCAGGTTTATTTGTATTTCGTCAAGATATTTTGTTCCAAAGCTAATCCTGCCGACTTGTGGAGGATAGCATACTGCACTATTATTCTTCAGTATTTTATTCAGGTTCCAATTTTAAATATAGTTTATTTATTTTTGCCATGACTATGTTACTGTATTCATGCTTTTATTTTATGTTGTTATGCAATAAAATTATGTTTGGCTAATTTTCCCGATACCGGTATGTCAAGTCCTAAACTGAAGGGGATCGGTAATTAATTGGCATAAATATTTTACAAAAACACTTTTCTGGTTTTGATTTCCAATTTGGACATTAAATTGTTTTGTTACGAGAGTAAAAGACATACTAAGGATAAAATCAACAGAACGAGAGTTTGAGGTTTTAACCAGATATTGGTGATTGAACATTAATTTTAAAAACAGCGAGAGCGCTTTAAAATTAATTGGACTCTATTTGTTTTCAAAAAATACTTTTAAAATTTAAATGACACAACGAGAGCGCTCGTTTAAGTTAATAATATGGCCTAAATCGATAGAACGAAAGTGTGAGACAAGGGTTTTTAAATTAATAGTTTCCACTGAAACAATGTTTTAATACTTAAAACCATGTCAATGACTTATTGAATCCCTGAAGTTGACAAATTACATACCGGTGTCCCGTTATCAATTATTAGATATTAGTTAATTCCCGTTTAAATCCTAACACCTTAATTTTATAATTAGCCTTAGCTTTAAACAATGACCCTAAATAACAGTAGTTTGACCATCAATCCTTGTGGGTTCAATATCTTTTAAAACTACACGATTAGACCGTGCACTTGCATTCACTACACAGGACAAACTCTCAAAGTCGCGATCAAGTTTTTGGCACCATTGTCAGGGACTGATTTAGTCAATACTGTGAATCCCTTGTTATGCAGTATAGACTAAGGAAACCTATTTTATTTTATTTATCCGTTGATTGTATGCCAAGCACTCGCTCTAAAGGTGAAGAATTAGAGAAACCAATCGATGAGGTCAAGCATTTTGTTAGTATAAGACTCGGAATTAGAGAATACCAAATCAAGTACAACCTTCCCGGATTCAATCTTCCTAACTATTCTCTTCCTGACCCAAGAATGGCTGAAAGACCCCAAAATTGCCCCTCTGAATGATTATGCTGCCCCATCGCAAGAGGAACCCCATAAAAGTATTGCTGCTCCCGCCATCACACGAAATGATTTCGAATTAAAACCTTCGTTATTACAAGCTATTTAACAAAACCAATTTTCAGTATGTCCTACGGACGATCAAACCTTCATTTGTCCGTGTTTGTGCAGTACACAGACACAACGAAAACAAATGGAGTCATTGTTGATGCAATAGGACTCTGTTTCTTTCCTTTCACATTACGAGATAGAGCTAGAGTATGGATCTAGTCTTTACCATCCAACTCTGTTACCACATGGAACAAGTTGAAGAAAGTTTTGCTAGCGTGATATTTTCTGCCGAGTAAGACAATTATGCAAAGAGCCAATGTCAACGGTTTTAAACAAAAGTAAAGCAAATCTATCTTCGAAGCATGGGAAAGATACAAAGACATGTTTTGACTCTATCCAGATCACAGTCTAGAAGAATGGATAATCATACACACCTTTTACAATGGTCTCTTATACAACACAAGACAAACGATTGACGATGTTGCTGGCGGTGCACTAATGGATAAACTATACCACGATGCCTATCAAATTATCAAAAGTATGGCTCAAAATCATTATCAATGGGGAAGCGATAGAACCATGGTGGAGAAACCTCAAATGAAAGGCGGTATGCACGAAGTTAGTATCTTATACCAAGTAAACACTATGGTAGAAGCCCTTACCTAAAAGATAGAAAGCTTGACCACAACTCCCGCAGCCACCGTGCCTGCAGTAGCTCCAAAATGTGATTTATGTAAACTTCACGCGTATCCTGCACCCGAATGTAGACTCTTAATAGGAGTACCAGTTGATCAAGTGAATTATGCTCAAGGGAACCCCTATGGAAATAACAATAACCCTGCTTAGAAGAACCATCCAAACTTCTCATACAAAAGCAACAATACTTTGTACGCACCTGGGCAAGCTCCTACTACACCCCCAAGATATCATAAAGCCACCTAAAATGTCTCAAATATTCTGAGTATCCCTAGGAAGTCCAACATTGAAATAATGATAGAAAACTTCTTAGCCACCCAAGCTCAAGCTAATAAAGATTTCATGAATAAAAATATTCACACCAGTGAACAAATTAAGCAACTGACAAATAAGGTTGATGCTCTTGCCGCACGCAATAAAATGTTAGAAACACAAATTTCCCAAGTGGCTTAACAGCAAGCAACTACAGCTGCTCCAGCTTGAACTTTTCCTAGACAACCCCAACCAAATCCAAAGGGACATTCTAATTCCATAACACTTCGGAGTGGGACAAAACTAGGCGGACCAACTGAACCTAGAGTCAAGAATCTAACCATGTACCAGAAACATGGAAAAGGAACTGAGAAGGAAGCTGAGTCGAAGGAAGTAGAAAAGGATGGTAATGGTGAAGAGGCCGTGGAAAAAGAAGAACCTTATGTACGTATGCCACCCTATAAACCACCTATCCCATATCCTCAAAGATTTGCTAAGTCTAAAAATGTAGAGAAATTCAAGAAATTCGTTGAACTTCTAAAACAACTTAACATTACCATACCTTTTACACTATGCTAAATTTCTTAAATAAATATTATCCAATAAGAAAAAGCTTGAGGATAATGAAATTGTATTGCTCACTGCTGAATGCAGTGCTATAATCCAAAAGAACATGCCTCCTAAATTGAAAGACCCAGGTAGTTTTTTCCATACCATGCATAATCATAAATTTTGTCATAGACAAAGCACTATGTGATTTAGGAGCCAATATTAGTCTGATGCCCTTATCGATTTGCAAGAAACTCAACATGGGAGAACTAAGACCAACAAGGATATTTGTACAATTAGCGGATCGATCAGTGAAATTTCTTATAGGTATGTTAGAAAATGTTCCTGTACGTATATGACAATTCTATATCCCCACTGATTTCATAATCATGGAAATTAAAGAAGACTCCAATATTCCTATTATACTAGGTAGACTATTCTTAGCCACTGCAGGAGCCATCATAGATGTTAAAAATGGAAAACTAACTTTTGAAGTTGGAGAAGAAAAATTTGAATTCATCTTGTCTAAATTCTTCAAGGCACCATCCATCGATGATTCATGCTATTTCTTAGATGTAACCGATAAATGCGTAAAAGAGATGGAGAAACAACAAACCACAGATTCGTAAGTATTGAAGATTCCTATACCTCCTATACTCGAAGATGATAATTGGCACCGTGAATATTAAGATGAAAATTTGAGTGAATGCCTAGCTCTAACTCCTGATCCTATACCTTGTCCAAAGAAGCCAGCCATAGAACTCAAAACACTACCCAAAGACCTAAGGTATGAATTCCTAGACATAGAACTTGAACGGCCAGTTATAGTCAATGCAGACCTAGGACAAATAGAAACTGAAAAATTATTACATGTCCTAAGAAAATACCCAACCGCTTTAGGTTATAACATCTCAGATCTAAAAGGAATAAACCCTTCTATCTACATGCACCGCATTATGCTTAAGGAAGAGTGTAAGACCTCTAGGGAACATCAAAGAAGAATCAATCCTATTATGAGCAATGTAGTCAAAAAGGAAGTAGAAAAGCTGTTGGAAGCAGGAATCATATACCCAATATCCGACAAGTAAATGGGTTAGCCCAGTACATGTCGTACCTAAGAAAGGAGGCGTTACAGTAGTAAGCAACGCTAAAGGAGAATTCGTAGCGCAATGAACTCACACTGGGTGGAGAATATGCATCGACTATAGAAAGTTAAACAAAGCCATTCGTAAAGACCATTTTCCTTTACCTTTCATTCATCAAATGCTTAAACGACTAGCTAAACACTCTCACTTATGCTATTTAGACAGTTATTCAGGATTTTTCCAAATTCCTATTCATCGTGACGATGAAGAAAAGACAACTTTCACTTGTACCTATGGTACATTCGCTTATCAACGAATGCCATTCAGATTATGTAATGCCCCTACCACATTTGAGAGATGTATGATGTCCATTTTCTTTGATTTTCTAGATGGTATGATGG
Organism: Vicia faba; assembly: GCA_948472305.1. Taxonomy (NCBI): domain Eukaryota; kingdom Viridiplantae; phylum Streptophyta; class Magnoliopsida; order Fabales; family Fabaceae; genus Vicia; species Vicia faba. The sequence goes on along the minus strand of OX451741.1, from coordinate 1,442,704,961 downwards.
AAGTTTTTATGGATGACTTCTTTGTCTATGGAGAGAGTTTTGAAGGATGTTTATTGAACCTTGAAATGTTACTAAAAAGATGCGTAAGTGTCAACCTCGTGCTAAACAGGGAAAAATGCCACTTCATGGTCCGACAAGGAATTATCTTAGGGTATATCATATTCGATAGGGGAATTGAAGTAGATAAAGCAAAGATTGAAGTAATAGAAAATCTTCAACCACCAAAAACTGTTAGAGAAATAAGAAGTTTTCTAGGACACACTGGTTTTTATCGACGTTTCATTAAAGACTTCTCTAAATAAACCAAACCTCTAACTGAACTGCTAATGAAAGATGTTGAGTTCATCTTCACAGAAAAATGGTTGGACGCATTTACAACACTAAAAAAGGCATTAATTTCAGCACCTATTATGCAACCTCCTGATTGGAATGAGGCATTTGAGATAATGTGTGATGCAAGTGACTATGTCGTAGACGCATTTCTAGGACACAGAAAGGATATAAAGCTTCATGCAATCTACTACGTAAGTAGAACCCTAGATCCTGCACAGACAAATTAGGCCACCACAGAAAAAGAACTGTTAGTTGTTGTGTTTGCTTTAGATAAATTTCGTTCTTACTTAGTAGGAGTACGAATAATTATCTATACCGATCACGCTGTAATCTGGTACCTCTTAAGTAAGAAAGACGCAAAACAAAGATTATTAAGGTGGATCTTACTTCTACAAAAGTTATATTTAGAAATCAAAGACAAGATAGGCACTGAGAATGTAGTAGCTTACCACCTATCCAGAATAGAAGGCATCAAATCTGATCATGTACCTATCAATGATGATTTTCCTTATGAACGCCTCGTAGGCCAATTAGAATTGGAAAGTATTACAACTAAATACCCTGTAACTTATGAAGACGCAGACACAAATGAAGTCGTGGAAGCAGTATACACTAAAAACATACTGCCATGGTATGCCAATTTTGTCAATTACTTGGCTGTTAGAGTGCTTCCACCTAATATATCTTATCAACAAAAGAAGAAATTCTTTCATGATCTTAAACAATATTATTGGGATGAGCCTTTTCTTTTCAAGAGAGGCACCGATGTTATTTTCCGTTGATGTGTTCCCGAAAATGAAATTAAAGACATAATTTTCCACTGTCATGCTGCTCCCTAGTAGGACATGCAAGCACTTCAAAGAACTATGCTAAAATATTACAAGCCGGCCTCTATTGGCCTAATCTATAGAAAAATGTCCATATCGCAGTTAAAAATTGCAACCAATGCTAACTCACTGAAAACATCTCAAGACGCGACGAGATGCCTCAAAAAGGAATTCTAGAAGTTGAAGTCTTTGACGTATGGGGAATTGATTTCATGGGACCATTCTCGTCTTTCTTTGGAAATCACTACATACTCGTTGATATCGACTATGTTTCAAAATGGATCTAGGTTGTAGCCTTTCTGCAATACGTTGGGAGAACTGACTTGAAGGATTTGCGTTTGATTACAAATGTTGCGGTTAGCAAGAGTCGCCACCGACTTTTCTTTTATCCAAAAGGAACGGTGAAAAAGCACATGAAAGACCTTTGAGATTGTTTCTTGAGTTTGGGGGGTAGATTATGAAAAGGGAAGGTATTAGCACCCTTTTCATACATGGTTTTCCATGGGCTCTTAGTTACTTGCTAGATCACTTGCTTTGTTTGAAATTGTGCTTTGTGTGGTTTTTTGAAAGTATTTTGTAAAGATGCCATTGTTTAGGAAATCTTTGTAATGATTCTTGTTTGTAAGAATGTATACAAAGATGTTTGATCTTTTGAAAATGTTTTCAATTTTTTAAGATGTTTTAAAGTGTATGTGTTTGTTTTGAAAATAGTAAGGATGTTTGTTTTGAAATGGAGCAAGTAATTAGGAGCAATCTACCTACTCAAATGTCTTTCTTGTTCATTTTCTTTTCCTTTGACATTGTTGTCTTACCATTGATTTGGTAAGCAACCCAATCTTTGGATATAAACGGGACGGGCGTGGGTCATCGTATAGCCATGATGAGCAATGTTGCAAGGTATTTTAGCATTCTTTTTGAGGGACTAAGATCATTTGTAAGGCAAGTTAGATAGCGTCATCGAGGGTCTATGATCTTGTATTTTTGCTTGTTTTTGGCTAAGATACCTTACATGCATAATATGGTCATTTTGTATAAGGAAACCAAGTGGTATAACCCTATGGGTGCTTGTGTGCAAGTGTATTGTTTTCATGCTTTATTTTGTCTTGAATTAGGGTTTTCCTAAGTATTGGTTTTAGTCTTTCCATACAAACCCTAATTACTAATATTTGTATATAAAGCGATAAACTGTGGAATTTAAAGTTACTACGCTATTACAATATTTGTGGGGAGGGGGTGTACAAATTGAAATGGGGATTGCAAAAAATATAAACCTAGTTAGTCTATTACAACCATATTGAATAGGTATTGATGTGCAAACATTTAAATGTACAAGATGAAATAAATATACAAGAAATGTAATTGTTAAGAAAATGGGTATTTTGGATTTTTATGAGAAAAAAGGAAATCATTTTAACCTAATTAATTAAAGAAAATAATTAATTAAACTTGAATTTATTTAAGAAAATATTTTAAATAAAACCCTAGTTCTATTGATTAATGAAAATAAGTTTAGAAAAAAGTATTTTTTGGTATTTTTGTCTTGAAAATATTTATGGCATCATGAAATATTTTTAGTCCCTTTTTTTATATCAAATATAACATATTTTAATTATTATTAAAGAAAATAAGTAATAACCTAGTTTTAATTATATTTACAAGATAATAAGTAAAAAATAAATACAGTATAATTAATAAAAATATTTTTTTGTGAGAAAAATAAAATAAATTAGGTCAAAATATAAATCTAGCATTTTTTGTATTTTATGATTTTTTTAGTATTTAGAAAATATATTTAAGAAAATAAAAATGAAATAACAAAAGAAATAAATAAACTTGGGCCAGAGGTGCCAATAGCCTGCAGGGGGTTAGTCAACAAAAAAAAAACAAAGCAAGCCCAATAAGGCCCAGGCGCTCAAAAAGTCAGAAAATGCCAAAATGTGTAAAAAAAATGTAAAAGGATACCACTGGGGTTCGAACCCAGGTCCCATAGGTTAACAGGCGCTCACTTTACCACCAGGGTGGCTATACATTTGTTCATATAAACAAAACAATAAATATGTAAGGAAAATCAAGTCCTGATGACTTCATCTTCAACCTCCAGCCAGTGTACCTGCAACTTCTCAAAACTGGAAATCATGAAATGCAAATGAGCTTGATTCAAAGTTCTGCAAGGATCAGGTTAGCTTCCTTGAGGTCCCAGGAAGCTACCGCAATGATTAGCTTGAGCTGAAAGTGGCTGAGGAGCTCTGGAGAAGTCAAGTTGCAGACGCCTGTTTTTGAAAATGGAACTTGATGATGGAGGTGTTACAGTTGGGCAAATGGACTTTGGTTGGTTTATATTTGATGTTTAGAAGCTTTTGGAAGTGAAAGGCCAAAGAACGCACGAGGGGATTTGGAGTTTGGCATGTAAAGTCAGAATTTGCACAAAAATGGTATTTTGAGACAGTTTCTGGCTAGAGGGAGTTTGAGTGAGTTTAAGGGTCTTCAAGCTCGTGTCTTAGCTTACAAATAGTGCTTCTATTTATAAGCAACAAGTTTGGAGACTTGTTGTTAATCAGAATTTGAAATTACATGTTTATGCATAACATGTGATTTTTGAGAAAACAAGTTTCAATGCCTTGTGTACTTGCTAAGATAGAGTGGTTATGATTTAAACACACTTTCTTATGACTTTGTAGATGAAGTGTGATCAGAGGGAACAAGTTAGAGGCTCAAGAATGGACTTTATGCATAAAGCTTGCTTTTCAAGAATGGTATTGTTAACTTTCTTCCCAAAATGGCAATGTGAATTGGATAAAGCTTAAATCACTTGGATTATAGCTCAAAAGTTTGTGTAATCCATTAATTGTGGAGTTACAAACAAGTTTGAGGTCTGCAAAGCAAATATTATGCAGCCTAACATTGATTTGGTTCATGTGTTCATCCAAAATGACTTGTAATTCAAGTGACAAAACACCAACTTCATCTCTTCGATTCTCCCTACTCAAAAATGATCTCAAGGAGTTCTTGGAAATTTTGGAAAGCTTGCAATTTTCTATAAAACCCATATTTGAATTTCTTTTGAAAATTACCCTTGTAACTATGTGAAAAATTGCCATGAAGTTAGGTCAAAAAATCTGCCTAACTAGGGCAAAATTTCACTAAGTCTTTTTTAGTTCATAAGCATGTATTCATAAAATTATAACTTGAGATCCAAGAACTTTTGGAAGAAGTTGTGTGAGGAAAAGTTGTAGATTTCATGGATATCTACAACTTTCATGTTGGAAGTTTCCTTTGAATCATCTTGAATCATAATGGAAAAATTGCTCAAAGTTATGAAAATATAAGAAATTTTTGACACTTAGAAATATTTCTAAGTTTAGAAATTTTGACTTTTAAAAATGAAATCTTGATTTCTTGATTTATTGATGAATAAGTTTCCTATTTTTACATGTTTTGATGAATTGTGATCTTTGGTGCTTAAATTTGACCAAGAAGTCAAAGTTTGACTTTTCAGTATACAGTTGACTTTTGATCAATTGACTGCAAAATTCATCTGTCAATCCAATGGATTTGCAATGTTTTGAATCATGTCATTAGGTAAAAATGATGAAATTTGACTCTTGAGATCATGCCTTAAACCAATTGACCAATTTCTAGGTCAAAAATAAGAAATTGCCCTTTCCCAGTCAAAACCCTAATTTTGACCATTTTGCCCTTTTGGAGATTTGATCAAATTTCTTGAGGAATTATTATCCAAACTTGATAAAATGACATATATGGGTTCATGATGTTGATTTGGATCAAAAAATTATGAAGTTTGACTGTAAATTGGTCATAGTTGACTTTTTCCCAATACAATTGATTTTTAGGTCAACTGATCACTTGACTGGGCAAAAATGTGATTCAAGACTTGAAACTTGACATGAGCAATATTGAGAGTCCAAAATGATCCATTAAAGTAATATGAATCATTGAAAGTTCAAAAATCTATGTGCAATCTCAAACCCTAATTTTGGTCATCAGTGCATAAGGAGGTGTCTTGAGCTGATCAAACCCTAGTGCAATTTTGAGCCCAAGGAGATCTTGTGAGCAAATTCTAGATAAATGAGAGGGAAAATTTTAGGGTACAACACTCTCCAACATATGACGCACGAGTAGTGGTCAGGCTTTTCAAGAACATAATCTTCCAAAGATTCGGTATACCGAGACTCGTTATCAGTGTCGGTGGCTCCCATTTCATTTCCAAAATCTTAGAAAAATTATTAGTGAAGTATGGAGTTCGGCATTGTGCCTCAACACCTTATCATCCAAAAAAAAGTGGGCAAATAGAGGTCGCTAATAGAGAGATTAAGAAAATATTAGAAAAACGGTAGCAACCTTTAAGAAAGATTGGTCATCTAAGCTACACGAGCTCTATGGGCATATAGGACGGCCTAGAAAACTCCAATAATAACCACACCATTTAAATTAGTCTATGGGAAATCATGTCATCTTCCGGTAGAAATTGAACATAAAGCTTATTGGACCATTAAGACCCTTAATTTGAATTACACTGCCACGGGTGAGAAAAGAATCTTAGATATCCACGAACTTGAAGAACTTAGATTAGACGCTTACGAGAATGATCAAATTTATAAGGAGAGAACTAAAAAATGGCATGATAAACGCATATCTAGGAAAGAATTCAATGAAGGAAATATAGTACTCTTAATTAATTCTAGACTTAAAATATTTCCGGGAAAACTTCTCTCTAGATAGTCTGGTCCCTTCGAAGTCACTAAGGTTTTTCAAAATGGCGCAATAGAAATTAAAGGAATGTCTAGTGAACCTTTTATCGTAAACAAACAACGCTTAAAGCATTACCATTGCATCAATAATAAGGAATATTCCACAACATTTAGGCTGGATGAGCTGCCACCCCACTCATTAGATTAATCACCTGTTATGTCGAGCTTACAACTTAAAACAAACCGCTTATTGGGAGACAACCCACTTTTCAGTCTTTTCTTTTTGCTTCACTTATTTTTAGTTTTTATTTTCTTTTCTTACTTTTGTTATTGCTTATTTCTATAAGATTATGCAGTATTGTTTCTCTATTATTATTCACTACTAAGATAATTCTAACTGTCAACCTACTTCAGGCTAACTTAACTATTAGCTAACTGTACTAACCACGATGAATCCAGTTGACACGATGGGAATAATTTTCAGAGGAAGAAACCAAAGGAGGCGTTTTGAATCGTTGGCTGATAGGGAGATGGGATTGAGTATCTACCTTGATGGACCTGCTATGACCACACTAGGGATTAGAAACAATGTCTTGTTTCTGTTAAGCCAAATAAGTTAGGACACATCTGCCTTAAGAAGAAGATTTATTTCCTACCGTAGATTAACCCTAGAGTTTTTGAGCTCTCTTGTCTATAATCCTAACCATGGTCTAGGGTTTAACATGTGACTAATTAGGTTTAGGCTATTTGATATTGAATACACCTATACCCATAGGGAAATGGCAGAACTGTTAGGATTTCCACACGGCCTCGATACATTCACAATAATCTAAGAGGAACTTTTTGATGTGGGTGAACTCGACTATTTTTAGGGTAGTATTACTGGTGTAAGTAACCATGAGCCTAATGACACGCACTCAGAAAACATTCATAACCCCGACTTAAGGTATTTTAATTAGATCCTAGCACATACCCTCTTTGGAAAGCCAGAAAACATAAACACAGTATATAGAGCTGAACTTTTCACAATGTTTTGTGCATCGCAAAAACATCCCGTAAATGGTGCTACCTTTATAATAGCCAACTTTCACCGTCTTGCACGAACAGTCCATGAACCAATCCTGATAGGAGGCTTGGTGACCATGATAGCAAATGCTATCGGCCTGAAACAACCACTGCTAAACATTGTCCCTCTAGGTAGATTCCAACCAATGAACATCCATTTTTGCTTCAATAGGAGAATTATTGGGAACATAGGTCCGGGTTCTGTTGCAACTGGTTTTAAGTATAGAGTCACCACTACTAGTTTTTATCTTAAGGAATGGAATCTAATAGGAAACCCTAATTTCGCAAACAGAGATTCTAGGTTTCAGACTTCTTTAGACAAAAGGAAGGTGTTAGGCACCTTTTATCTACCTTATTCTTAAGGATACTAGGTTTAGAGGGTTTTAGGTTTAACAGTTAAGTACAAAGGGGTTTTAATTTTTTTAATATGGGAAAAGGGTTTGTTTTTTAATTAGGGGAACTATCCATGACTTTAGTCGTATGCTTACGTATCTTGAATTTTGTCTGGGTTGTAAATTGAGCGATTGTAGACGCAATTCACTGTTAAACTTGAATTTAATTCTCCTTAACCCTTTTTCGAAAATATCTTGAGTTTTTGTTATGTTAGTGGAAAAATGGTTTATTGTTGGTTAAATGTTTTGATGTTTTGATTTGATTAAAGAGTGTGATGAGACATTGAGCGGGGGGGGGGGGGGGGGAGTCTGATATAGTCTCCTCCTCACGTGGCCAGATATTATCCATGTGTTTCTCGATGTGAAGGATGCGGAGGAAGTCTGATATAGCCTTCCTAATCATGTGGCCAGATATTGTCCACGTGTTGCTTGCAGGTGGAATATTTGATGAATTGTGTGGATTTTGATATTTTATTATAATTTAAGATTTTGATTCAAATTTAATGTTTGATTTATGGATGGAAAATTCAAGTAGAAGTGAATAATTGAATGAATATGTAAGTGAAAAAAATTAGCATTAGAGTTGTTGTACCCCAATTTTTTCCCCTAAGATCCCTTCATCATATCATCTCAATTCCATCACAACATGATCACATTAGGGTTTGGTTCTTCTCCCTATCTCTAGATTTACTCTAGGAGGAATCACCAAGCACCTTGACTTGTATTTTATGATCATCTATGCTTTGTATTGATTATCCTTCAACTAATAAATACAATGAGTGTTTCCCCCCAATTGTTGATTTTATAGGTTAAAGCACAATAGATTCCATCAAGACTGATCTAGGGATTCATGAGTTCATTTATGTGCCTTCCTCAACAAAGATTCATTAAGGATCAAGCCTCATTATTAAAGATGTTTTTAAGAAATGTCATGACAAAGTCATTTATGATTCATCATGACTCAAAATGTCAAATTTAGTTCAAAAGTACTAGGGTTGATTGAAGAAGTTTGACTTAAATGTACAAGTCTTTGATTTTAATGTTCACAAGTGCATATATCCTTAAATTATCAAGATTTGGAATTGGTTTTGGTTGCTATGGTCTCTCCTTATCATCCTCAAAAACTTATATTCACATGAAAATGGTATTTGTGCAAGAAGTTTGGTCAAAATTGCAAAGGTTTCCCAAGGCATTTTCTTGCTCTAGGAGCTAGGGTTTTGAACTTCAAAGGGGTATATCTTGTTCATATTTTGGTATTTTTGAGTGATTCCAAAGAAATCATTATCTTTAAAGGGGTTTTAACATATCTCTTCAAAAGTTTCAAGTAAATTTTATGTGGAAGAAGCTTAATCATGAAGAAAGATCACAAGTCATCAAGATGAACCCTCAAATTCCCTTGTTTTACTTCAAATGATCATAACTTAATAAATTTTTATCCCCTTGAGTCCATTCTTTTTCCATAATGATCTTAAGGAGGTGGACTTCAAATTTTCTTTTGTTTGCAAAGCTTGAAAATGGATGGAAGATGCCTCAAGGATGTAAAAGATTATTGGTCATCCATGAATTTTCACAAATTTTGCAAGACCATAAATTTTTCAATACTTGGTATTTTTGAGTGATCCAAGTTCCACAATTATCTTTAATAAATATATTTCAATCTAGCATCATTAATTGAAGCAAAATTTTGGAGGAAAGTCTTGTTTGAGCTTAAAACATTATAGGTCACTTTTGAAAGGCTTCTTTTTCCAACTTTGACTCAGCACAACTTCTTGATCAAGCATCCATTTGGTTCCATTCTTTGCATATTGCAAAGCTTGTAACCTCATCTTTCTAAAGCTCCAAGAATCATGTTCTAAGACCCCTTGAATTGAAAATGCTATTGGTTCAAAAATGGTATCTTGAAACCTAAGTTTCCTCCCAAGTCAGAGTTGGAAATTGATAATATGGCTTCTAATCACCATGTTTGCGCGTGTTTTCGCTTCTAATCATGTTTAGCAACTTTTCAAAAGCATTTAGCGTCATAAAACACATGATTTGGCTGAGTTTTGGTGCAAAACAAGTCACACGTTCCTCATGTTGCAGGTCCACACGAATTCACTCAATACACCCTCATTCGCACACTTAAGCATTGCTTCATTCTCTCCTATAATTAAGATGCATACCCCACCTATTTTCACAAGCTTTTGATAGCCAATTGACCCCTGTTCAGATCCCACATAAACTCTAATTTTGAATTTCTGATTTCTTGCATTCTCACCTTCAAACACAAAAAGCTCCATTCAGTTAGCTTCATTGAACTTCTGTGAGCTAACCATACAATTATCCTCAAGAATCGTGACCTATATTGATATGCAGAAGTCCACTTTACAAAAAACATCTCACTACTTTGTTTAGGTATATTTCTTGGAAAAATTGATCCAAATGAAAGACTAACCTATTCTTTGTATCCTTCTGATCCTCGTGCTCTTTATGATTTGCAATTCCATTGAGATTTGAGTGAGATATCCCAGATTTTCGTACTCGCTATTTTTTATCGTTTTCTTCAAACACGACCTTGCTTAGTTTATATGAATTTGGCACGATGGTACCATTAGAATTGTCTTGAAGAGACAAATCTAATAGTACCGATCTGGTTTGCTAATTTTACAGGTTGAGGAATCCCAATCTAGGGCGTCTGGAGGTTGAAGACGACCTACGTGTCGTGCTTCAACCAATGATAGCGTAACATGAATTTTTCTTTGAATTCCATTTGGTGTGCCTGCTTTACCATACGCGTGTTTTGAGAGCTCTTGGATCTGATTGCTTTCATTAGTCAGACTCCATCCAACGCGCCATATTTTTAAAATAAATGATCAGGTGTGATATCCAATAAGGTCCATGACATGCACAACGCGCCAGATCCACTGGCTCTGTTTACTAACGCATTTTGATAATGATCAGATGACCCATATTTTTTTGGTTTGTTATTTTATTTCTGATTTTTATATTTAATTGTTTTAAACTTCAAAAAATCATAGAAATTTTATTTCTGGCTCAAAAATTATAAAAAAAATTCACAAAAAAATTTTCAAATATTCTATTTCTGATTATTATTTTTTCATAATTTTATTTTCAGATTTCATATTTTTTTAAAATTTTTCTTGTTTTGACTTGTTTTTAATTGTTTTAAAAATACCTTTATTCATTTTAAATTATGAAAAAAGTAGGGAAGGATCCAATGATATTTTGACAAATATTGGTGACCTCATTTATTTTTTATTTCTGAATTTACTATTTTTATTTATTTTTGGTTTATTTTGTCTTTTAATTTTAAAAATAGTTTCTGACTTTAAAAAATTACCAAAAATTTCATAAAAATATTTGAGTTCATTTCTGATTTTTCTATGGTCTTATTTATTTATTTTTTGATTAATTTGAACATAGTTGCTATTTTTCTCTCTTATTCTTATTTGTAATCATTTAAAAAAAACCTTTCCTTTTATTTTAAATACAATTATATATATATATATATATATATATATATATATATATATATATATATATATATATATATATATATATATATATATATATATATATATATATATATATATATATATATATATATATATATATATATATATATATATATATTCTGGCTGATCTTGGATTGAAATTTTGATCATGAACGTCATTAACATTATTGGATCTATGGTGTTGAGTCTAACTCCATAAAAATGGATGAATGATTTTAATAATAGTTTGATTAAATTTTCAATTCAAATGTGATTTATTTCTCACCCCATACATTTTCATCTTATCTCATTCTTATTATACTAAATGTTGTTGGAGAATAATTCACATATCATGTCTCAAAACATGAGGTCCATATATTGATATTGATCAACCTTAAAATAGGTGTGACTTTTATATAAGTCCACTTCCGATTGCTTAACATAACGCTAAATTTTGTCCTGACTTGAGAAAATGATCATTCGTGGCCCAAATCTATGTTTGCAAGTCCAAGTATGTTAATTTGAACCCTTTGATCCAATAACCTTGAGATCCATTGTTAGGAGGCTTTGGTTCTACCAATCCTCTAATGGAACTTCATCAATTTTTGTCAAAGTGGATCACTTGAACATAATTGATCATTAAGTGTCATATTGAGAATTCTTAAATGGATGATATAATTGACAAAAAGCAAATGCAACTTGTTGTTGAGAGGCTTTGGTTCTACCAATCCTCTAATGAGTTCCAAATGCAAGTTTCAAGATGGTCATCTAACTAACTACTAATTCCTAACAATTAACTTTATTTTATGCTTTTTATTTTATGCTTTTACTTTATTTACCATTTACTTTAGCATTTACATGTCATGCTATTTTTATCTTTGCTCACTTGAGCCTAATAATCAACTTGAACTCTAAAAATTATTATTATTACTTGGACTACTTGGTTACTATCCTTGGCATTATGGAGTGGTGGAATTCTTGGACTTAAGATTAGAAGCCTTGATCTACCTTGAGACTTTGTGACCCCAATTTTTATTCTGTCTGGAGTTATTGGGGTTTACCCCAAGATACTGGGTTGTTAGTTTATTTTGTGTGCATGTTATTATGATTACATGATTTGTCTGTGATCTAGAATTCATCTGTATACACATGTTATTCTGCTCAATTTTTGTGAAGACTTAATGCAATTGAAGTTTGGTATTATTAAGGGATTTATTAATTGTTTGTTTGGTTTCAAATCAAAAGGATGAAATTCTACATTGACACATTATGTCAAGCGTTGGCTTCTTATTTGGTTAGATGGTCTTTCTCCTTATCTTTTGCCTTGTACTTTAAGATAATCTTATCTTCTCCTTCCATCTTCTTTAATTTCAAAAATCTTCTCCCTCCTTTTGAAAAATCTTCTTGTTTTTAGAACTTGAACACTTTCATAATAAACTTGGACTTATGTCCATGTATTTTCAAAAATATTTTCTTAATCAAACTTTAATCAACTTAACGATACCTTGACATTTTTTTGAGAAGATTAAAAGTCAATCAATCTCATTCAAACCATTTTTCCATTTTGGCTTTTTACTTTAAAATTTTTTTCACAAAATATTGGACTCTTGTGAATCCTTGTAGTGATGCAAACAACTATACTTCTACAATATATAATGAAATGAGATATTTTCCACTTGGGTGTTGAGTGAAGCATTGTTGATTTTGAAATACAAGCCATATCATCCACTTTGAGATGACGAAAATTCTCATTTGTTATAATTGTGGGTAGTAAGTATGTTTTCCACACGAACAATGACAATGATGTCCCGTCTCTTAAAGTTAACCAACACACTTGCGTTTAAATTTTTTTAAAAGAGGAACTACGTGTACCCTAATCCCTTATTGCACGGAAGGTGGTACGTAGGTACTAAAGGTTCACAATCGCGGCGGATGCAAAAATCATAAAAAAATATACTTCTTTCCTCACCACCACAACTATTTTCATACAACATTTTATAGCCAAAATATACAGATTTTACAAAGAGGTTCCTGCGGAGTACCATATATGTTTAGGGTGCTAATACTTCCCCTTTGCATAACCAACCCCCTTACCTAGAATCTTTCTCCATACTTTTAGGTTATTAGCTTTTTTCCCATTCTTTTGGAAGCAATAAAGCACGGTGGCGATTTTTATTTTGATCTGTGCGAGTCAAGTCAATCCAATGACTTAGTCTCAACATTTCTACCGATAGAAGAGTTAGTAAAAATATTTTAATGTTAATATAAAAAGATATTTTTAATTAGTAAAAACCTATTTATCCCAATTTGTTAAGTAATTAGTAAACATACGGATTCAAAATTTTGAGTTTATAAAATAAATGTTGATTATAGAAAAATAAATATTGGTTAAATAAAAAGGATTTTTGTTGCAACAATTTACAAGGAAAGATATAAAATTAGATCCACATTATGATTTAGAAAATAAAACTTGCAATAGATTTAAAAATAATAATTTGATTAATGATAAAAATAATTTAGTTATTTTGAATAAAGGAAAAACTAAGTTTGTTATTTATAAAAGGTTTATAAAATAATTATATTTAGAAAATACTCAACAATACGCCTGATAAAAAATATATTTTTACAAATAATAAAAAATAAATCATAAAACAATTTAGAATAATAAAAATAATAAACACTACAAAAATTATAATAAACACAAAGGGGATTATTAATGTTTCCATTTTTCATTGTAAGAAGACTTGCCTCTTCCTAATTTTATGTTGTTCTTATTTAGCATTTTTTATCCGTCCTAACTTAGTAATAATAAAGATAGTAAAGTTAATTTATCATATTAAAATTTTAGTTTCCTAGTGATTATAGTAACAATTAAATATTGTGAAAAATCAATTCATATAAATTACAATACTTAGACTCACTAGATTAACCATGAGAAATAAAAATTACCAACAATAAAATATTTAAACCATTCATGAAAACAATATTAATCACATAAAAGTATTGTGGACAAAATTCCAAAAGCAAAGAAATAAAACTCGAATATTCAAAAAAATTGAATTTACATAAAAGAAGACAAAGTTACCAACCTGAAATGTCGTGACCGATTTAAGTTGCTTCCTTTCCTTTTTCTCGGTCAATCCTTCCTCCTTTTTTGGTACAAGGTTTCTTGGGTTGATGGAGAGATTTTAGGAGATACTTTGTTTTTGTACTTCGATGTGAAGAACAACAACTTTAGGAGAACTCTAGTGAATTGTTGATTTGCTAATTGTTGGTGAAATTGTTGATCACCAAAAATTTGTTGATGGAGACTTCAGGGTTTCTTTGTTGTTGTTTTTCGATGTGAAGAACAACAATTTTTAGGAGAACTCTAGTGAGTTATGGATGTTTATGAAATTGTGGATGAAAAATAGTGTGAAAGAGTGGTCTATTTATTGATTTGAAATTAGGTTAAAGACACCCCAAAAAGGATATAGTCTACACAAAAAAAAGCCTAAAAGTTTGTAATTCTATCTTGGTCATCAAGTCTAAGAACTTGGTCTTACTTTTGACCAGATACAAGATAGATTTGAAAAATATTTAAACTAAATAAGATTTTATTTATAATTATATTTTTGGCTATTTGTTTTCATAAAATAATGATTTTAACAAAAAAAAAAATTTTTAAATAAATAAAATATAGGAAAACGAAAATATTATTTAAATAAATAAAAAAACACATTTTTTATGATATTTTTGGAAAGATTTACACAAATTGAGACATGATTGAAATTTGGAGGACAAGATTATGAACCTAGACACTTTTGTGATTTTCTCAATATTCTTATTGATTTTGTGATTAATAAAAATTGGTTTTGAAAGATTTCAATTATTTTAACATCTTGACTATTAAGTGTATAAAATCAAAGATTTAAAAAAATAAAAAAAATAATTTTAAAATATCCTTAAAATAGAAAACAAAAATAATAATAAAATAATTGAAAAATTACTTTTATCCTTTTTAATGAAAAAACACACAAAAGAATATAAATGCCAAAAAGTAGTGTAACGAGACTTGAACTCAGGACCTTCCACTTGTAAGCGTTACTCTCTTTCCAATTGTGCTACGTTATTCATTTGGAATAAAAAGTCAATCGAAAATATATGAAGACGATCAATAATTTTCTATTTAAAAATATAAAAAATTTGAAATAAATTATTATATTTTAAAATTAACTAGAAAACGAATATTTTCAAAACCCCAAAATATTAATGTAAATCGAAAGAATTTTATAAAAATCAATGTTTGAAAATAAACTTGATGGTATCACTGAGGGCGGGCAAATTTGGGCTATGAAAACTGCCCTTATTTAATAACTCTTCGATAGAATGGCGCGAGAATGCGTATGTCTTTGTTCATTCAAATCAGATATTTATTAAATAATGGAAGACCCCAAAATTTGACCAATGGTTGACTAGATAAGGTTACGCTGATATAGCATACCCCCAAGAGTTGGCTAGATAGGGTTATACTGATATAGCATACCCCCAAGAGTTGGCTAGATAAGGTTACGCTGATATAGCATACCCCAAAGAGTTGGCTAGATGGGGTTACACTAATATAGCATACCCCTGAGAGTTTTGAAGAGAATAGGAAAAGATGATGATGTATCCCTTACCAGGACTTGAATAAAGGTGAGGATGATGATTTAGAATTTGTATAAAAGGATAGATAAAGACGACGGTGTGTCATCCTACCAGAGTTTGAGTAGAAAAGAGAGTGAGATTAATCAATGCTTTGGAGACCAATATGATAATTTTGGGTTTGATTTTGCTTATTCATCGCACCTTGGGTGATGAATAATACAACACTTGATAACGCATGGCTGCTTAGAGACTGAGGTAATGAGTTATGTTTGCGAATCGCTGTGTGGAGTCTTTAGGCGATGAGCTAAATTTGGATTTCAAACTCCGCTACATGGAGTCTTAGGTTATGATCTATATCACGAAATAAGGAAACACACTGCTGCATGGAGTCTTAGGAAATGGGTTATGTTGGGAGTGTCTCACATTACTGCATGGAGTCTTAGGTAATGGGTGAAGAGAGTAAAACACATCGCTGCATGGAGTCTTAGGCAATGAGTCATGTCACACTACTGCATGGAGTCTTAGGCAATGAGCTAAGTTTCACACATTACTGCATGGAGTCTTAGGTAATGGGTAAGGAGAGGAAAACACATCGCTTCATGGAGTCTTAGACAGTGTGTCATGTCACACTGCTGCATGGAGTATTAGGCAATGAGCTAAGTTTCACACATTACTGTGTTGAGTCTTAGGTAATGGGTAAGGAGAGGAAAACACATCGCTGCATGGAGTCTCAGGCAATGAGTTTCACACATTACTTCATAGAGTCTTAGGTAATGAACTACGTTGTAAAGAACACATCACTGCATGTAGTCTTAGGTGATCGGTTGAACACATCACTTTATGGAGACTTAGGTGATGGGCTGAATTGTAGAGGAAGTGTGTTTTGATGATCAAACCTTAGATAGATAAATCGAGAGTAAGATTAGTCATTTGCTGGTTGTTTGTTTTCAACTAAGGTGAAAATTTGACGGGGACAAGAGATAATGATTCTACCTGACGTATGTTTTGAGGAATGTCATGCATGATGTATATGCATAACGTAAGGCTCTTAACGAGAAATCTACTACCGGGATTTCCGAGGAATCTACTGTCGAGATTCGATTGAGAATTACCTACCGTCGAGGTCTTCTGGATAATCAACTGCCGTTATTAACTAGAGGAATATTCTATCGAGATTCGTTTGTAAACTACTTTGTGTCGAGGTCTTCCAGATAATCAACTGCCATGATCGACTAGGAGAATCTACTGCCGAGATTCACTTTGAATTACCTTCTGCCGAGGTCTTCCGGATAATCAACTGCCGTGATCGACTAGGAGAATCTACTGCCGAGATTCAATTTGAATTACCTTCTGCCGAGGTCTTATAGATAATCAATTGCCGTGATCAACCAGGGGAATCTACTGTCGAGATTCAATTTGAAATACCTTATGCCGAGGTTTTTCGGATAATCAACTATCGTGATTAACCAGGAGAATCTACTAACGAGATTCAATTACGGACTACCTTCTCCTGAGGTCCTCCGAATAATCAAATGTCCTGATCAACTAGGAGAATCTAGTGCCGATATTCAATTGCGAACTACCTTCAGCCGAGGTCTTCCAGATAATCAACTGTCGTGATCAACCAGAAGAATCTCATACCGAGATTCAATTTGAATAACCTTCTGCCGAGGTCTTCTCGATAATCAACTGTCGTGATCAACCAGGGGAACCTACTGCCGAGATTCAATTTGAATAACCTTCTCCCGAGGTCTTCCGGATAATCAACTGCTGTGATCAACCAGGAGAATCTACTACCGAGATTCAATTTGAATAACCTTCTGTCGAGGTCTTCTGGATAATCTGAAGTCATGATCAACCAGGAGAATCTACTGCCGAGATTTAATTTGAATAACATTATGCTGAGGTCTTTCGGATAATCAACTGTCGTGATCAACCAGGAGAATCTACTGCCGAGATTCAATTTGAGTTACCTGCTGCCAAGGTCTTATGGATAATCAACTACCATGATCAAACAGGAGAATCTACTGCCGAGATTCAATGTACAATTGATAGCTTAATTGACAATTATGATTGTCTTCACATAAAAACGAGGTTGTATGTCATGCATGCAAATATGATTGGTGCATGAAATGTGATGATTGATTGATGTATGAAATGCGATGATTCATTGATGTATGAAATGTGATAATTGATTGATGTATGTGATAAATGACTTGGATATATGTAGATGGATGTTGGATTTTGAAATGCAAATGCGTAATTGGGCTTTTAGAGATATGCTCAACCCATGCTTTCAGAATTTGTCAAATGGATGGGATGATAAGTATAGCTTGGTTTCGGATGAAGGATCCCTAATGCATGATTTATGCAGCCTTATTCTTTCTAATTATGACTTGAATGCTTTTTTTTAATGGTGCCTCCCAGTGATAGGTCGTGGGTGACTAGGCATATAGGTTTGCCTATGTAACAAGGTTGTTTTGTCACACGATGGTTGAACGTTATGCTACCATGATTTCCTGATACTTGATTTGAACTTGAAGATTGCTGGATGTAGGAGAAAGACCCATCGGAGATTATGAAAGTACGCAGAGAGCTTGCTTTTATGTGGACTGTCCTTCCCTAATTTGTTGGTAGGGTCTTAGAGAATATTCTCTTTGATATGAGCTTGGAAACAGTTTGATCATAATGTGAATGACCCCACTACTTTGTATTATGCCCCTGATTAAAAGACTCTTGAAAATACTTGGCTTTGATGAACCATTTTAAATCAATTTCTTATGATCGAGCCTTGTAGTGGTCTTTCCCACCATTCAAATTTGGAAAAAGGTGCCCCTCCATCTCCTGGATCTGAAGGAAGTATCCTCAGAAAGAACTCAGACTTCATCACAAACTTGACATAGATTACCCCAAGCATTCGAAGCTTGAAAATTTTATACTTGAAGTTGCTTGAAGGGGAGTTTGGACCCTACGTATAGTAGGATGAACTTGGTACATATTGCTCAAACGTTTGAATTTTGGAAGGTTACCCCTTATTATTAAGGTTTTATAGGTTTGTTGAAATGAACAACCGAGTCATACCCTGTTGTGATACGACTTGATTAAGGAATGCTTCTTCGGAAAGTATGCCCCTGATTGAATAGTGCTTTGAAACTTGATCCAAGTTAACTGAATCTCGGAATTCTCACCCCTTGTTAATAATATCTTCATGTGATATACCCCTACAATCAGTTGTCTTTTCCCTTGTTTATACGGGTCCTCTTAGATGCTTTACCACTAGTTAGAAGCTTCTTGGAAATGTTGCCTTTGATCAGACCTTTTTGAAATCTCCTTGATGCTAAGTATTGATTCGTAGATAAAATTGTACATTTTGAAAAAGTAATTCCGTTTGATGCACATTCAATTTCTTGAAATCGAAATTGATCATTTGAAAAGAAATGGGAGATTAGAAGATGAATATTCGAAGAAGCGAAGTAGTTAGAAATAATTTTAACAAACATAGGAGTCAATTTAACACAAATCTTGCTGAGTATGCTTTCATAGTGAACCTAGCCTCAATTAGGACTTTTAAAGGTTTTAATATGGCCATGGTTCGTGGTTTAAAGTAAAAAAAGATATAAGACTCAAAATTTATTTATCCCACCCTATTCTTCTTGATGTTCACCAATCCTAAATTCGATTAATCCAACAAATGCATTTATTTCCCAAGAGAAATGTCATAGTCGCGCAGATGATGAGAAGCATAGATAAAGATCCAAGCGCCAATGAAAAACATTGATAAGATCCAAGCATTGATCAGATCCAAGCGTTGATGAGAAACCTTTGATATGGAAATCACAAGATTGTTCTCCAATTTTGTTTTCAATCCCTTATTTTTGCCTAAGTCAAGTTTTTTTTCGATTTTTACTTGACCTAGCGGGCTTTATTTTTTTGAATTCCCTTTTTTTTTGCTTTTCGATTTTGAACACTTGCGACCGCCATGCTGATTATTGTAAGCTTCATATTTATTGTTTCCTCAATATTGAATGATGTATTGAGGAAGAAGATGTCGTGAACTATGTCTTTATTGATTGCTTCCTCAATCAATGTTGATGTGCACAAGGAAGATGATGTGCTTGAACCTTTGCTTAGATCATTTCTTCAATGATCTATCGAGGATGGAGATATGCTTGAACCTTTGCTTAGATGGCTTGATTATCTTTAGATTTGAATGCACTACTGATTTAATTGAAAGACTACCCTACCCCTGGTTGAAATTAAGGTTTTTTTTTTTTAAAATAGAAAAACTCCAACTCTTGGCTCGAGGGGGTTGACTATGGATTATCTCCTTAGATCTCCATTGTTTAGGAATTGAAACAATGCATTACATCGTCAGCTTGGTATTACCATTGAAAGCATACGTTAGAAAATTCTTGTTATTTAATTTTCACCAGTATCCTTTGAAATTTGTTAAAGTTGTGAAATGGAAGATGGAAGTGAATAATTGATATTCATGGAAGTGATAGCAGAGTGAATACGAATGGATCAATTTCAAAACATGCATGCTTATTTTATTAGAATTACTAATCAAAAGATACAATTTTACAATAAATACAACTTAGCAACTTGGAGATTAGAAATTGAAACTGATAAAGCCTAATGATCCTATTGGAAGAGCTCCTTTATTGATCCACGTGACTTCAGGAGATGGTTCACAGTTGTTTGACTTATTAGAGCATGTGGGTGACCCTTTACTTCTCTTGGGAATACTAATTCAGGTTGACAAGGCAGTTGATCTTGATGTTGAGGAATCACCAATGCTAGCGATATTTGCGGCGTTGTGTAGGCTTGTTGATGACATTGTGAAAGGATGCCTTCTCTCTCAAATAAAACTTGTGTCTCTTGAATTTCTCCATAGCTCTTTTAGTTCACTTGTGAGTATCGGGAAACCTGCTAGCAGATGATAGTTGGATAATGGCGAATGTGGAAATTCATGAGATGCAAACGTATAAGCGTATGTAAATGCATGGGTATGGAAAATATTTTTTGGCTTTTGAGTATGCAAAAAAGTTTCATAGATATGCAATGCGATGCAGACGTAGTATGAGGGTAGACGTAGGGGTACCCTATACAAGTTTAATGGTAAATATGGAAATGATAATATCATACATTGTCTCAAAGATTGAGACAGGCGGGAACTTCTTAAGGACTAAGATAGTGATGGAAACGCGGGTACCCTATACAAACTCAGATATTGAGACATATAGGAATTCCTTAAGGATGAAGATAATAAATAGGGATTAGAGGATACCCTACATTGACTCAGATATTGAGACAAATAGGAATTCCTTAAGGATGAAGATGATAATATATATATGGATTTGAGGATACCCTACAATGACTCAGATATTGAGACAAATAGGAATTCCTTGAAGATGAAGATGATAATAGATATGGATTTGAGGATACCCTACACTGACTCAGATATTGAGACAGATAGGAATTCTTTAAGGATGAAGATGGTGATAGATATGGATCTGAGGATACCCTACACTGACTCAGATACTGAGACAAATAGGAATTTCGTAAAGATGAAGATGATAATAGATCTGGGTTTGAGGATACCCTACACTGACTCGGATATTGAGACATATAGGAAATCCTTAAGGATGAAGGACCATAGAAGAGAAAGAGGAATCCCTTCAAACTAGGGATTGTAACTGAGGGACGAGAATTCCTACAAGCTAGGAATTGTGATAGTCTAATGGGAGGTTGAGGAATCCCTATAGGCTAGGGGTTATGACTCATGAAAGATAATCCCTACAGGCTACGGATTATGGTATAGCAGAAGTAACCCTTGCGTGTTTAGGGATGTGATTATATGAATGGTATCCTTAGAAGGTAGGGTCCTAGTTTTGTCCAATGGTTAGTCTACCCTTCCCATAAGGTTACTTCCTTAGGGGTATCATGAATAACACCAGAGAGAAAATGTACAAGGGCCTCCTTTAAGTGGAGCCTCTTTACGGACCGAGACTTTCGTCTCAAAGTCGTGAAAGCTCTCGTCATGAGATTTTGGTTAGGGTTGTACAAAGAGTTATGGATGGCATTCCAAAGTCCTACTCGTCAAGAGCATATCTCTTGATAAGTATTCCTTTTGCGAAATTCCACCGACTCTAGGCGAAGTCGTCACATAAACTCGCAGGGATGATGTACCCCCTAAGATAATAGACGAACCTTCTTTCTAAGGGTTATTTTGAAAATATTTTTGAAATCGAAATCCCGCCCCACAACAAATATATAATGATAAAATAGACAAGGAAATAAATAAAGAATAAAATAAATAAAGAAAATAAAAACCTAACAAGATAAAAAACAAAAACCTAAAGGAAAGGCCTATACATAGGGTTGAAGTCCCCAACAGAGTCGCCAACTGTTGCAATTGGTTTTAAATAAACAGTCGCCACTACTATTTTTTATCTTAAGGAAGGGAATATTAGACGAAACTCTAATTTCACAAACAAAGATTCTAGGTTTCAGACTTCTTTAGACAAAAGGAAGGTGTTAGGCATATTTTATCTACCTTATTCTTAAGGATACTAAGTTTATAGGGTTTTAGGTTTAACAGTTAAGTGCAAAGGGTTATAATTTTTTAATAGGGGAAAAAGGGTTTGTTTTTTAATTAGGGGAACTCTCCACGACTTTAGTTGTATGCCTTTGTATTCTCTTATGAGGAATCAGAGTCCATTTCGTAGTTCGTAGTTAGTTGGTGTTTTTTATAGGGTTGCATAGAATTGTTTTTGAATTATCCTTGAACTTTGTCTGGGTTGTAAATTGAGTGATTGTAGACGCAACTCGCAGTTAAACTCGAAATTAATTCTCCTTAACCATTTTTCGAAAATATCTTGAGTTTTTGTTATGTTAGTGGAAAAATGGTTTATTGTTGGTTAACTGTTTTGATGTTTTGATTCGATTAAAGAGTGTGATGAGACATTGAGCACATGAGAGTCTGATATAGTCTCCTCCTCACGTGGCCAGATATTATCCACGTGTTGCTCGATGTGAAGGATGCAGAGGAAGTCTTATATATCTTTCCTCATCACGTGGCTAGATATTGTTCACGTGTTGCTTGCTGGTAGAATATTTGATGAATTGCGTGTAATTTGATATTTTATTATAATTTAAGATTTTGATTCAAATTTAATATTTGATTTAGGGATGGAAAATTGAAGTAGAAGTGAATAATTGAATGAACATGTAAGTGAAAAAAATAGCATTAGAGTTAATAAACATATTTTAAATTTAATAAAAAAAGAGTTTCAATTAGTAAAAACCTATTTATCCCAATTTGTCAAGTAATTAGTAAAAGGAAAAATTTTAAATTTAGAGTTTATAAAATAAATGTTGATTATAGAAAACTAAATATTGGTTAAATAAAAAAGATTTTTGTTGCTACAATTTACAAGGAAAGATATAAAATTAGATCTGCATTATGGTTTTGAAAATAAAACTTGCAATAGATTTATAAATAATAATTTGATTAATGATAAAAATCATTTAGTTATTTTGAATAAAGGAAAAATTAAGTTTGTTATTTATAAAATGTTTATAACATAATTATATTTAGAAAATACTCAACAATACGCTTAATAAAAAATATGTTTGTACAAATTAAATTATAAAAAAAAATTAGAATAATAAAAATAAAAAATACTACAAAAATTAAAATAAACACAAAGGGGATTATTAATGTTTTCATTTTTCATTGTATGAAGACTTGCCTCTTCCTAATTTTGTATTGTTCTTATTTAGCATTTTTTATCCTCCCTAATTTAGTAATAATAAAGATAGTAAAGCTAATTTATCATATTAAAATTTTAGTTTCCTAGTGATTATAGTAACAATTAAATATTAAGAAAAATTAATTCATATAAATTATAATACTTAAAATCAATAGATTAACTATGAGAAATAAAAATTACCAACAATAAAATATTTAAATCATACATGAAAACACTATTAATCACATAAAAGCATTGTGGACGAAATTCCAAAAGCAAAGAAATAAAACT
This sequence comes from Vicia faba, assembly GCA_948472305.1. Lineage (NCBI taxonomy): Eukaryota > Viridiplantae > Streptophyta > Magnoliopsida > Fabales > Fabaceae > Vicia > Vicia faba. The sequence goes on along the minus strand of OX451741.1, from coordinate 1,442,681,467 downwards.
CGAATATTAAAAAAAATTGAATTTACATCAAAGAAGACAAAATTACTAAAAATGTCGTGACTGATTTAAGTTGCTTCCTTTCCTTCTTCTCGGTCAATCATTCCTCCTTTTTTGGTACAAGAGTTTCTTGGATTGATGGAGAGCTTTTAGGAGATACATGAACAACAACTTTGTTGATGGAGACTTTAGGGTTTCTTTGCTATTGTTTTTCGATGTGAAGAACACAATTTTTTAGGAGAACTCTAGTGATTTGTGCATGATTATGAAATTGTGGATGAAAAATAGTGTGAAAGAGTGGTCTATTTATAGATTTTAGATTAGGTTAAAGACACCCCAAAAAGGAAATAGTCCACACCAAAAAAAGGCCAAAAATTTATAATTCTATCTTGGTCAACAAGTCTAAGAACCAGTTCTTATTTGTGACCAGATACAAGATAAATTTGAAAAATATTTAAACTCAATAAGATTTTATTTATAATTAGACTTTTTAGCTATTTCTTTTGCATAAAATAATGATTTTAATTAAAAAATAATATTTTAAAATAAATAAAATATAGGAAAACGAAAATATTATTTAAATAAATAAAAACACCCTTTTTATGATATTTTTGGAAAGATTTACACAAATTGAAACATGATTGAAATTTGGAGGACAAGATTATGAACCTAGACACTTTTGTGATTTTCTCAATATTGTGATTGATTTTGTGATTAATAAAAATTAGTTTTGAAAGATTTCATTTATTTTTAACATCTTGACTATTAAGTGTATAAAATCAAAGATTTTAAAAAATAAAAAATAATTTTAAAATACCCTTAAAATAGAAAATGAAAATAATAGTAAAATAATTAAAAAATGAATTTTTTTTATCCTTTTTATTGAAAAAACACACAAAAGAATATAAATGCCAAAACGTAGTGTAACGGGACTTGAACTCAGGACCTTCCACTTGTGAGTCTTACTCTCTTACTAATTGTGCTACGTTATTCATTTGGAATAAAAAGTCAATTGAAAACATATGAAGACGATCAATTATTTTCTATTTAAAAATATAAATAATTTGAAATAAATTATTATATTTTTAAATTAACTAGAAAACGAATATTTTCAAAATCCTAAAATATTAATGTAAATCAATAGAATTTTATAAAAATCAATGTTTGAAAATAAACTTGATGGTAGCACTGAGGACGGGAAAATTTGGGGTGTGACAGGTACCTTTGAACTGCTCATTAACAATCAGTTAATGCCTCTTTTCTCCCAGCCCGACCCTAGGACTAGTGTTCATGACAGGAACAATTGGGTATATGATTGAACCGAACCATAAGTTTCACCACCACCTACTCCTGAGACACCACAAATTTATGACCACCTTGATTCCTTCCTATCTGATGAAGAAACCGACCATGAAACCCTTCCATTTTACCATCATTTTCCATCTCCCGATCAGGCTGACTCAAACTCCTCCGCTGCTCCGGTTGCTACTCCACCTCCCATATATGACCAAGCTCATGTTGTATATGCTCTTTAATCCGAACTTAATTTGTTGATAGATGAACTCATTATTTTGAGGATCGACTTCCATTCTTTCATGGACGTGGTGGAAGAATAGCTGGATCATCTATATCATCATGTCTACTCTGTTGCTCTTCCTACAAATCAACGTTGCTAATTTTATTTCGGACTTACTTGAAATTCTGGTATCAGATATGTGATGTCGAAAGAGATGTCACGATACAAATATTTGATTGCAAGTAAGGTGCAGTAAAATCAAAAGCAATAAAAACACAAGAGATTGTTCACCCAGTTCAGTATACAACAACACCTACTCTGGGGGCTACCAAGCCAGGGACAAGTTCACTAAATAGTATCAATTCATAGACCCTCAGTAAATAACCAGTTTATGATCTAATCACTTAATCACTACCCAAGCTAAACTTCTACCTAAGACTCACCAAGGTATGAGGCCATCCTCAAGTCCCTTTAATCACTTACAAAATTAATAAGTTTGAAACACTTCAATCATTCAATGCTTAAAAGCTTATGATTGATACACAATTAAAAACCCAAATAATAACTCAAGTACATAAACTAATACTTAGAGTGTATTACAAATAACAAGCCTAAACTTCTAATCAGAATGAATGTATTCTTCTTAAAAAATTGCTTGACTTTGAATAAGGTAATGAGTCCTTATATATGCGCAGCTTTGGGCTTGGGCTTGAAAACAAATATTCAAATCTTTTGAATATTTCCATAAAAACAGGCTAAAATGTATTTGAAAAATATTCCTCCATATTTTTTGCAACCTATAGTTCACAAATACTGCATTATAGAGTGATGGAAATCAGGAAACAAAAGACTTAACTGATTTTGAGCTGAGATCAGTTCAGTAGGCATATGTCAAGACATTTGCTTTGACATCATTCAAAACAGTTTTGCTCCAAATGTTAATATATTTAGAAAAATATTAACAAGTCTTGTTTTACCAAAATTACTGCCAATAAACACTTACAAACTCCCCCTTTGGTAAATTTTGGCTAAAATATTGTTAGAGTATTTTATGAGAGAAACAACACAATTATCAGAGCATTATTAGGGAAGCAATAAGCAAGGTATTCAAAACATACATTCAGTTAGCTGTTAGCACAGGGAGATGTCTAAACATCTTCTTGGACATGAGGCTCCCACTCAAGTATTGAGCTCCCCCTCAATCAATGGTCAGTGGTCAGTCAGTGGTTAGTGGTTAGTCTGTCACTCACTCACTTTCTCTCCCCCTTTTTAGTCATAATATTCCAAAGAAAAGATGTAATCAAAGAAATATCAGTATTAGGTACAGACCATAAAATTCAAATGTCAATCACATGTAAGTGCCAAAAAATAGAAAACAAATTGTTCAGAGAAACATCAAATAGTCTAACTGTCATCCTGACCCGTTAACTTGGTTGAACCAGAACTTTTTTCCTCACTAGAATCTTCACCTTTAGAGCTCACTGCATCATCAAGGTTGCTATCCTTTTGCAGGTCCTTGATCATCTTTTCAAAGACTAGCTTCCTAGATGAGCTCACTCTGATCACATCATCTAATTCCTTGCAAGCTTCCTTTAGTGCATTGATCATATCATCCTTAGTAGAGGTCTTGTCAGCAGGAGCAGATGTTAAAACAATGTCTGGGACACATTTTTCAGAAAAGAGCTCAAAGTGGAGGGTCAAGGCAATCTCCTTTTTGCACACAACGACATTTCCACCTAGAATTCCAGGATGTTGATTTAGGATATTCGACAGAGGAGGGAAGGAAAAGCAATTGGCATCTTGATGGCACAAGTTCCTGCATGTTTGATGGTCTGATCAAAGATATAAGTCCCATAGTCAAAAAGTTTTTGGTTTCCAATAGCATAAATGAACTTTCCTAAACCAATGGAGATGGTTGAGGTGTGATTAGTGAGGACCCAATTTACAACCCCAATACTGTGCAAAATTGCATATTTTACACTCAGTTTGCTAATAGGAAGTTTGTTTTTCATTGGCCACTCACTTACTTGATTGGCAGCAATGGCTCCACATACTTGATTGTATGTAACTTCTAGCTCACAACAGACATCTTCAGACCTATCTAGATACTTGTTTCTAATGGCAGGGGAAAATTCAACACACTTTCCTCTAACAAAAACCTTTCTATACCCTTACTCTTATGATCAGCACAGTCAACATGAATATTAACAATAAACTCCTTAACGAGAGTTTCATAGCAATTTGAAAACCTGGTGATTGTTTTCATCAGTCCAACATAGGAGATCAGCTTCATGATTTCCTTAGACTCCAAGGCACCAACTCCTAGATCTCTCTCTCTCCAGGGAAATCCTTCTTTGATACACATACTTCCACTTTTTAGCATTCCCAACAAAGTGAAAGGAGATGTTGTCAAGGGGGGAATCTGGAACCCTTCCAGAAAATTTCTTAGTTGCATACTTTTTGATAGGAGAGATTTCCTGGACCTCTTGCTCGACATCATACTCAGAGTCAGTCTCTTCAACTAGAACAAATTTCTTGTTACTCTTGGACCTTTTTACAGCATCCTCATCATCATCAACACAGGTAACAAGTCTAGCTTTTCTCTTGCTAGAAGGAGGGACCATTTTACTTCCTGCTTTTGGGGGTCCATACATGTTTTTCTTCTTGTTAGTCTTGGGAGGGGGTGTGATGCTTGCATCTTTCACTATCCTGGACTTTAGCCTTCTAGCAATACCAAGTACAACATTAGTGACAATCTCATTGTTAGAGAGCTCTTCAACATTGATAACATCCACAACATTGTGACATTCTCCATCCTTGGAGGCAGCAACATTTTCTTCTACATTTTGATCATCTTGATCAACATTTTCTTCCTCCATATCTTTTAGGCCAGAGGTAGCAAGATTCTCAAGTTTGCTATCAGTAGCATCATTCTTGGTTGATTCAGCACATCACTTTTGGATGATTCAGCAGCATCATTCTTAAGGTTACACCCTTTGTCATCTGGAGGTGGCATGCGAGCAAGGGGAGTAGAAATTCTAGGAACAACAAATCCTTCATTTAAAACTCTGTCCACAAACCTTCTGATGCTTCTATTAACATTGACAACTTCTTCTTCAGTTCTAATGTCAGTAGCAGAAGAGTAGTTTCTTTTATCATCTTTTGATTTCTTGGCTAGTGATGATCTTGGTTTCTTGACCTTTTTATCAAGCGGGGGGATCGTTGATAGAGGAGTAACATCTAGTACTCTGTCAAGAGAAATATTTTCATTTGCAGATTTTGAGGAAGATGATGAGTGATGTTGAGACATGTTTGAAAAATTTCTGGCACGAAGATGATGAATGGAAAGGGTTCTTCTTCTGTTCAGGAGAATGAAGAGTTTGTGAAAGTAGAGAGAGGAGAAGTAGTAGCGTGTGGGAGACACTTTTAGGAAGTCTTGTAATGATTATTTTATAAAATTTATGTGTTGGAAACACAAAAAATATAATTTTACTTTAATGATATTCCCACACACTTTTAATTCCTACAACCCCTCATATAAACATATCCCTAATTTTCTTTTTAAATCGATTTACACAGGGACAAAATGCACTTTTTTGCCTTGTTTTGGGGCAGCTTTGATCCAAAATGCTTTTTCTACTCACTCCTTTTGATTGTTGGTTTGGATTGCAATTTTAAATGTCCAATTTGTCTTTAAACTCAATGGACTTTGTGATGTAGATGAAGTTGGATAAATGTTCATCAATTCAAATCTACCTAAGAATGAATTATTTAATTCATTTTTGGTGCTTTGGATTAATGATATGTTTAGTGCTTTAATCCATCTAGAGGAGTGGTTGAATTTAAAGATGAAAGAAATTTGAAATGGTGATCCAAATTAGCTTATCATTCCCCTCCCTCGTCATCTTATCCCTTTCTTTTTTAATTGTGCTACATGTTAAGGGATGGTGATATCTATATCATTTATCCAAACATGAAGTACATAGGTTGCTATTGACCGGCCTCAAAATAGGTGTGACTTCTACATAAGTCCACTTACGATTGCTTAACATAGCGCTAAATTTTGTCCCGATTCGAATAAATGATCATTCGTGGCCCAAACTTATGATTGCAAGCCCAAGTATGTTAATTTGATCTCTTTGATCCAATAACCTTGAGATTCATTGTGTGGAGGCTTTGGTTCTACCAATCCTCTAATGGATCTACAACACCTTTGGTCAACGCGGATCACTTAAACATCGTTTATCATTACATGTTGCCTTGTGAGAATTCCAAAATGGATGATATACTTGACAAAAAGCAAATGCAACTTGTTGTGTGGAGTCTTTGGTTCTACCAATCCTCTAATGAGTTCCAAATGCAAGTTTCGAGATGGTCATCCAACTAACCACTAATTACTAACAATTAACTTTACTTTACGCTTTTATTTTCATGCTTTATGTACCATTTACTTTTAGCATTTTACATTTCATGCTATTTTCATCTTTGCTCACTTGAGCATTTACTTTTATGTCATTTTTATTTTGCTCACTTGAGCTTTTCTTTCTTTTTAAAGACACCTAATAATTAACATGAACCATAAAAATCATTAATGATACTTGGACTACATGGTTACTATCCTTTGCATTATGGAGTGATGGACTTCTTGGACTTAGGATTAGAGACCTTGGCCTATCTTGGAGACTTTGTGACTTTATTTGATATTTTGTCTGGAGTTCTTGAGGTTTACCTCAAGCATTGGGTTGTTTGTTTGTTTTGTGTGCAGGTTATTGAGATTACGATCTTTGTTTGTAATATGGAATTCACTCGTATACAGCCGTTACTCTGCCCAATTTTTGCGAAGACTTAAAACACTTGAAGTTTGGTTCTCTCAAGAGGTCTAGTATCTTTGCTTGCTTGGTTTCAATCCGAAGAATGGGAATTCTATATTGACTCATAATGTCAAGTATTGGCTTCTTGTTGGTTAGATGGTTCTTATCCCTAGCTTTTACCTTATGCTTTAGGATAGCCTCTTCTTCTCCTCCCATCTTCTTTAATTTCAAAAATCTTCTCCCTCCTTTTAAAAAAAAACTCTTCTTGTTTTGAAACTTGAAACATTTTCATAATAAACTTGGACTTAGGTCCATGCATCTTCGAAACATTTTCATAAATAAATTTCAATCAATTTAATAATACCTTGACCTTTTTTTTGTGAGAAGACTAAAAGTCAATCAATCTCATTTCAAACCATTTTGCCACTTTGGATTTTATCTTTAAACTTTTCTCAAAAGATTAGACTCTTGTCAATCCTTGTAGTGATGCAAACAACTATACTTCTACAATATGTAGTGAAGTGAGATATTTTCCACTTGGGTGTTGACTGAGGCATTGTTGATTTTAAAATCCAAGCCATATCCTCCACTTTGAGATGATGCAAATTCTCCTTTCTCATGATTGTGGGTAGTAAGTATGTTTTTCACACGGACAATTGCGATGATGTCTTATCTCATAAAATCAACCAACACACTTGTGTTTCAAATTTTTAAAAGAGGAACTACGTGTACCCTGATCCCCTATTGCACGAAAGGTGGTACGTAGGCACTAAAGGTTCACAACCGCGGCGGGTGCAAAAATCATAAAAATATTTATTTTCTCACCTCCACCATCCATTTTATATACAACACATTTTTATAGCCAAAATATACAGATTTTTCAAAGAGGTTCTTGCGGAGTACCGTAGATGTTTAGGGTGCTAATACCTTCCCTTTGCATAACCAACCCCCTTACCTTGAATCTTTCCCCCTCTTTTTGGGTTATTCGCTCTTTTCCCATTCCTTTGGAAACAATAAAGCGCGGTGGCGATTTTTATTTTGATTTGTATAAAGTCTAGTCAATCCAATGGCTTAGTCTTGCACATTTATACCGCTACAACTGCCATCATTAGAGGAGGTTTGTCATGATCATCACACCCTAACTTGTTTGCTTGCATCTTTAACCGCTTTTTATGCTTGAATTATTATAGGTTGTAAAGTTTGTAACCAAGTGGCCATACAAGTTGCATCATCAAAGGCTCCTTTTGATTGTCATCATCAAAATTACATTGTTAAGAACTGAAATTATGTTCCTCAGGGGATAAATATCGAATACGATGCTCCGATAACAGGTTTAACAAGATAAATAAGACCCAACACAATTATAACAGTATGAGTTCTACATGTTTTTGGAGCTGAAAAATGATAAATGACACAAAATTGGTAACCCAGTTTGGTGAAACCACACCTACGTCTGGAGGGTTGAATCAACAACCCAAGAAAGGAAATTCCCTATTAGTAGCTTAGTACATTTTGTCTTACAAGAAACAACAAACCTTATGATATCCTATGCCTTTTCCTAACACTAACCAATAATTTTATATTTAGATCTCCCCCTAAATATAAGAACCTACTCTCTTTCTTTCTCAAACACCAACGTGTTAGTGTTTGGATTACAATCACTAAAACCTAGTGATAAACCTCAATCAAAACTATGAGAGATGTTGAATCTTACAACTCAACAAGACAAACCTACTATGCCAAGTTATGAAACATATTGGTGTACATACAAAAATAATAAGGACTCTATATAAACATTAACACTTTAATTCTTCAATGTATTGCTTCACTTCCAATGTAGGATTTGAGGTCATTATATAACATAATACTTTTGGGCTTTTCTTCATGGATATTTGATTTGATTTCATCCAGAAATAATGTAGATATTTTTGGATATTATTTGTTCCTTAAATATCTCCCACAAGATAGGATTTGTTTAAATTAAAATTTAAATTTAAATCTCCATTTAAATATGAATCAATCTTCATCTCCCTCTGCATCTTGTCAAACTGCTCTTGAAAATCACCCATTCTATCATAGAGACCCAAGTATTCACTTGATGGAGGAAAAGGACGACACACATCATCATTAACAAATGGAACCAAATTCAACGAAGGAGGTGCAGTAAGAGCAGCATGAACCACATGAGGTGTAGGAGTAACAGTAGTCTGAACAACTGGAGCATCTTGAGGACCAAGATTGAAACCTTCGGGCACAAAGTTCTCTGGCATTCCCCATGGATAACCTTGAGGCATGCGATTCTGAACAACAGTTGGAGTAGCAGACACAAGAATAGTCGGGGCTTCAGCAGTAACCCTTGTTGGTTGAGTTTGAACACTCAGTGGCTGATTCTGAGCAGCCACCAGAGATTCCATCAAAGCAGTAATATTGTCCATGCCGGCCTTCAAAGCAGAAACCTCCTCGTGCAGCTCGTGATTCTCTTGTTCTAAGTTGTGCATCTTCCTTCTGAAATTAGCCCGAGTGTTGGAGTGGTAAGTCATCTTACTAAACGAAGTAAAGAAGCTTGGTAAGACACCTGGATATGCATAAAAAATGCAAGAAATATGTGTAATATGATGCATGATATGTGCTTCACATGATTTATTTTTATTATTAATATTTCAAGGGACTTAAAGATTTATAGACACATTGCAAATGTCAAAGTAATAACATATTTGAAATACTCAAAATTCTTATTATAATAACTTAAAAGTAGGTTACAAGTCTCAACAATCCCAAGTACAAGATGAAAATAAAGTCTAAAACCCTCAGAAGTAAAGTTGTCGGAGATCACTCTATACGCTGGCGCTTCCATGTAAGCCTGGTAATCTGAGCCTTCAACCTCTAGTTTTCTTCCGTATACCTGGTGGCAACCTCCTTCCAATATCCTGGGTCAGGAAGTAAGCAACTAGCGTTTGACCGAGGCTTAGGAGAAAATAAATCCACTTTCCTCTCCACAGTCTCTACCGCTCAACTCTCAAGGATCTCAATCAAGTCGTCTTTCTCCTTTAAATCTGCTCTATAGGAAATCTCTAAAGTTTGGCACTTATTCTTCCAAGCATCCTTTTCCTGTTGCATCCTGACCAAACCAAGTTGTAGCTATTCAACATCATCCAATAAAGGAGGAGTGGTCTTTGTAAACAAATAAGGCATAGGTGTTTCCCGAGAATATGGCATCTTCAAATGAATAACTCTCGTTTGGACCCACTGAAGATAATTTTCCAAAGAAACAACCCCTCTTGGTCCCAAATTTTTCCTACTCTTATGAATGTGACACCAGGCCTTCGCAATCTGCTCTCTAGCTTCCTTATGGTCTTCTCTCTCCTTCAGAAAGAAACTACTGAAATGAATACTATTTGGTTTATCCCTCATCGAATAACCAAGCTGTCGTCGTGCAAGAACAGGGTTATAGTTAATTCCTCCCTTTGCACCAAGAAGAGGTACATTAGGGAAACTACCATAACTATCAATAATATCTACCAATCAGTATGCTCGAATAACCAAGCTATCCTGGTATGCTCGATGATACCAATCAGTATCCGAGTGAGTAAGTGCCATGATCTTAGGAGCCCATCGGGGTTCCTTCCTAACATCCCAAAAAGCATCAGACTGAGGCATATGAGAGATAAACCACCGGTACAACAAAGGCGTGCAACATCTAATCATCCCCCCATGATAAGAATTCCGAAGATTAATAGAGTAGTAAGCATCACCCAATAATGTAGGAACTGGGTTTCTAATCCTGAAGATCCTGATAGCATTAACGTCAACAAACTTATCCACATAAGGAAATAAAAATAACCCGTAAGCAAGTAGAGCAAAGATGGCCTCAAAAGCGACTGTACTCTTCATCCTGTCAAAGTAAAGAGCTTTCTCCAATAAGAACTGGGCTGGTAATCGTCTAATCCCTCCTTTAGTAGTCATATGGGCTTCCACCTCAGACTTCCCCATATGGATCAAATCAGCAACCTCATGTGGTTTTGGCTCACCCTCCAAACCAGTAAAAGGAACACGATCGCTAACAGGTAAATCCAGCAGGTAAGAATACTCCTCTAGTGTAGGCATCAACTGATAGTCATGGAAAGTAAAGCAATGATACATCGGATCATAGAACTGGACCAAAGTCAAGAGAATTCCCTCCTTCATCCCAAGATTCATGAGAGGAATGATGGATCCATACTTCTTCCAAAAATCTGCAGAACACTCAATCTCGGGAATTAGACTAATCAACTAATCTATCTTGGGATCCTTGAAACTGTATTTTCCAGTCTTTCTTTTTCCAAAAACCATGGTCAAAAAGTACTTGAGATATTCACGAATGGTAAACTTTTAAGTCCCTCGAAATAGAATTTCTTCACAAGATGCTTATGAGTGCATGAATGCATGATGCAACAATCACAAACAAGATCACAAACATAGGGTTAATAAGTTCAACGTCACGAGCATAAGGTCGGATGTACTACCCATAAGGTATGGTCTAAGAGTAATCACCTTCCGAACAAGGTTCTAGAGGTTCCCAGAGTCTACATCCTTCCTTCGGATATTACCAACTTCTCGATTGACTCGGTGATCAGTAATATTCTCAAGAAAAACTCGTCTGAGCATAGTATTGCGTGACAACTATTTCCAGATTACTCCATTGTAGTTTCCGCACTACACCTAAAAGGCCAAGATGGGTTAGGTATTCTATGGTCCTCAACTTCAGCAGGCTCCCAGGTCAAAAGCAGTATGTCTTCCCGATTACTCGGTAAACGACACTACAGTCAAAGGGGCCTCCACTGAGTGGGGGATCTCATGCCTCGTTTTTTTGGATTACTCCCTCAAAGTTAACATGACTATACCGGCTGTCCTATCTTAAAGTTTTCCCAAGTCCTGGTATAGGCTTATAAGTAATCACCAAGCACCCTGAAAACCAGGAAAATCCAAACAAACATATATACAACATATAACACATAAACAACAATATAACATATACAAATATAAATAAAGATAGGCTCAACCCACTTAGGGATGAACCAACAAGAGTTCAATCTTTCCCCAGTGAAGTCTCCATTTTTTCTATAGAGGTAGAAATGTTTAAGACTAAGCCATTAGATTAACTAGACTTATACAGATTAAAATAAAAATTTCCACCGTGCTTAATTGTTTCCAAAGGAATGGGAAAAGAGAGAATAACCCAAAAAGAGGGGGAAAGATTCAAGGTAAGGGGGTTGGTTATGTAAAGGGAAGGTATTAGCACCCTAAACATCTACGGTACTCCGCATGAACCTCTTTGTAAAAAATCTGTATGTTTTGGCTATAAAAAGTTGTATGCAAAATAGATGGTGGAGGTGAGAAAAGAAATATATTTTTTTATGATTTTTGCACCCGTCGTGGTTGCAAACCTTTAGTGCCTACGTACCCTTTCATGCAATAGGGGATCAGGGTACACATAGTTCACCTTTCAAAAAATTTAAAACACAAGTGTATTTGTTAATTTTATGAGATAAGACATCATCGTCATTCGCCGTGTGGAAAACATACTTACTATCCACAATCATGAGAAAGGAGAATTTGCATCATCCCAAAGTGGAGGATATGGCTTGGATTTTAAAATCAACAATGCCTCACTCAACCGCCAAGTGGAAAATATCTCTCTTCTCTATATATTGTAGAAGTATAGTTGTTTGCATCACTACAAGGATTGTCAATACTCTAATCTTTTGAGAAAAAAAGTTTTAAAGATAAGAGCCAAAATGGTTTGAAATGAGATTGATTGACATTTAGTCTTCACAAAAAATGTCAAGGTATTATTAAATTGATTGAAGTTTATTTATGTAAATATTTTTGAAAATGCATGGACCTAAGTCCAAGTTTATTATGAAAGTGGTTCAAGTTTAAAAGCAAGAAGAGTTTTCAAAAGGAGGAAGAAGATTCTTGAAATTAAAGAAGATGGGAGGAGAAGAAGAGACTATCCTAAAGCATAAGGTAAAAGATAGGGATAAGAACCATCTAACCAACAAGAAGCCAATACTTGATATTATGAGTCAAAATAGAATTCTCATTCTTTGGATTTGAAACTAAGCAAGCACAGATAATAAACCTCTTGAGAAAACTAAACTTCAAGTGTATTAAGTCTTCACAAAAATTAGGCAAAGTAACGGCTGTATACGGGTGAATTCCAGACTACAAACAAAACATGTAATCACAATAACCTGCACACAAAATAAACAAACAACCCAATGTCTCGAGGTAAACATCAAGAACTCCATATAAAATATCAATTAAGTTCGCAAGGTCTCCAACATAGGCCAAGGTCTCTAATCCTAAGTTTAAGAAGTCCAATACCCCATAATGCCAAGGATAGTAACCAAATAGTCTAAAAATGACAAGAATATAAAGGGGCTCAAGTGAGCAAAGATGAAAAATAGCATGAAATGTAAATGCCAAAGTAAATGGTGCATAAAGCATTAAAAATAAAAGCATAAAGTAAAAACAATTTAATAATTAGTGGTTAGTTGGATGACCATCTTGAAACTTGCATTTGGAACTCATTAGAGGATTGATAGAACCAAAGCCTCCACACAACAAGTTGCATTTACTTTTTGTCAAGTATATCATCCACTTGGAATCCTCAAAAGTATCATTTAATGATCAACGATGTTTAAGTGATTTGCGTTGATCAAAAGTGTTGTAGATCCATTAGAGGATTGGTAGAACCAAAGCCTCCACACAATGAATCTCAAGGTTATTATATCAAAAAGATCAAATTAACATACTTGGGCTTGAAAACATAGGTTTGAGCCACGAATGATCATTTATTCAAATCGGGACAAAATTTAGCGCTATGTTCAGCAATCGTAAGTGGACTTATGTAGAAGTCTCACCTATTTTGAGTACTAAATCCCCTTATTTGAATATTCGAGGACGAAATTTCTTATAGAAGGCCCTATTCATCCACTTCTGATGCAATTGACTATGGCATAGAGCTGTCAAACACTTCTCTTCGATGAGGTTGAGCTGATCGAGATGTGTCTGAACCCATTCTACTACTTCCAGCTTTGTTTCCCTTAAGACCCAAAGTGATGGTATTTTAATTTCAACCGGAAGTACTGCCTCCATACCATATACAAGAGAAAAAGGATTTGCACATGTTGATACACGTATGGAAGTGCGATAGCCATGTAGAGAAAAGGGAAGAATTTCGTGCCAATCTTTGTATGTCTTCACCATTTTATAAACAATCTTCTTGATATTTTTATTGGATGCCTCGATAGCTCCGTTCATCTTGGGTCTGTATGGTGAGGAATTATGATGCTTAATTTTGAAATTATCACACAGTTCCTTCATCATCTTGTTGTTCAAATTAGACCCGTTGTCTGTAATAATCCTGCTTGGAACCCCATATCTACATATGAGATTCTTCTTGATGAAACGTGTAACCACTTGGCTTGTCACATTGGCGTATGATGTTGCTTCCACCCATTTGGTGAAGTAATCGATGGCTACTAGTATGAAATGGTGTCCGTTGGATGCTTTAGGCTCAATCATACCAATCATATCAATTCCCCACATTGAAAACATCAAAGGGGAGCTCGTTACATTCAGAAGAGTTGGTGGCACATTTATCTTATCGGCGTAGATTTGGCATTTGTGACATGTTTTTGTATAGTGATAACAATCAGCTTCCATCGTTAACTAATAATACCCTGCTCGCAGAATCTTTCTAGCCATGGTGTGCCCGTTTGTATGAGTTCCAAAAGTACCCTCGTGGATTTCTCTCATGAGTGTATCCGCTTCCTGTTTCTCCGTACACCTGAATAATACCATTTCATAGTTTCTTTTGTATATCACACCATTACTCAGAAATAATTTCGAGGCTAACTTCTGTAGAGTTCTTTTGTGAATGATAGAGGAATTTTCTGGATATTCTTGTTTTTCAAGGTATTTCTTGATGTCGTAAAACCAAGGCTTGTCATCCAGCCCTTCTTCAATTGAAAGGAAATGCGCGGGCTCTTAAAAGTGTCTGATTGTGATGTGCGATTCGTGGTTTGGCCAAGTTAATTTAAACATAACTGATAGAGTTGTCATAGCGTCAGCCACTTGATTTTCTTCTCGTGGAATGTAACTGAAAGTAATCTCCGTGAATTCTGTAGCCAAATTTAAAACATGATGCCGATATGGAATCGGTTTTGGATGTTTAGTATCCCATTCGCTGTTGAATTGGTATATGACTAGTGTGGAGTCTCCAAATACTCCGAGGTGTTTGGTTCTTAGATCAATGGAAGCTTCTAGTCCTAGAATACAAGCTTCGTACTCGACGACATTGTTGGTACAGTCAAAACACAAATTTGCAGTATAGGGCTTGTAATAATTCATTGGAGAAGTAAAGACTTCCCCTATACCGTGCCCTAGTGCATTTGAAGCCCCGTTGAACATGAGTGTCCAACGTGCCCCTGGTTCAGATCCTTCGTTAGGTCCTAGTATTTTGTAGTCACCTACAACCATGACATCTTTGTCTAGAAAGTCGAACTTCATAGGTTGATATTCTGGAAGCGGTTGATAAGCTAGATGATCAACTAGTATACTACCCTTGATGGATTTTTGAGTGACATATTGGATGTCGTATTCTGATAGTAACATCTGCCATCGGACGACTCTCCCTGTAAGAGCTGGTTTTTCGAACATGTATTTTAAAGGATCCATTCTTGCTATTAACCATGTGGTGTGGGTTAACATATAAGTCCTCAACCTCGTAGTAGTCCAAGCCAATGCACAACAAGTTTTCTCGAGGAGCGAATACCTAATTTCACAGTCAGTAAACTTCTTGCCGAGGTAGTAAATTTCATGCTCCTTTCTTCCTGTTTCGTCTTGCTGCCCCAAAACATAACCCATTGATCCTTCCAGCACTGTTAGATACATGATGAGTGGTCTCCACGGAACTGGTGGCATTAAGATCGGTGGCTCTTGTAAATATTGCTTTATTGTCTCGAAAGCCGTTTGGCAATCATCATTCCATACTACCGTTTAATCTTTTCGCAATAATGTAAATATAGGCTCACACGTAGCTGTTAGATGAGATATGAACTTTGAGATGTAATTCAATCGCCCTAAGAAAACACAAACCTCTTTTTATGTCCTTGTCGCTGCCATTTCTTGTATGGATTTTACTTTGTCGGGGTCTACCTCAATACCATACTAACTTACAATGAAAACCAGCAACTAACCTGATCTAACACCAAATGTACATTTATTCGGATTCAACCTCAATCTGAACTTGCGCATCCGCTCAAATAAATTTTGTAAATGTATGATGTGTTCCTCCTCCTTATGCGATTTGGCGATCATATCATCTATGTACACCTCAACCTCTTTGTGAATCATATCATGGAATAGTGTGACCATAGCCCTCTGATAAGTTTCCCCTGCATTTTTGAGACCGAACGACATTACTCTGTAGAAGAAGTTCCCCCAAGGTGTCATGAAAGTGGTCTTTTCCATGTCTTCGGGTGCCATTTTGATTTGATTATAGCCTGAGAAGCCATCCATGAATGAGAATACTGAGGCTTGAGTCGTGTTGTCTACCAAAACATCTATGAGAGGTAATGGGAAGTCATATCTGGCATTTGCTTTGTTCAGATTTCGATAACCTACACACACATGCGTACCTTTCCATCTTTCTTGGGTACCGGCATAATGTTAACTATCCATGGTGGATAATCTACCACTGCTAAGAACCCTGCATCAAATTGTTTAAGAACCTCTTCTCTAATCTTGCTGGACATATCTGGACAAGTTCTCCTGAGTTTTTCCCTAAGTGGAGAACAACCTTCTTTGAGAGGTAGTCTATGCACCACAATGTTTGTATTTAACCCTGGCATGTCCCTGTAGGACCAAGCGAATATATCCATGTACTCATGCAATAGCCTGATCAGCCTTTCTTTGACGCTCTGCTCTAACATTGCCCCTAGCTGGATTTCTTTCAGATCTTCCTCTAGTCCTAGGTTAATGGTCTCAACGGCCTCTTGATACGATTGTTTGTTGTTGGCCTTTCGCTCTATTTCCCTCTCCATTTCTTCAAAAAGTTCAAGATCTTCATCACCTTCCTCTTCAACTTGGTTGATAGGAGCATGAAAATTATATCGGGTTGCAGCAGTAACATTATCGGTGGTTTTGGGCATGGATTTGCATGTTTATCATGATTTGGTGCATATTTTAGTATATGAATTTTGGAAATGCATTTGAAGAGAAAGTATTGCCATTTTTAAATTTAAGAGATAAATGCAAGAGAAAGACAAGGATCTTATTTGAAAACAAAATATAACTTTTTATTAATTATGAATATGGTATGAAACAAAACGGGGGGACCCTTACAAGCAACCCTTATGCCTCGGGCTTGACATAGGTTCTTTAAAAACAAGAAAAATTACTTAGGAAAAAAAAAAGATCTCGGGAATCTCCACGGCTGTCCAGCTCTTGAGTTCTTCTTCCGGGGCACATTCTTGGATGAAGTCAGTTGTCATTTTGGTGTTGACTTTGTTGGATATCATTGCCACCTGTCTGCCATGTTCTATTCCTTTTTTAACAAATATCTCTTGGAGTGGAGGAAACCGTGCTTTGCCTTTCAGAGTAGCTTTTGATAGTTCATAACCCAAACCGAAGCCATTCTTCTTCTCAGGGATTTCTAAGAGGTTTCCCCATCCTTTCGAGGTACCACTTTCCATTGTTGTTTGCAAATCTCTCCATGAGGTTACCTTGGGTTTATCACTCTTCTTTACCGGTAAAGTCACCATTGAAGCAACTTCCAGGACTTGGAATATTGTGGCTATACAGTCTTCGTCGGCACTAACATAAATGTGTGATTCGATGTGACTTACGAAGATGTCCACCTCACAGTCGATTATCATTAATTTCCCTTCAACTAAGAACTTCAACTTTTGGATGTAAAGTCAAAGTGACTGCCCCTGCTGCGTGAATCCAAGGTCTCCCAAGTAAGAATGTGTATGCTGGTTCTATATGCACGACTTGTAAGGTGATATAGAAGATATGTTGTGCAATTTTTACTGGAAGGTCCACCTCTCCAAACACCGAGCTTTGAGAACCTTCAAATGCTTTCACTATTATAGAGCTTGGTCTTATCACGACACCATCCAGTGTTAACTTCATCAAACTTGATTTTTGTAACACGTTGAGGGCAGAATTGGTATCGGTGAGTACCCTGGATAGGCTGGTAGTACCTATCTGAATAGATATATGGAATACGTTATTGTGAGCTCGGCCTTGCAGTGGAAAATCATCGTTATTGAAACCCAGATATGATCCGGATGTCAGGTTTGCTACCACATTGTCAAGTTGATTTACGGTAATCTCCTCTGCAACGTGGGCTGAAATTAGTACCTTCATTAAAGAGTCCTGGTGCGCCTTAGAATTAATGAGCAACGAGAGTATGGAAATTTTATCCGGGGTTTGGTGAAGTTGAACCACCACCCTATAGTCACTTCTTTTAATGATCTTCAAAAATTCTTCCGCTTCTTGGTCAGTAAAGTTTTTGCTCGGAGATTCTTTCTCTTGACTTGTTTCTACCACTGCTTTTCCTTTATCCTTTATTTCTATCTCATTTTTATTCTTTTCCATCTCATCATTCTTCTTCGGTGGATCAGATCCGAAGACTCGACCACTATGGGTCATACCTCCTGTTCCTGTTATGTTTGAAATTATAGGTCCTCGACTTGACGATGGCTCATCCTCTTGTTTCAATCCATTGATATACACGGTTGAATAATAACTCCATGGTACCACTTTGTTACTTTCATAAGGGATAGGTGACAGTCCGTTAACTACCATTGTGGCCTTTGGAACTGCTGATATTTCAAAGTATTATTTGGTGTTATCCCTGGGGTTTCTGCCGATTCTTCCCATGGGATCACCAGAGTCTTCTTGTTAAGATTTGGGCCTTGGCAAGGGATTACCAATGGCTTCTTTTCTTCAATCGCAGCTACACATTTTTCTCCAGGGTATGGTACGAATTGGACTATCCACTGGTTTACCAACTTCTGTAATGTTCTTTCAAAGGCTTCATTATGTTCCAACAGGAACTCATGTTCCAACAGGAACTCATGTTCCAACAAATATTCCTTCAACAAGTTTATTAGAGCTTTTGCTTGCCTGATTGCCCAAAGTCGATGACTATCTCGATCGCATTTATTGTCGGTCCACCATGCAGAGGCATGGGGTTTGATTTGATGTTAGGTTTCTCGAAAGTGATGTCTTGAGATTCTAATAAATCTTGAACCTTGTGCTTGAACGCCCAACATTTTTCTATGGTGTGTCCGGGAGAATTAGCATGATACTCGCATCTGGAATTGGCGTTGTACTTTCTTGGGAGTGGTCTGACTGGAGGAGCTATAGGTTTTAGTTCCACCAAGGATACCTTAACCAACTGTTGTAATAGCTAGGTGGGTGGCATAGGGAGTGGATTAAAATTTCTCTACGCCCTTCCAAATCTTCCTTGCTGATGTCCTTGTGGGATCATTAATGGTTGTTATGCCCTTGGTTCTGAGGCTACATCATTAATTTATCCCTCTTTTCTTTTTGGGAAGTTAGGAGCACATCTCTTTGTACTATAGGGGTTATTTGATGGTCCCCCTGGTATTTTCCCACTCTTTATTCCAGTCTCAATTCTTTCTCCGATAGTTATAAGGTCTGAGAATCCCGAAGAGACACTTTCTACCATCTTCTCATAATATAACCCTTTCAAGGTTCCCATGAACATATCCACTAGATCCTTTTTAAACAGTGGTGGTTGCACACGGGATGCCATCTCCCTCTATCTCTGAGCGTATTCTTAAAAAGATACTTCTTTCTTCTGGGACATATTCTGGAGTTGCACGCGGGTAGGCGCCATGTACAGGTTATACTTATAATTCTTTAAGAAAGAATTAGCAATATATTGCATGTTGGAATGTGAACTCGTTCCAACTGCATATACCAATCTAGAGATGTCCCGCTTAAACTGTCTTGAAAACAATGAATAACCAGCTTCTGGTCATGGGCATGGGCATGCATCTTCCTATAATACATGTGTAGATGATTTCTTATACAAGTGAGCCCTTTGTACTTTCCAAAGTCAGGAACTTTGAACTTAGGCCAAATTACCACATCAGGAACTAGGCCCATCTTGAGAGCATCTACTTCGAAGGCATCAAAACCGTCCACGACTTTCAATCTTTCTTCCAGAGCCTTATATTGATTCATCACCAGTGTATTATCAATAGTATAAGTACCAGTTGTCTTTAAGGGTGCCTGGATGGCATCCTCTAGGTCGTGGTCTCCGTACTACAGGTCCAAGTAGTTGTCTGCATTGTTGATCGGAATTTCTAGGGTATGAGATGCCCCTACTTTTGTTGGTGGTGGGACAAACCCTTCAGTCTCAGCTTCTCTTGTCTCTTGTTGGGCCATGACAGACTTTTGGGGTCCTGCTTCTGGCTCCTTTCTCAGTTGGTGACCGCTTGATTCACCAATCATTTGGGCTTCTTCCTCAAAAGCTACCCTGGGAATCTGGTCTTGTCTGTCAATGATGTTCTTCAAAGCAAGGAGAACTTGACTCAAGTCTCCTTTCATTGAACTCACATCGCCTTTGACCTGGTCAAGATCCTCCTTGAATGCAACATGATTCTCTTCAATTTGTTCCATCGTTCTTTATTGGTAGGCCCTTGTATGATATGGAGGCTAAGGAGGTGGTGATCTTCTTCTACCAATGGTTTAACTAGAGAGATTTTGAAAACCAATGAGCTTTGGTATGAAATGCAAGTGTTTGCGAGTGCATGCATGTGTATGATTATGTATGAACATGTAACGGTTTCTTCTTTTAAATGTCTTATTCACTTGGGTATATATTTATCTTCTTTGCCTTTTTTATCTTTTTTTTTATTTGGTGAATATCTTAAAAATAGATACGCAAACGAGATACGAAAACACAATGCCTTTATTGAAAGTAACATAATCCAGATATTGAAGAATATTACAACTTTAAATCAAAACTTCTTTGCATGAAAGTAAACAAAGGGAAACAATTCTTCTAGGTGTGCTTGCAGATGTCTGCTCAACAAAGCTCAAAAAAGTTTGAGAAAATCTTTAACATCCTTAGAAAGATGAACCATTACACTTTCTGCGTCTCTCAAACTTCTAGGGACATCCTTAGTGAGATTGTTGGCTAGGAAAGCGAGTCTTTCATGTTTGTCCTTGTAATACCGATATTCTTGATAAAGATATGGGATTATCTTATGGTTATCTCTTCCAGCTTGGGAGATATTTGTATATTGCTCTTCCCAATATATCTTTTCAGCCCTCATTTCCATATAAAGCCTCTGTTGAATAAGGAAATCTTTTTGGAGGCCTTCTCGCTCTAGGCGCACTTGCTCATATTCTCCAATTCTCTAAGTCAGGAGTCTTTCTGCCTTCGTCCTTTCAAGGCATTCCTTAATCTCTGAATCTTGGTTGTCTTGAAGTCTGGTGGTGAGGTACTTCATTTGCTCTTCTTAATCTAAATAAGCTTGTGCCAAACTTTGGATTTGGGCTCTTAGGTCTTCCTCTAGCACCTTCTTGTCATGTGTTGCCTTTTCATACCATCTGGTTAACCTCCTAATTTCAGTAGCAACATCTTCTAACCTTTAATTGTGGGAATCTATATTGAATATCACACTCAATAGTCCTTCAGTTTTACGCTTCCAATTAGGGCTCTCCATTTCCAATGCCTCTTGATATCTCTCAATCTGTTGGTCCTTTAACTCAAGTATGAGCTGCATTTATTTCTTTTCTTTTGTTAGATTGAGGAGATTGAGTTCTAGTTCTTCCTTTTCCCTTCGAGCTTATTTTAGGGAGCTTTTCAGATCGTCAATTTCCTCCAAGGACATAGCATGACCTCTGGGACCTCTGACTTATACTCTGGATCTATATCAAATGGCAGCTTGATAATTTGTACCCTATCTCGGACCCATCTAGTGTAGGGTTCCCTTGCTATGACATTCTTTCTTTCAGCTTTCCTTTTATTAACCTTATTCTAAACCCAGATAACCTTGTTGAGCAACCCTTGGTCATTTCTACCCATGTCATGAATGATCAATTATTGGAGTTGTTCGTCTGAAGGTTTGTCTTCCAAAGGATACCCTGATTGTCGTAGGGCTAAGGTAGGGTTGTAATTAATGCAACCCCGAGATCCGATCAATGGAACATTGGGAAAGTCCCTACAACTAATAGTAATATCACCAATATCCAACTTCCTTGCATACCACAATATCGAATTAGCAGTGAGAGACCTTAATTTCTGAGGCCACCCGCGTTTGGTCAAGTTCGGAATCATATAATCTTCTTTGCAAAGATGGGTCATAAACCAGGTATACAAAAGTCGAATGAAAAAATTTAAAGGGCCTCTTCTCTTTTCGTATATTGTATGCAGTGTGTAATAAATGTCAGCAAGCAGAGCAGGAGTTGGATCCGTTTTTAAAACTTTAGCACTCCAAAATATGCTAATGGCCGCAGGGTCTATATAGTCCATAGTCCGTGGAAATAAAATTACACCAAACACAAGCAGTCCCAAACAATCGACACGAGGCTCCCATTCTTTATAATTAGAAAATTCGAGTGCCTTAGCTTCTAGGTATGTTCTCTTGATTCTTTGTATTGTGCCTTCTCTTCGGTAATTCAGGATTAACTCAGAATAAGGGATCCCCAAGCCCTTTTCCAAGACTTTGACTTCAATTGTTTTCCTGATAGCCTTCTCTTTAGAAAAGTTTTGAATTCTGTCAAATTCTTCTAGAGACGACGCTAGCTAGAAGTCTTAGAAGGTGAAGCATCTTAGCGGAGGTTCGTAGAACTGAATGAGGGCAGAAACAACGTCTAGTTGAACTTCTACTCTGGTCAAGTAAAGGGTATCCCCATAGCGGCGAGCGAACATCTTTAGAGCTCTTTTGGATAATTTCCCTTTTATTACCTTTATTTTTTTACCCTGTGAGTAAGACAAATAAAAAAGAAATGGATGATGAATATATGTGAAATGTATGAATGCATAAATGCAGGGTTTAGTGACGGGATTTTGTGACAGGTACCCTTATAAGGTAGGCTCTTAGTTTTGGCCTACAGTTTGTCTACCCTGCCAAAAGATGGCTTTCTTAAGGTTATCATGAATAACACCAGAGGGAAAGGGAACAAAGGCCTCCCTTAGGTGGAGCCTATTTATGGACCGAGACTTTTGTCTCAAAGTCATGAAAGGTCTTGTCATGAGATTTTGGTTAGGGTTGTACAAAGAGTCATGGGTGGCATTCCAAAGTCCTACTCGTCAAAAGGATATCTCTCGATAAGTATTCCTTTTGCGGAATTCCACCGCCTCTAGGAGAAGTCGTCACATAAACTCGCATGGATGATGTACCCCCTAAGCTAATAAATGAACCTTCTTTCTAAGGTTTATTTGAAAATATTTTCTTATGAAAATAAAATCCCGCCCCACAGTAAATATAATGGCAAAATAGACAAGGAAATAAATAAAGAATAAATAAATAAATAAAGAAAATAAGAACCCCACAAAACAAAAACCTAAAACCTAAAGGAAAGGCTTTTAAACCTAGGGTTGAAATCCCCAGCAGGGTCGCCAACTGTTGTAACTGAATTTAAAATCAGAGTCGCCACTACTAGTTTTTATCCTAAGGAAGGGCATGTAATAGGAAACCCTAATTCGCAAAACAGAGATTCTAAGTTTCGGACTTCTTTAGACGAAAGGAAGGTATTATTCACCTTTCATCTACCTTATTCTTAAAGATACTAGGTTTAGGTTTAATAGGGTTTTAATTTTTTAATAGGGGAAAAGTGTTTGTATTTTAATTAAGGGAACTCACCATGATTTTTGTCATATGCCTACGTAACCTCTTATGAGGAATCAGAGTCCCAATTCGTAGTTCGTATATGTTTGTGTTTTTTATGGGTTTCAAATATATTTTGAATTGCCACGCATTTAGACCAGGTGTAGAGATAGCAAAATTTTGGACTAAATGCACGATTAGTCAAAATATATTTGGAACCCTTTTGCAAAAATAGTTTGTTAGATTAATTTATTGCGAAAAAGAGATTCAATATTTGTTGAGTGTTTTTAATTATATTGATTGAGAAACTTCTTATTAATGCATGATTAAAAAATATTTAATGCAATATAATAGTAAAAATATATACATGGATTTTCAAAGAAAAATAATTATTTTAATGATAATAATAATAAATGAAAATAAAAATCAAGTAATAATAATTATTTGCAAAATATGATAAAAAGAAATAAATAATAAAAAGTGAGAAAATATAATAATAATAAAAAGGTGGGGGTGTAAATAGTGAGGGCCTGAATTCAGATATTGAATTTAGGCCCAATTGGCCCGGGGGTATGCTTTCTATCCAACGAGCAAAACAGGGAGGTATGTGAAGAAACTGGGCCCAATTTTAGATATTGAACTAGGCCTAGTGGTAGGGTGAGGGTGCTACGCAGGCGCTGGTTTAGTAATACTGGCAAGGAGGGGTGTAAAAATGAATCGGCCAGGCCCAATAAACGTTTGAAAGGGCTGCTTAGGTTATCACATATGTGAGGGTGCATAGAATCTCTGTGGGACTTGGCCTTACGGTCGTCCGATACGTATCAAACGAACAAAATTGAAGGTGCATGCTATTTACCGTAAACGCGCGTGTATCATATCATACCAGAATATAACTTTTGTTTAATACATCATTTTAATTATTCATTTTCATCACTCATCTTTCTCTCTCATCCCTCTAGTTCTTCATCTTCTTCTTCTAGCCCTAAAACCCAAACCCCTCGTGACAGGCGATGGTTTGGTTATTCTGATTGTATGCGTGGCAGGCTGGAGCATTATGATTGACCCATTCAAAACCCCAGGGCCTCACTCGGATGAACTCTTTTGTTTGGCTGATTTTTGGAATTGATTTTGTAATATATTGTAATTATTTGATTTAGGTAACTGGATGTAAGGGTCTCCCCAGTTCTAGGAGAGTGTGTTACTAAAGCGTTCGTATACCAGGGCATGGGTTTGATCCCTTCCCCTGATATTTTATTTTTCATTGTTTTCTCTTTACAGATCCAGTATGAACTAGTCCACGCGCGCACCATTCACCTCATAAATCATCACCATCCGATCCAAATCCAGCGTTTCAGATCTCACGTCCATGTTAAACCCTCATGAAAGAGGTGCATTGGATCTCATTTAGGCAGTTGGGCCAGCGTGTTTGGGCTTAGTGAATTAGCTTTGTTACACCCCTGGGTTTACTCTTTCAAGCCCATCAATTCTTTTTTTATTTTCAATTTATTTTTTAAAATATAATTACCTTTTTTAATTAATTAATTAAAACTAATTTAAATTTAGGTTTTCTTTGATTAAATCAACTTGACTCTTTTCTCTTTAATTTTAATTAAATCAAGTTAACCTTTTTTTAAAAGAAAATAAATTAAATTAATTAACTTAATTATTATTAAACTTTTCTTCAATTAAAAATAACTTAGGTTTTTATGTTGTTTTAATCCCCTTTTCTCAAAATAAAAAAAATCAATTAATCATCATTTATTTTCCATCAAATAAACTCCCCGTTTCTTCTTGCAATCTTCACGTTTTGCTTATTTTCTCATTAATTTTATCATAATTATGTAACTTCTAGAGGTTGTAATAGATTAAATAGGTTTTTATTTTGCTTTCTATTTCCCCTAAATTTTGTGGTTTGTATCCCCCTACCACGAAGCTTTGTAATAGTGTAGGAAATATATTTTTTGTCTTTACCCTTTTCCTCATAACTGCTATATGTATGCTAATAGGCTTGCATGGAAAGACTAAAATCAAATGATAGCTAACCTTAATAAAAGATTAAAATTAACCGAAATCAAATCACTTCTCACACATGCACCTCTAGAGTGATTCCACTTGTCTCCTTCAGATAAAACAGTCATGTCCCTCGAACGTAGGGATACCATTAGCAAAGACCCTTAGTTAAAAAATCATCATAAAAATTATAGTCCCTCAATGACCCTTCGATGGTGCCTTCGGTAAATGATCTTGTCCCTCAATGTTGCCTACGAATACATGATGATAGTCCCTTCGAATTGCTAAAGGTATCCCTATATGTTGTCTTTATGATGAAACGATGACCCGCGCTTGTTCCTCTAACATCCAACGATAAGGCTTCCTACTAACTAATGGTAGGATATCACTATCTAAAGGAGGAGGAAAAGAAAAAAAATACTTTTGATTAGGTAGATAGTTCTTAATCTCTTTCTCGTGAACATTTCAAAATATTTTTCACACAATACACTTCTCTTCTGAAATATTTTCAAAAAACAAACACTTTGTATGCATTCTCAACGGTACATAAATCATTATAAAGTTTTCCGCACTTAGGCATTTTTCAAAATATTTTCAAAACACACAAACACAAAGCATTTTCAAAAGTGAGCTAGCGATTAAGAGTCCGTAGATAACTACGGATGAAAAGGGTGCCAACACCTTCCCTTTTCATAACCTACCCCCTTACACAGAAAAAATTCTCAAAGGTCTTTCCTGTTCTTTTCACCCTTTCCTTTATTGGATAAAAGAAAAGTCGATGGTGACTCTTGCTATTTGCAACATTTTCTATAAAATGCAAAACCAAAAGTTAGTTCTCCCACCGTATTAGACATGTTTACTTTGTCAGCATATATCTGGAATTTGTGACAAGTTCTGGAATGGCGATGGAAATCATTTTCCATGGTCGACCAATAGTAACGCGCTCTCAGAATTTTCTCAGTCGTCGTATTCCCTCTAGAATGATTACCAAAGAGCCCTTCATGCATATCTTCCACAATCTTCTCAGCTTCTTTCTTGTCTACACAACGAAGCAGAGTTGAATCATGATTACTCTTGTACAAAATTCTTTTGCTCAGAAAGAATTTCGAAGAGAATCTTCGTAGAAATTTCTTATCATTAATAGATGCCCCTTCGGGATATTCTTGAACCTCGAGGTATCTTTTCACTTCATGGTACCACGACTTCTCCGCTACTCCATCATTATCAAATTCATAGCAATACGCCAACTCATCTAGTCTCTCAATAGTAATTCAAGGAGCTTCATCATCCTATCTGACTTTGAACATGGACAACATGGTAGCTAATGCATCCGCCAATTGATTCTCTTCTCGCAGAATGTGTTCAAAAGTGATCTCTTCGAAGTTTGGAATTAGCGTCAATACATGCTCTCAATAAGTGACGAGATTCGGGTGATTCATATCCTATTCTCCCTTAATTTGACTGGTCACTCGGGCTGAGTCTCCATATACATTCAAGATTTTAATTCTCATATCGATAGTAGCCTTGATACCTATGATGCATGCTTTGTACTCTACCATATTGTTGGTACAGTCAAACCATAATCTGGCGGTGAAGGGCGTATGGCAGCCCTTGGGAGAGACGAACACAACACCAATTCCATTACCAAGCGCGTTGGAAGCTTATAAAAAACCATAGTCCATCTAGATCCTGATTCAGGTCCTTCATGCGTATGTGCAATACATATCTTGCTCAATTTTTATCCTTTGGATATGATCTTGGACCTTTTTTAAAGCCCAATATGTTCCCTACAATCTCTCTTTTGATCATTTTTGCATTTGGAGAATTTATCTTGATGTAACTTGCCTTGACAAAAAATGCTTTTTTGTTGACTTTCAAAAAGACCTATAATGTATTGGCTCATATCTTTCCAATGATGCATTTCTTGAACTTGAAGACAAAAGAAAAATTGTAGGAAATTGAATTTTCTTCACAATGAGCTTTGGTTGGGGCAAAATGGATGAAGCATGTGAAAGTTATGTTTGGTCAAAGTTCAGTTGACTTTCTCTAGGAAACCCTAATTTAGCAAGTTTTGATTCTTGATGATTTGAGAGAATTCCTTGAGGAATCGTGATCAACCCTTGATCAAATGATGTAAATCACTTCAAAATGTTGATGTTAACCAAAAATCTTGAAGTTTTACTTTATATTGACCATAGTTGACTTTTGACCTAATACAATTGATTTCCAATCATCTGAGCAATTGACTGAGAAAACTTGTATTGCAAGGGATGAAAATTGGCATGAGCAATCTTGAGGACATATTAGGAACCATGGAAATCACTTGAGGCCTTCGAAACCCAAAACTTCTTTGTGAAAAATGAAACCCTAGTTGGAAATCCATTGCTTAGGAGGAGAATTTGTCTGGTCAATTCTTGGTCAACCTTGAGCACTTGGGGACCTCTAGGAGTATGTTTTGAATAAAAAATGAGAGGGAAAACTTTGGGGTGCAGTAGCTTCCCCTGTTCAATCGTCTTAAACCTGAGGATTTTAGATTGGCTTATCTGCCTTTCATGATCTGAAGGTGGAAGATGATTGAACACTAAAGTGCCCAGAAATTTGCACTCGCCAATGCACAGAGTAACGTTGTCAGCTGATAGTATGCTTGAATGGGCCTAGAAGATGACGTTCAGAGAGATGACTGAGATTCGTCGGAGATGGGCTTATAGATGCCATCCAAAGTAAATATTGACTTCAAACTGGAAGAAATATCAGAATAAGTAATTGGTCGATTTTATCTGAGACAACAAATATTTATGCTTGTTTTCATCTGGAAGAAGTATCAGAATAAATCATTGGTTGATTTAATGTGGACCAGAAGAGGTCTCTATTGTCTTTAAACTGGAGGAAGTATAAGAATGAATCATTGGTCGATTTAAACTGAGCCAGCGACTATGTACGACCGTCTTCAACTGGAAGAAGTAGCAGAATAAATCTTTGGTTGATTTAATCTGAGCCAGAAGATGTCTTTGTGTCTTTAACTGGAAGAAGTATTTGAAGAATGGAAAAACACAAGAAGGGGGGGGGGGGTTGAATTGGGATTAAAACTTAAAGAAAAGAACACGTCAGTTATCCTGTTTCGTTTGAATAAAACTACTCCAGTCCACCCGCCAAGGTGATTTCGCCTTTCTCAAGCGAGGTCTTAATCCACTAATCAAACTTGATTACACAATCACAATGACAACTGTAAATATCTTCTTGAGTCTAAATCCACAACTCAGTTTTCTTAAGGAATTACAAAATAATATAATTGAGTATGTACAAATATGTTTTCTAAATAAAACAATATCACAACTGTGATGTATTACACAATTTAAGATTTCTAGGTAGAACTGGGTAAATATGCTTTTCTTTTTCGTGCGCAGTAGTTCGTCACTTGAATTCTTACTTTCATTTTCTTTATATAGGCTATGCAAAAGTGACATAAGAAGATGCTTTTGGAATGTTCATAACGCGAATTAATGATCTTTCCAAACAAGGAGATTCTTGTCCTCTTTTAGCCGTTACATTTGATATGCATTAATTAAGATGTAACGCTTCAGAACATGCTTGCATCAGAAGATAACAGTTACCATTCGGAGTCCCTCACTTCTTGTTTCATAGCTTTACAGATCAGAGTATCAGAGATCCTGTTTCACAACGCTGGTGCATTCAAAAGTTTTAACAGAACTTCTTTATATGCGTGTGTAGCGGTGAAAATCGGAGATCAAGCTATTGATTAACTTGACTCGCAAAAGCAAAAGTCACCACCGCACTTTATTATTTCCAAGGGGAAAGGGAAAAGAGCGAAATAAAACCCTAAAACATGCAATGTAAAATAATACTTAAAAGTAATGAAAATACAATGCGTTTTTGAAAGAGATCAAGAGTTCGGGGGTTGGTTATACAATGGGAAGGTATTAGCACCCAATGCATCTGCGGTACTCTGCAGGAACCTTTTGAAATATCTGTTTTTGGTTGAAATTGTTTGTTATATACAAGGGTGTATTTATCTACAACTATGTTTGCTTAAGGGGAAAGAAATGAGTTTTTATTATTGCTTTCGTGAGGGTTTCACGATCCTTTGCCTACGTATCCAATGAAGGAATCAAAACACCGTAGTTCCTCTAGAAAAAAGTTGATTTGTTTGTGTTTTTTAGTGGGCGACATTAACACACGCATTCTAGCAATAGGCACGGCCGGTATCGCGGTAGAACGAAGATAACATGCCCTTGGGGGGAGTTTTGATTTGTTGAGTGTTTTGCGGGTTTTAAGATATATTCAAGTAAGGATTAAAGAGTGTTTTTGGTTTTTTTTGGTTTGTTTACTTGTTGATTTTATCTTGACATACACGCCTAATTACTAGCATTTGTACAAAGTAAATAAAATGCAGAAAGATAAAAAAGGCATAAAAAATATGAAGGAAAAAATAAGATAAAAGTAAGAAAAATGAGTGTCTTTCGACTGGGGGGAAGCAGCCTTCGATTTGCATTCTGTTGGCCTCCTTCGATTGGGGCTGGCAACATCAAAGTCACGTCTTTCGATTGGGCCTTGGCAGGGGTGAGGTCCTGTCCTTCGATTGGGCAAAGGCAGCAACAAGTTGTATCCTTCGACTGGGGCCTAGAAGTCAGTGTATGGCTTTCCTCCTGTTTGTATCTTTCGTTCGACCTGGAGAAAGAGGATAGAAGCCAGAAGCTTCGTTTCCTATTTCCTGTTTCCTGTTTCTTTCATTTCAAGCATTAAATGGCAACATGGCCTGAGGCCATGCTAGTATTTGTCTTGTAAACAGTTTAATAGTTAAAGCAAGTTCAGGTAAACAGAAAGCAAAACGAAAGGGTTAACTTTTAAAAAAAAACATGTTAACAGGGTGGAAACGAAAGGAACAATGGTATATACATGCTTGAAACGAACAAAAAGATTATTTACATGTTATGGCATGAAATGAAAGGTTCAAGGGTAAGAGTGACTTACCTTGATGGAGGCTTTGAATGGGTGTGGGACCTTAAGTGGAGGCCCAAGGTTCTGGATTTGAAAGAGAGGGCCAACAGTTGTGCTTGGAATGCTGGATTCGAAGGAAGGAAAGAGACAAGTCTTATGTTTCTTTCCAAACTGGATTCAAAGGATACTGAAGAGTACTTGTTCTTCAGAATCGAAGGAAGTAAGTATGTGTTTCTGGGTTTGTTCTCACAAGTGTTGAAGGGACTTGAGAGATTTGTTGTGTTTGAGATAATTTGGGAGATTCGTTTCTCTGGTCCAAAGATCCCCTCTTAAACATGTGTTGGAGCCTCTTATTTATAGGCAAAGTGGGCTGAAGCTTTTGGAGGGAAAACAAAATAATTTGAACAATTTGAGTAAACTGCTCTTTGTAGCCTTTGAGGGACAGTGCTTTATTGCCATTTCGGTGCAAGAATAGGGCAGTGTTTCAGGACTGCTATGCAGCAGTTTTGGCCAGTGTACCATGTCTGAACTTGGCAACAAGCATCTTTGAATATTTTATCCTTTCATTTTGACCCTCCTTTGACCAGATTCTTCTTCCACACATTGTTTGACTTTCCTCCACAAGTGTCCTTCGAACGAATCATCTTTGTGCATCATTTGAAGGGGCCAAATGTGTGCTTCGAATGAACTAGTAAGGCGTACCCTTCGACAGGGACTCATATGTATGCCCCTCAAGTCCACCACTATATGTCTTTTGATAGGGCCATCAACCATGTGCTGAAGTTTGTCAAGGATGGAAATGCAGCATACTAAAGAGAAATGTTGTCCAGTCGAAGCTAGTACAAACATAGTCGAAGCCTGCATGGAGGAGGTCTAAACTTTGTGACTCCAAGCAAGCACACAAAAAGGTCAATGCTTAAACAAATACTTGCACGAAGGGAGCCACATGCCCAAACGAATCTTGGATCGAAACAAATATATTGCCCAATCGAAAGCCCGTGTTCGAAGGAAGCAATGTTGCCCAATCGAAGCATGTGGATCGAAACAAACATATTGCCCAATCGAAAGCCCGTGTTCGAAGGAAGCAATGTTGCCCAATCGAAGCATGTTTGCAGGCAGTAAACTTGTCCAGTCGAAGCAGGCTTGCAGGCAGTAAACTTGTCCAATCGAAAGGCTGAATCGAAGGAGGTTTCAAATCCAAACGAAGGATGTACCTAAACTTGCATTCGAAGGAGACTAAGAGTCAATCGAAGAGTGTTGAATCGAAGGAGACCTGTTTGCACATGAAATCAAAGAAACAAAAAAAAAACACACATTTCGTGCTTGATTAGAAGTTAGTGATACGTAGGCTAAGAATGTTCAAAACACTTGACAATTTCTGCATAATCAATGCTCGAAGGTGAGAGGTTAAAACCGACTGTATTTAGTGACCTTGACTTTTGTATAAAAATGCAAAAATAAAAATGGGATCTTAGGTCAAAAATTGGGGTATGACAGCTGCCCCTATTTAAGTTTCTTCTATCTGGAGATATGAAGATTGGGATCTTCATTTCGACGAGATTGAAGGGACTTAAATATAGAATACACAATTTTTGGCTTTAAGATACCATAATTATGTTTATGATATGGTATGAATGTAAGATTTTGAATTTAACAAGGAATGATGTCGCATGAGACAAACTACTACTGGAGAAACCAAGTACATTATACAATAATCCCATAGGGGAAGAGATTATAACTCCACTGGGGAAACAGAGTCATAGACTTCAAATGAGAGACTCCTATTAGAGAATAACTTTGAGGGAAGAAATGCATGATTTACATAAGTGTTGAGACTGGAAAATAAATGATTTACATCAGCACTAAGGCTGGAAGATGATGATTGACATCATCACTGAGACTGGCAAATGATTGGCATCAGTACTGAGACTGGAAAATGATTGGCATCAGTACTGAGACTGGAAAATGATTGGCATCAGTACTGAGACTGGAAAATGATTGGCATCAGTACTGAGACTGGAAATAAACATTTTTGACTTCTGAATTTTACCAAGAACGGTAACACATTTCCTCTTTAACCAAGATATCGCTTGAAAAGGATAAAATACAAATTTCCCCATGGAACTTTTCCGAAGAGGTGTCGTTTGCATTATTGTTGGGGATACACAAGCTGCTCAAATAAAGAGGCTGCCACTTACTTCCTTTCAAAGGTGTCAATAACATACAAGTTGCTCATGAAGAGACCGCCGCTTGCTATTTTTCAAGAGAACAATAACACACAAGTTGCTCATGAAGAGACCGCCGCTTGCTGTTTTTTCAAAGGTAACAATAACATACAAGTTGCTCATGAAGAGACCGCCGCTTGCTATTTTTTCAAAGGTAACAATAACATACAAGTTGCTCATGAAGAGACCGCCGCTTGCTGTTTTCTCAAAGGTATCAATAACATACAAATTGCTCATGAAGAGACCGCCGCTTGCTGTTTTCTCAAAGGTATCAATAACATACAAGTTGCTCATGAAGAGACCGCCGCTTGCTATTTTCTCAAAGGTATCAATAACATACAAGTTTCTCATGAAGAGACCGCTGCTTGCTATTTTTCAAGAGAACAATAACACACAAGTTGCTCATGAAGAGACCGTCGCTTGCTGTTTTTTCAAAGGTAACAATAACATACAAGTTGCTCATGAAGAGACCGTCGCTTGCTGTTTTCTCAAAGGTATCAATAACATACAAGTTGCTCATGGAGATACCGCCGCTTGCTGTTTTCAAAGGTGACAATAACATACAAGTTGCTCATGAAGAGACCGTCGCTTGCTGTTTTCTCAAAGGTATCAATAACATACAAGTTGCTCATGAAGAGACCGCCGCTTGCTGTTTTGTTGAGATTCCAAAAGAGTGTTGCAACAACACTTCCTAGAAACAAAGTTCATCTTTAATGGGAAACCATGAATAGATTCTTCCTGAGAAGACCAAGTATTTAAATTGCAAAATAAATGCACTCTCCATCTAGGTTTCACAGCCTAGAGATATCCACAGGGTATCGTTCACAAGAGACAAAGCTCAATCCAGGAATGAACTGGAGAGAAAACAGTCAAACAAGACTCCACCCAATGAGGAAACAACTCAAATGGGGATTTATCCTATCCAGAGATGGAAAAGGAAAGCTAAAGCAAGATTCTTCCACGAGAGTTAACTCAGTGGGGAATTAGAAAGGATACACTTTCTGCTTAAGTTAACACTCTATTTGAGAAGAGGAAATATGATAACCAAAGTATACAGATCAAGAACATCAACAAATATCAATGTGTGTGCATGATGCAAGTGTGAATGAATAAATGAATGTCATGTATATGCTGACAAAACAAATAGAGGAGATAGACAGAAGATGATAAGACATCACAGCACAACCCGACACTCCGCTAATCTCAACAAGATGGTAACATTACTGGAGATAAAAACAAAAGCCATCATTGGAGCAAAGTCCTTTTACAAGGCTTAAATATTTATGGAGGGGAAGATATTTTTAGGTAGAAAACCCAAAGTCCAGTCTTCTATCGCAAACAATCCATTGAAAGGATAACAACACAAACAATGTTTCAGCTGGAAAAAGTCATGCTTAGCTGGAGATACTGGGAACACCACCCTCTGATAATGTGTGCAAAACATATCACATATCTTAACAAATCTGGATTGCCCCTGCGACTAATTTTGGATGCCCCAAGTTTACTGCTGATAAGCTGCATGTTGCACGACAATTTTTGTGAATAACTTCACTTCTAAAATGCCCCAAGCTATATGGTTGATGAGGAGAAATCGTCTCAAGAGGATTTTACAAAAGACCTGGCATTCACCATGCTCTGGTGTCTTCAAACTCTAAGAGAGATTCATCAAATCTCGACGTGATTGCCCCGGATTGACTGTAGTTGGCACAACAAAGTCTTCAAATTTTGCCCCAAAAGAGTAAACAAGTTGGGAAAGCATTAACTAAGAGAAGCAACATGTTCGTGCTTAAGGTCTTCAGGTGACATGCCTCTGGATATGATTTTTTTTTCTTGAAATGATTCGCTAATTACTCAACATAGTTTCAAGCCTTAAAAGAATAAACTCATCACTAGTGCTTATATGTGAGCTTCCTTGATATCAAACAAATGTTTTGTAGTTAGAAAACGTTTATTATGAGAATGAAAATTCTAATGCAACAATTATGTAAGTCTTGAAGGTTTTGAAAAGATATCGCACAAATTTTGCGAGTTAGAGCACCATTTAATTTTGTATAGGAAAAAACATATGATACCAACATAACTATTTAACAAACATTCATGGGAGTCAGGAACACTATCTCATTGAAGTTTTCTTTCAAAATAACCTTGCTTCAATTAAGACTTTTGAAGGTTGTAACATGGCCTGATTCATGGTTTTTAGAAAAAAGATTTTTAAGGATCAAAATTTATAGGTGCCCACCCATTCTTCGTGATGTTCTCCAACCCTATGTTCAGTTAATTCAACATGAGCGTTCATCTCTCAAAAGGATTTTGTGACGGTTAAGGAAACGACGAGGCTTTTGGAGTAGAAACCACCCTTATGTCTTCGTGTTTTTAGTCACCAGTTTGTTCTTTACTGAGGAATTTTATTTGTATTCCTTTCCTTGCAATTTTATTTTCCCTAACTTTTGCCTGAACTAATTCTTTTGAATTGATAGTCCAGCGAGATTGCCTAATTTTTTCTTAAGCCGCACGTTTTCAAGTTTTTGACTTAGCAGGCTTTCTTTTTCTTTCTTCTTGATTTTTTTT
Organism: Vicia faba; assembly: GCA_948472305.1. Classification (NCBI taxonomy): domain Eukaryota; kingdom Viridiplantae; phylum Streptophyta; class Magnoliopsida; order Fabales; family Fabaceae; genus Vicia; species Vicia faba. Next base: position 1,442,646,516 of record OX451741.1, on the reverse strand, counting down.
ATTTTTTGAACAAAAGTGTGACATTAGCTTGTATTTGCTTGTTGAGAGGATTATGACTTCCTCGTTTCTTGATGAATGAGGGATAACATTGTGATTCCACATCTTATGGCTTCATTATACATGAAGGATAGCCCTCGTAGTTTCTCTTCAGAAATATCTTCCTTATGAATTTTGAACACTCAATCAGATTAACTGAGAACTACCCTGCCCCAAGTTAAAATTTGAGGGTTTTTTCGTAAAGAAAAGAAACTCCTACTTCAAGGCTCAAAAGGGGTTAGCAAGGGATTATCTTCCTTATATCTCCAGTGTTTAGGGATTTGAAATAATGCTTGTACATCATCAGCAAGATTTTATTCAAAAGCATACAACCAGAGATTTTGTGTTCCTTAGATCATCATCCTCCCTTCAATCTCTGCCTAGGAAAGAGAATGGGCAACAAGTTGGTATCATAATGAAAAAAGAAATTTAAAATTTGAAAACAAATATGAGTGAAACGAATGAATTTCTTCAAGACAAACATACTCATTGTATTAAGATAATCATTCAGATGCAAACAAGTTCTTACATGAAACCAATGTTTTGATAAACAAGAAAAATTACAAAAAGCAAAAATAAGTTAATAATCTGGGAGGGCTTTCCATCTGGACTTGAATTACCAAAAACATCCTTCAAAACTCAAAGTGACCATCAATCGTGTTTACTCTTCGGCACATGCTTCAAAACCAACGTCCTTGAATGACAAGATACCACTTCTGATCAACTTCTGAACCTCAATCTTCAAAGCAAAGCAACCCTCCAAGTCATGCCCAGGAGCACCTTGATGAAAGGTACAAGTCAAATCAACTTTGTAGTACTAATGTATCTTCTCAGTAACCTTCGGTGGAGGTCGGGTCTGAACCAAATTCCTCTGCATCAGGATAGGGAACAACTCTGTATAGGTAATTGGAATGGGATCAAACTGAGTTTTCCTCTGATTAGGAACTTGCTGATTCTGATGATGAATAGGAGAAACATGATGATTCTGACGATGATTATTTCTTCCTCTGGTTCTCTTCTTGGAAAAGTTATTATCAAGCTTCTTCACACCATTAGCTGTGCTACCATCTTCATATAAACATCCCTTTCCGACATCTTCTTCTAGATGCACTCCCACATTCATCTTGTCAGGAAAGTCATTAGGTGCATTAACCATCACCTTCTCATGAGAGAATGATTTTAGAGTTTCACTGAAGACTTTTATCATCGCTTCCTCCCTCCTAGAAGGATTGACTTGGGCGGCAACCAAAATTTCAACCAAACCAGTTAAGTGATCCATACTAACTTTCAAATTAGTCAACTCTCTGCGGAGTTCAAAAATCTCTTGCTTGATATTCTCCATTGTTCTCTTAGCGCGAGTGTTGCACTGGTCAGACCAAAAGGAAAAATAAGACTTGGAAAAAGACCTTTGAAAGTGAAACAAAAAATGTAGAATGATGCATGATATGTAAAAGAGAGTTTTTATTTGACTTTCAAGGAACTCAAGATACTAAGTTGTAACCATCTAAGTATGAAGATAGAAGATGAATTTTAAATTGGATCAAAGTGTTGATCAAGTTATCATCAAGATCAATCATCAATTTTGGTGGATTAGGGTTTTCACCCTATCAACACCCAAGATCCATTGAGCTTGACGAAACTTGTGATGTTTACAAAGAAAGACTTCCAAATTCCTTGAAAATCAAGTGAAAAAAGGTTTCATGGATGCATGAAGGCATGGCTATGCAATAACCACATGCAAGGTCACAAACAAAGTCGAAAGGTTCAAAGTCACGAGCATGGAGTCAAAGGTAAAAACCATCCCCAAGGTATGTACTAAAGGTTTAATCACACCTGTAGAACAAGGTTCTAAAAGTTCCCAGAGTCTACATTTCTCCTTCGGATATTACCAACGTCTCGATTACTCGATAATTAGTGATATTCTCAAGAGAAACTCGTCCGAGTGCAGCATCGCGTGATAACTACTTCTGAATTACTCCGTTATAGTCTCCGCACTACACCTAAGAGGCCAAGATGGGTTAAGGGTTATATGGTTCTCAGCTTCTCTGGCTCCCAGGTCGAAAGCAATAATGTCTTCCCGATTACTCGGTAAACAAATACTACGTTCAAAGGGGCTTCCACTGAGTGGGAGATTTCATGCCTCCTTCTTCGGGATTACTCCCTCAAAGTTAACATGACTATACTGCCCGTCCTATTCCTAAGTGTAACTTAGTCCGGGTATAGGACTTGTCCTTTGTAAATATTATCAACACCCAAATAATCACAATATATCACATATAATCAAACAAACAAGTAATAATAACAAAAACATATATTACAAATTAGGCTTAACCCACTTAGGGATGGACTAGCAAGAGGTCAATCCGTCCCCAGTAGAGTCGCCAATTCTATAGCGGTGAAAATCAGAGATCAAACTATTGATTAACTTGACTCGCAAAAGCAAGAGTCGCCACCGCGCTTTATTATTTCCAAGGGGAAAGGGAAAAGAGCGAAATAAAACCCTAAAACATGCAATGTAAAATAATACTTAAAAGTAATGAAAATACAATGCGTTTTTGAAAGAGATCAAGAGTTCGATGGTTGGTTATACAATGGGAAGGTATTAGCACCCAATGCATCTGCGGTACTCCGCAGGAACCTTTTGAAATATCTGTTTTTGGTTGAAATTGTTTGTTATATACAAGGGTGTATTTATCTACAACTATGTTTGCTTAAGGGGAAAGAAATGAGTTTTTATTATTGCGTTCGTGAGGGTTTCACGACCCTTTTCCTAGGTATCCAATGAAGGAATCAAAACACCATAGTTCCTCTAGAAAAAAGTTGATTTGTTTGTGTTTTTTAGTGGGCGACATTAACGCACGCATTCTAGCAATAGGCACGGCCGATATCGCGGTAGAACGGAGATAACATGCCCTTGGGGGGAGTTTTGATTTGTTGAGTGTTTTGCGGGTTTTAAGATATATTCAAGTAAGGATTAAAGAGTGTTTTTGGATTTTTTTTTGGTTTGTTTACTTGTTGATTTTATCTTGCCATACACGCCTAATTACTAGCATTTGTACAAAGTAAATAAAATGCAGAAAGATAAAATCCTATGCTATTACAACCGTATCGAAAGGCATAAAAAATAAGAAGGAAAAAATAAGATAAAAGTAAGAAAAATTAGTGTCTTTCGACTGGGGGGAAGCAGCCTTCGATTTGCATTCTGTTGGCCTCCTTCGATTGGGGCTGGCAACAACAAAGTCACGTCTTTAGATTGGGCCTTGGCAGGGGCGAGGTCCCGTCCTTCGATTGGGCAAAGGCAGCAGCAAGTTGTATCCTTCGACTGGGGCCTGGAAGTCAGTGTATGGCTTTCCTCCTGTTTGTATCTTTCGTTCGACCTGGAGAAAGAGGATAGAAGCCAGAAGCTTCATTTCCTATTTCCTGTTTCCTGTTTCTTTAATTTCAAGCATTAAATGGCAACATGGCCTGAGGCCATGCTAGTATTTGTCTTGTAAAAAGTTTAATAGTTAAAGCAAGTTCAGGTAAACAGAAAGCAAAACGAAAGGGATAACTTTTTTAAAAAAACATGTTAACAGGGTGGAAACGAAAGGAACAATGGTATATACAGGCTTGAAACGAACAAAAAGATTATTTACATGTTATGGAATGAAATGAAAGGTTCAAGGGTAAGAGCGACTTACCTTGATGGAGGCTTTGAATGGGTGTGGGACCTTGAGTGGAGGCCCAAGGTTCTGGATTTGAAAGAGAGGGCCAACAGCTGTGCTTGGAATGCTGGATTCGAAGGAAGGATAGAGACAAGTCTTATGTTTCTTTCCAAACTGGATTCAAAGGATACTGAAGAGTACTTGTTCTTCAGAATCGAAGGAATTAAGTATGTGTTTCTGGGTTTGTTCTCACAAGTGTTGAAGGGACTTGAGAGATTTGTTGTGTTTGAGAAAATTTGGGAGATTCGTTCCTCTAGTCCAAAGATCCCCTCTTAAACATGTGTTGGAGCCTCTTATTTATAGGCAAAGTGGGCTGAAGCTTTTGGAGGGAAAACAAAATAATTTGAACAATTTGAGTAAACTGCTCTTTGTAGCCTTTGAGGGACAGTGCTTTATTGCCATTTCGGTGTAAGAATGGGGCAGTGTTTCAGGACTGCTATGCAGCAGTTTTGGCCAGTGTACCATGTCTTAACTTGGCAGCAAGCATCTTTGAATATTTTATCCTTTCATTTTGACCCTCCTTCGACCAGATTCTTCTTCCAGCACATTGTTCGACTTTCCTCAAACAAGTGTCCTTCGAACGAATCATCTTTGTGCATCATTTGAAGGGGCCAAATGTGTGCTTCGAATGGACTAGTAAGGCGTACCCTTCGACAGGGACTCATATGTATGCCCCTCAAGTCCACCACTATATGTCTTTTGAGGGGGCCATCAACCATGTGCTGAAGTTTGTCAAGGATGGAAATGCAGCATACTAAAGAGAAATGTTGTCCAGTCGAAGCTAGTACAAACATAGTCGAAGCCTGCATGGAGGAGGTCTAAACTTTGTGACTCCAAGCAAGCACACAAAAAGGTCAATGCTCAAATAAAGACTTGCAAGAAGGGAGCCACATGCCCAAACGAATCTTGGATCGAAACAAATATATTTCCCAATCAAAAGCCCGTGTTCGAAGGAAGCAATGTTGCCCAATTGAAGCATGTGGATCGAAACAAACATATTGCCCAATCGAAAGCCCGTGTTCGAAGGAAGCAATGTTTCCCAATCAAAGCATGTGGATCGAAACAAACATATTTCCCAATCGAAAGCCCGTGTTCGAAGGAAGCAATGTTGCCCAATCGAAGCATGTTTGCAGGCAGTAAACTTGTCCAGTCGAAGCAGGCTTGCAGGCAGTAAACTTGTCCAATCGAAAGGCTGAATCGAAGTAGGTTTCAAATCCAAACGAAGGATGTACCTAAACTTGCATTCGAAGGAGACTAAGAGTCAATCGAAGAGCGTTGAATCGAAGGAGACCTGTCAGCACATGAAATCAAAGAAATAAAAAAAACACATTTCGTGCTTGATTAGAAGTTAGTGATACATAGGCTAAGAATGTTCAAAACACTTGACAATTTCTGCATAATCAATGCTCGAAGGTGAGAGGTTAAAACCGACTGTATTTAGTGACCTTGACTTTTGTATAAAAATGCAAAACTAAAAATGGGATCTTAGGTCAAAAATTGGGGTATGACAGCGTGTCACACAGATTTTATTCTAAGAAGGATGTGTCTGATTATATCATAATACTCTCATCTTCTATGATTGCATAATCAAAACTTCTAGTGATATAGAGCCACATTGTTTTATAACAGATCTTCTCTCATAATAACTTCCCTGTGAAGAAGTGAAACACACAAGAAGGGGGGGTTGAATTGAAAACTTGAAATCAAATGCCCAATGACACAGTATTTTTATCCTGGTTCGTTTGATCTCAAACTACTCCAATCCACCCGTCAAGGTGATTTCGCCTCTCTCCAACGAGGTCTTGATCCAATAATCTTAAAAGGATTACAATCACCACTTTAACAATTGTCAAAGTCTTCTTGAGTACAACCACAATCCGGTTACAAAAAAGTTATCACAACTGTGATATTTTACACAAATTTAGAGCATGGAATAGATGAGTAAGCTTGCAGCATTTTTGAATTCTCGTGTAGTAGAATTGGAAAATCGTTAACGATTTGATCACTGAGCTTGTTTATATAGGAAATGAATTCCTGTTGATCATTAAGTGTGATAAATGACATTAACTCAGTTTCCATGTGGAGAAGATCCTGTCTGAATGAAGCCGTTGTAATTGATGTTGTCTTGATTAAATAGTAACGCTTCAGAATCTTACACCCTTGCCTACTGTTGATGCTTCAGAACATTGATGACTTAGATTATTATGCTCTTATTCAGAATCAGAGTTTACTTCACTTAAGCGCAGGTTCTGGTCATCAATCTTCAGCGCAAATTCTGATTGCTTCAGCGTGTAGCTTTTATAGCTTAACTTCTAATGTTGCTTTGGTCAGAACTTCTATATACACAATAACATAATTTTTAGGGTTCATATTTATTCTTTTTATTTGTTATCATCAAAACTCTAACTAAGGGTTTTAGAATCAAACTATGTTGTAACAATCTCCCCCTTTTTGATGATGACAAAAACTAGAATTTTCAATGAAAAATAAAGAAAAAAAGGTTTAAGAGAAACTCCCCTTGAGTTGATTACTTCCCTGAAGTTCCTTCTCATAAGAGTTTTAGCTGCATCTCCTATCAGAATTTATTCCTGTTCAAACTTTTCAGAAAGTAGAGGTTAAATAATTCAGAATGTTTGAGACTTTTGTCCCGGTAAACCATTATTGAAAATATCTTACTTTCTCCCCCTTTTTTGTCAGTATTCAAAAAGGAAGTATAATCAGAGCCAAAATAGATGTATTATATTTAAAACATAATGCAATGACAAGTTTCAGAAGCAAAGAGGTAAAGATAAAAGTTACATATAAACAATTTTAAAGGAAAATCTAAGAAGGAGGGGGAAGGCGTATGAACAACGCTTCCAGCAAGCTCTTGATCTGAGTATTTGAATCTTCTTGCTTGCCTAGAATGCCTTTGATTTCCTTTATAGTTTCTTCTTGTTTACCCAGAATACTTTTAATCTATTTGTTCGTATCCTCTTGCTTATCCAGTCTTGCATGGATTAAAGCATCCTCTTTCTTCAACTCTTCCAGAGTTTGCATGAATAAGGAGGAAGCTGGTGTATCTTCAGGGGTTGGATGTTGCTCAGAACATTCTACAGCTTCTTCTGAATGAACCATTTCTTCTGCTACAATCATGTCTTCTAGAGCAGTAGTTAGAGATAGACTTTCTGATTCTGGTTCAGCTACTTCTGAAGGATGATGCTCTTTCCAGGGAGCATTATCTAGCGAGAGGATATCTTTCTTGAAAAGTTGGCTCAGAACTTGGTCTTGGAAATCCTTCAGCTTCAAAGTTTCAGTGTTGACCCATTTTCTGAATCTTTCCCACATGTAATCAAAAGCAGCAGGATTAGAAATCTCTTGACTTGCATGCTTCAAAGAATTGATCCATTCCTGTTTCAAAAATCAACAAACTTGTACCAACATCTGATGTGGTTGCAGTTTGTTTAGGTTTGGGAATGGCAGTTTTGTGTAAGGTGGAAGCTAGTCTTTCCAGCACAATTGGATCAATGACAAGTCTTAAGTTGTCAGTTGGACGGTTAGTGGGTGATGGAGTGGGAGAGTCAGGAATTAGGATTGGTCTGTTAGGGGATTTTGGTGGTGTGGATTCAAGGGATGAAGGAATTTCTGGAATGTCATGAATGGTGAGAGGCATGCGAACCGCAAGAGGTTCTGTTATTCCAGGAATTTAGATTGTGGTATCAGAGTCTGAAGGAGAGTCTTCAGATTGGTTTTTGGCAGCATGTTGGGTTTCTGATTCAGGAATATCAGAAGATGGATTTTCAGAAGGTTGAGTTTCTGGTTGTGGTGAGTTAGGGTTCAGATCTTCTGGTTGAGGAGATTGTGGTTGAGTATTTTCTGGTTGTGGAATTTCTTGTTGAGGTGATTGTGGATGTGGAATTTCTGGTTGAGGAGATTGTGGATGTGGAATTTCCGGTTGAGGAGATTGTGGGATTTATGGTTGAGGAATTTCTGGTGGTTGTTGAGTGTTTGTATTTTCTGGGAGTTGAGAGTTTGAATTTTCTGGTATAGGAGAGGAAAAATCTTGATCAAATAGTTCAATGTCAGACAGAACTTTGGCAAGTTCTGGTTGATGACGTTCAGGATTTGGATTTTGAGTAGGGGAGTGAGGGTCATTCAAAAAATTACCTAGAGTTACGGATGGATCAAAATCTATGTCAAAATCTTCAAAGGTTTGGGGTGATGAATTTTCTGGTTGAGAAGGCATGGCTTCAGATGTTGAACCAGTTATTAATTCTATAACAGAAAAAAAGATGGATTACCTTTCTTTTTGGCAGCTTTAGGTGTCCTCTAAGAGGGTCCTTCTCCTGCTTCTTTCCTCTTCTTTGATTTATTTAACGCAACTTCTGGAGCAGCCTTGTGCAGATCCTGAATGTTGATTTCTGGAGCAGTCCCATCAGCCTTGCAAGCTTCAAGGTATCTGACTATTATTTCTGGTTTGGAGTCTATCTCAGAAAATAAAGGAAAATCCTTCAGAGGTATCCTTCTTGAAGTAATGGTCTCATGAGCAATAACAGTTGGTTCCTTCTTGATATTCTCAATGATCTTCATTTTCTTCAGATTCTTGGCATTCAGGGGCTTCCCAACAGTTGCTTCCAATGTGCTTATTTCCTGAACCTCTGTCAGATGTTCTATCAGCGTGTTCTCTGTTAGAATATCTGATAGCAGCCTTCCTAAGGGAATCCAATCCCTCTTGGTCCTATCGTCTTCTCTGGTTTCCTTCACACTTGTTTTGAGATGGTTGAAGAGCAAGTGTGGAAGATTTACCTTTGTCTTCTTAGCAATGAAATAGATCAGAAATTGCTGATCAATATTGATGTAATTGGGAGAGCTTGTAGGCCTCTTGTGGTGGATACATCCCATAATGATTTTGGCCCAGATTCTGTGATGATCCTTCAAATCTCTGATTTTACTGGAGGGCTGTCCAAAAGTAAAAATTTCCTTTGCAATTGATCTTAGGTCAGAGCATCTCTCAGCCATGTCAATTCATCTGACACCACCACCGTTGTATCCAAGAAGCTTCGCAATAAGATCTTCTGTAATCACAATTTTCTTCCCCATGACATAAGAAGTAACCTGGTGATTTGATGAAGAAGCATGGATCTAGAATTCTTTGATGAGAATGGGAAACGTTGGACCAACCAGACGGTCAAAATACCTGTTCCAACCTTGAGCAGTCACGTCTTCATAGAGATTGAACCCATTTTCTTCTAGACTCCCAAAATCAATGATCAGTTATGAGAGAACTTCCAGGTTATCAACAGGAGTGAGAAGCGTCCTGATGGGTTCTTCATATTGTTCCGTTGATGCAGAATCAAGAGCACTGAGATTTTTGAGGTTTGATGAAGAAGCCATTGTTCACACGGGTTTGTTGGAGAAGATGAAATGGGTTTTTGAAAACGAAACTTGAAACAAGAGTAAATATTTAGGAGAGTAAAAGTGAATGAATGGAAAAATTAATTTTGAGTTTAAATAGGTTTCTTGAAAACGTAAGCAGTAAGTAAGAGAAAAAAATTAGTAATGATTATATGCATTAATGACACCTGAAATTAGGGGATTTAGAAAGATACTGAACGGTTACCATTGACAAGTGTCTCAATGCATCCAATCAGCACTTTGCACCCTTCAGAAATTGAATGCGTGTTCAGCCTCAGAAGGTAGCCGGTGAGAGGATGACAAATGTTTGATGATGTGAACTGCACGCCTCTATCCTTGAAATGAAACTTTCAGATCTTCATGGATAGATTCTGATGCAATCTGTACTTCTAAACTATGAAGAAAGGTTGATCAGTTGTTCACAGAAAATAATAAAGTTCTGAGGGTTAAGATATAAATAAAACATTTTATTCTGGGCATAAATTCATTCTGAGATGTTACAGAATGAAGTTGAACCTATCTTCAGAAAGAGGTTTTGTAAATACATCAGCCCATTGATAGTCTGTGTCAATAAATTTTAAGGTAAGAATTCCTTTATGAATATAGTCCCTAATAAAATGATGTTTTATTTCTATATGCTTAGCCCTAGAATGCAAAATAAGATTCTTACTGAGACATATAGCAGAAGTGTTGTCATAGAGGATGGGAATGTTACTCTCAAATATGTTGAAGTCTTCAAGTTGACTTTTCATCCAGAGCATTTGTGTGCTACATCCAGCAACTGCTATGTATTCAGCTTCTGTTGTTGATAGTGCTATTGTGGATTGTCTCGTGCTGGTCCATGAGATCAAATTTTCTCCCAGAAATTGGCAGCTTCTAGAAGTGCTTTTACGTTCTACTCTGTCTACAGCGAAATCAGCGTCACAATATCCTACTAAGCTGTAATCATTTGATTTTTTATAAAACAAACCCAGATTAGTAGTATCTTTCAGATAGTTGAAAATTCGCTTAACTGTTGTTAAGTGAGATTCTCTAGGATCTGATTGGAATCTAGCACATTAGCAAACACTAAATAAAATGGCAGGCCTTAAAGCCGTCAGATAAAGGAGAGAACCAGTCATACCTCTGTAGACTTTTTGTTCTACCTTTTTACTTACCTCTTCCTTTTCCAGAACGCATGTGGGGTGTGTGATACGGTGGGAAGAAATGACCGTTTTTTGGAATGCTGGTTTGCGTTTTGCGTTTGTTTTTGCAAAATGTCGCGGTAAGCAAGAGTCGACACCGACTTTTATTTTATCCAACAAGGAAAGGAAAAAAGCACAGAAAAATTCCTTTTTTGAGATAATTCTGAGTACGGGGGGTAGATTATAGAAAGGGAAGGTATTAGCACCCTTTCTATCCGTGGTTACCCACAGGCTCTTAGGTACTTGCTCAATTGTTTTCAAAATTGTTTTCTTTGTGCTTTGTGGGTTTTGAAAAAGTTTTTCTTTCAACTTCGATTTAACTCTCTCTTAAGAGTGTAATGAAGTGTTTTTGAAAACTTGTTTGTAAAAGTGTGTAAGTGTGAAAAGTTTTGTTTTTCAAAGAGCAAGTATCTAAGAACCATCTACCTAATCGAAAAAGGAATCATTCTATGCTAATTTCCTTTAGACAATGCCATCCTACTATTAATGAGTAGGTAGCATCGTCGTTGGAGTTTAAGGGTCAATTCGAATGAGGGACATACGGTCACTAAAGCAATGTTAGGATGCCTTAGCAGTAACCCTAATGTCTTAGATAATTTGTTTGAGGCACCAATATCCGAGGCAACCATATCGAGGCGACTATGATCTTTTAGACAAGAGGGCGACCTATACTCAATGACCGTGTACAAAGGCAACCAAGTGGGGTGTACCCTAAGAGTGCGCATGTGCGAATGTGTCATTTTCAGTTTATTTTTATCTTTGCACATGTTAAGGGTGATCTAATTTGATTTTAAGATTTAAACATTCAGTCTTGTCATGCAAACCCTATTATCAAACATCTAGCAGTTATAATTTGCGGAATTTAAATTACAAGGCGTCGGGTATTTCCATTGCCAAAAACAACCCTTTGAAAATCAAATAAAGCGATAAAATAATAAAATATCCTAATTATCTATTACATTCCGGAAGTAGATACATCAATATGGATAAAAATAAATAAAGTGCGACGCGAAGTTAAATCGAATGCGAATTAGGGTTTTGACCCTTTTTAAAGAACATTGCTTTTTTTGTTGTTTTTATTTTAAGAAAAGAAATTAATCCTAAATTAAATAACTAAATTAAATTAAATAAATTAATTAATGAAAAATAAATTATTTTTGGAGTTTTTGATTGTTTAAGAAAGAAATTAAAAATAATTAAATTAGTAGTTAAAACCTAATTAAGTCTAATTAATTTTATTTATTTACAAATATAGGTTAAAGTTATTCTAGAATTAAAAACCTAAATTAATTAATTAGTATTTATTAAAAAAAGAACTCTAAAATTTATTGGATAAAAATATTTTTTGATGATTTTTGATAAAAAAAAAATGATTGGTTAGTAATTAATTAAAATAAAGCAATTAGATTAAATAAGAAAAAAAAAAGCAAAAACAGTAGAAGGAATGGGCCTGATTAGGAGGTGCAATGAGCATTTTTGTAGGCCCATTAATGCTGGTCCGTTTGGCTTTCTCTGATCTAGTAGGCACGCATTAACTTGCTCTTTGGTGGACCTCTAATCACTGGCCATCATATCTGGCCATTTGCCATCTGGCGCTTGGATTGATGAGGGAGCATGGTGATCCCTTGGCTTGAACACGCCTTAGATCTCCTGAAAATAATTGAATAAAGGAAAATTGCAGGAGGCAGGGATCGAACCATTGACCTCCATCCTGGGAACGCTATAAGACTTGAGTAGTAACCACTGCACCATGTTGCTTTTCTTGTCAATATAACATGTATCAATAATAATATAACAAAACAAAATCAATTGGTCAGAAAAAATAAAAAGGTCCACAATATTTGAACCGTCCAATGGGTGGGTGACACGAGTTCATCCCTGTCCTCCCATCACTGTAACTTTACCTACGGATTTCTATCCGCAGCTAAAAGCGCAGGTTCGTTCTAAAACTTGCTCCAGGTCATATAAATGGAACCCAAGACCATGGTTAGCCTCGTCATGACCTCCTGATCATAACCATGACCATCATGTATCTCAATTTTACCTGAAACAAAAATCCCTAAAAATAGAAGCAAAACCCTAGCCATGGCGTTTCATGATACAGAGCATAGAAATCAAATTGGTTATTGCCAATAGTTTGCAAGTGATGTAAGGGTTAAGGATATGCAATTATTCCATGAAAACGATGCCTAATTCCAGAGATACGAAATCAAGAACATGGGGCGATTTGCGTGAGACTTACAGTGCTTAAGGACACTTGAAAACGCGTGGTTAGGATTGTAATAGCTTCTGGAGATGGCTAGCAATTGATTGAGACAACTCTCGCGTCCTGAAAATGCCTCTAACCTTGATTTTGATCTCCCACTTTTTTTGTGATTTTGCAAGCTTTTGTTCTGCCCCTACCAATGCTCTCTAAACCTGATTTTCGTGTCCTTGGCTTGCTTATGTATGGTACATTGGATTAGGGTGAAAAACTTGGTCCACATCTCTCTCCATTAAAGCTTTGATATTTGACTTGATTTGCTTTTACAAGCTTGCCAAATTTGATCCAAATCATATCTTCTTGTGCATAATGACTTTGACACGAATTTTATTGCAATGCTAGCTGTGATCAAAGCCTAAAACAAACATAAAATCATGAGTTATCAATGCCTTGGATTTTATATGATTTTATTTGATTTAAAATGAATAAATTCAAATAAAAATCAAATTAAATAATAAAAATGAGATATGGGCACATGGCTGAAGCTAGGGCACGTGGACAATAATGCAAACTCAAATCAAGTGAAAAAGAATGGGCCCATTTGGAAAAATTTGATGTTTTGGGGATAGTTGACCTTTGGCAATTTTGCAAAAAAGTCCAACTTCAACAATGCATAACTTCTTCAATTTTGAACTTTTAGAGGTGTTCTTGGACTTTCTATAAAGCTTGAGATGTTCTCTAATCAACCCTTTTAGTCTATTGCATTTTGATATTCCATGCTCAATTTATAAGCTTTGACAAAAAAAGTGTTTTTGTTGACTTTCAAAAATGACCTATAATGTCCAAATTCATAACTTCTTGTGAGTGCATTTTTTGATCTTGGGGTATGAGGTTTTATTGTAGGTAATTGCATCCACTTCAAAATGAGCTTTGAATGGGTCATTTAGCATAAAGTATGAGAAAGTTATGCTTGGTCAAAGTTGAGTTGACTTTTCCTACAAAACCCTAATTTAGCAACTTTTGAGTCTTGATGAATTTTGAGAAATCCTTGATGAATCATGATCAACCCTTGATCAAATGATTAAATATCCTTCAAAATGAGAATGTTGAAAAAAATCTTGAAGTTTGACTGTATGTAGGTCACAGTTGACTTTTGCCCTAACATAGTTGATTTTTGGACCTTTTGAGCAATTGACTGAGCAAACTTCCTCTGCAAGGCCTGAAATTTGACATGGATAATCTTGAGAACATATGAGGACATTTGGACTCAAGGATCTTGATGCAACACAAAACCCTAATTTAGGATAGACTGCCTTAGGAGATAGCTTGTCTGACCAACTCTTGAGCAACCTTGAGCCACTTGGAGATTTTTCTTGCAATGTCTTGAGAAATATGGGAGGGCAAATTTTGGGGTACAACAGCTGCCCCTGTTCAATCTTCTTAAACATGAGGATGTAGATTGGCTTTCATGCCTTTCGTGATCCGAATGTAGAAGATGATTGAACACTAGAGTGCCCAGAAATTTGCACTCGCATGAAGTGGTATCAGTCTTGTGATGTCGGGAATGGGCTTACAAATGCCATTTGGGGATTGGTGACAAGGGGATGGGCTTAAAGATGCAATCTGAAGGAGCGTCGATCGCATAAGAGATTCCTTAGAGAGAGCTTGTATACCTGTTGTTATAGAAGATTCCGCTGGGGGAGCCTGATCTTTGTTGAGATTTAGGAACTTGCCTGTACTTCAAGTGAGAGAACATCTCTGCTGAGTTAAGAACTTGTCCGTAATTCAACTGGGGGAAACATCTTCATCGAGATTTAAAAACTCGCCCGTAATTCAACTGACAAAACTCTGCTGAGATTTAGGAACTCGTCTGTAATTCGACGGAGGACTTTGTCGAGATTTAGGACCTTATCTATAATTCAACTGACGTTAATTCTGTTGAGATTTAAGAACTGTTCAGTAATTCGACTGGAGGGAAACATCTTCATCGAGATTTAAGAACTCACCCGTAATTCAACTAAGAAAACTCTGCTGAGATTTAGGAACTCGTCTGTAATTCGAAGGAGGAACTTTGTCGAGATTTAGGACCTTGTCTGTAATTCAACTGAGGATAATTATGTTGAGATTTAAGAACTTGTCAGTAATTTGACTTTGGGAAACATCTTCATCGAGATTTAAGAACTCTCCCATAATTCAACGGAGGATAACTTTGTTGAGATTTAGGAACTCGTCTGTAATTCGACGGAGGAACTTTGTCGAGATTTAGGACCTTGTCTGTAATTCAACTGAGGATAACTCTATTGAGATTTAAGAACTTGTCTGTAATTCGACTTTAGGGAAACATCTTCATCGAGATTTAAGAACTCGCCCATAATTCAACTGAGAAAACTCTGCTGAGATTTAGGAACTCATCTGTAATTCGACGGAGGAACTTTTTCGAGATTTAGGAACTTGCCTGTAATTCAACTGAGAAAAACTCTGTTGAGATTTAAGAACTTGTCAGTAATTCGACTTGAGGGAAACATCTTCGTCAAGATTCAAGAACTCGTCCGTAATTCAACTGAGAAAAACTTCTCTGCTGAGATTTAGGAACCTGTTTGTAATTCAACGGAGGAACACTTCGTCGAGATTTAGGACCTTGTCTGTAATTCAACTGAGAAAAATCTGTTGAGATTTAAGAACTTATCAGTAATTCGACTTTGGGAAACATCTTCATCGAGATTTAAGAACTCACCCGTAATTCAACTGAGAAAACTTCTCTGCTGAGATTTAGGAACTCGTCTGTAATTCGACGGAGGAACATTGTCGAGATTTAGGACCTTGTCTATAATTCAACTGAGAAAAACTTTGTTGAGATTTAAGAACTTGTCAGTAATTCAACTGAGGGAAACATCTTCATCGAGATATAAGAACTTACCCGTAATTTAACTGAGGAAACTCTGCTGAGATTTATGAACTCGTCTGTAATTCGACGGAGGAACTTTGTCGAGATTTAGGACCTTATCTATAATTCAACTGAGAAAAACTCTGCTGATATTTAAGAACTTGTCAGTAATTCGACTGAGATAAAAGCTTCATAGCTTTGAATTTTGTGAGAATATAACCGCATCCTTCCTGAAAGGTAAAGGTCAGTTGTATGTAATGCATGATATGTATCAAGCAATGATGTTCTCAAAATAAATTAGATTGTGTTGTATGATGCGTATATGTATGCGTCATGATGTATGGAAATGCAATGTTTTTAGCTGGGGAAAATAAATCCCGGATAGCTGCTGGAGAAAAGAGTTGAATTCTTCGTTTCCGCTGGGGATGGCGCACGAAGATGATTGTGAGAATAAACCTGCAGGAGAAGATAACTTCGTTGAGGAATAAACTAATGAGGAAATTACTCTGTGGGGAAGAGATACTCTGTAGAGGATTCTGCTGATAAATTTTGCTGGGGATGAATTACCGTTGTTGGTGATACTGAATCCTGTTGGGGATTGAATTTCTTGTTTGTGAAAGGAAAGAACTTCGCTGGGGATGATCTTTCAGTTGCGGCTTCACTGGGGATAACTTTTTAGACTCTAATGGGGGTAATCCTTTGAGTTATGCTGGGGACAATCTTCCAAAGTCTACTGGGGATGATTCTCCAAACTCCACTGGGGAACCTTTTTGAGACTGCGCTGGGAAAAATTTCAAACTCCACTGGGGATATTTTGTATTCTGCCGGGGAATATTCTTATACTCCGCCGGGGAATATTAAGACCTTTCAGTGCTGATGGTAGGTAAACTCTACTTGGGGAGAATATTACTGATTCATTTACAATTGCAAGTCTCAGCTGGGGAGAGTTAACATCACTATCTTTCTCTTACTATGCGGGGAGCGAATGCACCTTAGCCATATCCTTCAGCTAAATTTACCTTATACCTGGTGGATAGAGCAACTGTAAGGCTTGGACAATTCTTATTGCCCGTGTTCCTGATATTATAAGTAACCGTCTTTTGTTTCGCATGTAAATATTTATGAGCAACGATTAATGTCAAATGCATATATAAAAAAAATGAACATTGGACGTTCTTTGCAAAACAAAACAGAAAAAGGAAAAACAGTTTGAAATTTCTCTGAAAATGAATTGTATTGATTTTGAAGTTTTGGCCTGTAAATAGGCGTTTTTGTACAAGAGGCTGACGTCCTAGTAAGAGAATGCCGCCGAATAATAGAATTTACACAATTTGTGAAAAACTAAACAAAATAGCTATGTGAATAATCCCACTGGGTTCCAACTCTGCTATTGCCTTTATGTCCTCGAGCATCTCATCACTTTGCTACTTGGTTGAAGGTAGATCAGATTGATTAGTGTCGTCCGAGCTTGATAGTTGATACTGAAGTCTGGTTGCAAGGTGATCCAATGAGACATAGTGTTACGCTTTGATCCCTAATTTTTTCCTAGACCGCCCTTTCGGGTTTTCAGTCCACCGGGATACCCTTTTTTGCCCAAGCCGCCTTTTCAGGTTTTCCACTTGCCGGGTGTATAGATTATTTCATTTTCATCCCTTATTTTTGCCCGAACCCTTTTGGTTCGCCGGGAAGCCCTTATTTTGGCCTAGGCCAGTCAACCTAGAGGGTCTTTGTTTATGCGTAGTATCTTTTTACTATGTCTGCATTGACGGGGTGAGGAAGGTCGTCACCATCCATGGTGGTTAGAATCATAGCTCCTCCCGAGAAAATGTTCTTAACCACAAATGGCCCTTCGTAGGTTGGGTTCCATTTTCCCCTGGGATCACCTTGAGGTAAGATGATGCGCTTGATCACCAAATCCCCAACTTGATACTCTTGTCTTCTAACTTTCTTGTTAAATTCCTTGATCATCCGCTTTTGGTGCGTCTGACCATGACAAATAGCAGTAAGTCTCTTTTTGTCGATTAAGTTCAGCTGTTCAAGCCGGGTCTGAATCCAGTCATCTCCGTTCAAACCTGTATCCTTCATGATCCGAAGAGAGGGTATTTGAACTTCAATGGGCAAGACTGCCTCCATGTTATATACCAAGGAATAAGGTGTTGCCCTTGTTGACGTCCGTGCTGAGGTACGGTACCCATGAAGAGGAAACGGTAACATCTCGTGCTAGTCTTTGTATGTCACCGTCATCTTCTGCACAATCTTCTTAATGTTCTTATTAGCCGCTTCAACAACCCCATTCATCTTCGGCCGGTAAGGAGAAGAGTTTTGATGTTGTATCTTGAACTGCTTGCAGAGCTCGGTGATCATCTTGTTGTTGAGATTTGTACCATTGTCTGTAATGATCCTCTCTGGTACACCGTATCGACAGATCAGATTATGCCGAATGAACCGTGCCACGACATTCTTGGTCACAGTAGCAAAGGAAGCTGCTTCAACCCACTTTGTAAAGTAATCAATAGCTACCAGGATGAAGAGATGCCCGTTGGAAGCTGTAGGTCAGATCTCGCCGATCATATCAATGCCCCACATTACGAAAGGCCACGGAGCTGTCAAGATGTTCAGAGGAACTGGTGGTATGTGCACCTGATCAGCATAGACTTGGCACTTTGACAGGTCCGAGAACGCTGATAACAGTCGGCTTCCATTGTGGACCAATATCCTGCCCGTAGGATTTTCTTTGCCATGGTGTGTCCACTGGAATGAGTTCCGAAAGTACCTTCATGTAACTCTGCCATGATCCTTTCTGCCTCGTTTTTATCCACACATCGCAGTAAGGTTGAATCATGGTTAAGCTTGTAAAGGATGCCATTGCTGATGAAGAACTTTACCGCGAATCTTCTTAGAAACTTCTTCTCATTAACACATGCACCCTCGGGGTACTCTTGAGCTTCAAGATACCTCTTCACCTCATGAAACTAGGGCTTTTCTGTTACCTCTTCAGTCTCAATGTCACAACAATGTGCAGGTTCGTCCAACCTTTCAATGATAATCCAGGGAGCCTCGTTGTCCCAATTGACTTTGAACATAGAAGACATTGTAGCCAGCGCGTCCGCTACTCTCTAGGGAAGTGTTCAAAGGTTATCTCCTCAAAATGCGGAAGCAACATCAACACATACTCCTTGTAAGGAATAAGATTTGGATGTTTCGTATCCCACTCGCCTTTGATTTGACTGATCACAAGAGCGAAATCTCCAAAAACACTTAAGAACTTCATCCTTAGGTCAATTTCTGCTCGAAGACCCATGATGCACGCTTCATACTCCGCCATATTGTTGGTGCAGTTGAAACATAGTCGGGCGGTAAACGGAGTATGAGAGCCTTTAGGAGATATGATCACGGTGCCAATGCAATTACCCAAAGTGTTCTAAGCTCCATCAAAGTACATAGACCATCGGGATCCCTCCTCAGGTCCTTCATCCGGTCCAAGTTCTTCACAGTCAGTTACTATCATGATATTCTCATCCGGAAATTCAAAGTTCATAGACTGGTAATCTTCCACTGCCTGATGTGCCAAATGATCTGCTAACACACTTCCCTTGATTGCCTTTTGGGTCATTTACTAGATGTCATACTCAGTCAAGATCATCTGCCATCTTGCTATTCTTCTGGACAAGGTAGGCTTTTCAAAGATATACTTGATTGGATCCATCTTTGATATCAATAGAGTAGTATGAGTCAGCATATACTGTCTCAACCGGCAAGCAGCACATGCCAAAGCGCAGAAAGTTTTCTCGAGCAACGAGTATCGGGTCTCGCAGTCGGTAAAATTTTTGCTAAGGTAATAAATAGCATGCTCTTTTCGGCCAGACTCATCATGCTGGCCCACCACACACCCCATTGAGTTGTCGAGTACTGTCAAGTATAAGATTAAAGGTCTCCCTTCAACTGGAGGCATCCGACTGGGTGGCTCTTGGAGATACTCTTTAATCCTTTCGAAAGCGGCCTGACATTCATCGTTCCATCTTACCACTTGATCTTTCTTCAGTAGCTTGAAGATTGGTTCACAAGTAGCAGTCAGGTGTGAGATGAATCGGGCAATATAGTTCAGACGTCCCAGAAAGCCTCTGACTTCTTTTTCTGTTCGGGGAGCTGGAATCTCCTATATAGCCTTCACCTTTGCAGGATCCACTTGAAAACCTTTATCACTTACAACGAAACCCAACAGTTTACCAGATCTCACCCCGAAGGTGCACTTGTTCGGGTTTAACCTCAGCTTGTACAACTTCAACCTGTCAAATAGCTTCTGAAGATGGTCAAGATGTTCTTCTTCAGTCTGGGATCTTGCAATCATGTCATCAACATATACCTCAATCTCATGATGGATCATGTCGTGGAACAAGGCGACCATGGCGCACTGATACGTTGCCCTAGCATTCTTCAATCCAAAAGGAATAACCTTGTAGCAAAAGGTACCCCATTGAGTAACAAAGGTTTTCTTCTCCATATCCTCGAGAGCCATTTTAATCTGATTGTAACCGGAGAAACCATCCATAAAGGAGAAGACCTTATGATGTGCGGTGTTGTCAACCATAACATCGATATGAGGTAGAGGGAATCATCCTTGGGGCTTTCCGTATTCAGATCCCTATAGTCAACACACATTCGAACCTTACCATCCTTCTTCGGCATTAGAACCACATTGGCAACCCACTGTGGGTAAGAAGTAATTGCTAGAAAACCGGCATCAAATTGTTTCGTAACCTCAACCTTGATTTTGTCAGACATCTCTGGGCGCATTCGACGAACCTTCTGCTTCACTGGAGGATAGTCTTCCTTGGTAGGTAGGCGGTGAACCACAATATCGGTATCCAACCCAGACATATCTTCATAAGACCAGGAAAAGATCTCAACATAGTCATGCAGCATCTGAATCAACCGTTGTTTAACACTAGGCTCCAGATTTTCACTGATCTTGACCTCTTTCTTGTCTTCTTCTGTACCCAGATTCACTATTTCAACTGGCTCCTCATGCGGCTGTATGGACCTCTCTTCCTGAAGTAGTAGTCTAGCAAGTTCACCAGGAACTTCGCAATCTTCTTCACCCACATCTTCGGCTAAGTTGATCGGACTTTCAAAGTCATAACCGGTAGTAGCAGAGTCGTTATCAATAGGATCCAGAGTGGATGTAGACCTGTATATGCGAGTGTGTGTAAAATAGTTGTTTTGCAATATATAATAAAAGAAAAAAAAGGAGCGCAAAATTTGAAAAGCAAGAAACGTCCAATGCTTTTATTAATGATATATGTAGATGACACACATAAAGCCTTCACAAACAAAGCCACGGTGCCCCGGATAAGACACCGAGCCATAAAGTTTAAAACATTGTATGTTACAAATTCAAAACAAAAAGTCTCATTACTGGGTAATAAAAGAAATTGGGACGAAATCCTTTGCTGTCCAATTGCTTAGTCCACCATCGGCAGTTGGGTAAATCTAACTGTCAAACTCAAACTCTTCAACATCGTCTTCAATGGCATTCACTCCTGAATTGATGATAAACAGGTGAGGTTTTCCAGTCTGTGCACTGCGAACAACCCTTTGAGCTTCTACAATGAAACCCAAACCAAACTTGTTAGTCTTATATGCAAAATCAGGGAGTTGGCCCCAATTCGCACACCCACCTTTCTCAACAACAGCCCGGGCATCCTTGAAGGAAGCCATATTCATTGGAGGATCTTCAATAACAGTTTCAGTTGATGCCAGCGTCTGGGGAACCTCTTCAAAATGTTGAAACAGGGTCTCAATGAACTCCCCATCCATCTCTACATATCGAAAAGAGTTGAGGTGGCTCACCATGTACTCCTCTCCCCCTCGTACTGTAACAATTTTCCCCTTCACTGGGTATTTCAGCATCTGGTGGAGTGTAGAAGGTACTGCCCCAGCCTTGTGGATCCACGAGCGACCCAACAAACAAGAATATGATGGCCGAATGTCCATCACATAGAATGTAGATGCGAAAGTATGAGAACCAACCTTCACTGGAATATCCACTTCTCCGTGTACCATCCTCTTGGACCCATCAAAGGTCCTGACCATAATGTTACTTGGTTTCAGCTCCAACCCTTCACAGTCTAACCGGTCTAGAGCTTTCTTAGGTAAAACATTCAGCGATGACCCAGTATCCACCAATACGTGAGAAAGAGTAGTGCCCATGCATTCAATGGAGGCATGCAAGCATCATTGTGATTCTTCCCCTTAGCAGTCAAGTCGGCGTCGGAGAAACCCAACCCATTATCTGTTGTCATACTAGCCACACAATCTTTAAACTGATCAGCCGATGTTTCTTGCGGTACGTGTGCAGTCTTCATGAAAGCAATCAGAGCCTTGGCATGGGCTTCTGAGCATAGAAACAGAGACAACATAGATATTTTGGACGGGGTTTGCCTCAGCTGCTCGACTACATTGTAGTCGTTCTTTTTGATGATCTTCAAAATTTCCTCCATCTCTTGTCTAGAGGCTTCAATAGTAATCTTCTTCGGTGCCTCCGTCTGGGCAGGCTCACCGGTGATCCCTTTGCCTCGAGTGTCAGATGACTCGGCAACAGGGGTAAGAATTGGAACATGAACATGAGTAGTAGCAGGCATACTGACAGGTGTAATAACAACAGGCTTCCGGACAGTTGGTGCAGAGATCTCAGGGGAGAAAAGTCTTCCGCTGCAGGTGACTTTACTAGATCCAACAATATTGCTGGCGTCAGTATCAGCCTCTTTGGCATTCAAATCTTGTTTAACTCCGTGATAGTACACGTCAGCCCCGTAGTGCCACGAGACAACTTTATTTGATGTATAGGGGATAGGCCCAGGAATAGTGATGATCAACGGTGCAATTCTTGGAACAGATGTAATTCTAAAAGGCTTTCTCGAGGAAGCCTTGGAAGAATTGTCGAAAATGGTGATTATAGCAACTTCTTCAGTAGGA
The DNA here is from genome assembly GCA_948472305.1 of Vicia faba. NCBI lineage: Eukaryota > Viridiplantae > Streptophyta > Magnoliopsida > Fabales > Fabaceae > Vicia > Vicia faba. The sequence continues at coordinate 1,442,624,136 of OX451741.1, read as the reverse complement.
ACCAAAGGAACAAAAGTCTTCTCAAACAGAATTTCTTTATTATCCATCAGGCGTTGGACACCTGACTTCAAAAGATGGAAACCAGTAGGTAGGACGACACACAGACGACAACCTTAACCGCAGCCCGGAAATAAACCGGCTAACATAAGGTTCTTCTTCACAGTCATCAATGGAGTAACAATATCTTTCACAGACACCACAAACGAGTCCTCATCTATAGCATTCACCCCATGCTTGGGCATAGGAGCAGTCACAAAATTAGGCCTTTCAGGCACTTCGAACTCAATCTCCTTAGCATCAATCAAGTCCTGTACCTTATTCTTTAAAACCCAATAGTCATTCGTATCGTACCCCGGGCTATCAGAGTGAAAAGCACAGTGGGCGTTTAGATTGTACATCGGTGATGTTGTGTTGGGATTCTTCGAGGCCTCCTTCGGAATCACCAAGTTGGTCTTCAATAACTGCGGCAGAATCTGGGATAAAGTCATGTTGAGCTGAGTGAATTGTCTTTACGACCTCTCGGACCTTGGCTGATTGTTGCGCTGAGGAGCAACAGCAGGTCTTGATATAACCACCGCATTAACTGCTTGGCGGTATTCAGGTCTATTATGGCTCTTCGCGTTGTAAACTGCGCTGGATTCCTTCTTAAAAGGCTTCTTCTTGGTGCCTGATGAAGCACCCTTCTGTATCTTGCAAGATTTGATACCGACCTCAATTCTTTCCCCGGTCATAATCAGCTCTTTAAACCCGGACGATGAACTTCCAATCAGATGGTTGAAATAAGGACCAGACAAGGTCCCCAGAAACATATCCACTAGCTCCCTATCAGCCAAGGGTGGTTGCACTCTTCCAGCAAGGTCCCTCCACTTATGAGCATAGTCTTTGAAACCTTCACCCGCACCCATAGACATACTCTGGAGTTGGGTACGCGTGGGAGCGAGGTCGACATTGTATTGGTACTGCTTGTAGAAAGCAGCAGCCAAATCCTCCCAATTACGGATACTAGCTCCTTCCAACTGATAAAGCCATTCAAGCTGAGTCCCTGAAAGACTGTCTTGAAAGAAGTGGATCCAGAGGTTCTTGTCAGCAGTGTATGGCTGGATCTTTCTAACATATGAGCGGAGGTGCAGTTTTGGGCAAGAAACCCCGTCGTATTTAGCAAAGACTGGTGCTTTAAACTTGTGGGGAATCACCACCCCAGATGACAAACCCAAGTCTCCAAAGTCCAGGCCAGTCTAGTTGCTTATATCTATCCTCAATCGGAGGATACTGGTCTGTGTCAAAGTCAGTCTTGTTGTCGGAAACCACATGGCTAGGAGCCCTCCTTTCTTCCTGATTATCTCCCCCTCCAGATGAGTGAGTCAAATCAACCTCTTCTTGCAAATTGTTTCCAAATCTGCGACCCATATTCAGTAGGACCGTCTTCTTCTTCTTCTTATCTTTCAGGATAAGGGTCTTCAGATCTTGCTGACCCTTGGCCAAACTCATGAACAATTCCTAGAACTGGGCGTTTTGAGCTTGCAGATCCTTGATGGCTTGTTCAGTTGATGTTTCAGAAGACATGATGCTGAAATAAACAACGAAGAAGATGAGAAACCTGTAAGGGTACCTGTGATAAAGTGCATGAGAATGATATGTGTATGACATGATTTCAAAGACTTTAGGGATTCAAATTCGTAAACCAAAATGAAACACACTTTTATTAGATAAAACTTTGAATTCAATTGTTCAACAAATGCCTTTAAGGCGTTACAAAAAAGAAATACTGAAAAAGTAAATCAACACTAGAAATAATCAAAAGACATCAGCGCTCCCATGGTCGTTTCCCGTCGGTGTGGACATAGTCGTTGAGGATCTGCTCGTTCTCCAGCTGTCTTGTCAACTTCTGGATCTTCCGCTCTTGCTCGTGATACTTTTCTCTGTAAGTATCCCGCTCTTCTCTCAGCTGCATCTAAGATCTCTTTAATGCCCCAATGTCAGTAGGCATGTATGGATGGAGGATGGTAGGAGGAACCCCTTCTTCATCAGCAACCTCAACAATTACAGGCAAGACAGCTTCGTACGGCATTCCTAACTTTTGGGCATGGATTCGAACCCATCGGAGATATGGTTCCATTGGAAGAGAAGTCTTCACACCTAACTCGTGCGGATCAGACCTGTGCACCCTATCCTAGGCTCGTATGAACCTGCGGTGCTGCTCGTCACTATCCCCTTGGAAGTCAAAGACAATGTTTGGCATCAGCAACTCATGAGGTCCTTCCCTCCTAGCTCACCTGAACTGGCGTAAGGCCAAACAAGGGTTATAGGTGATACCTCTATTGCTTCCTAGCAGTGGAACATTGGGGTATTCCCCACAGCGATCAATAATGGCCACATCTTTCATGCCTTTAGTAGTCCAGATGATGTCAGTGTGAGCTAGGGACATAATCCTGTAGGCCTACCCCATGCCTTCCTTGTTCTTAAAAACTGATTTGGGGAGGTGATAAATAAACCACCTCGCCAGCAATGGCGCATAACACATAAGGGTTCCCCGTTTCCGAGCAGTACGGGCATAAAGAGAGTGCAAAATGTCACCCAAGAGAGTGGGCACGGGATTACCGGACATAAAAATCTTCACTGCATTCATGTCGACGAAAGAATCTGGGTTTGGAAACAGAACCAGACCATAAATAAGAAGAGCCAGGATGTCCTCGAACACCTGAAGGTATAAACTGTCCCAGAACTGATTAGCTTTACCAACCAAAAACTTAGTCAAGAAGCCTTTTGTTCCACTACGAGTTTCCCAATTAGACATTACCTCAGCCTTTGTCAGATGGAGGGCTGAAGCAATCTCTTCCGGCCTAAGGACCTTCTCCCAACTTGTAAACGGGGTTTGCTCTAGAATGGAGATACCAAGTAGATCAGAGAACTCTTCCAAGGTGGGGACCAACTGGTAGTCCGGAAAATTAAAGCAATGGTATAGTGGATCAAAGAACTGGACTAAGACACTCATCATCTGTTCATCCATCTTGGAGGTGACCAAACTAAGGAGGTGCCCATGTCTTCTAATAAAGGAGGAAGTATCTGGAACCTTTGCAACCAATTCCTTAAGTTGAGAGGGAATCTGGACAAAGTTGATCCGAATAGTGTTTCTACGCATGGGTGCCATAACCTACAAAACAGAACAAAGATGAATCTCCTCTGTCTTTGAAATGGGTTAGTCTAAAGCAAGATGCATGCAATGTCATGATGCATGATGTCATGATAGAAACACATCACAAGTATTCACAGATAGAAAACATGGTAAGGGCACACAAGTCACACAGATAGCCCTTAGATTTCAGGCTGGAAAGGAGTCTAGGTACTACCCTCTTTCAATTCAGTTGGTTCAAACCTGTCCTAGAAATAGTAATCGGGTTCTAGAGGATCTCAATATCACTGACCACCCTCGATCAATCATAATTCCAGTTTAGCAACCTTTTATTGCAGCCGGAATCATCGCGAGAGTTTGGTCTCAATGAGTGTAGCATACTGTTACTGTTCTATGGCCAAGTTGGTCAATTTAAAGGTTCTAAGGTCAGTTGGTGCGTAATGACCCCTTAGAGGACCCATATTCTCTTCGTTGCGCCACAAGGGATATCTGTACAAACTAAAGTGCCACACCAACGTAGCTACTGCTTCAACCGTATTGGTCTACACCGTACAGTTCCCTCACAGTTTATTGCTACTTACCTAAAGGGTATCCCTCATATCTGGTTTAGGATCTATAGTAACTCCGATTCAAACCCACAAAGATAAAGCATACAAGTCAAGAAATTGAAAACATTATGAACTATTCCTAAGGTACACCCCACTTATTAAGCGTCCCCAGCAGAGTCGCCAGTTCTGTGATACGGTGGAAGAACTGATTGTTTTTTGGAATGTTGGTTTGCGTTTTGCGTTTGTTTTCTCAAAATGTCGCGGTAAGCAAGAGTCGCCACCAAATTTTATTTTATCCAACAAGGAAAGGAAAAAAGCACAGAAAAATTCCTTTTTTGAGATTATTCTGAGTACGGGGGGTAGATTATAGAAAGGGAAGGTATTAACACATTTTCTATCCGTGGTTATCCATGGGCTCTTAGGTACTTGCTCAATTTTTTTCAAAATTGTTTTCTTTGTGCTTTGTGGGTTTTGAAAATGTTTTTGTTTCAACTTCGATTTAACTCTCGCTTAAGAGTGTAATGAAGTGTTTTTGAAAACTTGTTTGTAAAAGTGTGTAAGTGTGAAAAGTTTTGTTTTTGAAAGAGCAAGTATCTAAGAACCATCTACCTACTCGAAAAAGGAATCATTCTATGATAATTTCCTTTAGACAATGCCATCCTACTATTAATGAGTAGGTAGCACCGTCGTTGGAGTTTAAGGGTAAATTCGAATGAGGGACATACGGTCACTAAAGCAATGTTAGGATGCCTTAGCGGTAACCCTAATGTCTTAGATCATTTGTTTGAGGCACCAATATCCGAGGCAACCATTTCGAGGCGACTATGATCTTTTAGACAAGAGGGCGACCTCTAAAACGACCTATACTCAATGACCGTATACGAAGGCAACCAAGTGGGGTGTATCCTAAGAGTGCGCATGTGCGAATGTGTCGTTTTCAGTTTATTTTTATCTTTGCACATGTTAAGGGTTATCTAATTTGATTTTAAGATTTAAACATTTAGTCTTGTCATGCAAACCCTATTATCAAACATCTAGCAGTTATAATTTGTGGAATTAAAATGTGGAATTTAAATTACAAAGCGTCGGGTATTTACATCACCAAAAACAACCCTTTGAAAATAAAATAAAGCGATAAAATAATAAAATATCCTAATTATCTATTACATTCTGGAAGCAGATACATCAATATGGATAAAAATAAATAAAGCGCGACGCGAAGTTAAATCAAATGCGAATTAGGGTTTTGACCCTTTTGAAAGAACATTACTTTTTTTGTTGTTTTTATTTTAAGAAGAAATTAATCCTAAATTAAATAACTAAATTAAATTAAATTAATTAATTAATGAAAAATAAATTATTTTTGGAGTTTTTGATTATTTAAGAAAGAAATTAAAAATAATTAAATTAATAGTTAAAACCTAATTAAGTCTAATTAAGTTTTTTTATTTACAAAAATAGGTTAAAGTTATTCTAGAATTAAAAACCTAAATTAATTAATTAGTATTTATTAAAAAAAGAACTCTGAAATTTCTTGGATAAAAATATTTTTTTGATGATTTTTGATAAAAAGGAAAAAAAAAATGATTGGTTAGTAATTAATTAAAATAAAGTAATTAGATTAAATAAGCAAAAAAAAGCAAAAAAAGTAGAAGGAATGGGCCTGATTAGGAGGTGCAAGGAGCATTTTTGTAGCCCTATTAATGCTGGTCCGTTTGACTTTCTCTGATCCAGTAGGCACGCATTGACTTGCTCTTTGGTGGACCTCCAATCACTGGCCATCAGATCTGGCCATTGGCCATCTGGCACTTGGATTGATGAGGGAGCATGGTGATCCCTTGGCTTGAACACGCATTAGATCTCCCGAAAATAATTGAGAAAAGGCAAATTGCTGGAGGCAGGGATCGAACCCTTGACCTCCAGCCTGGGAACGCTTTAAGACTTGAGTGGCTACCACTGTATCACGTTGCTTTTCTTATCAATATAACATGTATCAATAATAATATAACAAAACAAAATCAATTGGTCAGAAAAAATAAAAAGGCGCGCAATATTTGAACCTTCCAATGGATGGGTGACACGAGTTCATCCCTGTCCTCCCATCATTGTAACTTTACCTGCGAATTTCTATTCGCAGCTAAAAACGCAGGTTCGTTCTAAAACTTGCTCCAGGTCATATAAATGGAACCCAAGACCATGGTTAGCCTCGTCATGACCTCCTGATCACAACCATGTACATCATGTATCTCAATTTTACCTGAAACAAAAATCCCTAAAAACAGAAGCAAAACCCTAGCCATGGCGTTTCATGATACAGAGCATAGAAATCAAATTGGTTATTGCCAATAGTTTGCAAATGATGTAAGTGTTAAGGATATGCAATTATTCCACGAAAATGATGCCTAATTTCAGGGATACGAAATCAAGAACAGGGGCGATTTGCGTGAGACTTACATTGCTTGAGGACGCTTGAAAACGCGTGGTTAGGATTGTAATAGCTTGTGGAGATGGCCAGGAATTGATTGAGACAACTCTCGCGTCCTGAAAATGCCTCTAACCTTGATTTTGATCTCCCACTTTTTTTTGTGATTTTGCAAGCTTTTGTTCTGCCCATACCAATGCTCTCTAACCCTGATTTTCGTGTCCTTGGCTTGCTTATGTATGGTACATTGGATTAGGGTGAAAAACTTGGTCCAAATCTATCTCCATTAAAGCTTTGATATTTTATTTGATTTGCTTTTACAAGCTTGCCAAATTTGATCAAATCATATCTTCTTGTGCATAGTGACTTTGACACGAATTTTATTGCAATGCTAGCTGTGATCAAAGCCTAAAACAAACAGAAAATCATGAGTTATCAATGCCTTGGATTTTATATGATTTTATTTGATTTAAAATGAATAAATTGAAATAAAAATCAAATTAAATAATAAAAATGAGATATGGGCACATGGCTGAAGCTAGGGCACGTGGGAAACAATGAAAACTCAAATCAAGTGAAAAAGAATGGGCCCATTTGGCAAAATTTGAAGTTTTGGGGATAGTTGACTTTTGGCAATTTTATAAAAGTCCAACTTCAACAATTCATAACTTCTTCAATTTTGAACATTTGGAGGTGTTCTTGGACTTTCTAGAAAGCTTGAGATGTCCTCTAATCAACCCTTTCGGTATAATCTCATTTTGATATTAAATGATCAAGTTATAAGCTTTGACAAAAAAGGTGTTTTTGTTGACTTTTAAAAATGACCTACAATGTCCAAATTCATAACTTCTTGTGAGTGCATTTTTTGATATTGGGGTATGAATATGTATTGTAGGGAATAGCAGCCTCTTCAAAATGCGCTTTGGATGGGTCATTTTTCATAAAGTATGAGAAAGGTATGATTGGTCAAAGTTGAGTTGACTTTTCCTACAAAACCCTAATTTAGCAACTTTTGAGTCTTGATGAATTTTGAGCAATCCTTGATGAATCATGATCAACCCTTGATAAAATGATGAAATATCCTTCAAAATGAGAATGTTGACAAAAAATCTTGATGTTTGACTGTATGTAGGTCACAGTTGACGTTTGCCCTAACATAGTCAATTTTTGGACCTTTTGAGCAATTGGCTGAGCAAACTTCCTCTGCAAGGCCTGAAATTTGACATGGATGATCTTGAGAACATATGAGGACATTTGGACTCAAGGATCTTGATGCAACACAAAACCCTAATTTGGGGTAGACTGCCTTAGGAGATAGCTTGTCTAACCAACTCTTGAGCAACCTTGAGCGACTTGGAGATTTTTCTTGGAATGTCTTGAGAAATATGGGAGGGCAAATTTTGGGGTACAACAGGGTGCACTGGAGTCTTTGAGGGCTTACATTCCGAGAGATCAAATTTCTTTAGAAGTTCTCTGACATATTTTCTCTGATGAATGTAAGTTCCTTCTGGAGTTTGGTTTATCTAAATGCCCAGAAAGAATTTGAGTTCCCCCATTAAGCTCATCTCAAACTCTGCCTGCATGCATTTAGAAAACTCTCTTCCTAGAGAGGGTTTAGTAGATCCAAAGATGATGTCATCAACATAAATCTGACATACTAAAATGTCATTCTTAAATGTCTTATAGAACAAGGTTGTGTCCACTTTCCCTCTGGTGAATTCCTTTCCTAACAGGAAGTTACTTAGTCTTTCATACCAAGCTCTGGGAGCTTGTTTCAGACCATAGAGTGACTTCTTTAGTTTGAAAACATATTCTGAATGTTTGGAAATCTCAAAACCAGGGGGTTGGTGCACATATACCTCTTCATCTATATAACCATTTAGGAATGCACTTTTGACATCCATCTGATACAAAGTGATGCCATTGTTTACAACAAATGATATTAAAAGTCTGATAGATTCTAACCTGGTGACTAGAGCAAATGTTTATGTATAGTCTATCCCCTCTTGCTGAGTATAACCTTGTGCTACTAGTCGTGCTTTGTTTCTGATGACTTCTCCTTGCTTGTTCAGTTTGTTTCTGAACACCCACTTTGTTCCAATGACGTTGAATCCTTTTGGTTTGGGAACCAGATCCCATACGTCATTTCTGGTGAACTGATTTAATTCCTCATGCATTGCCAGAATCCAGTCATTGTCTAGAAGTTCTTCATCAATTGTTGTTGTTTCAATCAGAGAGACCAATCCCATGAGGGATTCTTCAGAGTTTCTGAATGTTGACCTTGTTCTGATTGGATCATCCTTCTTTCCTAGTATTTTATCTTCTGGGTGAGCTATGCTGCTTCTGGATAGCCTTTTCTGAAGTTGATCAACTGAAGGTGCTGGATTGCTTGCAATAACTCTTTCTGATGTTGTGGGAGTGTCTCTGTTGAGAAATTCTGACGAGTTGTCTTCAGTACCTGTGAATTCAACTTCTATATCTGCAAGTAATTCATTTTGCTTTGACTTTTGAGAGTCAAGCTTATCATCAAATCTAACACTGATTGACTCTTCAACAATCTTTGTTTCTGTATTGTATACTCTGTACCCTCTTGAGCGTTCAGAGTATCCTAACATGATACACTTTTGTGCTTTAGAGTCAAACTTGTTCAGATAATTTTTTGTATTCAGAATAAAGCAAGTGCATCCAAATAGATGGAAATAGGAAATGTTGGGCTTTCTGTTCTTCCATAATTCATATGGAGTCTTTTCCAGAATAGGTCTTATAGAGATTCTATTCTAAATGTAGCATGCTGTGTTAATTGCTTCTGCCCAGAAGATCTTAGCAATGTTAGTCTCATTGATCATGGTTCTGGCCATTTCTTGCAATGTTCTGTTCTTTCATTCTACAACTCCATTTTGTTGGGGAGTTCTAGGACAAGAGAAGTCATGCAAGATGCCTTTTTCCTTAAAAAATGATTCAAAATTTTTATTTTCAAATTCCCCACCATGATCACTTTTGACTTTTACAATTCTAAGATCCTTTTCATTCTGAACTTGGTTAAAGAAGGTAACGAACACAGAGTGTGACTCGTCCTTGTGTCTTAAGAACTTTACCCATGTCCATCTGCTATAGTCATCTATGATCACTAACCCATACTTCTAGCCACTGACAGACGCAATTTTTACTGGTCCAAATAAGTCTATGTGCAGAAGTTCTAATGGCTTAGAGGTCGAAACAATGTTTTTAGATTTAAAAGCAGGTTGTGAAAATTTTCCTTTCTGACATGCTTCACACAGAGCATCTGAGCTGAACTTCAAATTAGGAAGTCCTCTGACCAGATTGAGTTTGTTAATCTAAGATATTCTTCTCATACTAACATGCCCTAATCTTCTGTGCCAGACCCATTGCTCGTTGTTAACAGAAAGAATGAATTTTACCTTCTGACTCTTAAGTTCAGAAAGTTTTATTTTGTAAATGTTGTTTTTCCTCTTTCCATTAAAAAGGGTAGTTCCATCTTTCTGACTAACAGCTTTGCATGAATTTTGATTAAAGATTATATCATAACCGTTATCACTTAATTGACTTATGGATAACAGGTTTTGCATTAATCCATCAACTAGCAGTACATTATTTATGGAGGGAAGATTTTCGTTACCTACTGTTCCAGAGCCAATGATCTTTCCTCTTTGGTTGCCTCCAAAGCCCACGTAGCCTCCAAGTTTAAGTTCCAGGCTTTGGAACATATGCCTTCTTCCCGTCATGTGTTGAGATCAGCCAAAGTCCAGGTACCATGACTGGTGTTTTAGCCTTGCTGCTAAAGATATCTGCTACGTATATAATTTTATCCTTAGGTACCCATATCTTTTTGGGTCCTGGTTTGTTAGTTTTACCAAAATTCTGGTTGAATTTTGGTTTGACAGAGTAATCACTACTAGTGTATTTTATGTCATGTGTGTGACCATATATAAAATGTGATTTAAGTGGTGTGCATTTTATGACTAAGTCCATGGCTTGCTTAGGTGTAGATACCTTACCTTGATATCATATCCCTTTTCTGCCATTTCTGCTAACTCCATAGATCATTGAAGCCATCTTGCTTCTATCAATGTTTTTAGCCAGAAACTTCTGAAAGCTGTGATATCATATCCCTTTTCTGCCATTTTCTTTTAACTCAGAGTTTTCTAATCTGAGACTCTCAGTCTTTTCAAAGTCAGAGACAAGTTCCTTTTTCAGGTTCTTGAATTTGCCTCTGATTTGCTGATACCTTTCCAGAATTTCATTTAGACTTTCTGCAAGTTCAGCTTTAGTGAAATTAATAGCAAAGTTAGGGGATACCTCTTCAGTGTCTGATTCTGAGTCTGAACCAGAAACTTCACTGTCTTATAAAACGTTTTCCATGAGAGCTATATTTTCTCTTTCATCATCTGACTCTGAGTCAGCTTTAAAGGATTCTGAATCGTCCCATGTTGCAAGAGGCTCTTCTTCTTTTCCTTAAAGAACTTCTTTTTGGGCTTCTCCTTCTGAAGCCTTGGACAATCACTTTTGTAGTGCCCTTTCTCATTGCACTCATAGAAAATGATGTCCTTGTTATTTGGATTTCTGTATCCTGGAGAACCTTCAGATCTTCTGTGTCCAGAGGAAGACTTAGACTTTTTGTATCTGGAGGAGGATTCATTTTGATTCTCTGGTCTTCTAGGATTTCTAAATTTCCTTTGTCTCTGCTTCCACAGTTGATTCACCCTTTTGGAGAGGAGAGACAATTCATCTTCTTCTGATGAGGATCCATCAGAGGTTTCTTCCATAGCCTGCAAAACCTTAGAGTCAGATTTTCTGTTAGATTTTAAAGCTAGTGGCTTACCTTGCTTTTGAGGCTCTTCTTCTTCTAGCTCTATCTCGTGACTTCTGAGGGAGCTGACAAGTTCCTCCAGAGATATCTTGTTGAGATCTTTGGCTAGCTTAAGTGTTGTGACCATTGGCCTCCATTGCTTGGGTAGACTTCTGATGATCTTCTTTACGTGATCACCAGTAGAATATCCTTTGTCAAGAACCTTCAACCCAGCAACAAGGATCTGGAATCTTGAGAACATTGTTTCTATGGATTCAGTATCTTCCATCTTAAATGCCTCATACTTCTGAATAAGCGCAAGGGCTTTGGTTTCTTTGACTTGAATGTTGCCTTCATGCGTCATTCTCAGAGTCAAACATATTTTTGGCTATCTCTCTGTTTGAGATTTTTTTCATATTCTGAATATGAGATAGCGCTGAGGAGTATTGTTCTGGCCTTATGATGATTTCTGAAGTCACGTTTCTGCTGGTCAGACATCATTTTTCTGTCTATCTTCTGACCCCTTACATCCACTGGATGTGTGTATCCATCAGTTACCATGTCCCATAGATTAACATCATGGGCCAGAAAGAAACTCTCAATTCTATATTTCCAGTAGTCAAAGTTTTCTCCATCAAAAACAGGAGGTTTGCCATTGATTCTGTCTTTATCTTCATGATAGTCATTGCTGATGTTTTGGCTTGGTCCCACCATAGTGTTTTTCTGTAGCTTGGATCTTGTACTGACACGGTTAAGTGTATGAACTCAGAACCAGGCGCTCTGATGCCAATTGAAGAAGTGAAAAACACAAGAAGGGAGGTTGAATTGAAAGCTTGAAATCAAATGTGCAATGACACAGTATTTTTATCCTGGTTCGTTTGATCTCAAACTACTCCAGTCCACCCGTCAAGGTGATTTCGCCTCTCTCCAACGAGGTCTTAATCCACTAATCTCAAAAGGATTACAATCACCACTTTAACAACTGTCAAAGTCTTCTTGAGTACAACCATAATCCGGGTAATCTCAAGGAACATTGTCTTAAACAAAGATACAAGAATGTGTGTACAGATGTTTTTCGTTACAAAAATATTTATCACAATTGTGATATTTTACACAAATTTAGAGCGTGGAATAGACGAGTAAGCTTGCAGCGTTTTTGAATTCTCATGTAGTAGGATTGGAAAATCATTAACGATTTGATCACTGAGCTTGTTTATATAGTCAATGAATTTCTGTTGATCATTAAGCGTGATAAATGACATTAACTCAGTTTCCATATGGAGAAGATCCTGTTTGAATGAAGCCGTTGTAATTGATGCTGTCTTGATTGAATAGTAACGCTTCAGAATCTTACATCCTTGCCTGCTGCTGATGCTTTAGAACATTGATGACTTAGATTATTATGCTCTTGTTCAGAATTAGAGTTTACTTCACTTAAGTGCAGGTTCTGGTCATTAATCTTCAGCGCAAATTCTGATTGCTTCAGCGTGTAGCTTCTATAGCTTAACTTCTGATGCTCATTTGGTCAGAACTTTTGTATACACAATAACATAATTTTTAGGGTGCATATTTGTTCTTTGTATTTGTTATCATCAAAACTCTAACTAAGGGTTGTAGAATCAAACTATGTTCTAACACCCTGCATATTAAGATACTTTATTAGTGAGCATATATGTTATATATATATATATATATATATATATATATATATATATATATATATATATATATATATATATATATATATATATATATATATATATATATATATATATATATATATATATATATATATATATATATATATATATATATATATATATATATATATATATATATATATATATATATATATATATATATATATATATATATATATATCATGTGTTTGTTATCATCAAAATTCTTACAGGGATGTAGGACCCAACTATGTTCTAACAGTATCAAAATAAATCATTGGTTGATTTAATATGAGCCATAAAAGGTCTACTGGAAGAAGTATCAGAATAAATCATTGGTCGATTTAATATGAGCCAGAAAATGTTCCGCTGCAAGAAGTATCAGAATAAATCTTTTGGTCGATTTAATCTGAGCCAGCAACCGTCTATGATCGTCTTCAAATGGAAGAACTATTAGAATAAATCTTCAGTTTATTTAATCTAAGCCATAAGAGGTTTCTGTTGTCTTTAACTGGGAGAAGTGTCTGAATAAATCTTGGGTCGATTTAATCTGAGCCAGAAAAGGTCTACTGGAAGAAGTATCAGAATAAATCATTTGTCGATTTAATATGAGCCAGAAAATGTTCTGCTGGAAGAATCATCAGAATAAATCTTCCGGTCGATTCAATATAAGCTAGCAACCATCTACAACCATCTTCAACTGGAAGAAGTATCAGAATAAACCTTAGGTTGATTTAATCTAAGCCAGAAGAGGTCTTTGTTGTCTTTAACTGGGAGAAGTATCATAATGAATCTTGGGTCGATTTAATCTTAGCCAGAAAAGGTCTACAGGAAGAATTATTAGAATAAATCATTGGTAGATTTAATCCGAGCCAACAACTATCTACGATCGTATTCAATTGGAAGAAGTATCAGAATAAAGCTTTGGTTGATTTAATTTGAGCCAGAAAGGGTCTATGTGTCTTTAACTGGAAGAAGTATCAGAATAAATCATTGGTTGATTTAATCTGAGCCAGAAAAGGTCTACTAGAAGAAGTATCAGAATAAATCATTGGTCGATTTAATCCGAGCCATAAAATGTTCCGTTGGAATAAGTATCAAAATGAATTTTTTGGCCGATTCAGTCTAAGCCAGCAACCGTATATGACCGTCTTCAACTGGAAGAAGTATCATAATAAATCTTGGGTTGATTTAATTTAAGCCAGGGGAGGTCTCTGTTGTCTTTAACTAGGAGAAGTATCCGAATAAATCTTGGGTAGATTTAATATGAGCCAGAAAAGGTCTACTGGAAGAAGTATCAGAATAAATCATTGGTCAACTTAATCTGAGCCAGAAAATGTTTCGCTAGAAGAAGTATCAGAATAAATCTTTCAGTCGATTCAATATGAGCCAGCAACTGTCTACGACCGTATTCAACTGGAAGAAGTATTAGAATAAATGTTGGGTTGATTTAATCTAAGCCAGAAGAGGTCTCTGTTGTCTTTAACTAGGAGAAGTATCAGAATAAATCTTGGGTCGGTTTAATCTGAGCCAGAAAAGGTCTACTGGAAGAAGTATCAGAATAAATCATTGGCCGATTTAATCTGAGCCACCAGATATTCTATGCTTATTTTATCTGGAAGAAGTATCAGAATAAATATTTTTTTCATTTATCTGAGCCACAAAATGACCTACTAGAAGATGTATCAGAATAAATCATTGGTCGATTTAATCTGAGCCAGCAAATATTTATGCTTATTTTTATCTGGAAGAAGTATCAGAATAAATCTTTGTTTGATTTATCTGAGCTAGAAAAGGTCTACGACCATCTTAATTGGAAGAAGTATTAGAATAAATCATTGGTCGATTTAAATCGGAGCCAAAAGACGTTGTTTCTGATAAGATTGCTCGGTCTTACCAGTAATTAATGATGTTGGTCTGTTGATATATCTTTTCCTGAAAAGGTAAAGAGTAAGTTGTATGTAATGTCATGATGTATGAAATGCATTGTGGAATGATGTTCTCAAAATAAATTAGATTGTGTTATATGTATATGCTATGACGTTTGTAGATGATGTATGAATGTGAGTGTATCAGTTTCTCCTTGTAGTGTTGTTGATCTGGGGAAAATAAATCATTAACTGCTGCTTGAGAAAAGTGTTTCGTTGGAAGATCTTAACAATTTGGAGAGATAAACTCCGTTGGGGGATGATATTCTGTAGCTAGAGAAATAAACTCTACAGGGGAAAGAAGTTTCATAAACTGCTTGGGGACTTTATGAAACTTTGTTGGGGAATTCTCCAAGGTGCTAGGGAGATGATTGAAATTTTTTATCTGTTGAGAAATGTCGGAATATCTGAAATCATTAGACTATATATTGAGGATATGGCGGTGACCTACAGGAAGATGCCCCTGTTTCTGTACCTACTGAGGAATGTACCCTTGACGATGATGAATTTTGTGAAAATGGTCCCCTAGGGGTGTCCTGTGGGGACTTATAGATGGATTTTTGACATTGTCCAAACCCTTAAAGCCTTTAGTAACTGTATTTCTATTTTTATGCATATATTTATAAACGTTAATCATATTCAAATGTATGTGTTCATTTAAAATAATCACTGGACGTTTTTTACAAACAAAACAAAGAAAAAATGAAAAAACAAATAGTTTTGAACTTGGAAAGAGGTGATCTTGTATTAATTTGAGAAAGTCTGCCTATAACAAGCGTCTTTATACAAGAAAACGAACATCCTAATAAAAGGAATTTCGTCGGAAAATATGAGCAATATACAATGTGGTACACAAAGGAAAAAAAACTATGCGAAATAACCCCATTGGGTTTCAATTCTGCTATTGCCTTTATATCTTTGAGTGTCTCATCACTTTGCTGCTTGGCAAAAGTTGACTGGATTGATCTGTACCATTTGAACTTTTCAATTTGATAATGAAGTCTGGTTGTAAGGTGATCCAACGGGACATAGTCATACGCTTTCAATCCCTAATTTTTGGCTGGATCGCCCTTTCAGGTTTTCAGTCCACCGGGATACCCTTTTTTTCCCAAGCCGCCTTTCCAGGTTTTCTACTTACCGAGTGTACATATTTTTCATATATATATATATATATATATATATATATATATATATATATATATATATATATATATATATATATATATATATATATATATATATATATATATATATATATATATATATATATATATATATATATATATCCCTAATTTTTCCCAAACCCTTTTGGTTCACCGGGATGCCCTTATTTTTTCCTAGGTCAGTCAACCTAGCGGGTCTCTTTTCATGCATAGTATCTTTTAACTATGTCTGGGTTTACAGGGTGTGGAAGGTCGTCAGTGTCCATGGTGATTAATATCATAGCTCCACTAGAAAATATACTATTGATAAAAAATGGTCCTTCGTATGTTGCAGTCCGCTTGCCCTTGGGATCACCTTGTGGCAGTATGATGCGCTTGATTACTAGGTCACCAACCTGATATACTTGACGTTTGACCTTCTTGTTAAAAGCTTTGATCATACGCTTCTGGTACATCTAACCATGAAAAACAGCCGTGAGTCTTTTCTCATTAATCAAATTCAGTTGGTCAAGTCGGGTCTGAACCCATTCGTCTTTGCATAGACCTGCATCCTTCATGATTCTCAGGGAAGGGATCTGGACCTCGACAGGTAAAACAGCTTCCATACTGTATACGAGAGAAAAAGGGGTTTCCTCTATTGACGTGCGCACTGAGGTGCGGTAACCATGAAGAGAAAATGATGTTGGACATCTTCTTTATAATCTTCTTTATATTCTTATTGGCAGCCTCCACAACGCCATTCTTCTTCGGCCAGTAAGGAGAAGAGTTATGATGATGGATCTTAAATTACGTACAGAGCTCGGTGATCATAGTATTATTGAGGTTGGTACCATTATCTGTGATAATTCTTTCCGGCACACCATGCTGACAAATAAGATTATGTCTGATGAACCGAGCCACGACGTTCTTAGTAACAGAAGCAAATGAGTCCGCCTCTACCCACTTCGTGAAATAATCAATAGCGACAAGGATGAAGTGATGCCCATTGGAAGCGGTACGTTAAATATCTCCAATCATATCAATGCCCCACATTGTGAATGGCCAAGGAGAAGTCAAGACATTTAAAAGAACCGGAGGCACATGTACTTTGTCAGTATAGATTTGGCATTTGTGACAAGTTCGAGAGTGATGATAACAATTTGCTTCCATAGTGGACCAATAGTATCCTTCCCGTAGAATCTTCATAGCCATTCTGTTTCTGTTAGAATGGGTGCCAAAGGTACCTTCTTTCATATCCTCCATAATCTTCTCCGCTTCTCTCTTATCCACACACCGCAGTAAAGTGGAATCATGGTTGCGCTTGTAGAGAATTTTGTTGCTCAGGAAGAGCTTGGAAGAGAACCTTCGTACGAAATTTTTGTCATTGATGGATTCTCCCTCAGGGTACTCTTGAGCTTCGAGATACCTTTTCACCTCGTGGAACCAAGGCTATTCCTCTACCCCTTCAGTATCAACCTCATAACGGTGTGTCGGTTCGTCTAATGTTTCGATAGTGATCTGAGTGACTTTGTTATCCCATCTGACCTTAAACATGGATGACATGGTAGCTAGCGTGTCCGCTAACTGGTTTTCTTCACGTGGAATATGTTCAAAGGTAATCTCTTCAAAATATGGGATCAATGTCAATACGTGCTCTCGGTACGGGATGAGATTAGGATGCTTCGTGTCCCATTCTCCCTTAATCTGACTGATCACCAAGGATGAGTCTCCGTATACTTGTAAGAACTTGATCCTCATATCGATAGCAACATTGATACCCATAATTCATGCTTCATATTCGACCATATTGTTGGTACAGTTAAAGCATAGTCTGGAAGTGAAGGGTGTATGGCAACTTTCGGGGGATATAATCACAGAGCCAATACCATTTCCCAGTGCGTTAGAAGCTCCGTCAAATACGATAGTCCTTTGAGATCCTTTTTCAGGTCCTTTATTCAGTCCAGGTTCTTCATAATCAGTTATTAACATAATGTTCTCATCCGGGAACTCAAAATTCATGGAATGGTATTCGTCTACAGCCTGGTGAGCCAAATGATCAGCTAGTACACTCCCTTTGATTTCTTTTTGGGTAGTGTATTAATGTTGTATTCAGTCAGGACCATTTGCCATCTTGTTATTCTTCCGGAGAGAGTGGGCTTCTCGAGTATTTATTTGATAGGATCCATTTTAGATATTAATAAGTTAGTGTGAGTCAACATATATTGTCTTAGTCGGAGAGCAGTCCATCCCCAAAGCACAGTAAGTTTTCTCGAACAGTGAGTATCTTGTTTCACAATCGATAAACTTTTTGCTAAGGTAGTATATTCCATGCTCTTTTCAACCAGACTCGTCATGCTTCCCCAACACACACCCCATTAAATTTTCTAATACTGTTAAGTACATGATCATCGGTCTTCCTTCAACCGGAAGCATCAAAATTGGAGGTTCTTGAATACACTCTTTGATTCTGTCAAAGATTGTCTGGTAATCATCATTCCACTTCACTACTTGATCTTTCTTCAGGAATTTGAAGATTGGTTCACAAGTAGCAGTTAGGTGAGAAATGATTATGGCAATGTAGTTTAGACGTCCCAAGAATCCCCTAATCTCCTTCTCAATGCGGGGAGTTGTCATTTCTTGTATAGCTTTAACCTTTGCAGGGTCCACTTCAATACCTTTTCCACTGACAATGAAACCTAAGAGCTTACCAGATCTAACTCCAAAGGTGCATTTGTTTGGGTTAAATCTTAACTTGTACTTCTTCATCCTTTCAAATAGTTTTTGCAAATGGTCCCAATGCTCTTCTTCAGTTTGAGACATGGCTATCATATCATCGACATAGACCTCTATCTCGGGATGGATCATATCATCAAACAAAGCTACCATAGCACGCTGATAGGTTGCCCCAGCGTTCTTCAACCCAAATGGCATAACCTTGTAACAGAAGGTGCCCCACTGTGTGACGAAAGTTGTTTTCTCCATGTCTTTAGGCACCATTTTGATTTGATTATAACCAGAAAAATTGTCCATGAAGAAGAATATCTTATGTTGTGCGGTGTTGTCAACCAGAACATCAATATGGGGAAGCAGAAAGTCATCCTTGGGGCTCGCCCTATTTAAATCTCTGTAATGCACACACATAAGCACTTTACCTTCCTTCTTAGGTACCGGTACCATGTTTTCATCCCATTGTGGATGAGAAGTAATAACTAAAAATCTGGTATTGAACTTCTTCATGACTACAGCTTTGATCTTTTCTGACATCTCAGGACGCATACGACGAACCTTTTGCTTCACTGGAGGGAAGTCTTCTTTCGTTGGCAGGCGATGAACCACGATATCAGTATCCAACCCCGACATGTCTTCGTATGACCAGGTAAAGATCTAAACGTAGTCACGTAACATATGAATTCACCGCTCTTTAACACCATTTTCCAACTTGGCACCTATCTTGACTTCCTTTTTATTCTCCTCAGTACCCAAGTTTACTGTCTCAACCGACTCTTCATGAGGCTGTATTGCTCTTTCCTCTTGCTGTAATATTCTAGCAAGTTCTCATGGTACTTCACAATCTTCCTCACCTTCATCCTCGGCTTGGTAGATCGGATATTCAAAGTCATAACTGGCAATAGCAGAACTGTTATGAATGGGATCTGGGGTGGTTGTGGATCTGCAATTTGATATGTGGGTGTGTGTAAGAGCACATAACTATTTTGACAAAATAAAGTAAAAGAAAAATAGAGAGCATAAAATCTGAATGAAAAAACGTCCAATGATTTATTAATGACATATGAAAATGACATGTGATAACCCTTACAAATAAACTGTTGTGTCTCGGGTAAGACACAAGGATTTAGAGTTTAAATTGTTCAAAAATTACATATACTTAAAAACGGGAAAAACAATTACTCCTGGATAAAAGATATAGGCACAAAGTCTCGAGCCGTCCAATTATTGAGTCCACCATTGATAGTAGGGGAGATCCAATTGTCCAGTTCATAGTAATTGTCAGTGTTTTGTACAACATTGATTTTGTGGTTGCTGATGCGTAATAGTGGTACTCCGGCGCGAGCACGACGAACATATTTTTGAGCTCCTGGAGTGAAACCCAAACCAAATTTGTTAGACTTGTAGGGGATATCAGGAAGTTATCCCCAAATAGTAAACCCACCTTCTTCAACTAAAGCCTTAACATATTTTAGAGAAGCCATTTTCAATGGAGGTCTGGTAATCTTTGGAACAACAAAAACAACTTTGGTAACAGCGATCGTCTGAGGAGTCTCTTAAAAATTCTTATAGGGGGTCTCAATGAACTCGCCGTCCATCTCGACATATATGAAAGAGTTCAAGTGGCTTACCATATACTCGTCTTCGCCACAGACTGTAACAATCTTTTCATTAACCAGATATTTTAACATCTGATGCAAGGTGGAAGTGACAGCGCCAACCCTATGAATCTAAGGGCGTCCTGATAAGAAGGAGTAGGACAGGAGAATGTCCATCACGTAGAAAGTCGAGTCAAAAGTTTGGGAAACCACTTTAATTGAAATGTCCACCTCCCCGTGTACCATTCTCTTGGAACCATCAAAGGCCCTCACCATAATATTGTCGGGTTTCAATGTAAGTCCTTCACAATCCAATATGTCTAAAGCACCCTTGGGTAGCACATTAAGGGACGAACCTGTATCAACTAAAACATGAGCCAGAGTAGTGCCCATGCACTCAATAGAGACATACAGGGCATCATTATGTTTTCTTCCCTTAGGAGTCAAATCAGCATCAGAGAAGCCCAGTCCATTGTCGGCAGTCAGACTAGCAACCCAGTTTTCAAATTGGTCAGCGGAAGTCTCTTGTGGCACATGAGGAGACTTCAGAAACTTCACCAAAGCCTTGGCATAGGCCTCAGAGCACAACAACAAAGCTAGCATTGAGATATTCGAGGGGGTCTACCCCAATTATTCGACAACATTGTAAACTCTTCGGTATGATTTTTAAAATTTCCTCCATTTCTTGCTTGGAGGCTTCAGGAATGGCTTCTTTAGGTGCCTCCACCAGGGCAGGCCCAACTGATACTTCTTTGCCTCGAGTCTCAGCTGACTCAGTAGTAGGAATAACAACAAGAGTAGCAACATGAGTAACAACAAGAGTAGCAATAGGATTAACAACATGAGTATTAGCAGGAATAACAAAAAGAGTGGCAACAATCTTTGGAGAGATTTCAGGAGATAAAATCGTCCCACTTCTGGTAACTTTACTGGTCCCAAGAATGTTGTCAATGTTAGGATCAATATCTTCAATAACTTCATTATTGATGGCCAATAGGTCTTGCTTGACGCCATGATAATAAACGTCAGCTCCATAATTCCAAGGAACAGATTTGTCGGAGGAATATGGTATGGGCCCTGGAGAGGTAATGATCAGGGGAGCAATTTTAGGGTTGTCAGTAATCCTTATAGGTCTTTTGGAGGAGACCTTTGTAGGATGATTAGAGATGGTAATAATTGACACATCTTCATATCTTACATCTTTATATAGACTTTTCATAGAGGGAGTCCTCTCAAACAAAATTTCCTTGTCGTTCATCAGGCGTTGGAAACCTATCTTCAGCAATATACAACCATTGGGCAGGGATGCATAAAGGTGGAAATCCTCATTACAACCCGGAAATAAACCGGCTTGTAGAAAGTTCTTCTTAACAATTGGAAGAGGAGTAGAAAATTCATCCATAGAAGAAATAAACAGAACATCGTCAATAACATTGATACCCTTGTCATGCTTGGGCATTGGTGCAGTTATTACATTGGGGGTCTCAGGAGGGTCAAATTCAATCTCCTTTGTATCAATAAGGTCTTGAACTTTATTATTCACTGCCCAACAATCATTCTTATCATGCACCGGGCTATTGGAGTGGTAAGCGCGTCGTGCATTTGGATTGTAGCGGGAGAGGAAGTGTTTGGGTTTTGGAGAGGATCTTTCAGAGTGACCATGTCAGCCTTCAACAAATGCTGCAATTCCTGAGACAAAGGCATGTTGATTCTGGTGAATTGTCTTCTGGGCGCATCCTGCCTGCACTGATTATTTTCTCATTGAGTTGGTGCAGGGTTGGAGATTATTACAACTCCTACCGTTGAACGATGTTCAACTTTGTCATGATTTCTTTGACCATTGGCAGCACTAAGTTCCTTCTTTCTGCTTAATGGCTTCCTCGAAGTACTTGAAGAAGCAACCCCTTGGATTTTACCATGCATGATACTAGCTTCCACTCGTTCTCCTGTTAGTATCATCTCGGTGAATCCGGCTGAAGATCTTCCAATCAAATGGTTAAAAAATGGGTCTGTCAGAGTACCCAAGAACATGTCTACCAACTCCCTATCAGACCGGGGAGGTTGGACTCTACCGGCGAGATCCCTCCACTTTTGGGGTCCCTAGGTAAGTACCCTTCTCTATGGAAGTTAAGTTTGCTCAACCTGTCCTAAAATAGTAACTGGGTTCTAGGAATCTCATATCAGTTACCTTTCTTGCAGGTTTTATTTTAGCACGGCAACTGACTTGCCACCAAAATATCCCAAAATTCGAATCTCAATGAGCGTAGCTTCGAGTATCAACCAACCATGGAATGCACCAAAGTCGTCTATCTCGCTACCTTCTAATGGCCAAGATGGGTTAAGTAAGGTTCTACAAGTCAGTTAGTGCTTATGACACCATGTGGCAGCCCAATGTTATCCTCGACTGACTCAAGGAACATTGGTACAAACCAAAGTGTCACACTAATGTAGCCATCACTTTAACCATATCGATCTACGTCGTATAGTTTCCATGATCTATTGCTACTTACCTAAGGTACCCTAGATCCGAGTGTAGGATCTTTGCAAGAAAGTAAACCCAAGCAACCCTTAAAATAAAGCAAACTAAGCAAACAATTTAAAGCATGTAAAAGTGATATAGACTCTAGGGTAACCCCTCTTTTTTAAGTATGTAATTCCCCAACAGAGTCGCCAGTTCTATAATACGATGGGAGAACTGACTTGTTTTTCATTTTATCGCAAATGTTGGGGATAGCAAGAGTCGTCACCGACGTTTCTTTTATCCAATAAGGAAATGGTGAAAAGAACATGAAAGACCTTGAAGATTTTGAGTTCGGGGGGTAAGTTATAAAAAGAGAATGTGTTAGCACCCTTTTCATACATAGTTATCTACGGGCTCTTAATCGCTAGCTCACTTTGAAAACTTTCTTTGTATATGTGATTTGAAAATATTTTGAAAATCCAAAGTACGATTGTAATATGGTGGCAGAACCGACTGTCATACTGGTTTTGCATTTGTATTCGAAAATGTTACGGTAAGCAAGAGTCGCCACCGAATTTTCTTTTATCCAACAAAGGAAAGGGTGAAAAGAACAGAATAAGAAATTTCGAGATTATTTCTGAGTAAGGGGGTAGATTATGGAAAGGGAATGTGTTAGCACCTTTTCCACCCGTAGTTATCTACGGGATCTTAGTTGCTATCTCATTTGAAAATGCCTTGTGTTTGTGTGTTTGAAAGTAATTTGAAAAGACGCCTTAGTGCGGCGAACTTTTTAATCTTTCTCATGTTGTGGAGAACGTATACAAGTGTCTTTGAAAATATTTTTTAGAAAAGAGTGTATGTGTGGAAATTTTTTTTATTTGAGCAAGCATCTATGAACTATCTACCTACTCGAAAAGGTTTGTTCTTTTTCTCTTTTCCTTTAGACAGTGTTATCGTACTATTAGTGAGTAGGTAGCCCTATCGTCGAATGTTTGATGGACAATCGAGGGTCATCGTACGGTCACCAAGGCAACTAGTAAGATATCTTAGTAATTACCCTAGGGTTTTAAGATCATTTTATTGAGGCAACGTTGAAAGGGTCATCGAGGGACATATGATCTCTTAAACCAAAGGGTAGCCACTAAAAGCTCTCACGTTCGAGAGTTGTGATTGTTTTATTCCGAAGGCAACTGAAGTGGAAGTACTCTAGAGGTACGCATGTGCGAGTGCGTTGTGTTTCCGTTATTTATCTTTGATGTTAGGTTCGCTAACATTTGCTTTTAGTTCATGTCATGCAATCCTATTAGGCATACATATAACAGTTCAATATTAGTGTGGGAAAATTAAAGTGCGGAATTTAAACTAGCAATTACATGGCTTCGGAGAGGGGGAAAATTACAAGTCCAAGAGTAGGGATAAAGACATTAAAGAAACCCTAATTAGTATATTACAATCCATGGGCAGATAAAATATTAAAAAGGTAATAATGCGGGAAGTAAAATGAACGTGCGAGGATTAAAAAGAACATTTGTTTAAAACCTTAAGGAAATCTATGCAAATTAAGAAAATTATTTTTTGGTTGTTTTTGTTTATTTTAAGAAAATATTTGAATTAAAATTAATTAAATAACTAAACCTAATCTTAATTAATTAACAAAAACGATTGAGTATTAATGAAAATAAAAACTAATAAAAGAAAGTTAATTTTACATGTTTTTGTATTTATTAAGAAAAATATTTGCAACCTAAATCTAATTGATTTTAAAATGAAATGAAAAGTCAAAATAATTAAATTTATTAAATATTTTATTAAAAAAAACCTAAATCTACATTTTTATGATTTTTCTGATTTTATGATTATAATAAAAAAAATTTAAGGAAAAAATTAATTAAAACAAATAAAAAAAGAAATATGAAAATGGGCCTGCTAGACAAAATAAAATGGGGTGCAGTTTGGAATTGGTTAGGCCCAGATAAGGCTAGCCAAGGGTGATGCACCTGATTCTTTATTGCTGGTTCTTGAGGGTCTACCATGAGTGCCTAAATTTGGAACGCTTGATCTGATGTTATGAAGCTTTGATGGTGATGATCTGATGACACATGGTGTATGCGCTTGGACCTGGGGACGCTGGATCCACAAGAACAAAATATTATGAAAACAAAACACAAGAGGCAGGGATCGAACCCCTGCCCTTGCAGTCAAACGCCTTATCATACACTATATCTACCACTGGGCCATGCTGCTCAATTGTTATTATAATGACAAGAAAATAATATAATATAAAATGTGAACTAATTCCAACTCATCAAATATGCGCCTTCACTGTAGGCCCGTGCTATTTAAGCAAACCAATTAAACTGCGTGATCCTGCCATGTAGACTCCCACCAGAGTCAACACCAGTCAGAGACGCCGAAGCAGATCTCCGGTTGTCTTCCCCCACCAACCCAAAACGGGGCCAGCAAAAATACCTGGAATCGAAGCCCTAAACTCAGGCTACCCCCCTATTTTGCATGCTACGAACTCAACCATGGCAATAGCATGACCTGAAATGGCCTATATCCTCCAACTCGAAGCTTGGCCGTTTTGAAACCCTAAAAATGGCAACCTGCAATCTTAGCCTCTAGCTCTTCATGTAGCACGTTAGAATGATTCAAAATGATCAAATAAACATGAATGTATGCTTTAGATTCATTTAAATAGAGTGTTTCAAGAGATCCAGATATAAGAAATTTATCAAATGGAGGTGACTTGGTTGGCTGGTTTCAAGCAGCTTCAAGTGTGGATAAGAGGTGGTATGGCTTCCTGGGAGCCTCAAGAGTAATGCTCGACCCTTTATTTAGACTGGAAAGAGATGGAACCTTAGTTGCGAGTTGTGAAAACTTTGATATTTGTTTGAAATTTTATGGAGCTCTTCTCAGGCTATCTATGTGTGTCCCTTGCTTACACTTTTGCTCTATATTTATAGAGGGATGGGAGGACAAGCAAACATGGCAAGAATCATTACCATTAACCATGGTTTGAATACAAAATCACAAATTGAAAATATGCCATTTCTTTGAATTTTCTTTCCATTTTTGAAACATGGTGAACCTGGTCCTTTTTCCACATGCTTTGCGCGAATTTTGGGTCCTCTTGATGAGTCAAGTCAGGCCCAAATGGCATGGCCCTTAATTCTTGCATTTTATTTTCATTTATTTAATTTTAAATTAAATAAAAGTTAAAATAAAATACAAATAAAATCAAGTCCATCTAAAAATGGACTTAGGGGTCCTTTAAAACATTATGGATATGCTTGAAGTCAAAAAAGTAGGCCCATTAGTCTAAAAATACCATTTTGCTCAATGTGCCTTTCTTGAAATTCCTCAAAATCAATCAACTTGTGAAATACATATCTTGATCCATTGTTATCCTTTGGAGATGATCTTGGACCTTTTGGAAGCCCAAGATGTCCCCTACAATCTCTCTCTTGATCATTTTTCCATTTGGATAGTTTATCTTGATGTAACTTGCCTTGACAAAAAATGCTTTTTTTGTTGATTTTCAAAAAGACTTGTAATATATTGGCTCATATCTTTCCAATGATGCATTTTTTAAACTTGAGGACAAAAGAAAAGTTATAGGGAATTTAATGTTATTCATAATGAGCTTTTCTTAGTGGAAAAATGGATGAAGCATGTGAAAGTTATGCCTGGTCAAAGATCAGTTGACTTTCTCTAGGAAACCCTAATTTAGCATGTTTTGGTTCTTGATGATTTGAGAGCATTCCTCGAGGAATCATGATCAACCCTTGATAAAATGATGGACATCACTTCAAAATGTTGATGTGGACCAAAAATGTTGAATTTTGACTGTATATTGACCACAGTTGACTTTTAACCTAATATAGTTGATTTCCAGTCATCTGATTAATTGACTGAGCAAACTTGTAATGCAAGGCATGAAAATTGGCATGAGCATTCTTAAGGAAATATTAGGAACCATGGAAATCACTTGAGGCCTTCAAAACCTAAACTTCTTTGTGAAAAATGAAACCCTAGTTGGAAATCCATTGCTTAGGAAGAGAATTTGTCTGGTCAATTCTTGGTCAAACTTGAGAACTTGGGGACCTCTAGGAGTATGTTTTGAATAAAAAATGAGAGGGAAAATTTTGGGGTGCTACAGCGGCTAACTTTGTAGTGGTTCTTGTATCAGTCCTCAAGAACGCGTACAAAGTGTTTGAAAATATTTTGTTTAAAAAGTGTGATGTGAAAATGTTTTTTTAGAAAATGTTGTGAGTGAGTGATTAAAAGTTCTTACCAACTCAAGGTCGTTCTTGTTATTTTACTTCTCCTTTAGAGATAGTACTATTTGTACCATTAGTTGGTAGGTAGCCTCGTCTATTGAATGTGAGAGGGACATACGAAGGGTCATTGTGTGGTCATCGAAGGCAACTAGTAAAGATACTTTAGCAATTTCATAAGGGACTAGATCATTTGTTCGTAGGCAACATAGAAGGGTCATCGAGGGACTACGATCTTTTATTCGAGGGTCTTTTCTAAAGTATCCCTACTTTCGAGCGACATGACCATTATTCTAAAAGGCAACAAAGGGAGGTTACCCTAAAGGTGTGAGTGTGCAAGTGTGTTTGATTCAGCTATTTATCTTAAAATTAGGTTTTTCTAGCGTTTGTTTTTGTCTTTCCATACAAACCCTAATTACTAACAGTTGCATAGAAATATACTAGTAAAAGGTAAAGGAAGAAACGTAAACCTAAAACTATTAAAGAGATTTAGGGCAGTTACACAATAATAAAGAGTACGAGAAATAAAACCCTAAACTATTACATCCGGGAAGCAATTACATGATAATGAAAAAAAAGGTGCGAGAAAAGTAAACCTAACTATTACCTAAGGAATGCGCGACCTATACAATTGATCTAGAAAAATAGGAAAAATTGAAAAATAAAAATAAAATGTTTTTGGTGATTTTTATGAAGAAAATAGTTTAATGATAATATTTAATAAAAACTAAAAATTCTAATTAATTTTAGTATTAAAAAAAATTTTAATTAATTAAATTAAAAAATAAAATTTTTATTTGTTATAAAAAAACATAATCCTAATTTAATTAGGGTTAGAAAAATATTAGGTTTATTAGGGTTTAATTAATAGGTTAGGGTTTGTTAATTAAAAGATAAAATAATTGAAAAAAAGTAAGAAAATAAGGGTTAGTAAAAGAGAAACCAAAAAATACCAGGGGTGGGTGCTGAACCCACACTCTCTTGCATTAAGGCGCGCCTGCTTACCACTAGGCCAGCATGTTATTGGTGTCATGAAAACAAACACGCTGCAATACATATGAAACCTGCAAAAATATGAAAAACAAAGAAATTTTGCAAAAGGAGGGGATCGAACCCATGCCCTAGTGTAGTAATGCCTTAACACGTGCTCTTCTACCACTGGGGTGACCATACATCTTTTTATTTATTCAAACCAAAATATATATAATATAACTCTGATCAGGATGACCGGAGAAGTGCGGAAGCCCTAGCTCTGGTCGTCTTCTCTGGCTTGGTGTTTTTCAAAACCTACAAAATAAACAATGTTAGTGATTCAAAGAGACACTACCCCCTAAATCGAGCCTTGCGAGTTCAATGGTGCCTTTGGTTTTCACTAATTCTTCCTGTATAAAGCAATATGAACAAGATAACCTAAAATGGTTCAATCATGGAAATCTCTTATCCAGGCATTATGGGACTCATGCAATGGTTCTATCTTGCACTTATACATCTCTGAAGCACATTAGTAATGTTATTTTCAGGCAAAGCATAATGAAAATGAAAATATGAATTCATGCAACTTTAAAAAACCGATGATGCATGTGTGTGATTTTTAGGCCTCTTGGATCATCACAATCGATCCATACTTACTCTATATTGTCTCAAGGATTGATTGTAATAGGTATTTGACCTTGAGGAAGGCTGGAAAGAAGGGTTTCAATTTGCCCTAGTTTTTGATAAATTTTGATGTTTTTGGAAGGTGGTTTCTTGCAAGGTTTCGTGTCCTTTGTCTTGTCTAAATAATGAGCATATATAGAGTAAAATTTGGTCAAGAATAATGGGCTTGGACCTTTGTATGAAAGCCTTTGATTTTATTTTATTTAATTTTGAATTTAAATAAATAAAATCAAAATAAATGGAATAAAAATCAAAAGGGTGTATGAATAGATACAGAGGTTCACTATGAAGCCCAAAACACGTTTTGACCTTGAAAGATAAGCCCATTAGCCCAAAAATTCAAGTTTGATCAATTGGGGTTTCATACATTTTCTCAAAATTTCTCAACTTGCATCAATCATAACTCTCTCAATTTTTATCATATGAAGGTGATCATGGACTTTTAGAAAGCTCAAGATGTCCCTTACAATCTCTATGTTGATCACTTTTTCATTTGAAGACTTTATCTTGATGTAAATTGCTTTGACAAAAAGTGTCTTTTTGTTGACTTTTGATATGACCTATAATGTTTTGGCCCATATCTCTCAAACGAAGCTTTGGTTGAGAAAAATATGATGAAGCATGTGAAAGTTATGCTTGGTCAAAGTTTAGTTGACTTCTCCTAAGGAAACCCTAATTTAGTAACTTTTGACTTTTGGTAAATTGGGAGTTTTCTTGATGAATCATGATCAACCCTTGATCAAATGATGAATGTGACCTTAAAATCTTGATGTTGACCAAAAATATTTAAGTTTGATTGTATGTTGACCATAATTGTCTTTTTATCCAATATAGTTAATTTTCAATCATTTGAGCAATGGACTGAGAAAACTTATGATACAAGGCTTGAAATTTGGCATGAGCATTCCTTGAGACATATAAGGAACTATGAAATCCACTTGAGGCATTATAAGCTCAAATTTCCTTGAGAAAAGTGAAACCTTAGTTGTAGGTCAACTGCTTCGGAGGAGAATTTGTCTGATCAAACCTTGAGTAGCCTTGAGCAATTGAAAACCCTAGGAGCATAAGGAGATACCTTGAAGAAAATGGGAGGGAAAATTTTGGGGTACAACACTCACTATCCATAGTTTCAAGAATCAATGCACTTCCAGAGAAGGTTTTCTTGAAAATATATGAGCCTTCATAATTAGGAGTCCACTTGACCCTAGAATCATCATTAAAAGACAATATCTTTATGAGCATGAGATCACCTTCTTTAAATTCATGAGGTTTGATCTTCTTATCAAAATCTTGTTTCATTCTTTTCTGGTATAACTGGCCATGACACAATGTGGTCATCTTCTTTTTTTCAATCAAATTTAGTTGGTCAAACCTGTTTTGGATCCATTCAGCCTCTGACAACTTAGTTTCATTAAGATACGCAAAGATGGAATTTTAACCTCGACGGGGAGCATGACTTCCATACCATAAACAAGAGAGAAATGGCTTTCCCATGTTAAAGTGCAAAAGAATTTATGATACCCATGAAAAGAAAAATGGAGCATCTCATGCCAGTCCTTGTATGTAACAACCATTTTTTGAAAACTCTTCTTAATGTTCTTATTAGCAGCTTCAACAACCACATTCATCTTAGGCCTGCAAGGAGAAGAGTTGTGATGCACAATTTTAAAATACTCATAAAGCTATTTCATCATCTGGTTATTCAAATTTGAGTCGTTGTTAGTGATAATTTTGTTTGACACACCATCCCGACAAATGATCTGATTCTTAATAAACTGGACCAAAACCTGCTTGGTCACATTAGAAAAGGATGTTGCTTCCACCCACTTGGTAAACAAATTAATAGCCACTACTAGGATGAAACAATTTCCATTAGAAGCTTTAGGCTCAATCATTCCAGTCATGCCGATGCCCCACATTGAGAAAGGCCATGGAGAGGAGATAACATTGAGAATATATGGAGGCACATGAATCTTGTCAGCGTAAATCTGACACTTATGGCACTTTTTCTCAAATTTGTAGCAGTTAGATTCCATTGACAACCAATAGTGACCTATACTAAGCATCTTCTTAGCCATCAAATGTTCGTTGGCATGGGTATCAAAGGAACCTTCATGAAATTCATGCATTAACATGTCTAATTCGTATTTATCCATGCATTTGAGCAAAGCCATGTCAACATTTCTCTTATACAACACATCTTTATTGAGGAAGAAACTACCAGCCAATATTCTTAATGTTTCCTATCTTTGTTGGATGCCCCAAGTGGGTACTCTTGAGTTTTAAGGAAATGTTTGATATCATAATACCAAGGCTTATCATCTGATATTACCTCTTTTGTGAACATATGAGCAGGTCTATCAAGACATCTGATTGTGATTCAAGGTGTTTCATTAGGAAAATTCACCTTGTTGTACATGGAAGATAAAATAGCTAAAGCATTTGTCATCTGGTTCTCGTCTCGAGGAATGTGATGAAATTAAACTTTATTGAAGAAAGGTAACAATCTCCTTGCATAATCCTTTTAAGGAATCAAGTCAATATGACAAGTCTACCATTCTCCTTTAATTTGATTAATCACCAAAGTTGAGTCTCTGTACACATCAAGGATCTTGATTCTGAGAATAATGGCTTCTTCTAGATCCATAATACAATCTTCATACTTTGCCGAATTGTTCATGCAATCAAACGTCAATCTTGCAGTGAAAGGGATGTTGGAACCATGGGGAGTAATAATTACTACACCAATTCCTTTGCCATAGTCATTAACAGCTCTATCAAACACTAAACCTTAACGAGATCCAGGTTATGGCCCTTCTTCAGGCAAAGGCTCATCACAATCTTCGACTTTTAAGTACATCACATCTTCACCAGGGAAATCAAACCTAATAGACTGGTAATCATCAACTGGTTTATGAGCAAGGTGCTCTGCAAACACAATACCTTTAACAACCTTTTGAGCATAGTATTCAATGTCATATTCAGACAACATCATCTGCCAATGGGAAATTCTTTCTCTAAGGGCAGTTTTTTTAAAGATGTACTTAATCGGATCCGTTTTGGATATCAAACATGTAGTATGATTCAACATATATTTCCGCAGACGCTTTGCAGCCCAAGCCAGAGCACAAAATGTCTTCTCAAGAATTGAAAACCGTGACTCGCAATCAATGAACTTCTTGCTCAGATAATAAATGGAATATTATTTCCTACCTGTTTCATCTTGCTGACCCAAATACAACCCATGGAATTATCTAATATAGTCAAATACATAACTAAAGGTCTTCCTTCAACAGGAGGGAGCAATATAGGAGGCTCGAGAAGATACTCTTTGATAATGTCAAAAGTCGTATGGCAATCATCAGTCCAGGCACAACCCTGATCTTTCCTCAAGAGCTTGAAGATTGGCTCACAAGTGGCAGTCATATGAGAAATAAATTTGGAGATATAATTAAAATGTCCGAGGAATCCTCTGACTTTTTTTTCAGTTCTTGGTGCTGGCATTTATTGAATTTCCCTAACTTTATCAGGACAAAATTCAATTCCTTTCTTCCTAACAATGAATCCTAACAGCTTTCCAAAACAAACACCTAATGTGCACTTGTTCAGATTCAAGCGAAGACAATACTTTTTTAAACGCTAAAATAACTTTAACAAATCTTTTGCGTGAGCCTCTTCAATTCGAGATTTAACAATCATATCATCAATATATACCTCTATTTACTTATGCATAAAATTATGGAATAAGGTTGGCATTTCCCTCTGGTACATTGCACCAGTGTTATTCAACCCGAAGGGCATCACTCTATAACAAAATGTTCTGCAGGGTGTGATAAACGTTTTTTTTTCATGTCCTCGGGATCCATCTTAATTTGATTATATCCGGAAACTTTGTCCATGAAGGAGAAAACATTGAATTTTGTTGTATTATCTACCAACATATCAATATATGGTAGAGGAAAATCATCTTTTGGATTGGCCTTGTTCAGGTCTCTATAAAAAAACACATATGCGGATTTTTCTGTCTTTCTTCGGAACAGGAACAATATTGGAGACCCATTGAGGATAAATGGATGTTACAAGGAAACATGCATCAATATGTTTCAAAACTTCTTCTTTGATTTTGAATTCGATATCTGGGTAAGTCTTTCTTAACTTATGATTGATAGGTGGGCACTCTGGCTTCAACGGAAATTGATGCTCCACAATATATGTATCTAAACCAGGCATGTCTTGATAGGACCAAACAAAGATATCAACATCTAGATGAAGCAGTGCACCAATATTAAATTCCTTCTAATTTTCTTCGAATCCAAGTTGTTAGTCTCCAATGGCTTCTTATATGGCTGAATGGTCTTCTCTGCATGCTCAAGCAACTGAGAAACCTCTTCTAGAATTTCAATCAAATCCTCTTCTTCAGCTTCATACACAAGATATTCAAAGTTAGAAGAGGGTGTAGGTTCATCTTTTTCAACTGTTTTATTAATTAATCTGCACATATGATTATACTTGATTTTAGAAACAAATAATGCAACGAGTGATTATGCAGATTTATTTGACAGTCATTTTTTAAAATGTTTTCTCTGATTACCATTTTCAAAGAAAAAGCGGGAAGTAAAAACATAATTGGATCATAAAAATAACTTTTATTAATGATTTTAAAATTTGAAACGAAGACAAGCTCGAATAACATCACTTTCACCTTGGGCATAGTGAAAGGATTTTTTTGTGGAAAAAAAGCAAAACAATTACTTAGAGATGTGAGCACAACTAGGAATATCAACAGAGGTCCAATTTTAAAATCTTCTTTTGCATGTCATATAATTTGGCCTCTCCAGTTATGGCTCATCTTCAAGAATAACATCAACTTTTAGACGAGTCGGATTGATAAAGCTTCCATTGTGGAACATATATTGATAGGGATGAAAATTAGACTTAGGTTTTATGATGAGAGAAACCCAAGCCAGCCTTGTTCTTGTTCTCTGGTAGATCAATGACCTTCCCCAAAAACCATTAGGACCCTTCTGAACAACCTATTAAGCATCCTTGAAAGAAGAGATAAAATCCTCATTCTTCTTAACATCATCAATGGATAAAGCTCGGAACAATGTTTCAACAACGAATTCATTTGCTTCAACAAAGCTGAAAGAGGATAAATGTGATACCAACATGGCTTGTTCACCGTTAATAATTTCCACCTTGCAATTTCTAACAAGTTTGAGCTTTTGGTGTAGGGTAGAAGTAATGGCACCTGCTTCGTGGATCCAAGGATGAATCAACAAACAACTATATGGGAAGAAGATATCCATATCCTAAATCGTAATCTGGAACATATGTGTCCCCAACCACATAGGCAAATCAACTTCTCAAACAACATATTTCCTGGAACCGTCAAAAGGTTTCACTATAAAACCACCATATCTCCTAGGGGTTCCATGATCAGGAGACAAAGTACACTCTGGCATAACAGTTAAAGAGGAGCCATTATCAAACATCGCATTGGATAAGGCATCTTCTTTAAAATTTAATAGAGATATGTAACGCCAAATTATGGTTCCTTCCTTCTTCGGGTAACTCGTCATCACAGAATTGAGGTTATTGCAAGCTATAATATTATTAACGATACTGGTGAACTGGTCAATTGTCACATCTTGTTAAATCCATGGATTTAGGATTGGCATAATTTTTCTAAAACATGGTTCTATACAATTTTTGATCAAGATGTTGTAGAATTTTTATCAATAGTCATAACAGGTTTGATGTTATGAGTTTTTTAGCCAGATGTCAAAGCAGATGTCATGACATCATTGTCTGGTACAGTAGGCGTGGCTGTTTTAAATCTTGAGGGATTTTATTTGATTATGTGATATCCCTTTTGGATATATCACAGTAAATTTCGTAGGCCAAGAAGATTTAATCTGGAACAGGTTTTATATCTCCAGTTGTACATTAGTTACTAAATTGGGCCTTGAGAAAACTTAGGAAACTTTGTATTGGTTGTTCCAGGATTTAAGGAGATTTCGCTTCACAATTGGTGCATCACTCAACTTATGGATCAAGAAACTTTTGGACAAAGATTCGAAGCCCTTGGAGTGCAGAGGTGTATTTAAAGAGCAGACCTAACCTAATGTAAAATAACTTTTCAACAATTTGTAAATTAGGGGAAGCTTATAGTCTTATGTTTTGAGAGTCTCTTGTGTAGTTGTAAGTCACCCTTGTATCTTTTGATACTTGTGATAGACATAATGTTCTCACTCGAAAGCCTTTAGATAATGAGTTGAGTATTGTTCTTGGTTGAAGCTTTTAAGAAAAACCAAGTATTGTTCTTAGTCAACAGTATTCACTATGTATTTTTGTATTGGAAGTGTAATCTTCTTGTTGAGTTAGTTTCTATACAATCATTGGGATTGGGACTATTAGATATCACTGAGGTAATTTAGGGAGTGAGATAGTGATTTCTCATATGTAGGAAGTTCCTAGATAGAAGTTTCACTTTGTAGGGATTAAGCGAGAAGTTGTGAATTGAGATTGTTTAGGCTTTGAATTAATACTACTTATAGTGGATTTCCTTCCTGGCTTAGTAGCCTCCAGAGTAGGTGAGTTTGCACCGAACTGGGTTAACAACTTTATGTGTTATTTATCATTCTGTAATTTAATTTTAGTATCACTTGCATCTTGATAAATATGTTTAATATGTCAAAACAAATGTTATAACATATGCCGTGACATTGTTCTGATATCAGGATATCAGTATTAACATGTGTTTCTTGTACCTGAAAATTTCAATTGGTATGAGAGCATGCACTCTGGTCTATTGAATGAGCTTCATGGAGTATTTTTCTAGTACTACTGTTCTTTTTGGAAGACTGGAAAGATAGCATTTTGGTTATCAATGGACAACAAATCTTGAAGAATTATCAGGATAGGAAAATCGTGGTACTGAAGAGATAGAAGGATAAAGTTTGAGTTGGCTCTTTTTTTGCTCTGAAATTATCAACTTTATTGTCTATGAAATTGGTAGGATCTATGCATCACTTGTGTTATATCCAAAGATACTTGATAATTTCTCAAGTCCACTCATAAAGGCACATCTAAGTGTGTTTGGAAGAAAAGTATTCAGATGTGAGGATGATGAAGAAGAAGGCTTCTCAAGCTTATAATTAAGTTGTTTGACATGAAAGTGACAAGTCATTGAAGAATAACAAGAGCATTCTTTTTGTTTCCAGTTTTTGGGAATTTATGCCCTGGTCTCTAATGTAAGGTTTCTTGCTACTATTTTGTTCCTTGGAAATTAGGTGTTGAAGAGATTGGACATGATGTTTAGACCAAATGTCCAGAACATATGTACTGACTTTAGTAAGTCTGTGATGCTAAAGAAATTGCTGGAACTGGAGTATAGATCAATCAATGTCAAAGCATTCATCCATATGAGTATGAAGACCTTGGATCTTTGTGGAGAAGAATGGCCTACTTATCTCAAGAACAATTGTGTGGGTTTTCTATTCCTTGGCTTAATTAGGAAACTGATCATGATTATGAATGTTCCAAGAATATTCTGGTTAGACAAGAAGATGGAATTCTGATGAAGATTTCTGTTTTGAAGAATTATCCCATGATGTGCTGGATATTTTTATTCAAAGAACTGTGTATCTAGAATAAAAAGTGTTATCATCCATGAAGAAATTGGAGGTGATTTATTTCTAATCTTATGTTATAAGAGAATGAAGGATTTTCTACCATCTATGACTTACAAGGTGAGGTGACTATATTATTCCTAAAACATGATATCTTGGTCAAGTCTATATAGATAATACCCGAACAATTGGAGAGGATTTCTTTTAGTGGAAAGATAATTGGAATACTAAGGAAGATGGAGTTTTCATGCTATAACTAGCAAAGGGAAAACTCAAATATCAAAAGGCCTGTTGATTCAAGGATGTCAATCTTAATGTCTCAACATTGTGCTAAACATCAGAATACTCATGCTATAGGAAGATACTTGCACTTAAGATGTATCTTCTATGAAAAGTTGATCTTACCAACTTTCTTGTTTTCTTTGACTTCCTGAAAGGTCAAAATCGGGATTGGTGAACCAAGAAGTGGTTAATAGTCAGAGAATGTGATAATTTCCTTATCTCTCATACCTTTCTTAGAACTTCAACTAAGATGATTGGTATTTTGGCACTAACTGTTCTAGACACTTGACTGCAGTAAAAGTGTTTTTTGTTGTGTGTTTAGTCTCATGCTATCATCTTTTTCGTGTGTTCTTGTTGATGAAAGGTAATTTTAAGGGAATTAGATAACTAAATAATTCGGGATGGATTCTCTAAGTTTTAGTAATTTTTCTTTTTATTACTGAATGACTGATGGCTATTGTGTTTCACATAAGTCATTTGCGTGATTAAGGTCTGAAGGTATATGTCATTAAGGAAGAATGTTTTGTCTCTTATGAGATGTAAGAAGTTCTTATGAGGATTTAAAAAAATCACTATTTGTGGGACTCCACGAGTATTTAATTTCTTATCCTTCTACTTGGTGTTCAAGGAAGATGAAGTCAAGATTTCACACCATAAGGTGTAACATCAGACAATTGCAAAAGCTCTAGAACATGTTCTGTGGATCTGATTATTTTAATATAGGATGAGTGTCCTGTGGATGGAGACATATATATGATTTTCTTTTATGATCTATAGCAAATGAAAATCTAGTATCTGTGAAGTCTTCAAAGGTTCTTATCTAGCCCTTGAATTAGAAAAGGGTATGTTTCTTAGTTACTCTATTGAGAGAGGTACTTTTAGTGTTGTTAACTTCAAGATTAAAATCAGTGATGTGTTGATCAAGAAGGGTATTGATGTTCAACCAGATCTTAGAACATCTTCTCAGCAGTTTGTTACTCCAGAGATTGTGGAAGATTCTAAAGGGCTAGAAGGCACTGAATAAGAAAGCTCTCAAGAAAGCATTTTAAGAGGGAGTTCATTATTTGCAGTTAATTTTGTCTGTGATCATTAGTTGTTTCAGAGGTGAAATATGTAATGATTGTGAGTCTTGAAGTATGAAACTTTTGGCCAAGTCTGAAGAAGATTGTATTATTGGAGGATATTCTAGTCTCTTGGATTAGAATTAAATGAATCCTAATATGTCTTGATTAGGTTTTGCTGAAGGAAGATGTAATTTCAATTGGATTGATTACTAAATGAGTGATATGTCAAAATGGATGTCATGACATTATAGTGTGACATGCTACTGTGATCAAGGTACAAGGATTTTATTTTGCTTACAGTACAAAGTCATTGGTTTTGTCATCATTATGTCAGGGGTCTTGTTACAGGAAAATGTTGACACTCCTAAGCTTGGTATGGCTAAGAAGATCTGGAAGTATTTTAATCATAACTTGAGGTGTAAGTTACATTAAGAATATGAGGGGTAATTTTGGAATTGCATTAGTGAAGAAATATAGGAATAATTATTTGGACGATTGTGGAAACTATATTCTTTCACCTAGTGAAGTGTGCAATCTTAGAAGAATCATTTTCAATGGCATGGAGAGTGTCATTTCAAATGTTGTAATATTTTTCAAGTAGTCAAAGCTTGGAAAGAGAGAAAGCAGAACAAAAATGTGTCTCTCTCATATGGTTAGTGGTTCACTGTTACTAAAGAAGATTTATCTCCTTCCAATAATGCTTTCATTTAATAAAGTGTCATTAAAAGAAAGGTTTCATTACAATCTAGGTAACTTTCCTTGTATTTAAAGGCCTTACTACATCACCATCCTCACAAGTTGTGTTTCAACATGAGCAAATCTTAAAAAATTGTTGATGCAAAGAAAACTCTTCTGCTGGAAACCAAAAAGGAAGTGGGTTCTGGTTTAAAGAAAGTAGTGTTCAACACTATTACAAATGTTGGAAAATCTACTGGAACATCTAGAATAGGGAAAACATATGTGACATATATGAAGTCCCTCAAGAAGAATCGTGTTAAGCTACATGGCTCAGATTCAGATACTTATGAAGATTGGGCCAATTTCATTGACTCGAGAGGTTGTGTTAGGTCATTTTTTATGTTATAAAAAAACAAAACAAAAAGTGTTTTTTTATGTTATTGAGTCAATATTGTTTTGAATCATTTTTTTAACCCTTAGTTTGTGTCCCTTCAGGTGAGTCCTAGTCTGTTCTTTCTTCTGTTTCTTTTTTGATTTTTTCTTTTGAGTCAGTTTGGTGCTATTAATTCTGCATTAATTTATTGAGTCGTTTTTTTCTTGGGTCATTTTTGTTTGTCTTGAATAAATTCTCGCTTCTATTTATTCTTTTTGTGTCAGTTTCTTTCTACTCAGTTTTTTGTAAATTTTTGGCTAAAAAGGGGGAGAAAAGGGTCATTGAGTCTAGTCAAGTGTTGTTTGTTTTATACAACACTTTAGGGGGATCATGATTGCATGTAATGTATGTCTTGAGTATGTCCTATCTCTACTTCTATTGAAGTTATTTATAGGATGTCCTATAGGATGCTCTAACATCATACCTGTTGTGTCTTGTGCTCTGAATTATGTATGCTGCTTCAGCTCCATGTTCTTCGAATGTGTTGTGTTCTTGAGAAGCAAATTTATCTCTCTGTGACAAGAACTAGTTATGTGGTTTAGAGGGTGTAAATTGGATGGTTCTAAAGATGCAGTCCATCTTCTTCCTCATGTACAAAGTTTACATGTTTAGCATGTAGCTTGTGCTTGTGTAACTGTTGTATCTTTGATACATGTATTGTGTAGTTTGGTTTGTGGTGTTATACCTCTGTGGTCTTATTCCTTTGTGGTGTTTTTTCCTCTCCATGTGTATTTGGACTTTTTGGTTGTTTTAGCCAAAATTTACCAAATGTGGAGATTGTTAGTTCCATGGTTTTAGGATTAGCATAACTTTTCTAATACATGGTTCTATATTGTTGCTGATCAAGATGTTGTAGAATTTTTATCAATAGTCATAACAGGTTTGATTTTATGAGTTTTTCAACCAGATGTCGAAGCAGGTGTCATGATATCGTGGTCTGGTACAGCATGCTTGGCTGTTTAAATCTTGATAGATTTGATTTTGTGATATTCCTTTTGGATATATCTCAGTAAATTTCGTAGGTCAAGATTTTAACTGAAACATGTTTTATATCTCCAACTATACATTAGTTACTAAATTGGGCCTTGAGACAATTTAGGAAACTTTGTATTGGTTGTTCCAAGATTTAAGGATATTTTATTGCACAATTGGTGCATCACCCAGCTTATGGATCAAGAAACTTTTGGATGCAGAATTCGAAGCCCATAGAATGTAGAGGTGTATTTAAAGTGAACACCTAACCTAATGTAAAATAACTTTTCAACAATTTTTAAATTAGGGGAAGCTTAGAGTCTTAGATTTTGAGAGTCTCTTGTGTAGTTGTAAGTCACCCTTGTATCTTTTGATACTTGTGGTTGACATAATGTTCTCACTCATAAGCCTTTAGGTAATGAGTTGATTATTGTTATTGGTTGAAACTTTTAAGAAAAACCAAGTAATGTTCTTAGTCAAGAGTCTTAACTAAGTATTTTTGTACTGGAAGTGTAATCTTCTTGTTGAGTTGTGTTTGATACAGTCACTGGGATTGGGAATGTTAGATATCACTGAGGTGATTTAGGGAGTGAGATGGTGATTTCTCATATCTAGGAGGTTCCTAGGTAGAATTCACACTGGGTAGGAATTAAGAGAGAAGTTGTAAACTGGGACTATTTAGGCTTTAAATTAATACTACTAATAATGGATTTTCTTCCTGGCTTGGTAGCCTCCAGAGTAGGTGAATTTGCACTGAATTGGGGTAACAACTTTGTCTGTTATTTATCATTCTAAAATTTAATTCTAGTATCACATGCATCTTGATAAATTTGTTCAGTATGTCAAAACGGATGTTGTAACATCTGTCATGACATTGTTCTGATATTGGGATATCAGTATTAATATATGTTGCTCGTACTAGAAAATTTCACATCTTGTTCAATGAAAGCATAATCCAAGACTCTCATAAGGGAATCTCTATGAGCAGCGGAGTTCATCAACAAAGCCAAGATAGAAATCTTTGAGGGGGTTTGTAACAACTGATGAACAATTTTGTAATCACTCATCATTCTTCCTCTGTCTAATAACACAAAGAGATCTACCAAAGATCTACCAAAGATCTTTTTATCAAATTCACATTAGAAACCTGGCAGGTTCTAAAATCATCATCAATCATATGCATTACATGGTCCTCATCTCTTTCTCTACAGACTTGAATAAGACCCTGATCCAACATCTCTTGGAGGTATCTTTTCACCATAAAACATTCATGAGTATTTCTTGTACAAATTCTACAAGCAGCGTGATTATGTTTAAAGCAGCTAAATTCATAGAGAGTATGATGCATTTCTACCAGATTACCCCTTATCAGATTCATGTCAAAGATACGATAGTCGCCAGGGAAACCATCCACCATATTAACTGCACCTCCCCCATGATTAGGAAAAGGATTTGCTTGTACATTCAGCCCCATGTCTTTGAAAGACAAAATATCGGCCCTTACTAACTTTTGAACCTCAACCTTCAACAGATAACAGTTCTCGATATCAAGCCCTGGGGATCCTTGATGTAAAGAACAAGTAACATTAACTTTATACCATCAAGGAAGTTTCTTAGGAATAATAGAAGGACACCTAGTCTGAACCAAGTTCTTTTGTACCAACGCGAGAAATAACTCAGCATAACTCATATGAATGGGATAAACGAGGTTTCTCTTCTGACTTTTCCCTTATTTATTCTGTTGGTAAGACCGCTGATGCATTCTTTGGGGAGGTTGATAAGTAGGTATTGCAGGAGCTATGTTAGAAACTGGAGTAAATGATGCAACGTGTTTCCAATGACAGTGATTTCTACCACGGGATATACCTTACCTCTCTTTAGAAATGGAATTAGAATCTCCTCTTCATTTATAGAAAAGCAATGGCCATGCTTCTTGGCAGAATTACTAGAACTTTTATCTTTAGACAAACGACCTTCACAAACTGCTTCTTCCAAATAAATACCCATATCGATAATCTCTATATGATCACTTGGTGCACCGACCACCATCTTCTCATAATAAAATGAGCCAAAAGTCTTCAATAAGACTTTGGTCATTTCTTTCTCCTACACGGGGGGAATAACTTGAGATGATATATCATGCCAACACTATGCATACTCCTAAAATGACTCCTTATTTTTTTAGCTATAGCCCTGAGCTGATCATGGTCAGGCGCCATATCTAGGTTGTATTTGTATTGCCTAATGTGGTGGTATAAATGTTGAGACAAATCCATTGGATTGACTTGACTCACACAGATCAAAATAAAAAAAATTGCCACCGTGCTTTGTTGTTTCCAAAGGAATGAGAAAAGAGAGAATAACATAAAAAAGAGGGGGGAAAGAATCCAGGTAAGGGGGTTGGTTATGAAAAGTGAAGGTATTAGCACCTTAATTTTCTGCGGTACTCCACAGGAATCACTTTGAAAATCTGTATATTTTGGCTATAAAATATTGTATACAAAAATAGTTTGTGGGGATGAGAAAAGAAATATTTTTTTATAATTTTTGCATCCCACCGCGGTTGGCAACCTTTAGTTCCTATCTACCACCTTCTATGCAATAGGGGATCAAGGTACTCAGAGTTCACCTTTTAAAAATTTTAAAACACAAGTGTGTTGATTAATTTTAATAGACGAGACATCATCATCATTGTCAGAGTGGAAAACATACTTACTACCCACAATTATGAGAAAGGAGAATTTTGCGTCATCTCAAAGTGGAAGATATGGCTTGGATTTTTAAAATCAACAAAGGCCTCACTCAACACCCAAGTGGAAAATATCTCACTTCACTATATATCATAGAAGTATATTTGTTTGCATCACTACAAGGATTGACAAGAGTGTAATCTTTTTGAGAAATTTTTTAAAGATAATAACCAAAATGGAAAAATAGTTTGAATGAGATTGATTGACTTTAAGTCTTATCACAAAAATGTCCAGGTATTATTAAATTGATTAAAGTTTGATTATGAAAATATTTTTGAAAATGCATGGACCTAAATCCAAGTTAATTATTAAAGTGATTCAAGTTTTAAAACAAGAATAATTTTTAAAAGGAGAGAGAAGATTTTGAAATTAAAGAAGATGGGAGGAGATGAAGAGACTACCCTAAAGCATAAGGTAAAAGCTAGAGAAAATAATCGTCTAACCAACAAGAATCAAACACTTGACACAATGAGTCAATGTAGAATTCCCATCCTTTGGATTTGAAACCAAACAAACAAAGATAATAAACCTCTTAAGAGAACCAAACTTCAATTGCATTAAGTATTCACAAATATTGGGCAGAGTAACAACTGTATACAGATGAATTCCAGATCATAGACAAAGCATGTAACCATAATAACCTGCACATAAAACAAACAAGCAACCCAATGTCTCGGGGGTAAACCCCAAGAAATCCAGACAAAATAATAGTTTAGGTAAAAAAGTCTCCAGCATAAGTCGAGGCTTCTAATCCTAAGTCCAAGAGGTTCTTGTCTCCCAAATACCAAGAATAGTAACCAAGTAATCCAAGTAACATTAAAGGTTTTTAGGGTTCAATTTGATTATTAAGTATCTTCAAAAAGAAATGAAAATCTCAAGTGAGCAAAATAAGAAAGACATAAAAGATAAATGCTCTAATGAGCAAAGATGAAAATAGCATGAAATGTAAGTGCTAAAGTAAATGGTTTATAAAGTAAAAAGCATAAGGTAAAAGACAAAATAAATTCAATTGTTAGAAATTAGTGGTTAGTTGAATGACCATATTGAAACTTTCATTT
This sequence comes from Vicia faba, assembly GCA_948472305.1. Lineage (NCBI taxonomy): Eukaryota > Viridiplantae > Streptophyta > Magnoliopsida > Fabales > Fabaceae > Vicia > Vicia faba. Next base: position 1,442,580,887 of record OX451741.1, on the reverse strand, counting down.
GGAACTCATTAGAGGATTGGTAGAACCAAAGCCTCTCAACACATATTGCATTTGCTTTTTGTCAAGTATATCATCCATTTTAGAATTCCCAAGACATCATTAAATGATCAATGATGTTTAAGTGATCCACTTTGACCAAAGTTGATGAAAATTCATTAGAGGATTGGTAGGACCAAAGCCTCCTAACAATGAATCTCAATGTTATTGGATCAAAGGGTTCAAATTAACATACTTGGGCTTGCAAACATGGATTTGGGCCACAAATGATCATTTTCTCAAATTGGAACAAAACTTAGCACTATGTTAAACAATCGTAGGTGGACTTATATAGAAGTCGCATCTATTTTGAGTTCAGTCAATAGCAATCTATGTATCATATATTTTGAGACATGATATAGGAATCATGCTTCAATAATATTTAGTACAATAAGAATGGGATAAGATGGAGAGGGATGGGGTGAGAAATAAACCATATCGAAACTAAAAATTTAATCAAACTATTATTAAAATCAGTCATCCACTTTTATGGAGTGAGACTCAACACCATGGATCCAATGGTGTTAATAAAGTTTATGATCCAAATTTCATAGTCCAAGATCAGCCAAAATATATAAAAAAAAAAATTGTATTTAAAATAAGAAAATAAGATTTTTTTTTAAATGATTTAAAAATGAAATAAAGAGGAAAAATAGTAATCATATTAAAAATAATCAATAAAAATTAAACAAGACCATAGAAAAATCAGAAATGAGCTCAAATATTTATATAAAATTTTTGGTAATTTTTTAAAGTCAGAAACTTTTTTTTAAAATTAAAAAAATAGACAAAATCAAATAAAAATGAAGAAAAATAGTAAAGTCAAAAATAAAAAATAAATGAGGTTACTAATATTTGTCAAAAGATCATTGTATTCTTCCCTAATTTTTCCAGAATTAAAAAATGAAAAAAAGTATTTTTTTTAACAATTAAAACAATTCAAATAAAGTGAAAAATTATAAAAAAATATCAAAACACAAAATAAAAATGTGAAAAAATAAAAATAAAAAAGGGAAAAATCAAAAGTATTTTTCATAATTTTTTTCAGATTTTTTGAAGTTGAAATGGATTTTTTAATGATTTTTTGAAGTTTAAAACAATTTAAATATAAAAACCAGAAAATAAAATAAAGTCAAAAAAATATGGACCAATGGATGAGAGTCAAAACGCGTTAGTAAGCTAATCCAATGGATCAGACGCGATGTGCATATCATGGTTATTATTGAATAAAGCACTGAATCAAATATTAAATCATATTTTTGAAAATTCCAAATGGCACGCTTTCATTGGTTGAAGGATGACACGTTGGTCATCTTCAACTTCGAGCCAGTCTCAAAACCAATTTCCTCAAACTGTAAAATTAGAGCTCGAGACCGATACCATTCGTTTCGTCTCATCAAGACGAACACAACCACACCTTCGCGATTTTTTTTATAAATTGTAGCTCAGTCATTTTGGAAGAGAAGTTTTAAAAAGGGATTTGAAATTTCATGGTCAAACATGTTTCCAGTTGATAACAAATGTTGCAACTAGAATCAGGATGATGAGAGCTTCACAATAGTATCAAAGTTTGAGAGAATTGGTGAATGAATCTACCTGTTAAAGTTAAGTTGCAGAGCACTAAAACTGGACTTGGCTAGCATGATTCAGGGAGTTTTAGAGCTTAATTCTTCTTTTGTTAGCTTCAGTGAGGATAAATAAAGGTGAATTGACGAAGAAAAATGATTGAGAAAGGTTGTAAGAGCAAATTTGAAGTTGCAGAAAATTGTGTTCAGGAGAGAATTTGGCAGGGTGATTCTGGCTTTCCAAGATTGAGAAAATGAATGAGGGATTATCCTCTATTTACAGGGAACTGAATGGAATGCTCAAGCGTGTGAAATGATGAAGTTTGGAGGTAAATCATGTGAAGTTGCAAACAAGAAAAGTGTGACTTGTAATTTGATCAAAACTCATCCAATCCTTGTGTTTTATCATGCTAATCACTTTTGGAGGTTCACTAAATGTGATTAGAAGCGAAACACGCACCAATTTTGTGTTAAAAGGCCAAAACAAAGATTTTAAATTTTGACTTTTGGAGAAACTTCAGTTTCAAGTTACCAAATTCAAATCAATGGCATTCTCAACTCAAGGGGTCTTAAGACATGATTCTTGAAGCTTTTAAAAGATGAGGTTAAAAGCTTTATAATGTGTAAAGAGTGAGATCAAATGGATGCTTGAGCTAAAAGTTGCAAGGAGTCAAAGTTGAGAAAAAAGGTTGACTTTCTATACTTATAAAATTTTTGTTTATCTTCAAAAATGACTTATCATCTCTTGTATCCAAACATGCCCTTCCACTTGAAATTTGATCTTGACCAAAAAGGATGGCATGAATTAGATATATTTAATGACATTTTGGTATTTGAACCATTCAAAGTCTCCAAAAATTGAGAAATTTATGACTTGTTGAAGTTGCCAATAATTCATGAAATGACCTATAATCTTTTGCATCCTTAGGGCATCTTCTATCCATCTTAACCCTTTGCACTTAAAATATAGGTTGAAGTTCATATCTTTAAGACCATTGTGAAAAAATAATGGGCTCAAGGTGACAAAAATGGACCAAGTTATGATCATTTTAAATCACCTAATGGAATTTGAGGGTTCATCTAGAGGACTTGTAATCTTTCTTCATCATCAAGTTTCTTCCACACAAAATTTCCTTGAAACTTTTGAAGTGATTTGTTAATAACCCTTTGAAGAGAAGAATTTCTTTGGAATCATTCAAAAATACCAATAGATGAGTAAGATATGCCCTTTTGAAGTTCAAAACCCTAGCTCCTAGAGCAATAAAATGCCTTAAGAAACCTTTACAATTTCGACCTACCTCTTTAGACAAAAACTTTTGTAATTTGAATATGATTTGTTGAGGATGATAAGGAGAAACCATAGCAACCAAAACCACTTTCAAATCTTGTGAATTGAAGGATATGTGCATTTGTGATCAATGAATCAAGGATTTTCCCAATTGAGTCAAAATCATTCACTCAATCTATGTACCTTTGAACCATCTTTGACAACTTGAAGTATGATGAATCATAATAGAATTTTTCATGATATTGCTTCAAATTGTCTTTAATGTTGAGGCTTGAGTCTCAATGAAGCTTTATTGAGGAAGGCATAGAAATAAACTCATGAATCTATAGATCAGTCTTGATGGAATGTGTTGTGCTTTCTCCTACAATCATCAACAATTATGGCAAACACTTATTGTATTCATTAGTTAAAGGATAAAAATATAGATTATCATAAAATACAAGTCAAAGTGCTTGGTGATTCACCATAGAGGAAAGCTAAAGATAGGGAGAAGAACCAAACCCTAGTGTGTGATCTTGTTGTGATTAAGTTGATATGATGTGATAGAGGGATCTTAGGGTAAAAAATTGGGGTACAAAAGCTTCCTTTATTTAAGTGTCTTCTATTCGGAGATGCGAAGGTTAAAAATCTTCGTGTCGACACGATTAAATATACTTAAATATAAAACAAGCCCTATTTTTGGCCCTAAGATGCCATGCAACGCTTATGATTACGAACACAGATTCTAATATCGTGGGAGAACTGACTTGGGTGTTTTGCGTTTGTTCATAATTGTTGCAGATAGCAAGAGTTGCCATTGACTTTTATTTTATCCAATAAGGAAAGTCTGAAAAGAACCGGAAAGACCTTTCAAGATTATTTCTTGGGTTCGGGGGGGTAGGTTATGAAAAGGGGAGGGGTAGGTTATGAAAAGGGGAGGTATTAGCACCCTTTTCATCTGTAGTTATCTACGGGCTCTTAGTTTCTTTCTAGATAACTTGCTTTTGTTTGGAAATGTGCTTGTGGTATGGGTTTTGAAAGTATTTTGAAAACGTGTTTGTAATGGTTCTCGTTTCTATAAGAACGCGTACAAAGTGTTTGGTTTTGAAAATAGTTCAAAGATGTGTTTGTGGAATGTGTTTTTGAAAGTGATTTTGAAAACTGTCTTTGTAATAATTCTCGTTTCTATAAGAATGCGTACAAAGAGCTTTGTCTTTTGAAAATGTTTCAAATGAAAGTGTTGGTGTATAAAATATTTTTATTGTGAGCAAGCGAGCAACTGTGAGCATCTTACCTACTCAAAAGGTATAACGTTCTTTTCCTCCTCCTTTAGATGTTGTTGTCTTACCATTGATTTGGTAAGAAGCCCCATTGTTGGATGTGAAGGGACGGGCGTGGGACGTTTGTATAGTCATAGAAGGAAACCTATGAGGCGTTTTAGAAATGTCGTTTAGGGACTAGATCGTTTACCGAAGGCAACATTGAGGGTCATCTAAGGACTACGATCTTTTATCGAGGGTCTTTGCTAAAACGCCCATATTCGAGGGACATGACTATTTTTCAAGGCAACAAGTGAGGTTACCCTAGAGGTGCATGTGTGAATAGTGTGTTTGATTGCATGCATTTTGTTGGATTACTTCAAATTTGAAAGAGAGAATGAAACAAGTGTTGTGTTTCTTCTGGATTCGAAGGGCCAAGGAAATAGGTGTGGTGTTTCTTATGGATTCGAAGGGTAGAAACAAGTGTATTGTTTCATTTGACTATGGGTTTGAATATGTGTTTAAGTCTTTGAGAGTGTTTGATAATTTGAGAGTTTGATGATTTTTTTCCATGCCCCAAAGTCTCTGGATGTGTTGTTCAGCCCCTTAGACATGTTATGGAGTCTCTTATTTATAGGCGAAGTTGGCTGAACTTTAGGAGGGAAAACAAAACAATTTGAACAAAATGGGTAAACTGTTTTTAAAGCTTTTGAGGGGCAGTGTTTGTATGCCATTTTGGTACAAGAATGGGGAAGTGTTTCAGGACAATTGTGCAGCAGTTTTGGAGTGTTATGGAAAGTGTATCAGGCCTGAACTTGGAAGAAAACATCTTTTGATATCTCCACTGTGATACGGTGGGAGAACTGACTTGGGATTTTGCGTTTGTTTTCGCACTTATTCGGTTTGGCAAGAGTCGCCACCGACTTTTTATTTTATCCAAAGGAAAGGTCAAAAAGCACAAGAAAGACCTTTGAGATGTTTTCTTGGGTTTGGGGGGTAGATTATGAAAAGGGAAGGTGCTAGCACCCTTTTCATCCATGGTTATCCATGGGCTCTTAGTTACTTGTTTTAGATCACTTGCCTTTGCTTTTCAATTGTTTGAAAAAGATGCCTTGTCTAGGAAACCTTTATAATGATTCTTGTTTGAATATATACAAAGGTGTGTATCTTTTTGAAAAGATAATTCAATGTTTTTAAAGTTGTGTTGAAATTGTTTTGAAGTTGTGTTGTGAAGTGTGCTTGAAATGGCAAGGATGTTTTGCAAGATTTTTGGTCAAGTAACTAAGAGTTTGTCTACCCTATTTTACTCAAAGATCTTTCTTATGTTTTCGAACCTTTTAACAGTGTTGTTTCACCATTGTATTTGGTGAACAACCTTTGTGTTCGGATGTTTAAACGGGACATGCGCGGGTCATCGTATACAATCATTGAAGGCAACTTATGAGACGCTCTAGCAATTTTGTAAGGGACGAGATCGTTTTATCAAAGGCAACATCGAGGGTCATCGAGGGACTACGATCTTTGTTTATCGAAGGGACATTTGCTAGAGTGTCTCATACTCGAGGGACATGATTGCATTTTCCGAAGCAGCAAGCGAGATTACCCTAGAGGTGCAAGTGTTAATGGTGTATTGATTTTCATGCATTTATCTTGTATTAGGTTATCTAGCGGTTGATTTTGAATCTTCGCATACAAACCCTAATTACTATACAGTATATGGAAAGCGATAAAATACGGGAATTTAAAGTCTAAGTTATTACAAGTAAGTATCCGGGGATGGGGGTACAAATGTTTACAAATGGGGATGAGTCTTATCAGAATAATAATGTCCAAGTATTATGTTACAACCAAATCGAATCGTCGCATTTTCAATGTAAAAATATAACAAGGTATAAGAATCAAAGAGAATCAAAAGTATTGTGAGATGTATGTGGTTATTTACAAATGATCAAATAAAATATTAACCTAATGAAAATTAAGTGTTTATTATTATTTTTGTGTTTTTGTTAGTTATATATAAACAAAGGGTTTTAAAGAAAAAGAAAGAATTATTTAAGTTAAAAAATTCTATTATTTATGTATTTTTGTTAATGTTTTTAGAAATTTATATAAAAAGATTAAGTAAACAAAGTATTTAATTAAATATACAAATATTACAGAAAATATATCAAAACAAAATTTATTATTA